>CM043016.1:99098395-99767377 GCA_023690525.1 Holotrichia oblita | reverse complement strand
TAAGTTACCACTCCAGAAAGCGACCTCTAGTTTATCAGTTTGAAACTAATGGATATAGCGTAGAAACCTTTGTTTAAAGTCCACACAATTCCCTTTCAAACGAGTCCAAGATTATTCGGGTAGGTTGAATAGTAACGGAAATATTAAACTTAAACATTGACAAATAGATGGTCTTTCCCTTCTCTTATTATGGCAGATACGAAAATGTCTCGAAAGAAAATTATATGGTATTAAATGGGCTTTTAATTGATGATATCAAAATTATAGCTTATTCTGCGATTTTCTGAGGTAATAGGAATTTTAGATTTGAACATAGCAGCTACGCCTCCCCTAGCGGTAAAATCTGGAACTTGAAAATAATTTCCAGAAAATTCTCTTGGCCACTTTTACTATCAAAATTTTTTCCCGCAGAACTTAGGACAAATACTTTCGAGATACAGCCGATCGCCACCCTTACTGAATCACCCGGTATATACAGTGCGGTTCTAAAGTATCCTCTCTCGTTGCTAACTTATGATCAGTTCAATAGAGAGGTTCCAGTTTTGGATCATTAATATGAAATATTAGCTGCTTTCGATTTGTCACAATTTTCACCTCACTTCACTTTTCTCACTACTAAGCATCGTTTTATTTGCAAGTGAGTAAGTGATTTTTTTGCTGAAGTGAGAATCATGTGAGAAGTGAGGCGACGAAAAGTGAGAATTGTGGCAAATCGAAAGCAGCTATTGTATACTACATTCTTGAAGTAAAATTTATATTTAGTTTCAAAAATTGACGACAGAGGGCGATATTGTATCAAAATTTTAAATGGAATGAGGGGGCCGGGTGACACCTCATTTCGCAGGTGTAATAATAGAACGAAATGTTATTTCATTATTCATTTTGTGTTTGCAGTTATCTGCTCAACATAAGTTTAAGTGTTAGGTAGTTATGAATTGTAAAATGTGTGTCTTTTATTAAGCCTATACTACCTTTTCAATGTCATAAAATAGAATTTTATTGACATAAGTGCCATAATCAGAAACAATAACAGTCAATTTTCGGTTTACTTACTCGTGTATAAAACTTTTGCAAAATTCGGTCGACAAAAAAATTACAAATTTTTTCATACAATTAGAAGCTCAAAGTGAGTTGGTTAAATTATTTGGTATAAGAACATCCAAACACAAAATGTATAATGAAATAAAATTTTGTTCTATTACTATGTTCGTATGAGTGGCTAAAATTTTATGAAATTTTGGCATGGTACCCTACTCAGTGAGCCGTTTAAAACGAGGTGCCTGTTGACTCCTATTCCATTTAAAATTTTGGTAATATATCACCCTCTGTCGTCAATGTTTGAAACTAAATAGAAATTTTTTTACTTCAAGAATATAGTATATATTTCATACTAATGACCCAAAACTAGAACCTCTCTTAAGCAGATCATAAGCTAACAAGGGGGGAAGGATACTTTAGTACGTCGCTGTACATATGTATATCGACCATTATTGGTGTAGATCTTCTCCAAGGAAATGATGGTAAACCGGTCACTGGTTAATTCGACTGCATATTTATAAACTCACAGGTTATACAGATTGTTGTTACAGAAAAATGTTATTTAAGTAATATAGCACAATGAAAAAAGGGAGCTACATATGTATATTCTCATATGTGCGGATGTAGCAGCATTGGAATATTTTACTTAATAACTTGTGTGATCTAGAAGCTATTAAATATTGAGATTTGAAGTACATTTACAGCCAAGGACAAACGCAAAAGATTTCAAAACTCCGTAATACTTCAATACTTGTATTAGGAGCCAAGCTACCCGACTTGAAGGTCATTGAATTCTGTCTAGCTTAAGAAATAGAAATGCACACACAAATACGCCCACGTTATAAGATAAATAATAATAACAATAATAATAAGTCATGCCTTAGCATCCCCAACAGCTTGCGCCAATTACAGGGGGCATCGGCTGGCCATGAGTTATTATTACGTCTGCGGCTGTACACCGACTTAAGATGTAACCTTTCCGCATTTGCCGTGGAATTTGGAAAACTACAGAAAACCAAACTCAGAAAGGAAGCACCGGGGTTCGAACCCGGTACTGCCGGACTACGAGGCAAGTGTGCAAGCCACTAGACCACGAGCCCGAAAGTAATAATAAGTAATATAAAGTAATTAATACTAAATTCCACTTTTTTCTTCTTGTTCTGTAAATTTAAACAAAATATTTCTAAAATTTTATTAAATAATTAACCCTGTGGCGCCATTTACGTGCGAGAGAAAACTTGAACAAACAGTTATTAAGGAAATATATGCAATTCGAAAATCTAAAACAATAAATAACAATACATACTGAACTAGATCTATTCGATGTGAGTTCGTTTATTTCAAACAATTAGGTATGTAGTCCAGCTAAATGCCAGTGGTCAAAATTGACGGTTTTGCGAAAACAAATAAATAACCAACCATAGAAGTTTAACTACACCTAGATTTTAGATGATCCTAAACTAGTGGGGTTAGCAGCCATACTGGCTGAATACTATTACAAAGAGTAAAAGCATATTCGGAAGTATCAGAGTCTGACGTTCCGTGTAAGTTGGTTTTACACGACGTGCGTGGTGGATACTTTTTAATGTGTCAATAGTCTGTAACTCCGTTTACAATATGTATACAATATCTCAATAGTTACCTACATACTTTGGAAACATGTTCATCCGTACAGGGTGATTCGTAATCACGTACTAAAACAAACACACATTTTGTTTATGGCACGCTTTGGACATTTTTTATATCTGAATTGAGGTTATAGTTCCAATACATGTTCCACGTGTATTTCAGAAAGCTTAGAAATCAAATAGCTAATATAGAGGATTGGGGGGTACAGATACTACAGTTATAGATTAGCAAATTAGTCGATTTACATTAGAAAATTTTTGTCATAATTTAGAAAGAAAAAACATTTTTTGACGCACAATTTGTTAACACGAATGCGATTACATAACACAATCATGCGCAAATGTTATATCGTGGGCTTACTGCAAAATGTGACCAAGTCATATTAAGAAAAATTACAAGGAGGACGATTTAAAAATATCATAAGATTATTATATGCATCATTCGCCACACTTTGCATAATACGGTTTCTATTTTTGTTAGTTTCAGTTTCTAACTTGAAATATTAACTTTTAGTTATCCATAGATTCTTCTTTTAAGTTTGAAAACCGAAAGTGGTTGAGAATATAATTTGCTAAATTCTTCTGGGATACTGTTCATGTATGATCGACTACGATTAGAAACGTCTAGTATGTTGTATTCGCCATCACTGCAGTTACACTTAAAGAAAATACATAAGGTATTTGGTTTTCGTATCTCATGGATTTCAACTAGTTGATTTCATTTTATTTACATTTCGTTCCCAATTACACAGCCGCCTTCCAACGAGTCCTCTCTTTCACTACTGACAAGTTTCTTCTCTCTAGGAATGTTACCACCGTTAGTTCTGTTCCTATCATTGCTCTTTTTTGTATTTTCTTTTTCAAACTCTAGTGAATCTGACGACTCGCCTGTTTCAGTAGGTTTGTAACTGTCTGAACTACTACAGATATCACGCTCACTTTCTTCTTCATTATTCCCCACTACGCATCTAAACAGGAAACTATATCCAAAACATTAGAATCAATTATAAATCTCAGAAACTACTAATAAAAGTCCTCAATGTGCACGAACACATCAATTAAAAAATTAGTTAATTAATTATCTAATATTCTATTTATTCGGAGATAACAATAATTCTAGACCACGTAAAAGTAATAAGTCAAACACACGAGCTTCGTCGCTTTGTTAATAAATCCTTTAAGAAATTAAACCGGGACAATTTGTATAAAACAGGTAAGCTAATATCGCATAAACGGTTAAATACTGACCTTCACCGGCTGCTTCTTTTTTTGCAAGCACATTTGCAGTAAAAGAAACTGATCACGTATTGACCTGCATACTGGCTACAACAGATAAACCTGTCCTAAATCAACAGTTTTACTTGTAGTACCGCTTAACCATAGTTTTTATCGAGTTAAACTGACCAGGATGACTTGATCAACATTGGCTGGAAATAATCTTGTCGCTGGAACTTGATCAACTTTAATAATGCTTAATTGCGTCATCTGTAACACTGATTCGACTAGGTTAGTTTTTGAAGACAAGCAGCAACCAACTACCTTGCAGTTAGTCACATAATACCAATTTCGCCATTTTTTGACTTAGTCACTTTTTGCGCGATATGTTTCACATATAATGGGTGGATAGCCCCAGTGGTTAGGCGCCTGGTTATCGTTGTGTCGCAACTATAGGGGCCGGATTTCAATTCTTCGGAAGGACAGTGACATTTTTCTCGGAGAATCCGATTAACCTACTATTCGCTGTTGGGAGCTAAGTGATTGCGCTCCCAAAAGAATTATGAAAGGCCGTATAATGCTGTCCCAAGACCGTTTGAACACATATGCACACACAAAAAACTACACCGCGAGAGTAATGGTCAAACAAGCGATACAGCTTAAGAAGTCGCTGAAACTAAGCACCCACATAATTTTTTTTAACGACCAATTTTATTTACAAAAAAAATCCATAGGAAATTATATCACCGGTCATTGCCGAAATTGTTATAAACCAGCTTTTAAAATATGTTACCAATAAAATTGATTTCTCGTTTAATACAGGTATGTTGACGATGCTACATCCCTTTGAATAAAATAAACTGTACCTTGAACATTTTTAACTCTTACAATGATAATCTAAAATTCACATATGAAATTGAAAACCAAAATAGTATTATTTCTAGACAGTTTTATAATACGTAATCATGACAACTTAAAATTAAGATGGTACCGTAAGCCATCCATATATAACATGTAGGTATAACTACTATTGCAATTGTCCAAAAAATATAAATTCAACCTAATAGGCTTAAAAAACCAAATTGAACAACATACTTATAGCTAACGATTATACGATTCAATTACTAACAAAATGTCTTTCTCTACATCCACACTCACACAATAATTTATATTTGCACATTATTTTTATGTAACCACATTCGTGTTTACTACACCTTAAAAGACTAAATAAAATTCTTTTGAAATGATGTATCACATGATCCATATTACTATTAAAACACAAATAAAGTCGCGGTGGCATTCAAAGCTGTGCATTGAAAAAAATTATTTTAAAATACACGAAATGAATTGTAATTTAAATCTTCTCATTTTCAAATCAATAACTTTCATCATTAAAAAAATTCAGCGTTCATTCCATCTTTAAGCGCGACCCTATATAATTTGAGGTAGGACATAACGATTGCTGGCTCTTTTATTTATTTGCAATTACAAACCTCGTCCGTTTTCATAACGAGGCTGCCGATAGACTACAACTCTGTATTGCGAATCTACCCATCCACTTCCATTCACTTCCTGTGAAACAATTGTAAATTTGCGGAACTAATGTACTCAACCGCATTTTGTCACACTTTTGTCTAGAGAAGTAGTTTGATCGTTTTCATATCATCACAATGCTTTAGCATACAGCATATACATTACTGTTTTAATGGATTAATAAAGTTGGCAAAAAATTTACTCCACAAAATTGGAATTGAATTGTTCTATGGAAGATTGCAGGTACATATTTCATATATTTACATTTCCATTTTGAAGACCCTACTACAATCACTACAACAACTACTACTACTCTGTCAAGAATTGCTCTGTTCGTTAATTGTCGAAGCTGCGATTAGCATTGTATTAATAATTAGATTGTAGAAAGCCAACAAGAAACAAATTGATTCCCATTTCATTCAAAATATCTAAAATAAATATTTATGGACATTTATTATGAACAGAAAATATATGATACACTCACACAATTTTTATTAATCTGTGATACACTATATACATATACGTGAGCAGTTATTCATAGATAAATTAAACAATGCATAACATTTTATCGCCAACAAATATTGAATACCTGCACAGTAACTTTCGAAATTTATGTTTTCATTTATTTTCATATTTGTATGCTGCTTGTTTCAACATCCACAATATAACTATTTTTGAATATTTGTAATTAATTTGACAAACATGTACCGTACCTACATACATTCCATTCACGTGCAATATTAGCGACAGCTAAAATACATTTTTAAAATAACATATGATGCGTAATTTTTTTGTGAAAATGGAATATTATTTACAAATTGTTTGCCACGCAGCCACAGTAGCACGTGAGTGTTATGCTTCCCAATAGAATATAGAATAAATTAAAAGTACGTTTTTCATAAAGTTACATACTTACTAGCTAGTAATATGTGTGTGTTAGTGTAACCTATATTTGGAAAAGAAGTAATTTATTAAAACGCTTGCTCTAATAGCCAACTACAATTTATTTTGAAATTTATTGTGATCTGTGATAATAGGATAATAGGTACACATAGATTAAGTCAGAATGTCGTACAACTTTCGAGAAGGTATTTAACGGGAACAACTGTGGAAGAAAACTGTGGACTCTTTTACGTAAATGAGCACAAATTTTAGATTTTCAGATGATTTTAACCTACCACAACTTCCCTCCACTCCGTAGACTTAACTGCCTAGTTGGCTGAGTTTTCTTGAAGATTATCGCAAACTACACTTTTGGTGATGCTATTGGAAATGTAGTATGGTGTGTTGTTATACGAGAAGCTGTTCAGATGATATGCACGCGAAGAATCTTTTTCAACAAGAAGAAGCTATCAGCCGCACGTAATTACACATTTATTTTACATAAACCTGAATATTATCAACAGTTTGCTTGCAAACCATATTAGCTCTCTAAAATAGCTAAAAATCGAATTTATTCGTTGAGCTTCACATATGGTTACTTCTTCATTTGAGGTTACTTGGAGGTTACTTTCTGTTTCAATTATAACGCGGCTTACTAAGCTGTATTACTTTTCAACACTACCTCTGCAGCTCTTCTTTCGTTATTTACTATGTAACGTCTTAGTCTGTACAAACGGTGGTGCCGGGATCTCTGAAAAGGTTCGGACACCATACGTAGCGTTGCTAGTCATACTACACATTTCGAAAATAAATTTCCGAAAATCAAATTAAGACTTTTTAAAAATTCTTTTCTATATATTTCCCTGAGATGTCAAATACAATTGAGACATATTGAATCCTGTATAAAACATACACTCGTAGAAGAAACTAGTCTGTACAAACGGTGGTGCCGGGATCTCTGAAAAGGTTCGACACCATACGTAGCGTTGCTAGTCATACTACACATTTCGAAAATAAATTTCCGAAAATCAAATTAAGACTTTTAAAAATTCTTTTCTATATATTTCCCTGAGATGTCAAATACAATTGAGACATATTGAATCCTGTATAAAACATACACTCGTAGAAGAAACTATATTCCTTACTTATTTCTTGTAGATTTCAAGACAAAGACTAATAACCATTTTCAATATCGACATTTGTTAAATCGAAAGATACATTTTTGTACGCGACTCCAAATCGGATGCTTCACAGATAAATGAATATGCTATACAATTAGCATTGCAGTTATCAACAACCCTATAAATGGAAGATGTCGCAAAACTCCTCGCAAAAGATAGGTACTGAAGAAAAACGAAATAGTAACTTAAAGTTTGAAAGAATATAATAGAGGTACATCTCCAATTTATTTATTTTATTTCTATTGCAGCTGCGAGATAGCCAATGAGGATGAATACAGGTAAAGTACTGAATGAAAGATTCATAAGAAACAAAATCTTTTTCTTTAATCCGGCGACACGCTTCGAAATATAAAATGTAGCCACTTTATTACCGGGCTTCGTGAATATTTTATCTGAGAAGTATTACTATTTTTACATAGTCTTACTCATAAATTGGCGCCCCAGGGGAATACGAGTTTGTGCCAGTGAGAAGGCCAGGGGCGATCGTCTAACACCGTTCAGGTGGAGTTATTTATTATTGCTGGCGTAACACGTTATATGATTTAGTGGTTTTCTAAAAGGAACTGATAATACACACGATAAACTGGCGGCACTACAGTTCACTTAGGAAGCAGGTTAGTGATTTTCTGATTCAATTAAGTTTGTGCTGAATACTAAACGGAAATTTTACTTACAATATGACTCGATAACTTTTATATTGCGTCAAATTATGTATTTTAGAGAACAAAATGTTTATTCCGCAGTATTGGATTACACACACTTATTTTTTTATGGTTGCATTTTATCATTACGTTATTATATAACAATTAATTAATCGCGACGCTTAATAGGTTCTTATTTTGTTAATAATTACACATAACTAAGTATCGGAAGAAACACTCTTAACACAAATTTAATTTCAATAAAGCGAGTGATTTTTGTTCATAGTAACCCCAACGTTAAAACCATTTTCTATTGTTGGATAAATATCATCCTATAATCACAGTTTTTGCACCGAAGTTTAAACAAGCTCACTAATTTAAAACACTTTTCCATTGACATTTTAGAATTGGTACTCTATTCTCTGAAACAACACAAACTCCAGACTACCTGTGACTCACAGATAGTAAAGCAAGTATTGAATTTATTGTCATTCGTTGAATAAGCTTATGTCACCAAATTAACTTGACATGGATGAAACCTATTTCACATTTTCATGAATTCTGAAGAGACATGACTGACTTTGTTCTGTAGATATGATAATTTGCTAGGAATTACTACAGCCCCGAACTGAGATTTAAATCATCCCAAAATATTCCTTCGTGAGGGGCTGAATCTTTCCACGATTTTTAATAACTCGAAATAGATTACATAAGAAGCTTTCGATAGGAAAAATAGTCATAATCAAGAGAACGATCATTCAACATCTATGCAGTGACGTAATAGTTGCATATCTGTATCACAGATAAAATGGTACTGTGAATCTTTCTTTAACACACTATCTATTTTAACCATACCATAACTGTTTCGATAAGGACAGCGAAGAATTTTCTAATATATCAGTTGCTTCAATTGTTCCATAACAATCTGTTTCAACTTCAAGAGCATACGTCTTTTAACTTTCCTTAACTTTCTACAGGTGCCTACTTAAAATAACAAAACTCTACCTTTAACAATTCTTCCTAGTTTGTAAAAGAGTTAGTTATAAAAATTATTGTAAATACAATTTAAATAGATTTTAATACGTTATTATATAAATTGTTCTGTTGCATAAATCACATCTTTGCTTGCAAGTTGCATTTTAAATGCTTATCATATTTTTTTAATTTTCAAATTTTTCTTGGGATATTCCTTTTTGCTATATAATGTCAACTTAATCATGTTCTATATGCTTTTCAAAAATGTACCTCTGAAAAACTAAAATTGCATACGTCTAATTGCTGATAATATTATCTTCCAAGATACATTCATAATAGCTACTAAATAATACATTCCACAATTAATTTTCTTTAGTTATGAATAGTCGTATTTCAATTTTATAGAATTCTTAAATACACAATTCCATAGATTGGTAATTAAATTTGTGCCATCTATTAGAAAAGAAGCAATCTTGAAAATCGAGAGTGTGTATAAAGAATTCTATAGAGATTTTAGATAGGATGGAAAATTTCCAGAGAGCGAATTACATAACCTGTCTCTGGACAATTCATACGGACTCGTTCGTGGCGAGCATACGACGCGACGCCACTAGGAAAAAGCAAACATTCCGTTCACGTCTCGTTTTACTTAAACGCAAGCAGCACAAAAGGTTCTGAGAAGTGGGGTTAAAATGGTCTCCACGTCAAGTAGCAACTTGAGTTACGTACACAATGATAAGGTTAATGAGGAAAAGGGTTGGGCTGGCAATGTTAATACACACATTTATAGAGATAAGGGCGGCATGTTAGCGATGCTGGCATCCACCTGGAGACCTATGAAGGAAGCTCGGACGCAAAGCTCCCTGCAACCTAGCTATACCGCCCCTACTATAACACCAGCCGTTTACACATAACGTAAAAGTGATTCTAAATATACCACTGGGTATTGCATCATCTAATTGTTTGAAGTAAATACACTA
Source organism: Holotrichia oblita (assembly GCA_023690525.1). Taxonomy (NCBI): domain Eukaryota; kingdom Metazoa; phylum Arthropoda; class Insecta; order Coleoptera; family Scarabaeidae; genus Holotrichia; species Holotrichia oblita. The sequence continues at coordinate 99,757,304 of CM043016.1, read as the reverse complement.
CAGTGTTTCTGCACAACTATTACTATTTGATGCGATTTACACAAATGTGATATATATAATATATATCATAGAATATCAATTATTGAAGGTTAAGTGCTTTTTAGAATAATTCGGCGATTCATTTTCATAGCGTTTTTTGTCGTTGGTTTTATTAAGACGTTAACAGGCTCTGTCCACATATTACGCATAGTCCCAGAGATAACGGAATTTATCTTCACATAAAGTACATAATACGGAACGGGGTACCGTATACCCCCCTCTTTTAATTCTAGTTTTCTTTGTCTATCAAAACAGGGTCACTTTTACATAAAAAACGCTGGTGTATGTATAACAATAATTTGGAAAGTTAGTAGAAGGTAATACCAGAGATTTAGATGGAGTTCCTTTACAATTTATATATTTTTTAATAAAATAACTTTAGTTCTTCATTTTGTGCATAAAATTTAAAATACGAAAGATGGCTGCATCTAAGTAAACGTGTCGTGGTTGCTCTCGTATATTTTTACAATTATCTGGTGTATAAGTGAACGGTTTTATTCGGTTTTCGTCTCAAATCTGCGTTATTTTTTAGAACATTTTATTTAATAAGAGGATGGGATCTAATACTCGTTCTTCATACGAAAAAAGAAATTTGATTAAAGAGTGCGTTAATAGTAGTCTACAAGATAGTCAGTTGTTATCGAAGTTCACAGAAAAAGTTGTAACAACTGTAGAGAAATACTTTAACGACAAATTCAAGACTGTGAGCAAGAAATATCAAGTTTACGCAAAGAAAATAGAGTATAAATTCACAGATGTGATTCACTTGAACAGTATTCAAGAAGAAACAATATTCGTATAAGTGGCTTAACAACAGTAGCCGGTGACAAACTAGAGGAGACGGCACTTATTTTTTGTCGGATACAATGCATGTAAAATTAATGCCGATCATATTGATCGGTGTCATCCTGTTGGAGTTAATAAAAATGGTAAACAGTCCTTAATTGTTAAATTTGCGTCCTACAAAAGTCATTAATTGGTTTTGAAAAACCGCAAATATCTGAAGAAGTTATCTTTTAAATCATATAGAGAGGCTGTTCAACACTTCGGCCATCGTAATGTTTGGCTGTACGAGGGCAACATCTTTACAAGAAACACAATTCAGGATAAAACTTGTGTTGAAAATATTAAGGTCGGTAATGCATGTGCGCCAATCCGGTAATTTAAATTATCCAATAGTTTGGTATACTTTAAACACATGTTACAGTAATTTAATTGTTTAGTAATTACGTAGCATGATTCCTTATTTTTTTCTATATTTAATTAAGTTAATGTTGGTTTCTCTGAAAATATTGCCTCTGCAGTTGCTTATTGTTGATATTCCTTGAGTAGATGCGACGGTATACCGGCTTGTATTCTGAAGGAATAATAATAATAATAATAATAATAATAATAATAATAATAATAATAATAATAATAGAGTTTATTTTTCAACAAAAGTATAACATAATCTGAGAAAAGCCAAACAAAAGTTGAAAAAAAAAAGGATGCATCTCATGTGTGCAACGAGTGCACACATGATCTACCTCAACACCCTGAAGAAAACAAATTAAATAACATAAGAAAATGCCTAAAAACTAAAACTTATACTAAACTAAGTCAGATTCCGCGATAGACAAAAAGTATTCATTGAGTAACAAAAAAAAAAAGAAAATGAGAAGTATACGACTAAGTTTACAAGAAAACTGTATGTATATAAATATATATATATATATATACATATATACCTAAATATAATTGCTATACAAGGGAACAAGAAGCCGGACAGCCCACACTACAATAACAACCTTCTCTTGTATGTATATTTAAATTGTTTTGCAGAAAGCAGTTTTAAATCATCAGGGATGCCATTATATACTTTAACGATCTGATACGAAAACGAACGTTCATAAAGAGCAGTCCGATGTAAAGGCGGTGTCAACATACCCTTGAATCTCAAATTAAGTGTATGTACATCCGTACGAAACGATATTTTATTGTATAAATATGCCGGTTGTTTGTCTGTTATAATCTTCTGAAACAAACATGCCATTCTCAAATACCGCCGATCAGCCATATTGAGCCAGCTCACCTCCGCAAGCTTGTGTGTAATAGGTTCAAATTTTCTTATACCAAAGATAAAACGGAGGCAGGAATTCTGTATCCTTTGAATGCGCGCTATGTTGTTGGCAGTAATGCAAGGACCATATAATTCGCAACAAAAAGAGAAATGCGAAAGAACGAATCACACAAGCTTCGCTTTGTCGCAACACTCAGAAAGTGTCTGTGAGGAAAAATCAGTTTTAAGTTAATGTATGCGAGTCTAATACATTTGAGTATATGTGTTTGAAAGCGAAATTGTGTATCAAAAGTAACGCCCAAATTCTTCGCTTCAAGCTGAATAGGTAACTGAACGCCATCAATGCTAAACTTAGCAGTATTTTGAAGCAGTGAAACACAATTTTTGTTTCCAAAAAGTAAAACCACCGACTTGGATGGATTTAGCACAAGCGCATGTTGCGAAGACACCCTGGCGATTGCACGAATATCATTATTAATAGTGTCAACAGCTGCGGAAGAATTAGATATAGTAAAGGAATGATAAACTTGTATGTCATCCGCATACATATGCATACTGCAAGTAGACAGTTTCTTGTGAAAGCAAGAAGTGTATATACTGAATAAGAGAGGACCCAAAATTGAACCCTGGGGACTCCACGCACAACAGATCTGAAGCTGGAAGTAGCCCCGTTTAACGACACGCATTGCTCTCTATTAGCGAGGTAAGAATGAAACATATTAATTGTTGAATGCGATAAACCAACATAATGTAAAATTGAGAGAAGCACATCATGATCCAAAGTATCAAAAGCGCGACTAAAGTCCAGCAGCGTTAAAGCAACCACCCTACTACTATCAATTGCTGAGATTATGTCGTCAGAAACACCAAGTAACGCCGTAGTACAAGAGTGACCCGCCCGAAACCCTGATTGTATATCAGGTAAAACTCTATTAAAATCCAAAAACTGCTTCAGTTGCCGGAATATGACCTTCTCCAAAATCTTTGAAAATACTGGAAGAATACTTATCGGACGCAGATCCCCATAACTCACGGGATAAGAACATTTAGGAATGGGATGTACAACAGCTTTCCTCCAGGATATTGGAAAGTAGTTTTCCAGCAAGCAGGAGTTAATAACATGTAGTATATAAGAAGATAAAAGAGGATATGAAATCTTAACCATGTCAATCGTTAATGAGTCGTAGCCAGAAGCTTTAGTTTTAATTTCTGAAATTATGTTAATTAATTCCGATTCCTGAATAGGTACAAAATTAAACTTCTCACTGTTGGGATTAAGTCTATGGGTCCTATAAAAGGTAAGTAATTCTGGATCCGAAGTACTGACGGGAATATTATCTAAAAAATACTCATTAATCTCATTAACATTTTGCAATGTCGGGGGAATATCGCTAACCGGTTTGCTCACATTTAATTGTTTAAGTGTTTTCCACTGATACTTAGCCGATTGCTGCATAAATGTGTTATTGAAAAATACCTTCTTCTCGCGTTTAATCGATTGATTAGTAAAATTTCTTAAAGTTTTGTAATATGTCCAACTAGTGTCTAAACGTGTCTTTTTATACTTAGCCAGCGCCTGATCTCTAAGCATCATCATATATTTCACATTATCAGTAATCCACGGCGGACTTCTATGAGTCACGGTAATAGTACGAATAGGGGCGTGAGTATCAAACAACTGAAGAAGGTAGAACATAATATAGTCGATCTTATCATCTATGTTATTCATGTAAAGGATGTTAGATAAAGGTGCAAGACTAAGGTCATTAAGAAAAGCAGTTTGATCAAACCACTTGAAATCTCTTATAATTTTGCGAACTGGAATGTTAGAAGGTAAGGGTATTCTAATCGTACAGAAAATAGTTTCGTGATCCGAAAACTTATCTTCCCCTATACCTGAGCTCACAATACAATCCAAGTCGGTAGTTAAAATCACTAATCAATAAGGCTATCGCCTCTAGTAGGTGTATTAATAATTTGCGCTAAACCAAGTGACTCCAACATACTTAAGAAGTAAGTTCTATCTAGCGTATTGCCAGAGGCAAGCAAATTTATATTAATGTCACCAAACAAAACATTATATCATAATTTAAAGATAATATAGTAAACTGCTCTTCAAACTTATCGCAAAAGGATTTGTAATATTCATCAGGTGGGTTGTAAAACACTCCCACTGCAACTTTTCGGTTACCAAGTTGAAATCCCACCCAAGCCTGCTCGAAAGACGTCTCACACGGTATATAAGTAGCTCTTAAATGACTACGGTAGTAAATGCAGACCCCACCGCCTCTGGTTGCTCTATCTCTACGTACTAATGCAAAACCCTGTAGAGAGATCACGTCATCAGGTATATTAGCAGAGAGCCACGTCTCACTGATGACAACAATGTCATACTTATATGTTACTATAAAACGAGACAATAAATGGAACTTAGGCACAATAGATCTGATATTTATGTGGGCAACCCTCAACTCACTCATTCCCCTATAGGCAACAGTTAAATAACTAGAAATACAGTAAACACATGATCAATTAGGTGCAAATAAATATGAAAGATTCAAAATATACAATACGCAAATTCACAAATATAACAATATGCAAGTTTATAAGTATATATAAAAAGGAGAGAAAAAGTATACCATACAAGGTCGAGCTTATACAACCCATCACTTACCTAGTTAATCTGTCATTTGAAGAGGGCATTTTTCCCCAAATTCTTAAAACTAGTTCTATAAAACCGATACATAAAAAAGGGAATACATCTTATATAAATAACTATCGGCCCATCTCTCTTACATCCAGTTTTTCTAAGCTATTTGAGTATGCGATGCTTGATAGAATAAATAGATTTCTCGAAAAATTTGAACTTTTATCTAGCCAACAACATGGCTTTAGGATTACTAAGTCCACCATTACTGCTTTATTAGAATTACATAGTAATATACTTAATAATAATGAGAAAAACTGTATCCTATTGGTATTCTCTGTGACTTAACTAAGGCTTTCGATTGTGTCAAACATAATTTACTAATAGAAAAATTGCAGCTAATGGGCTTGCGCGGTAAGGTGGCTGAATGGTTGACATCCTATCTCTCTGATCGAGTTCAATTGGTTGAAATTGAAGTAATTAATGGAAATACTAAGAAAAAATTTCGATCTTCCGTTTTACCTAGCAAAATTGGTATACCTCAGGGTTCGATCTTAGGACCAGTTTTGTTTTCACTCTTTTTAAATGATATCATTCAATTTTTAAGCGAATATTACGTCATATGTTATGCCGATGATACTACGGTTCTTATTGCTGAAACAGACTCCCACATAGAATCTACAGCAAATATAATGCTGGATAGAATGTATACTTGATTCTGCGCCAATGGACTTTCCCTAAGTTTCGAAAAAACCAAGTATATTCTTTTTCATACTTCACAAAAGAAAAGCAAGTCATTTCCTAATCTAGTAATAGCAAATAATAATATTTCCTATTCTAGATCTGCTAAACTCTTGGGGTTAACACTTTCTGATAATTTAAAATGGGAAGACCACTGTAAATGTTTAACTTCTAAGCTAAATAAGGTCATATTTAAAATAAGGCAATTAAAACCATTTACTAATACAGAAACACTAAAAATAGTGTACTACTCTGAATTTCAATCTTTACTGCTGTATGGAATCCTCTTATGGGGTTCTGGTTCTTCTACCGGGGAAGTTTTTCTTAAACAGAAGGCTGCTATAAGGTGCATTACTGGTATTAATCAATTATCTTCATGTAAAAATCACTTCGTGTCTTTAAAAATTCTCACTATTTATGAATTATATATTTTAGAAGCTGGTTGTTACATCCACAAAAACAGAGTCGAAATATTCAATAGGAACAATAACGCGTATAATTACAATATCAGAGAAGAGGGGATACATCCAGCAAAATTCAATTTACAAATAACTGCAGTAAGCCCTAGTATTTACTGCATTAACATTTATAATCATCTTACGAAAAATTGGAAAACACTTACTTTTAAGAAATTTAAGAACACTGTAAACTCATGGCTACACACTCAATCACTGTATCCATTTGGTGAGTTTTTTAATTTAGAAATAAGATAGGTGTAAGTTAGTTTCTAAGTATTAGGTTACTTTCACTCTATTTTACTACTTTTTTTTGGATAGATATATGTACTTGCTTTCTTTCGTTTTTGCTTGTGACGATTTTCATACCTTGTATTTGGTTGCTGAAATAAAGATATATTATTATTATTATTATAGATTATATAATTTTCGTTCAGTAGAGTACTGCTTTGCAATGTTTTGCTTTTGTTTTGTTTTGTTTTTTTTCTTTTATAGATTAGTTTTGTTAGTTTTAATATTGACATCTATCTAAACCGAAATAAGATGATCGTAGAGCTAGTGGGGTTAGCAGCCAATGGAAGAATCCATTTAAAAGGAAATATGACTCATTTATCCAAATCTTAAGCTTTCGATTTTTATTAAAATCTTCTTCAGAAGGTAATTGATTAGAATAGGAAGCTAGCAGTCAAAGAACATAAGCTCACAAAAAGTGCCATTAATATTAATAGGTCATATTATAGAAACCTTTAAACTGTACACAACATGTTAAAACACAAAATACATTGTGAAAATGATTAAAACTGCGGTGAAAATTGACCAAAAATAGACCGCATGGCTAAGCGCTGGAATATATATAAACCAGATAGTTTTACGGGTTAAAATTAGACAAAAACAATTGTATTTTACTAGCAGGGTATGGATCTGAGTACCGGAACCAACCATTAAATAATTTAGGCGTCATTATTGGGTTTTCGTACAATAGTAAAGAAGTAAATTCTGTGTACTCGCGTTCTGTACAGTCCGTAACTTTATATGGTATGCTTAATACAGTATGGAGCACAGAAATAAATCATGTATAAATGAAAGGTATTACGATTTTCTTTTTTATATTTGAAATACGCCTATTATACACAATTACTCGTATCATTAATGACCAAACGCGGTTCCTTTTTAATTTATTTACAAGAGAAATATTTACTTTACTCTGGTATGTTCAACTGGAAGGATATCTGAATGATATTGTACATTATATTAGGTACTATATTTCTGATGTGTTGATAGAAAATCATTCTTAAGTATTAGAAACTAGAAAGGTATGGATATACTTATAGAGAACCGGAACAAAGGACTATCAGGGAATCCAGCAAATAAAAACCAAATTTTAAATTGAGTTTTCTATTTCTTTAGCCAATATTTCGGACTGTGTTCAGTGCTTCATCAGGGCAAAACTACAAGGATAAAACCATAGTCAACAATGTTAAAATAAATGTTTACAATTGTTACAATTTTTAAACTCATTGAGAGAAAATATGTGACATAAACTACGATAAAACACAGGATGACCGTAGATTACTTTTCGAATGAAAGTTGGGAAATTACAGATCCCTATTTAATCACCCTGCGACATAAATGCAACAATTTTCTAATAAAAGACATGCCCCCTTTCATGAAAACTAGAAAATAAACTGTCAAAGAAATTAAAAGCTAAATAGATGATCAGGGAAGCCAAAAAATAAACATATAACGTAGCTAGAACAACGTAAATCGCAATATAATGCTGATAATAATTTATCCATGGCAGTTTTTTATTTTGACCACTTTTGGGAATTACTCTCAAGGATACCTGGAGTGCTTCTAAAAGCATAATGCTAATCTTTCTAGCAAATAATAAATCGCAGAATTGTGAAAAACTTGTTCACAACCTGATGCAAAAGTTTTGTGAGTTAGGTTGCAATGTGATTCTGTTTTTCCATGCACATCTTGAGTGAACAATAAGAGGTTCCATCAAGATATAAAAGAAATGAAGCAGAGGTATGAGGCAAAATAGAATACAATCATGATGGCCCACTACTATTGGTGTTCAAAAAGGAGCATTCCAGCACGTGTAGGTACATAAAAAAAACTATTAAATGGTCTTTCCAAACACAGACAATAATCTTATTAATATTTCAACGCAATTATGCAAACACAAAAAACTACACCGCGAGAGTTGCAGCGATAGCCCTACAAGCGATACAACTTGCGGATTTATGCAACTAAGCACCCACTACACATAAAAAAATAGTTTCAGAATTTCTATTAATACTACTCAATAATTCTGTGCTTTTTAAATAAAATGCAATATAACTATATACGGTCGTAAACTGCAATGCATTTTTATTTCGTAATTTGCATACATACATACAGGGTGTGCCAATTATCTGAATTCGGTCTATTATGTCTTACCTATTAGTTTAATTAAAAAAAAATAAGTAAAAGTTGTGCACAAGTGAACGCCGACCTGCAGAATTTGACAGTTCTTTAATAAACTGTTATAAGCATAGGTTACTATTCATTAAAATTTTTAGGTGTACGTATTATGATTAATAATAAATATTTCCTCTGGTATTATACAATTTTTAATAGAAACTATCTTTTTTTAATTGTACATATCTTTTAATTTTGTTTTTATTGAAGTAGCAATCGTTTTATATCTACCTATTACTAGAGTTGGCACAGGACTGTTGACTTCATCTTACCATTATCAATAAATGTTTACGTATTTTATAGTAAATTACATATATCTCAAAAACTATTAACTTTAGCTAGAGGGAATATTTTAAGCGATTGAAAGGGAACTTGAAGCACTATTAAATGGCATAAAAATATACAGGGTGTTCCATTTGAAAAAAAAAACCGTATTAAAAATGCAGTGATTTTCTCTTACAATTGAAATATCTCGGAAACGGCTAATTTTTAGTATTAGGTTTGTCAGACAAAACTATCTTAATTTATAACGAGGAATCTGAAAATGTCATAATATATAGGTTGTTCCATTAAAAAAAAAGAAAGCTTTATAACGCTCAGCCAAAATTATACACTAAAATAATTTTACGATATAGAGCAGTTGATCCCGAACAACTTTTACTTAAAAAAGTTTTTAATTATAAACTAATAGGTAAGATATAATAGACCGAGGTCAGATAATTGGCATACCCTGTATTTATGTAGTAAATATTACTTGAATAAATAATTTTCGTAATCGTCAAGCAGACCTAGATATATATTTCTAAACTGACGGCAGGGTATCAGTTTGTTTATGACAAATGGATTAAATATTGACAAAATAAATAGTAAGCAGATGTTTAGGACCGCAATTTATGGTGATATGTCAGATATGTATTACGTTAACGTCGATTCATCAGTAACATATGAAGAATAGCAATATATCTACATTATTGAAGACGATATACCCTTCGAACAAACTATTGTACATATAAACCGGTTCTCTGTTTATATTACATTAAACACAGGATACATGAATAATAAGTAGGTATGTTCGTCTTTCACGCCTACGCTCTAACATTCATTGTCTCTCGTTTAAATACTATGGTACAATCGATAAAGATAGCATAACAAGTGCTTCTGTAGGCGTACAGTACTAATTGGATCCTTTAATAATGAAGCACATCGTGATTACTAACGTCAATCCTATTAGTGTGTAACACGAAAAATTTGTGGTGTATACTCTAGACATTTTAAATATCTGATATATGTACACAAACCCAAACATCTGGATGTAGATATAAGTGGCTTTCGATTTGTGCACCGTACAGCTCCGGAGCTGTTCCGAGTCACCTATCTGCCGTTCTATTTTGCCATGTGACTCGCACTTGTACAGCACCGTTTCAGCTTCCCCTCACCCCTGGTGCACCAACCTTTCGGCTGGAGCGATATGCTCCCGCATGCGCACTTGCGTTTGTTTACAAAAAAGTGTTGACAATTTGAATGAAATGTAAACAAAACGAAAACTTGAAAGGTTATGTTATATCTGTGATTACATGGCCGCCACCCCACCACCCTTTATTTGTTTACACTTTATCTGTACCTGAACTGTACTGAGTTTGTTCACTGTACACGCACACTAGTAGTTCCGGAGCTGTTCCCGAGTAACCCTTATGGACAAATCGAAAGCCACTATTGTTAAGCAAACGATATTATCGTTAGAGTTTATGCCTTTACTCCAATATGCATGCCGTAAAGTAATCCAGGTACATACATGTATTTGTGTAGTGCATAATATTGTAAACTCAGTTGGAAATATAAGCTAATTAGTAGTTTATTACATTTTATTCCACTAACTTGCACCACTCATTACTTATTATTCCTATTTATTTTTCTACAGTACCGTGCAATCGAATTAGGACCACTTCGTAAAATTTAGTTTTCTTAGCAGAACTTCCATAAAAGAGAAGATTTAGACGTTTCACTTGTACATTCACTTATTACTTATTAGTTATCTATTAGTTAGACATCGTTTTCTCAAGTTTCTTTAATATTTTCTTTTAAAATACTAACGGTGGTATTTGGTAGAGTAGACACACGACGTTTCAAACAGCTCCAGATATTTTCTATCGGATTCAAATTGTAGGAATTACCTGGCCATGGCAATGCCCTTATATTTTCTTACTTCCATAAGATTATAAAAGGTTTTGGCTCTGTGGCATGATGCACCATCATGCATAAATATGTAAGAATTATTATCTGTTCGTAAGCTATTCGTGTATGGCCGAACATACTGCTCTACAACTTATTGATACTGAGTTTGGTTCATATTCCCATTAACCAAATACAGTGGTGTAAAGCCTTTTGCTGGTATACACGACCATATATCATTATAGTGGGCAGGTGCTTTATAGTCCTGATCATAGCAGTTTCTAAAAATCTACGCGGTCTTCTTATAACGATGCTAACGTTTTCAGTAACAGCCTCTACGTGAGACTCGTAGCAGAACACGACCCTTAAAAAATAAATATTTTGAATACTTTGTTATGACTAAATAAATATTGTTTTAGCAGTCACTTATCGTTTTTCAATCTTCTATTGTCAACTGTCGATGTTTTTTGCCCACTGCAGTCGAGCTTCTTTCATTTTAGCCGACAATTTTGGTTTTTACGCAGGCCGGCGACTTTTCAGATTCGCTTCGTGAAAGCGTGATTTTAAAGCGCGCTCCGATATTTTAATATTGCTTTGGTCAAGATTTTTCTTAAGCTCCTTACCAGCCATTTGTCCATTTTCAAGAGTTTTGCGAATTATTAATCTATCTTCATGTATACTTGTTTTGCGAATACCGCGAAATAACCTCTCAGAAGATAGACTTAGCCACTCTACAGACTGTTTGATGGAAAAACTCTTTTTTTGGCGATGAGAATACAACCTTAATTCTCGTAGAGCTTGTACTCTTGCTCTCTTTTCACTAGACATGTCTTTACGTTTTTCCATTTACACGAATAAATTGAAAAATTGAAATTGGACAAATTTGATATCAAAAAACCAAAATTACAAAACTTGTTACACAAAATCTGCAACAGAATAATAATATCACTAACACGTTACTCGCACAAATACACATCGACAACTAATTCAGAGAAGGTAAAAAAACCCATGGCATAATCCCTCGATATTTAGTTTTAATGTCACCAGTTATTAATAGGGGATATTTCAAAAATAAGAAAACTGATATGTTTCTGTCGAATGGGAATAGTAACTAGAAATGTATTTACATAATCGTAAATGCAAAATTTATAGTATAAAAAAGCGCTCATAAAATTGTGTTATAAAAATGAGGAAACTTTCGAGTGGTGCTAATTCGATTGCACGGTACTGTAGTGTGTTGTGTGTATTCAATATCGCTATTATTTATTTAAAAAACATGTTAATAGGACTCAGTCAACAAAAAGCTAAGAATATGTATACCTAATGCGTTTCACAATATTGTCGTCAAACATAATGACTGTGAATGTGAGTTATTTAAGCTTATGAGTTTTCGTGATTTAATCATGTTTAAATTAACTGTTGTTAATAAACCTATAATTTAAATTAAATACATTGATGCATTTAGGAGGAGACATTTGCTTACGTTAAGTGTGATCGATCATTTGTCAACGACTAATGGTTGTATGGGTTTATAAATGCAAAGGGTGCGGCAGGATAAGAAAGGTTGAACGGTTCCAGCTTGAACTTTATTGAAGTTTGGCCTAATGGTGTCCATCTACATGAATATTAATTATACAAAATTACTGACCCCTAACCCTTCACCCAAGCAATTATTAATGGAAATATCTAAAACGTTAAAAATCAATTACTCTTGAGCTGCTCTTTCCCGGTTTCTAGAACATAAAACTTTCATATTTTACATCATTAGAAGTTGCACATATTAACTAATTCGATGGTGTCAATAGGTCTCGAATGAAGAGTAATAATTAGTATTGTATTCAGAAATGATAGTACCCTACTTCTGTCCAAAGCTAATTACTTGCGTCTCTAGAAGTGTTGTTACTAGATTGAAAAGGATATAGCCTTAACTACTGTGACAGTAACTGTGATCCCCACAAGAATTCTTAACTTAGAATGCGTATCCTTGGTGTGGAGCTTCATATTTTTCAGAAAAAATGTTTTTTTTTATTTTCAGAGGTACATATTTGTCAGAAAATGACAACATTAACTCCTTGAGTAGTCAATAAAGCAGGATGGAAAATACTGTGATTATTTCATATATTTTCGCTGCGGCACAAAACATAAACATGTAACCAAAATAGTCAAATTGTTGTCGACTCCGCCTCACTGACGTCAGTACCAGCTGCTACTATTAGTAGGTATACTATAAAATATATAAATTCGGCGTTGACTTCCTCCAACGATCAAAAAGTTACTCTATCGAGAAGCGATATCAAATAAAGATCAAGAGGGAAATGCTGAAACAGTTTGTGAAAAAGAAGTTAAAGCTGATAGTACAGAAAAATCTAAGACTGTTAAAGTACAAGAAATAAAGACCTTAAGTGTAAATTGACTACATCGAAGTGTTAAACCGCCTAACAAATATAAACACTATATATGTTCATAAGTTCAATTGTATCTACTATAACGTACAATATTTTTTATATATTTGTTTAGAATCGTTAAATGTTTAGGTTTTGTTAAAGAAAGGAAGATGTTACATAATATTATTATACAGTGCCGTTCTAAAGTGTCAATCGTTGAAACTAAATAGAAATTTTACTTTAGGAATGTAGTATATTTATAATATTTCATATTTATGATCCAAAACTGGCACCTCTCTATTAAACTGACCAAAAGTTAGCAGTGGGGGAGGCCACTTTAGGACCGCACTGTATATACATATGTAGAAGAACAATAGAAGACAATGGCGACAGTTGGTAATATTTATTGAGAAGATATGTCAATGTAACGTTCTTTTTAATAAAAATATCTTACATAACAAGAGTTGTATAAAACATCGAATTGGAGAAGTTCAATCATCGTTGCTCTGTCATATCCGTTTCTATCACTATGAAGATTTGAGCAATATGTCTTCGTATGTCGCACCGGCGTAACGGAAGTAACAAAAATTTAGTTATGAGACAGCTAAGTTCTATAGCGCAGACACGATTATCCAGTTCTAGTGCTGATTAAGGAGAAGAATACTAAAGCGGCAAACGGCCACCACAGCTTATAGCAATCAACGCCAGATTGCTATAAGATTGAACCGCAGTAAGAAAACACGACGAAATATGTTTTCAATAATGCATCCGTTCCCTTCTCCCGGGTGTAGTTTATTTGCGATTTTTTATTCCTCTGTAATACGTAGCGGCTGACGCCACGAAACACTTGCCTCTACGTTTTCTGAGTATTATTAAAAGTCGATCAAAATGAGGAAAAGTGGTAAACCTTCATCGAAACGTAAAACGTTTTATTAAAAAAATCACTACGGTTCGCTCCAAATGATAGAAACTGTAGACGTGATCTCTATAATATTGTAGTAAGAAAGCTTTAACCGTAATCTATGGATGTATTTTTCAAACAGGATATGTAGAAATTGATACAACTGTAACGCAATGCAATACACGTACAAGAGAAAACCAAAAAATAGCATTACTTAATTTGGATATACTCGACTTTATCCATACACAACAAAGTTCTGATGCATAGACATAGACCAATTTTAAACGTAGCATGCATCTATAGCATTTAAGTACGGTTGTATCAATTTGACAAAAGTTGTCGTCATAGATAGAGAGCCTTCGAAATAAAATCTTGCGCATAATTGACAACACACTCTGGCACATACATAATTGATTACTAACAAATGGAAACCTATAAAGCGTGCCCTAATCGCCTAAATATGGAAGGCGGTTACCTCTTGGATAAGACACAAGTAAATTTGTCAAACCGTTTCAATTAACGCAATAAAATAAAAGCAAAATACTTGGAGCTTAGAATTGTAAGCGCAAGACGGAAAGAAGTACGTAACTGATACCGGTACAATTAATTAGATAATTACAAGATGCTCGTAAACCTTTGATTTTAAAAAGAACTCTAAATATTTCAATTTGGCAACGGTGTTCAACTGCTACCGATAATCTTTGAATTGTTTATACACTGACCTAAATGAAATATAGGTATATCTCATTTCAATGTATAAACTGTTATACTTGTCTACCTTACAAAAGCCTTGATTATTAATTAATACTACCTACCTTTACTTCCAATGCACGCGATGTCTTATATGCTGACAAACGGCTAATCAAACAGGGAGGTATGTGTGCAATATACCCGGTGAAAATCTGTTCATTTCTATTCAGCTGTCTTATCCTACCTACGTTAATAAATTATTTACCAAAATGGAACCGAAACAGATGGACACCTGCCATTTAGAAACATCAGGTTCGTGAAGATCATAATTAAAATTTATTGACTAAATATAAACATTTCCAGCAATATTCGCTGTTTATACAAATAGAAAACATTATAATATGCACTTACGTGATTCGCAGCTATAGTGATTGTCTCCACTAAATATAAATAACAGACAAAAGTACTACTTATAAATTAAACAGCAGTTTTCATCATGAGCTAGAGAAGACACATTACATATCAAATCGCGTCAATATTGCTGCTACTTCAAAATAATAATTATTATTGTTCTTTAGGGTTATTGTTTTGCATGGACATACATATTTTATCTACTGTTACCAGTATGAACAGCAGTATGTCGACTGTTCAAATTTATTCATAATTTGTGGTCCAGAATTGTGTTTTCATTAATAGAATTATTACTATATCATTAAATTTATAGAACCATGGGTTTAGCACGAATATTTTACCTTATTTACATATTAAATCCAACCAAATGTACATATATACAGCTACATAGGTAACCCGTACATAATATATGTGACATTATTTTATTTGTCTTCAAGATGTTGATGATCTCTACCAAGCAAAGGCGCTTGCAACTGCAGGTATCTGTATGATAAATATGAAAATTCTATATTTGCCCTTATCGGGCACATTTAACATACAAATCTCTCTAGTTGCAAGCGTCTTTGCTCGGAAGATATAAACAGGTGGTGGAAAGAGTTGCTCTCGCATTGAGTATTAAGTAAAACCTTCATACGATGTCTCGAGTTTTATCTGAAATTACAGAATTAATCACATCATGTACTGATGAGGCTATAGAAAGTCAAAACACGTATCTCCCGTTAATTATTCTATAATACCAACTCGATATACAGGATGTCTCACCGAGACCGTTCATTAGGAGTTTACGAGGTTCTGGCCAAAATATAAATTTGAAAATTCAGAATTATATATAGTCGATTATATTCTCTTAATTAAAATATTATTAGATTTCTAGCGCTTCCGGTTATACCGAAAGTCGCCATCTATTTTGTTATTTTTAGTGGAACACCTGTTTTACATATTTATATTTACCTACTTTTAAGCTTTATAAATATCTTTAGTTTTTTCAATATGATTCACGTGTTGTGTAGTTATTTGACTTTTTCTAAGGAAATCTGTGTTATGTGTGCATTTTTCAAAAAATCTAATTGCCTTTTAAACTATCAATTTTAGATATGGTACATGTGGAACATAAAAGATGCAAAATTGGACGCTGAAGACGACTAAGTAATAAAATATGGTGAGTGAAAAAATTAGGATATGGTTCTTCAAAATTTCGAAGAGTTAACGTGCCATAGTAAAGCAACCACGCAATGTAGACAGCCGTTCCCGGTGCTAAAACATACTGAAATATGTTGCTTAAGCATATTATGAATTCTAAATTGATGTATGGAAAATCGAGTGTTCTGATTTTTTTTATAAATGTCTGCTGTAGCAAATTTTTTTAGAAAAAATCGAATAACTGCAAAACACCCGAATTAAATTGAAAAAATTAAATATATTTATAAAGCTTTAAAACAGCAACATCACTAAGAAATACACATATCACAGGTATGATAGGTTTGATGGAACAATAAACGCTTTTTCCAATGAGATCAAGTTTGTTAAAATCAGTTCAGTTGTTTAGGAGTTACAGCTGTTTATTAAAAAAAAAGCATTGAATTACCCCCCACCACTTTATTTTAATAGATACGTCAAAAAGTGTTAAACAAAAATTACTCGAGTAAAGCTTAGCTTTAAGAATCATATATTTTTTGGTAACATTTACTGGGTGGATTTCAGTGAAAAATCACTTTAAAAGTTTAAGATGGCGGTTACGCCGCCAGGCGAGCATCTTGGAAATCTGAAAATATTTTCCACGGTCTTCTTTTGCCCACTTTAGTCATACATTTTTTTACCGCAAGTCTCCACGACGAATAGTTTCAGAGATACAACACTTTGCATTCTTATCTCACCACCCTGTACGTATATGCACAAATTTTTGGAGCATCACCTGAAAATTATTCCGTATGACGTGTGTCGTAATATTATAATGTAATAGCAAGCTGTATACGTATATCAACATAAATAAAATTTCTAAGTTCAATATAAGTTATTTCCAGTTGCACTTCATTCTACCATAAAAATGCTTACGCAAGTCATATATATAAAATTTTGCAAAAACAAATCTAATAAGAAGAACCACCAATTATTTCAAATCTTCACTGAGTCAGCAGAGAAACAAAAGAAAGTATGGTTTCATGTATGGGATAACTGGAATCTCTCGATGTCGGAATTCCAGAAAGAGCCGCTATTCAGAAATTGGAGCGGAGAAAAATACTTTCATTTACCGCTGGCCTCGCTTGTTTACGAAACAACAATAAATGCTCATCGTTTCTTATCGTAGGTACTCTTTCACTGTGGATGAACAATGAAGCGAAATGCAATTACTAATTGAATTTGCAAAAAAGTTGGAAGTGAAATGAATATGTACGTCAAGGATCTTTGTTTTCTAAGCTGTTGCTCTTACAAATGCAACGCAAAAATTCCGTTTCGTATTTAATTAGTAAAGTGTTCGCAGTATTAACACCAAAAAATTATTAACACATGCATAATTTGGAAAGTAATGAAAGATAGGAAGATGAAATATCTACACCTTTACTAGCAATGGAAATGTAACATAATATACATTTTCTTAAAAGTCTTGCTTCCAGTATGGTTTGTACAAATTATAAAATCATTAAGTAGATTATTACAAGAGAGAATATCTTTAAAAGAAATTCTGAGTAATAGTAGCATAATTGTTTAGCGCGCATAAAATTGTTTCTTTTTAATTCCTTTTTCTTTCCTAAGCTTATTGGAATTCTTTTACTACTGATAATTCATTTTCACCATTGGAAATTTAGCGAATTAAACTTTATTACCAACTGGAACGTTAGGAAAGTTTTTCTGAATATAATTTTACAATCATCTGGTGTCTCTAAGTCTGCATATATTTAAACATGTTTATGTTTGTCTATATTGTAGGTACTGTTATGGATACTAACTCCAATTCGGTCGCTATATTATCATGCAGCACCGATTTCAAGAACCTTTTTGCAAATTGTAGCAAACAGTAGTATTGGGGACTCAGGAGAAAGTCAGGCCATGGTTCCGGCCTAAACAAATATCCTCGAATTATAAAAATCAAAATTGTACAAGAAATACAATTTGGTTAAAACTTTATTTTGGAGAACGAATTAATCAATACTTAAGTGAAGTATTTTTTGTGAGCTGGAGAGAATCAAACAGCACGACCACAGACCGAAACTTAATGTATTTTCTATAAAAACAAATTGAAGTCAAAGATTCAAACAGAATGTTACACTTAATATAATCAATACAATTATTTCTGTTAGAAATGAACAATTATTGCTACTATATTTTCCACTTTACTACTGTACGCTGCCGTTACGGCAATCAATGCTTACCCGTAGAAGTCGGAGAAGGCTCTCTGAGCGCTTTCATAATTAAATAGCTGAATAATATGAATTGTCTTTGCCCACAATTCTAACACGATATCGGTGTATTTAAGATGCACTACCCCTAATGACATGTATAATATATGAAATCACAACCAACACAACAATTTTTGAATGTGGATGTGATATCAATAATGTAGGATAAGATAGTATAGGTATTTGTTTCTAATCTTAAAATTCTGAATCACATTTTAAAATTCGGTTAGGTACTGATAAAGTACTTTATAACTCCTAGTTCTATACGGTGACAGTCTTGACTTACAATTTTGTTATTTTATAAAAAACTACTTTTTAAAATCAGCGGAAAATCTATTGGGTGGATTAGTGCAGTTTGCTAAATATTTTAACGCTATTTCTAACGCTGTTACGCAGTTTTTTTCTGCTATTTTTTAAACCTCACCAAAATGTGAATGTTGCTCTCTAGTCGGCAAAGATTGACACTTGCTTTAAATACATTAATAAGTCAGTCAAGATTTCTTATCTATACCCCACTAATGACACAAAACTAAATATTTGAATACATTTTAGCAAGTACTAATAAAGAAACAGTAAACACAGAGTTTACTCTCCAAAAATAATGGCCTTTACTGTTTCAGTGTAATGATAAAAAAATTTTTTACTGATTGATTCTTTTCAAATTTTAACACGAATTCAACGTCCCACTTCCAGAGGATTTAATTCGTTTTGCCTCTCATGTAGTTTCGCTTCATCTGTATTTATGCTATATTTTACTTTATCTGGAGAGACATGCATGATTGAATTGTAGTCCATATTTAAACCTACTTTGCTTTTAGAGCTTCTTTAAATATCAATCTGCTTGTTTTATTTTTATTGACGTTTTAATGTCCTTCTTTCATTTTCAATTTGCATTATTTTGAGAAGCTCGCTACCGCTTAAACTTTATGCAAATTTTCTTATTACCCTATATTGTTTTAGAATCTCGGTTTTTCCCTGTCCTTTTAAAGGAGCTAATATCAAAAGTTCTAATTTTCTTTTTGTAAAGACAGGATGTGTACTGGATTTATGAAAATCTCTTTATCTGCTTGACGATTTATTTTTCTTAAATTTCAAAAAAATATTAGGATTTGTACTAGATGTACTGAGAGTAAAATGTTATTACCATTCAGCTCTCAATTTTCTGTAGAGGAAAGTTTTAAAAGTCTATCCAGACACGTCAGTGCTGTGTCCGTTCAGTATCAGTGTCAGTGAAAAATAAAATATCGTTGCGTTTGCTTCAACCAGACTTGTTCACACACGTCCGACACAGTGACGTGTTTAAGTAGATAGTATTAGTACAAGTACAAGGTAAGTAATATAGCGTTGGAATTGTATACGTAGATTTTGTTACGCGCATCAAGAGATTTGTGAATATCCTTTTCTATAAACTTAATTTTTGTAGATTCCACCCGTCTGAAATCTTCGTCGTCATAGTTAAAGATGCTGTGGAGTATACTGTCTAACTGTGCTCTATTGCTTGTTTAATTTTATTGAAACATTCTTCAAGTATTTCATGTGAAGATGCCTCTGCACAAATTTTTTGAAGGTTTTATGATACCCTTCGACTTAGCCGACTGCACCGTTGCTGAAGACCTAAAATTTAATAAGATACACTTATTACATACTACTTTATTATTGATATTTATAACTAGATATTGATACAGTCCTTTGCGGGAAAACCATTTCTGAATAGGTTTGCGCTGTCTATCCTTTTAATGCACTCCTGTACACACCGCTCTAGCTATGTTCTCTGAAAACCTAATCCCCAAGCAGCGAGCTTACTAAGGGTATGTACTATTAATGTTGCTTCTTCTTTTGTAAGGACAGTTAATTTGCAATTGTAAATTGTAATGTGGCTTATAATTCCCATGGTTATTAATGCCAAAACACCATTCTTTTTAATGTGGTGACATTTTTTCTAAAAGCGTTAAAATAAATTCACTAAAATTTATATTCTGTTATTATGTTAATTTTAGTTAATTTATTAACGTTATTATTATATTATTATATTATTTATTTAACGTTCTTAGAAAAAATGTAAGTAATTGGCATCTGTGGCAGTCAATCCCAAATTAATAAATATAATTTATTTTGCCTGTTAAATATTATTATATCGGCTTATTTAATAAAAGTAAAGAGTATAAATGTAAAACAGCTGACTTTCAAATTTATAGCCAAAATACAAGATAAGAAAGTTCAAACAAAGCTTTATTGACATGAATAGGCGTTACATGTTGTTAAATATGAGTAAATATTTCGATATGCACGTGGCTTATGAGGTGCTGCCAGCAGAATTAGATGACGATACTATGTATACTAGGTAATGAAGCATAAAGAATTTTCATATGTGTATAACACGTTAAAACGCAATATTTGAAATTATTGAAAAATGGCAGCAGAGCTATTAGAAACTTGTAATGTTCAGAGTCTCGTTTTGCCATGCGAGTGAAGAGCACGTGTTATTCGTGGCTTGTGTCTTCTCTTGGCATTTCTGTTAATTTTGTTAGTTTTTAATAGGGTTATCCCCACATTAATTAGAAGATGCATAAGGGATAGGTCAGTTAAAGTTTAGTTTCATTTTATTATTATTCATAAGGTTATACTTTTCTTTCTGTAAGGGGACTTTTAATTTTTCGTTATTATTTGGACTTTGACCCCTGATCTTCATCGTTGTGTTGCAGTGCCGTGCGCACTTACGTGCGCGTGCACGTGTGGGGGAAGTGTACATCGGCGACGGGCGGTCTGTCTGACCGTCAGTTGCGGGATGTCTTCTAATACATCTACGGATGTTTTATTGGGCACTTCTATTGCCGGAGGTGACCTATTCCAATCAAATGATCGTACTGTTGATGATTTAACTATGAATAACAATAACTCAACACAGTCTTTTGCGAATGTTCTTAAAGGTGGAGCTGGTGCTAAATTTTCGTTTCCTGAAAGAGACCAAGCGGTGATTTTCGATGCCATAGAAAATACGATTAAAAACGATTATATAATCGCTGTTGGGGAACTAGTTCAACCTCAAAATATAATTTTCGCTTCTCGTGTTTCCAACAATAGAATATGTATTTATTTATCCTCGAAGGACTTAGTTGAATCCTTCATGAATACGCATGGAGGCATAAAATTAAATGATTCTATCATTCCAGCTCGTAGACTAGTATCTCCCGCTAAGCGTATTATTCTTTCAAATGTTTCTCCATCCTTACCCCATGAGATTTTGGAAAAAGAATTAAAGCAGATAGGACTTCAAGTTGTTTCTCCCGTTAGATTTATCGGAGCAGGTATCCCAAAAGAGGGGTATAAACATATATTTAGTTTTCGTCGACATGTTTATGTAGTGTTCCAGGAACACGAAAGATTGCCCGATTCTCTGGTTATTCAATTTCGAGGCAATGCTTTTAGGGTATTCCTAACGACAGACGAAATCAGATGCTTTCAATGTAAGAGGATAGGACACGTTGCGTCGAAATGTCCTTCAAATAATGACAATTCTGTAGTGGTGGAGACGGTGGAGGCAAGTTCGGTGCCATTGCCCGATAGTCCGTGTCCTTCGTCCCCGGAAAAAGAGGGGGAAAGGCAGGTGGGTTCTTTAGACAAAAATATGGATTCGTTAGATACATCTTTCACTTCCAAAAAGCGTCAGGCAGAACCGTCCACTCCCACAGATTCAGAGCCAACCTCGTTGCTAGTACAGGAATATTCTCAAGGCATCACAGTAGTGGATAAGGACGGTTTTCTAAAACCAAAAAGTAAAAAGCAAAAACCAGAAATTGTGGCTGAGGCCGATGTTCCGTATTCCGAGTTTAAGGATATTTTCATTGACAGAGTAGAGGTTATTGATTATCAGAATTTTTGTAATTTTTTAGAAGAGGCGAAAGGTAAACAGGATGCGTTGGCGGTGGCCAAATCGTATACTAATGATATCAATTCTTTGGTAGAGCTGCTTATTAGAATCGTACGAGTAGTTAAAACAAACAATCTTAAGTCACGGATCAAGCGTCTTATTAAAAAAGTTAAAACAGGGCTGGACCCTGATGCATATCAAGAAATTATGTCTCAAGATGACATTGGGAGTATATCATCCCAGGGTGATTGCTCTGACAGGTCTGAAGGTTAATCATTACTACTACATTTAACCTTTTGTTTTTTTTTTTCTTGACTATGTATAATACTTATTTTTCTTTTTTTTTACACGTTAGTATTATTTTTATTTGCATACATTCTCATGGCTATCCAAAAACTTAATATTATTCAATGGAATGCACAGTCGGCTAAGGCCAAACGTGCTAATTTAGAGAAACTCATTACAGATTATAATGCGGATGTCGTTATGATTTGCGAAACCTGGTATAAACGTTTAGATTCAATTAATTTTAAAAGTTTTAATGTGTATAGGAATGACCGTGAGGACGGGTACGGCGGAACAGCCATTTTAGTCAACAAATTAATAAGAACCAAGCCAATTTCATTCACATGTAGGCCGCAGAATGTGAATATAACTGGAGTTTATCTTCCTCAACTTAACATATCAATGGTGTGTGTCTATAGACCGGTGCACGCGCCAATGAGTTATCAAGACTATGTCAGAGTGTTAACTCAAATTAATGCTCCACTTATAATAGGAGGTGATTTCAATGCTCACCATTCAGCTCTGGGCTCCTCTAAAACGGATAATGACGGTAATCTACTACTCAAGGTCATCGAAGATCACGAACTTATATTTCTTAATGATGGTAGTCCAACTAAATTCAATAGGCCCAATCAATGCGTATCGGCTATTGATGTTTCCCTGGTTTCATCCACAATAGCTCATAATTTCGACTGGAGGGTTGCTGACGATACTTATTCTTCGGATCACTTTCCTATACACATTACGATGTGTCTGAGTGTATCGGATATAACCACCATCTTTCCTACCACGAAATGGAAGGTGGAAGTTGGAAATCTTGGTTTATTCACAGAGTATTGTAAGCATCATTTCCGGAAGATACTCAAGATCTCACTGCGGAAGAAAAATTAGCGTTCCTCTATGAATTTTTAACTCAAGCCGCTGATAATTGTTTTAAAAGGAAAACACCGTTTATATTGCGTGGGAAGTCACCTCCACCTTGGTGGGACGAGGGATGCACGAAGGTGGTCGAGGCGAGGAAATTGTTCTTGAGCCAATATAAAAGGGTCCCCACATTCGAAAATTATATTAAATCTCAAGAAGCTATCGCATACAGCAAGCGATACCTTAAGAAAAAGAAGAGGGAAAGTTGGATCAATTTCTGTAATGGCCTAAACAAAAACACTCCCTGTTCACAAATTTGGCGTTCCATTAAAAAGTTTCACAGAATTCCCGCTCACAGTCCATCACAGATAGACGAGCAAGCCGCAGACGCTCTCTTAAACTCGATTGCTCCTTTAATGGCAGTAAATAGAAGACCTTTTGTCAATCGATTAAATTCAGAGGAACCTTTAGATAAGCGTTTATCGTTAGATGAACTAAACTTAGCATTAAATGTAGCCAAGAATACTGCTCCGGGTTTTGATAATATTTCTTATACGATGCTTACACATTTGCCTTTACTAGTTCGCAAATTCATGCTTTCTATTTTTAACGCATTGTGGAGAGATGGTGTAGAACTAAACGAACTGAAAAAAGTGGTTATTATACCTATTCCAAAACCAAATTCTGAGTCTTTCCGTCCGATCTCGTTGCTATCATGCATATTAAAAACTTACGAACGAATGATCAAAGGTCGTTTAGAATGGTGGGTCCAAAAGAATAATATTCTCCCCAGTAATCAGTATGGTTTCCGCAGACAAATGAGCACCATCGATGCCGTAACAGAGCTGGTCACCGAAATACAGTTAGGCCTGTCGAGAAATTTAGACGTAGGAGTAATTTTCCTAGACCTCAAAAATGCATACAATACAGTTAACTTAGATATCCTATTTCAAAAACTTTGTGATTTTGGGATGTCCGACCATATTGCTGATAATATCGTAAATATCTTTAGAGACCGGATGATATACATTAGAACTTACAATAACGTTTTAGTAGGGCCAAGAAGAGTTAGTGTTGGATTAGCTCAAGGTTCTATTTTAAGCCCATTGTTATTCAATATCTATTCAGCGGATTATCACAAAATTATTGATATAGGCGTTAAAACTATTCAGTATGCAGACGATATATGTATTGTTGTTTCAAAGAAATCTTTCACAAACCTCCAAACTAGTCTTTTGCACGTAATGGCACAATCAAATAAATGGCTTTTGGCAAATGGATTTGATTTGTCCGTAGAAAAAACAAATGTCATGTTTTTCTCACGTCATAGAATCCACCCTGGTGAAAACATCCTTTTGGACAACAATCTGATAGCCGTTAAGGATTCTGTTAAGTATTTGGGACTTATTGTAGACAACAAACTTAGCTGGGCTTGCCACATAAATCATGTCGTGGCTAAATGTGAGAAGTATATCAACGTCTTGAGAAGTGTTGTAAAAGTCAGATGGGGCGCTGATTTTTTTGTAGGCAAGTTGTTCTACAATGGGTGTATTAGGCCGCACATGGACTACGGATGTATTCTCTACGGGAACGCTAACAAGAAAAACTTGGACAGATTAAGAGTGCTTCAAAATAAGGCTCTTCGAATTTGTGTGGGGGCCATGAGGTCTACTCCGCAAGAAGCTTTGTACGTAGAGGCCCAAGATCCGCCAGTGGTACTACGCCAACAATTCTTGGCTGCAAAGTACGTAGCAAAGCTGAAAATTAAAGGTCATAGCACAATTGTTACGAACATTCATCGTCTGTCCATCCTGGATCTAACAACTCCATACTGGAAGAAGAAAAAATCTCCTTTGCTTGCGGTAGCTTATCGTTACATTGAAAGTTTGAGGTACAACATCGGGCACCCGATTTTTCCGGCAATCCACTATGATCAATATATTTGTCCTATACAGATTTTTAAACCCAATTACTCTGGAACCAGTATGACTGATAAAGCTCTACATTCTGAGATGGTGGACAGTCTTCCAAACACCAATATCATCTACACAGATGCCTCTAAATCCGAGAATGGCTGTGGTTGCGCGGTGTATGATGCAAATAACGGAGTTAGTAGATCGTACAAACTAAATAGCATGTTGAATACATTTTCTGCAGAGGCGAGCGCAATTGTCGAAGGACTTAAGTATATCCGGGAAAGGGGTTTCGCGAGTGTCGCAATTATGTCAGACTCTCAAAGTGTGCTTAATGCCTTGAAGCACAGGAAATGGTTTGCTCAGGAACACCCCGTGTTGCTGGAAATCATTACGAGATGTGCGGATTTGAGGTCTTGTGCAGTCGCTGTCAAATTGTTCTGGGTTAAGGGCCATGTAGGAATCATCCCCAACGAGAAAGTAGATGCGTTAGCGAAAGCATCAGTAACAGATGGAGAAGTACTGGACCAGATGATCTATGAAGCGGAGGTTTTAGCGCAGCTTAAGAGGTACTTTTAAGGGAGAAATGGGAAGATAGATGGCAAACGCACTATAGCCAACGAATGACTCAGTATGCAGAGATTCACCCGTCCATCGTGTATGCGCGTTGGCATACGAAAGTTAGAACGTCACGATTTGCGTACTCTACCATAGCGAGAATGAAATTCGGTCGTGGCAGTTTCCCTGCACATTTACACCGACTAAAAATCATAGATTCTTGTGCCTGTGCATGTGGTTACGAAGTTGCCGATTTAAATCACCTCATTTTGTCTTGTGAGAGGTTTGAACGAGAAAGGTACAGATTTTTTGCGAAACTGATAGATTTTAGAGTACCATTACCAACTTCAGTGGTACTTCTGCTCAGGAGCAATGATGCAAGGATATACAGTTCATTGATCGGGTTTATGAAAGATTGCGATATTAAGGTTTAAAGGAGATGTGCACTGATTAATTCAAATGTGGCAAATGGGCTTAGATCCCTCAACGCCAAGAAAAAAAAAAAAAAAAAAAAAAAAAAAAAACTTGTAATGTTAGCAAATTACTAGTAGACGGTAAGAGAGTAATCAGCTTACATTATGTAAATATATAGAAAATTGACATTTCTCTATGAATGTATTTGTTAAGTAATATATCTATCATAATATAAAAACAATATTAGTTTTTGGGTGTTTCATAACTAACTTGAAAGTATCCAGCCATATCTCTTAATTAATAGGTACATGCATATTTGTCAGCTTGTTATGAGAAAAAAATGATTCGTTTTTTATAAAATGTGTTTCATATATATACGTATATGTAATTTAAATTTCAAATACAGATGTATACATATACTGTTTTAATACAATTTACGTTTCGCCTACAGCAAATAATACAACAATTTTTGTATCTAAATAATTCTCCTTTAAATGAGAATCGACCTGTTCATTATTGTACTAAGGGTGGGTTTATCAATGTGAGGGTAAGTGTTAGGTAAGTAACTTACAGATATTGCTAACTGGCAGGTAAAATTTGGCAACTACAATGTTTTATCTTGCAGATAACTTCTATTTAACACTCAATAAACGTTTCATTGTAATTATCTTACGAATAAAATTTTATCTGCAAGTTAACTTATTTATCCTCACATTGATAAACCCACCCTAAATCGAATATGGTACATATACCTAAGGGTTATATTTACAAAGTTTTATGGCATGTTGAGTCAGTTTTAATGCTCATCACTGTACATCACATTATTTTACATTTTTAGGAAAAACGCTCAGACAGGTAAATTTTCTTTTTTAAAACGCCATCTTTTGACATACAATGTTTTTCTATGACGTCATTGGTTTTTAGAGTGATGACGTTATCAACCCTTTTTTTTAATGGCAACCATATTATTTTTTTATCATTTTTGGTAGATCTTTATATCCTCTAAATAGTGATATATAACAATTGGTATGTTGCATCACAATTTTTTTTAATAATATAAATTTAGAAAAAAATAAAGTTTTATTTTTGTACAAAATTAAAATTTAATTAAAACAAAATAGATCTGAACTTAAATTAAACAGTTAAAGTAAATTTTCAAAATGGGCCCCACCAACCAACTGACACTGTCTCAGACGAGTGTAAATGCTTTGCGATCAATAGTAATCTGCGTTATTCGCTCCAGATCAAAACAACAGGAAAAACAACCAACAAACAAAGCGGATCGTAAAAAGCACATGTATTCATGTTACTATGCAAAAAATTTACAAAAACAAAAACACGCACTTTTTTGCAAGATATGTCTTTATGACATTCTTTCTTCTTTTTATACAAATTATGTACCTAAACACTAATATTTTGAAATTGTTTCTATGGCGACAACATTCTTGAATTATTTACTTCTATTTTTGACGTTCAATTTGTTAGACCTTGCGTAAAAATTCTTCATTTTCGCTCATATAAAAAATGGCACATTTATCTGAGCGAGAAAGAATCGAAATTTTAATTATGGTTGGGTATGGGTACAGACAAAGAACGCATGCATCCTGATAGACCTCCAATTGCCAGGTCTACGGTGACAAAACTAGTTGGAAAGTTTACCGAAACTGGATCCGTAAGAGATCGACCACGGCAAGGTAGACCTCAAGTAGGAGAAGATGTGAAATTAAATGTGCTTCTAGAAGCAGAAGAAAGGCATCATGTTTCCACCAGACAACTTACGTTAGCCAATCAGATGGCTCACTCATTTGTCGTCAACTTATTTAAAAAAGAACACTATCATCCTTACAAAGTTCAACTTGTACAGGAATTACATGAGGATGACGAAGATCGCAGTTCTATGAAGACGTAATGTTACGTTGTGACCAAAATGCAAATTTCTTGGAAAACATCGTCTTCTCTGATGAAACTACATTCTGCCTAAATGGATCTGTTCACCGCCATAATTGCAGATATTGGTCGCAGACCAATCCGTATTGGACTCAAGCGTGTCATACTCAGCGCAGAGGAAAAGTTAACGTATGGGTTGGAATGATTGGACGACGCATTTTAGAACGATATTTTTATGAAGGAAATTTGACTGCTGTGCAATATTTAGAATTTTTAATATTTGAACTGGTTCCAGCGCTCGCTGTTATTTTCCCAAATCACGAGTATGGTGATGTAACCCCATCCAAATATTTGGTTTCAACAAGATGGGGCACCTCCTCATTATGGTGCAGAGGTTCGCCACTATCTTGACGAAATATTTCCTAATAAATGGATTGGACGGAGAGGCGCCATAGAATGGCCACCTCGTTCTCCTGACCTGACTCCGTTAGACTTTTTTTTTGTGGAGTTATTTGAAATAGAAAGTGTACAAACCGAACAATTTAGAAGATTTAAAACAACGAATTCGCGTAGAAATTACACAAATATCCCAGACATAATTGAGGCGAGTATACGAAGTGTTTACACTCGGCTGGGACAGTGTCAGTTGGTTGGTGGGGCCCATTTTGAAAATTTACGTTAACTGTTACAATAAATTTAAGTTCAGATGTATTTTTTTAATTTAATTTTAATTTTGTACAAAAATAAAATTTTTTTATTTTTTTCTAAATTTATATTATTAAAAAAAATGTGATGCAACATACCAATTGTTTTATATCACTATTTGTACGATATAAAGATCTACCAAAAACGATAAAAAATAATATGGTTGCCATTTAAAAAAGGGTTGATAACGTCATCACACTAAAAACCAATGACGTCATAGCAAAAAATTGGAAAGAAACATTCAGCATTCAGCGCTCGCTGCTTATAGCGTGTGGTATTGTGTCTGGACAAACTCTGACAACTAAAATAAAATGCCTTTACCTGTCCCAGAAAACATACAGATTGTATTATGGCACCGGGGGAATAATTCCTATCAAGACGTATGAAATTTATTTGTAGCAGCATTCGAAAACCGTTCGCCTCCTTCTATGTCAGCTATCCATAAGATTGTTAATAAATTTTGTACATACGGGTGCGTTAATTCACGGCATAGTAAACGACGCCGTGTTGTCACAGAAGAACAAGAGGCGCAGGAAACCCTAATTTGTGCAAGTGTGGAAGAACATTCTTCATTGAGCTATCGGTAAATTGCCGCTATGTTGGGCATTAGTAAAGAACTGGTATCAAAGACTATGAAGACATATATGGCTACAAGTCATATAAACTTTGTAAGTCCAAAATAATATATCCCGAGGATCACTGGCGTCGGATCGAGTTTTGTGAGCGTGTAATGGACATTGCCAATAG
Source organism: Holotrichia oblita (assembly GCA_023690525.1). Taxonomy (NCBI): domain Eukaryota; kingdom Metazoa; phylum Arthropoda; class Insecta; order Coleoptera; family Scarabaeidae; genus Holotrichia; species Holotrichia oblita. Next base: position 99,727,706 of record CM043016.1, on the reverse strand, counting down.
GAACGATTGGTTTATTAGCAATATTCTATTTACTGATGAATCTACGTTTCCATTACACGGTCGACATAACTCATCTGTAGCACGTTGTTGGCCTAAGACAAATCCTCACCGAACCTACAACGCTCGCACACAATACCCGCAAAAACTGAATGTTTGGGCGGGTATTTTGGGAGATAATATTGTAGGACCACTCTTTATTAATGGCACGCTCAATGGAGAAAGGTATCTCGATCTCTTGCAATATCAGGTAATTCCTGCAATTTGAGCAATACCGGGTGTTGGATTCGAAGATGTTTGGTTCCAGCAAGATGGCTGCCCTGCCCACAACTGCCGCCTTGTCCGGGAATACCTCAATGGTATTTTTCCGGGAAGACGTATTGGTGGTCGGAACGTCGACATTTGTTGGCCTCCACGTTCTCCGGATTTAAGACTGTGACTTTTTCCTGTGGGGACACGTGAAGTTGAAGATCTATACCGCTGAAGAAAGTAGGGCGATTGATTTGGATGGATTAAGAGAGCAAATTCTGAATGCCATACAAATCATTCCTCCTGAAATGCTAGCGAATGTACGAAATGGCTTTTATGATTGGTTACTGTTTGACCCAAGAGGGACAGACATTTGAGCACCTTCTACATTAAATTTTGTACATAAATTTCATTATAGAATTTTATTTCGTTTTCAATATGAGAATTTTATTTATATTTTTACATAAATAATTTTATTTTAGTTACAATTTTTCAAGAGTTTTGTTTCAGTTCAATGTTAATGCATACATACATTAATTATAAAAGTAAATAGTTAGGCCGTACGTTCTAATAGCGACGGCAATTCTTAAAAGCAAACGTGTGCATTGCAATATCAATCGTTGCATACTAAATTTAACGGGACTCAACAACGAATCTATCCCCACTTACTGCAAGCTGACAACACCTACCATTCTAATCACACGTATATGTAAATATGCATGCGCTAGTGTGTTATACCGTACTTCTATATTGACTATAACTTCAGTCAATCTGTATATGCTTTCATATACACTGGAACTTTGTCTATATCCGCAGTCGGGAATCGTAAACATTGGCTATATTCAGCCGGACTCATCGCTAGCAGCGTTGACCTATGCAATTGCATTCAATACAACGCTAAAGTCAGCGCTGAGGCTAGCGGACGCCATTTTTTTGCAGCGGAAAGAAAATGCGCTGCGAAAGTAAGCGAAAGAGGTGGGGAGCCTCAAAATTTGAAATTTAAAAATATGTATTACAGACCATGACTTTAGCAATGGAAAATTAACATGGATTAAAATAACAAATGTTTAAAATTTTCGAGCTATAAGTTGTAACTATAATACCTTAATAATTTGTACTTACTTTGCTCATACATACATACGTACACTTTGACAATGTAGAATTTCTTTAGCTTAAATAGAGAAATTACACTAACTTAAGTATACCAAATTTAATGATTTAAATTGCAATTTAATATCACTAGATAAGTTCTTATTTGGGTTATGATCAAAATGACAAAATTTCAAACAGTTAAACTATGTAATCGAGCATGCGACAGCGCTAATATTCATTATACATATACACCATTCAATACGACCCAGCGCTGAGTTCCAGCGATGACACTCTCATGGCTTAGTGATTAGTCCGGCTGAATATAGCCATTCACTCGATCCTCTCAAGAGGAGTCCCTAGTCTTATCCCGTTAGTGGAGAGGAAAGGCCGTGCTACTTTGACTGGTTCATGTGAATACGTGCACTATCGGGTGGTGGATGCCGAGCGGATATAAATGAGCGCCATAGTGAGGACATAAGTGAGTGTTGATATAAGTGAGCGCGGAGATAAGCGAGGTTCCAGTGTATTATATTCACATTTACGTTGCGAAAGCCGGTACTTTAAACTTATTAAAATGCAAACTCTGCCCATAAAGCCAGGATTGTATTTCTGAAATAATAATAAAACACATAATTTAACCAATAATTAACTAGGGACTTTGTAGAAATCAGAAAAATTGGTTTAACACAACTTAATGTTTTTTGTTTCATATAAATTGAGCATTTGTAAATATCTTAATTATAATATTATCCTTGCTGACAATCCAAACTACAATGCAACGATTGAATGCAATAATTTCTATGCCACCAACTACACAGTGGAAAAAATAACTTTGCAACTCAAGAAAAGTTTGTTGTTATTCCTTACTTCTTGTACATTATGCTTGCTCACAACCAAATTACAATGCAACTACTGTAGCCAATTTAAAAAAAGCTTTTTGCGTTTTCAAAATTGTGTTTGTTTGACGTTTTGCTATGCTTCTACCCGACTACATTTTATGGCTATTATTGACCAGACATTGTTGGAGCGTTTGCTATAGAAGTAATAAGTACATATACAATTCACTGTTATGAGAACCGTTATCTTCAATATACCCTACAACTGTTATTTTTGGAATTGTGTATAGTATAGCTCTGTAGTGCATGTCATCTTCATGTTGATTACACTGGCTTGTTGATATGCTGGACTACAATCCCTTAAACCTCACACCAAAATGTTACTGCTATTACATAATGGTCTAATAATAAACAAGAGACAATTACTATCGAATTTCTCACAATTAATTATTTGCATTTTTCATTATTTTATAAAAACCCTCTTATATAATAAAATTCCAAATTATACAGATATAAATACAATATTTTTGAGCTCAGTTCACGAGAACGTCATGTACATACAAATGATTTCTGCTTAATTAATCTAAAAAAATCCTTAATCCCACGTTGCTAAACTTTGACGCATATTTAACAATTCTGCCGTTTAAAACTAACACCATTCTAATAACCTTTAATTTATCCAGGTTAGTACTCTCAGTGGCTAACTAAGACAAACTGCAGTTGTAAAATTAATCGTAGTTAATATGCGAATGACGAATGAGTGTCATTGAATATTTACAAAATAATTAAAACGTACGATATTTTAGCATATTATTTTCAAATTCATATATATTGCTATGCGCCCGAAGTTGTAAAACTTATACAAGTTTAAAATGAAAGCTTTAATTATTATTACTTTTTTTATGCTCCGACTAGCTCAGTTTCGCGACACATCTCTAACTCAAAGAGATATAATAAGTACATACTTTTATATCTGCACCAAAAACAAATTAGAATTCAATAGAAGTGGGTACTGCACATTTTTTAACCCTAGTATGAAATTCAGATATGATTTCTTCACAACTTATTCACAGAATTCAAACATTAATTATGTATCTAAATAATTAACCTGTCCATGATCAATACACAATTCAACAAAAAAAAAATTTACTTACAGTACAGATTCCACGTCCGCAATCGAACTCCGATCACAAATCTTCTTGAGTCAGATGTTACCTTGTAATGTTGATTCGTCTTCTTCCAATTATGTGTTAAAATTCTTAATAATGTCGTCTTACAACGGAGTAGACAAATAAAACTTCCAGAAAATTCACTTTAGGCGTATGCTTTTATTCGTCGTTTTCTTCGAATACTATTTATTACATTGTTGTAATTAACTTTTAATTGTTCATTTCGATAAAGAAACTTTTGTTTAGTTGCTTTATGTACTATCAATTTTTGTATGTAGATTTATTATCTGTTAACACTTTTTACAATTTTAATTTTTTTTTACCAGTACACCTCCCTTCTGTGTCTGATTACAATCTGTCTGTTCATCCCCGGCAAAACTTCTCGAACATTCTATCTGACCTTGAAATATTTTTTTTTACAGGTCTACTATTTAACTTACAACATATTGACTAATTTACAATATCGAACCCTTTTTTATCTCTTAGCTATTCTTTTCAGCATCATAATTTAAGAATGAATTCTCATATACTTATAATTTATAACAATATCTTTTATTTTTAAAACCATATCTGAATTAATGAATATAAATTTAATCCAAACATTTTTTATATACTATATCACTACCATGTCTAACGAACTTAAAAATTGCTTAACTTAACAGAATTTAAAAAAAAGTGGTAGATATTGTCTGAGCTAAAAATATAAGCTTTATATTAGACATAAATACACAGATTAAATTTTAAATATTAACATAAAAGTTTCTATAAAAGTAATAATTTTAACTTGATCGAACCATAGCAATATATATTCTATATGTAGCTCCTCGTACACAAAGGGTTTTAATATAATTTTGAAAGTTAGTGATCTTTTTTTATATTCTAAAAGCTTGTATACTTACGCCGACATTTAAGTAAAATATATTACAATATTATATAACTGTAAAATACGACCATATTCTCGCTGTATAAGTTTTAAGAGTGAAGAGAAGAGCGACAGGACTACATCGTAATATTGTCTTTTGCTGTCTAGACAATCTCTAAAAATGTTACCACTTTATACAATTAGCAAATTCTTCCCTGTTACTCAAATTTTCCAAGATCTTATTTACTCTGATGCATCTGCTGGTCGGCATCCGCTACCAGGGTCAGAGTTAACAGCTGAAGCTTACATTTCTGCTTATCCTTCACCGAACGGTAAACTGGTTCCGCGTAACTTCCCAAATTAAATTACGGACCCAATCTAAGACGTGACACTTGAAATGGGTGAGATGGTCTCTAAAACAATGACGTCTCAGGCACACAGAAGTTCTTGCGGTAGTGTGATGCATTACTCGATTCCATAGCGTAGCGAGTTGTGCACCGCGTTAGTTTGTTACCTTATGATGTAACTTGATTACTGACATCTATCTTACACGCCGGAACAATATGTCTGGTCTAGCACTGTCGACCCGTATACTTTTAAACAACTGATCTCTCTAATTAACAAAAAGGTACGCGATATTCTTCTACGGTATCTCGAAATAAAATAAACAACTATTGCACGGCAGTTAAAATAAAGTATCGCGAGTAGTACATCTTAAGACAATTTCAGAATAATATCAAATAATGACAAATGAAAGCGATGTTTCGTATACTAACAGGCAATACATCATCCGTGTGTAGCTTTCAGTTTTAGAAATTCGGTTTTGCCGATCTATCATTAGCAGAGCAATTGTATATATCTTACTGTAAATGAAAGTATATAACAAGAAATGGTATGTACTCTCGTCGACAATCTAAATGTCAATTTCCTTTGCAGTGGAGGTTTAGACAGTAACATTTTGAAACTTGGCTGCCTAAGATTTTCAATTACGAAGAAGAGTTATATATATGTAGCATCTATCCTATAATATCACTATATTTATATACGTATATACCTTATTAATGTGTAAAACTCATTCTTTAGATCTTAGTTATTATTATATATTGATTCAAAAACTATTGGAGCTTGAACAAAGGATGTTAAATAGCAGCACCGCTCAGTCACATCAATTTATTTTAATGACAACAATGTGCGAGTAACACCTCATTTGAAAGCTGCAAATTTTTATTCAACTGTATTTTTATTACGATGTTTATCATTTGTTTACTTAATGTATGAAGAAGAAATCACCGAAGAATGTTAGTTAATTTCCATAGAAACACTTCACGCGTTTTGGAACAGAATGTTGTACCAAGATGTTGGACGTGGACATTTTCAGTTAATATTGAGTTCATTAATAAAAATTGGTCATAAAACAAACGACAGACGACTAAATAAAAATACAATTGAATAGCAATTTGAACCAGCAGGGGGAGGAAGTGCAGGAATAGTTTTAGGCGGGCACATATATCAAATTATATGTATGTACCTATTGAAGCAATGAGCAGGTTTTTTTTATTATACTCCATAGTTAAATATAGTGCTATGATTATTTTTGGCAAAACTGAATGCAACTTGCTGTTTTAAATGAAATACAATTTAGTTTGACATTCTTGATTCCTTTGTTAAATGCTAAAATAATATTATATAATACATCCGAGGGATAACATTTTAAAAGGTTGTGTATCAATCCGACCAAAAAATTTCCATTAGCAACTCAAAACAAAACAGTTTTACAACAGGGATAAGTAACATCCGAACTATGTCTTTAATTATTTCAAGGAACAATTTTAGCGCAGGAGTTGTCTTATTTTAATTAACCATCAGTGAGCATTCAAAGAAACTCCATGTATGTTTAAATGTGAATGAGTATTAATATGAAAAATTTAATGATTACATAGTATGAGTGTATTTGACACAAAATCCGAAAACTAGAACCATGGAAATTGCAGTTCCTCTTTGAGTTAGTGGATATGACAGTGTGTGGTTATCAGATACAATTCGCAAATCTTTCAAAGTCTCACATAAAGTATGAAATCCACATAAATTCACGTGAAAGAAGTACAGGAAGAAATATTTGTATTTTTCATTTTGACACTAAATTAACTATCTGTTCTCTCAATTCTCTCATGAGAAGCGTTATGACATCATGACATCAACCAAACCGAGAAACAATTTTATTTACAAATAATACAGAAATGCTATAGTGGAATATTTAGTTTATCGACAGAAAAAATATACGAAATTGCACAATATTATAACATAAATAAACTGTAAACTAATGAAGTGCAAGATAGAAAAATTTCCAAACGTTCCAACAATTTGCCAAACTATCATTGAAACCTTCTAACGCAATTCTAAGATATTTATAAAACAATGATTTCTTTAAGAAACTTTAACACGCTTTATTCAGGATACGAAGCATTGTCGGAAAAATGTATAACAAACTATTTTATTATATTTTAACCCAACTAACTCAACGTTAAATTTTACTTTAGTTTAGTTGGTTAAAATCTGAATTGTTTTCAATAATAAAGCTCAGACAATGTTTTTTGTTTAGATTCTACACTCTATTCTATTGAACTTGGCCATAAGTTGTAACGGTTATACCGTTACTTTTGAACCGTGCTGTATTTCATCGCAATAATTTTTGCACTTGCGCGATAAATATCCGAGTTGACTTGGTAAGTTAAGTCAAATGAATTCCTTCTTCTCTCTCTTGGCGCTGCAAGCTTCACTGTTTCTTCCGGACGAGTACATCAGTCTTCGATTCGGTTAGTATCTTTTATAATTTCCTTTTCTTAATTATCTTTGTTAACTTTAACTAAGAGTATATACACATTGTACATGTTTTGAAATAGGATATTATCTGGTAGATCATTTCTTGGAGGTTTTGGTAGAAATAAATTTAACCGTTTTTTCTCGTACGAAACATTTTCTGGTTTTCGTTTGTCGTGTTTGTAGGTTAAATTTTCCACGAGGTCGGTCAATGAGTGTTCCATACCTTCCAAAGAGTCCAGAACATTGTAACATTGCCCGGGAGAAAGACAGTGTGGGAGAGAGAACTAGAGAGAGAGGCTAAGCACGTATCCTGCGTCGCAGGGTTTTTCGTTAAGAAGTAAAACAAGGTTAGGTTTTTTAAATTGGATTTTTTTTTTCGATTAAAATATATGTAAAAATCAAATCTTGCATAAATTGTGCTAATTGGGTTTTCTTTTTAAAAGCGTAAAGATAAAATCATTGTATAAATACCAGCTGGTTTAGAATCACGTCAAGTTAAAATTTTAGGTTTTTCTCAGGTTTTTTTTTGTGTCTTTTGCACTGTACTCACAAATATAATTTTTTTATTTATAAGTATAAGTTTATCTGCTATTGCTTTAATAATATATACATACATTCAGAATGTTTCATCATTGTATTTTATTTAATTAGTTTAAATTATTTTTGTAATTTTTTTTAAAAAGCTTTTCTTAAATGTTTAAAATTTAAACCGTTTATTTATTGTAAAATTTCAAAGTTATTTAAAATTGTAAATTGTTAATGTTCTAATTTTCTTTTAAATAGTTTTGTAATAAACATTGTTATTAGTTAATTAGTGTTTCCTTTATTTATTCTCACTACACGCACCTAGCTTGAGAGCTCATGTTACTATCGGGTAATATGCACCCCTATTTAAAAATTTGCATATTGGCGCCCTGTTTTTTTTTTTTTTAGCCTCGTAACCCGCTGAGGTTTGGGTGATTTAATTTTCATTTTTAAATTTTAAAAGCTGATAACGTTGTTATAAAGTTTAAGAGTTACCGTCTTAATGCCATAAAATGCTGATTGCAAAGATTTGAATAATTAGCAAGTTAAACGCTCAATATAAAAATTCGAAAGCAAAAATATCGTGGTGGCACAATAGGTTGTAGCTTTCAACGATTATAAAACCAGTTACAAAAGCTTGGCAACAGTTCTTACTAGATCACATAAAACTAACCTTTACGTTATCTCTACATTCGATTAAATATGAATAAAAGTATCAAACTATTTACACACGTATCCTACCAATTTGCATTCCGCAAATATACGCTATCTATTTTAACGTGGGTACCTTGTTAGCAATGTTCCATTTACTATTTCTGGTTAAACTTTAACTGATAATTTTGGATACCAATACGGTCGTATATGCGAATACGTAGAATCAATTAAGTAAACAGAATTTCATGAAATTTTGAACAAAAAGCTACTCTATCGTATCTCCCTTGTAGCTGTTAGTTTCCCTGTTCTATCGACTGCGATTTATTTGTCGCTATACGTATACGTACTACATACCATTGTTTCGAGCAACATCATTGACAAGCATTGTTGGTATTTAGTGGCGGCCGGCACAGGCCAATCAACCGCTGTAATGCATTTTGCTATGGCGTCCAGCCAGGCTAATGCAATTTATATTATTTTGTAATTAGCATACAGCGTGCCCCTATTATATGCGAAAATTAATGGAAAATTTATCGTGAGATTGTTTATCCGTTTATTTCGTCCGTTTGATGTATTGTTTCGATAATGCACGAGAGTTGTATTTGCAGAGAAGGACGGAAAATTTACGCAACTGATTTATGCAAGCCTCTGGTTGACCGAATTTCAGTCAAAGCAGATTAACGGAGGAATGCGGGTCAATTTCATTCTAGTATAGTGGTTTTAAGTACTTACAGCCTAGTATGTACTTTTGTACAACAAATATTCGCAACTGCAACGTACACAGCGTAACTCATTCGTAAATAAGATTGGTTGAAGGGACTAATGACTGGAACGCGATTCATTACAGCAAATGTTTTGGTAAAGTTTTTAATTTGGTAAGATATTAATTTTGAACTAAATGCTAGTTGAATTGCAATAATAATAACTTAACGTAATTTCTACTGCTTTATTCTTTACATTTCCCTTTGCAATTTCATATATACATATGTATATCACGCAATATGTTATAAATAGGCTTAGTTGGAAAATACTTCGCAGGCATTTTTTTCCAAAGTGGTAAATATTCTCATTATTGGTGCCAAAACAACTCACAAGAATTACATGAAATGAATAGCATCGAGAAAAACCTACTGTGTTGTGCGATGTATGGTATAGAAGAACCGCAATTGTCAACGACGACCGCTATGCAATCATGTTACTCAAATTTCTGTGACCAGAACTTGAGACCATCAATATAGGATTGGATCATCTCACAGCGAGGAATTGTGAATTTGCGATCTAATACCAGAAAATTTGTATGTTTGCGGTTATGTCAAAGCACTAATCTATGTCGACAACCCACATACTCTGGATCATTTCGAAACCAATATTTGCCAGGCTATCCTCGACCTACAGCCCCAAATGTTAGTCAAAGTAATTAAATAAGAGAGTAATCGTGTTCGTCGGTGTTGACAAAGCAATGGTGGACATTTGAGCAATTTTTTTTGCCGAACAAAATTGCATTGTACAAGGTTTAAAATAAAGCAAAAAACCAAATTGATAAGTCGAACAGTTGTTGTGTTATTTCATCCGTAGAACTACATTTTTAGTTCCTATTCACGGTCAGTCGGCGGCCTTCAGTCCAATACATATGCAGTCGAATACACGTGTAAGAATAATCAAACTAACCTATAAAAGTATCTTTACACATGCATCAGACCGTAATCGGAAAAATTGGACAGCAAGCAGCCGACCGGCAGACTGAACGTGATTAGAAGAATATTACCAGGGAAATAGTAACCGTGCTTGAACGTGAACTTTTAATTGTGTTTAGTATGGTAAAGCATCGCAATATAGCTTGCAAAAGATAAGCGCAGTTGAAAATAATCAAAGCACAATTTGCTATAATCTACAACAAAGCTGTAATTATCGTCTTGTTATTGTGTACCTTTGTGCGATTTGGATTATTTGACAATGGTTTTATGCAATTACAATTTTGTGAGCGATCAATTGATGACGAAACGAATTGTATCTATGTATATAAATATATACTATTTACGAACAGAATCTTTCCATGATGATCCTATTATGAGACGAGTAAACGTTTCATAAAAAATTTTACCATGAAAACGAAGAAAGGTTTCATTTTCCAATAAATTTGTATTTATACCAAACCTCAGTTTATTTGGAGTCATAAACGTTCAAATTATTTCAATAGTTATGTGTAAGTTCTCCGATACTCCTATTTTTCTATTTTATTAGCTACACTTATACATATTTACTTTGTAAGAATACTTAATAAAATAATTGTAATATCTATTTATTAAGCACAAAGAGATTTGTAAGAGCAATGATTGTTACGACTGCAGGATCAAGATATACATCTTAATAAACTACGTACAATCCCACAATTATATGAACAAACTGAACACCAACAACAATGTAATTGACGTTATAAATTCGAAAGTATTGTTCTCTATCATAATCTCGTTGGGTTTACTTCCCTAGCGAATACTAAATCCTGATGTGATAAAGGGCAAATATTATAACGTAATACACGTAAGCATATAATTCAAGCTTTGACACTTTAATACGTTAAGAAAGTAGTAATTGCGGTTGCAAGAATAACAGAAGTTACATTTTGGGATACAGTCAAGGGTTATTACTCATTACACTTTTGTGTATTACACTGTTGACATATCCTTAATTTAGTAAATCCATTCCTATACCTTTCATTGTTATGAATTTAATTCATTACTCATTTTTTCCCAGCCTGTTATAAGTTTTGAAAAAAAATTGTTGAGCGCATTGTGTGCAAGTTTTTTTCCCTTACATGAGTTTTGTTTTGTTTCTGCCCATTTTTGCTTGACATATGTTTTTATCAAAACTACTAAATACTAATTTAAAGTGCTTTAACTATATTTAGAAGGCTTTTTAACAGATATATATTTTAGCAGAGATTATTCTCTAGAATAAATCTCATTTATAACTACAATACCTGCATACCATTGAGGTACCACAGATATATTAGGTATAAATTCACCATCCGAAGCATTCCAAATGGAATTATTCTGTAAAGTACAACCATCAAAATTCAATCATTATCAAGTATAACAACTTTTTTTAAACCAAGAACCAATAACTTACACAAGATTAATCGTTTTTCTAAATACAAGGCTCTAAAAATATAACATATTTTCATTGCATTCAACATATTGTTTTTAAAATGTCGAAATTAAAAATCTAATATGTTTGTTTTTTGTTTATAAAATGGTTTATCAAATATTTTGCATATGTTTTCAAATTTCAAAATTGACAAAATTGTTTCGCAATATTTTTAGAGCCTTGTATTTAGAAAAACAATTAAGCTTGTGTAGGTTATTGGTTCTTGGTAAAAAAAAAAGATTTATTATATATTTATATGTATATAGGTTTGAAGAAGGATTAAAATCTATCCGAAACGTCACGTAGCAAACTACTGTTTTTCATTTAAATTAAAAGAAGAAACCCATATACTGCATTAGTTGCAGTAATTTCTGGTTTTAAAATATATACATATGTACATATAATAATACCGTAAAAAAGAAAGCAGTGGATTTTCGGTGAAAGCACAAGTATAAAAGGGAAATTTATTCTAACAATAAAATACATACGTGAAACTTCGTGTATGGCACAATACATTCCACAATATCCTAAGCTCTCTGTATGAACTGAAAACTCATCAGGACTGCGTACTCGGCGAAACTTGATTTGCATACATTAGCTTTCCACCTTGTGTACATTAATCCTAGGTTTGTTTTTCAAAACTCATATCTAAAAGGACCAGAACAAAAGATCCCCGCTTCGGGCGGTAGTGTATCGAGAAATAATCATTAATTTACATACTTCAAGTCGAAAGGCGAAGTAAGTAAACATTTTAAATTATAGGTAAATAGAACTGCAAAATACTGTTCTGTAAATACATCTCGTTATTGATTAAAATTTTAAGTAAAGTTGGAGGTGCATGCTTTTAATAATATTCTGTTTTAATACACAAAATTATTTTCTAAAATGAACTACGTGGGTGTCTGTTTCATTTTGGTGTTCCTGAGTTTTCGTCTGATTGTGATTTATTCATACTGCAATTCAACGAAGTAACAGAAAGTATTACTTGTCTCTGATATTTATTATTGGATAAGGATTCGAGTCGTACAATGTCTAGAGTGTGGCACGTTTATCGTCGCTCCGTTAAAATTATTGTACATATTCGCTGGTATCTTGAAGTGTAAAATTAGATTTCTTAAGTAAAGTGTGTGTATTGCATTATTCTGTTAAAATGCCGTTTACGCGAGAACAAAGAGAAGATTTTAAAGCATTATTTAAAGAAAGTATTGATGACTTAATGCAAAATTCCGCTTTTATCGAAAAGTTATTCGATCATATATTTATTCGTTTCGATAAAAATGCAGATCTAAAAACCATAATGCAGAAAAACGAACTATTGGAAGAGGAAAACGATATCTTGCGTTCAGGATATCGAACAGTGCTCTAGAAAGAACAATATTAGAATATTCGGGATACCGGTAGCACTAGAAGAAACTCTTGAAGACAATATGTGTAAATTAATAAATGAAAAGTTAAAAGTCCATATAACGCCTGAACATATTGATAATTGTCACAGAATACGAAAAATGTTGATGGAAAGCAACCTATAATCATAAAACTCACCAAGTACAAACATCAAGGAAGATATTTTGAAGAATGCATCTATTACCAGAGGAGGAAAAAATTACTTTACTGAGGATCTCACGCAAGAAAGATTTAATTTACTTAGGACGTGCAAGAAGAGTTTTGGTAACACTAATGTATGGTCTAGAAATGGTGTCGTAAATGTTAGGTGCCAATCCAAAAAGTTCAAAATTAAGACCCTCCAGGAGGAAAAATTTAAATTGGCTTTTCCTAATTAATGAGGGAACTTGGTGGTTTGTTTGTATGTACGTTAAATTAGATCAATCTACTCTTTTATATATCTGGAGAGCATGTGAGTTATTTTTTGTGATTTTTATGTGCTTAAATTTTAATTTTTGTTTAAATGCCTTGAGCTATGCCTGATGGTACCTACAAATTTTTATTAAGTCTTATTAAGTTTCTTTGCACTCTATACATATTGTATTTCAAGGTTGATGTTATACTTATACTCTGTACCTTTATGTACGAAGAGCTAACTTAACACTAAACTTTGTTACTTATTGGTATTACCTTGCTTTATTTGCTGATATCTGATATAATATTACTAGGTTGTAAAACAATTAGAAACGTGGCTGACTGGGGATATGAGTGACGACTTGGTTTACTTAAATAATTATACTATAGTTAGCAGCGATAGATCTGATGGTAGAATAGCTGGGGGAGTGGCGCTTTATATTAAAAGTAACATTAAGTTTGCAGGTTTTACCATTATCGTAGATGTAAACTTTGAATACTTGTGGGCACGGCTCTTGGTATGTAAATCAACTATAACCGTGGGCGTCATCTACAGGCCTCCATCTGCTGATGCTGCTCTATTTCTTGAGAGATTCGAAGACATGCTTTCTGGTCTAATTCTTGATACACATGAGTTAGTAGTTTTAGGTGACCTAAATATAAATTTCATCTTTTGTTAATATGTGCGATTCTCTTGGACTTAGGCAACTTATCAATGGTACCACCCGTGAAACTGTAACTTCATCATCGCTCCCTGATGTTATTCTCATCTTCTCTGATAGTTCTCTCATGGATTGTGAAGTCTTACGTGACCTACTGCTGTCCGATCACTTTCTAATTTATATTCGCCTTTATTTTAGTCCTTCGCTAATTGTCCCTTGTGCGCATACATTCAGAGATTTTGATGAACCAGCTTTCATTGCAGATCTAGCATCTATAGACTGGCATCCCATTTACACTAGTCCTCATATTAATGGCAAAGTTAGCTGTTTTAATAATGTCGTGACAAACATTTTTGATTGTTATGCACCTTTGCGCACTTATACATTCAGAAAACGTCCTGCACCCTGGGTAACAGACACTGTAAAACTAATTATTGCACTTAGGGTGGGTTTATCAATGTGAGGATAAAAATGTTAGTTAAGTAACTGACAGATATTGCTAACTGGCAGATAAAATTTAGCAACTACAATGCTTTATCTTGCAGATAGTTTCTATTTAACATTCAATAAACGTTTTATTGTAATTATCTTACGAATAAAATGTTATCTGCAAGTTAATTTGTTTGTCCTCACATTGATAAACCCACCCTTAGAGATAAAGCGTTGAAAACAGCTAGGGTGGAAAAGACTGTCGCATCTATTGCGTACTACAAACACTTAAGTAATTTTACTACTTCCGCTATACGACGGGAAAAGCGTGCATACCTACGTCATAGTTCGGAAATGCAGGATAGTCTGCAATGTCAAATATCGATTCTCATACCGAGCTAATAAATTTTTACGGTAACAATGTAAAAGGTGACACGAAAATTAACTTTAAATTACTGTCACCCGCTGATGTTCAGTTGCAATTAAGTTCGATCAGATCCGGGTCAGTGGGTTGTGATAATCTTTCTATCAAGATGTTAGTTCTGTGCTGTCCATTTATTTTACCTGTAGTAACGCACATTCTTAATACCTGTCTGTTAGAGGGTGTTTTTCCTGAATGTTGGTAACGCAGTATCGTGTTACCTCTGCCAAAGTCAAGCAATGCTTCAAATTTCGCCGATTTGAGACCCATCTCTATTTTACCAGTGCTATCAAAGTTACTGGAAAAAGTAGTTAATTTTCAGATACGTTCCTTCTTGGATTGTCACGATCTACTACCTAGTGAACAGTCAGGTTTTCGTTCTGGGTTCAGCTGTGAAACTGCTTTGGCTTATATCACCATATATGATGACAACCTGCGTGCTACTGACAATAATCTTATTACTATTCTGGTTCTGTTAGATTATTCGGAAGCTTTTGATACTCTCAATCACTCTGTCTTACTTTCTATCTTGAAATATAATTGGATATCTTCCAATTATATCTGCTATTCTGCAGGGCAGCATCCTAGGACTTCTGCTTTATACAATTTACATCGCTCAAATCATTAAATGTCTACGTTTTTGCAAATATCATCTCTATGCTGATGACACACAGATCTACTATTCCTTCACAGCTGATGACTCACATGCTGCTGTATCTCTTATTAATGAAGAGATTGAATCGCTGGTTAATGTCTCTTCGAAGCATTGTCTTCGAATCAATACTAGTAAAACTGCTGTGATGGTTTGTGGGCGCTCAAAAGCTAGATCTGCTGTTATGGAAAACATTAAAATTAAAGTTAATAATAACGTAGATCCCGTATCAAATTGTACACATAATTTGGGTTTATATGTGGATTCCAACCTGCGATTTAAAGATCATGTGTCCCATTTAATTAGAATTGCATATAGCCATTTAAAGGTTCTATACGAAAGTAAACATTGTCTTGACATCCATTTAAAGAAAGTTCTGTGTGAGTCACTGATACTTTCAAAATTTAACTTTTGCTGAGTGTATTATAATTGTTTGAATAATATAGACAGAACTAGAATACAGCGATTGCAAAACTTTTGTCTTAGATTTATTTATAGAATTAAGAAATATAGTTGAATTTCACATACACTTGCGTGGGCTGGATGGCCAAACATGGCGGATAGAGCTGAATGCCGGTCCACCATTTTTTACTATAAGATCATTTATTTTAAAAAGCCCAGCTACCTCTATCGTAAAATCTTATTTAGGACTGACGCGCATACGGTTAATGTGAGATTTTAAGGATCATTAACTCCTCCAACTTATCATACTGAAATGTTCAAAAGGTCGTTTAGCTATAACATTGCTAAGATATACATATAATGCTCTTTCTCCTCATATGCGTTCGTTGCGCCCGTTGTCGCTCACTCGCCAGTTACGTCAGCAATATCTTGGCTTGTAATATTAATATTTTTACTTTTTATTGTAATGCTATTTTATTTTATACCTTATATCTTCTTCAAACACTGTGTTGCTATTAAGTGCTTGGACTCTAGTTGTTTTTTTTGTTCGTTTTAGGGTGTTTGGGTGGTAGAACAGCCGCTTAATCTTAAGCTGCTGATCCCAAACTGATCATTCAGATACTCTGTATAACTGTCGGCCTGTTGCTAATGTTCATTATATTGTACTTTAGTAGTAGTGTTTTTTTTGTTTAGTGTATTATTCTTGTTGTCTTGTAAGCCTGGATGTATAATCAATAAACGGCTATTATTATTATTATAATAAACGGGTCGATGGCCGCAGTGGTTAGGCGGCTGACTATTGTTGTGAGAGGACGATAGGCGCCGGGGTTCAATTCTCTGGAGGGACGGTGACATTTTTTCAGAGAGTTTAATCCCGGATCGACTTGCCATTCGCTGTTGGGAGCAAAGTGATTAACAGCGCGCCATCATAAAAGGCGATATGATGCTGTCACAAAGCCAATCGAACACAACATACACACACAAAAACTATACCGCGAGAGTTGCAGTGATAGCCAGACAAGCGATACAGTTTACGGAGTCACTGCAACTAAGCACCCACCACATTAAAAAAAAATATTATAAATCTACCAACAAGCTGTGTAAATAAAGTGGATGCTGTTTATAACCTGATATCGGGTTTTTGCAATCAAATCACAAAATATCAGCCAGAAACAAAATTTTTAAACACTAAAAATTATTGCGACTAAACTAATACAACAACGTAAAATGGTTTGAGAGTTGAATCAAATTATTTTTCCTAGCGACGGAGCATATATACACGAAAGTGGTTGCTGGACCCCAAAGGGGCACCAGCTACCGACCGACCGTTAGGTATGCGGCAAAACAGGGAAAGTGCACACACTCCTCAGGACAAAGAGGCACGAGACCGCACGAGACCGACACCTCTTAGAGAGGCCCGGCGAACCGGTGGGCTCCTCTCTCCCGTGCTACCCATGTTAGACAAGTTTTCTTGTCAACGTTGGACGGGTCACCGTTGGAGACGCTTTAGCGAACTCCTACCTCACATCTAACCCCACGGGGCCTAGGCCTCCTTGCGGATGGCTACTATCGGCCAAGCGTGGGAAACGGAATCTGGCCGTGAGGTACAACCAGCCCGCCCGTGAATTAAGCCTGAACTATGGGGACGGCCGGGCAAAAGCCCTACCCCAAAATGCCAACCGCGCCAACCCTTTCGCCCCTCCGGCGATCAAGTATCCGCGGCAGCTACAGTGAAACCGTAGGGTCCCAGAGTCACCGAGTTGTTTTAGGATGAAACCAAAGGTTTCCCCAACCAGACAACCAGCGGTCGGACTACTCCTCGGCGAACCGACTTTTATCCTCCCCTACTATCTTCGCCAAATTCTCTCGCCACGCCCGTTTCCCTGAGTGTGGCCACCAAGGATGGGGTAGTGCAGCTGCAGAGTTCTCTAGGTAAGCGCCGTAGGGTGCCTCACTTACCCACCGTATATTCCGACGGTTAGCGGCCGGACTGCCGGAGCGTATGCCCATGCTTACGCCCAAGAATCCTCCCCTATATACGAAGTCTACTCCCGCCACGCCCGTTGCCCTGAAACTATGAAATCAGGGATTGGGTAGTGCAGCCGCAGAGTTTTAAGGGTCGACGCTATAGGGTGAACGCCGACCCGAGGAGCATATATACAGTAGCAACAAAGAGCCGGTAATGAAACCACAAGGTAAACCAATAAACGTATTCATTCAGTGGTTAGACACGATTTAAAAGTGCGCCGTCAATATCGATATGACAAAACGGAAAACTTTTACAGTCAATGAAAAAGTAGGAATTGTTTCGCGTTTCAAGGCTGGAAAGTCTTCAACAATTGCCACTATTTGAATAGTCGAGATAAGACATCGGATTTCTTTAATAGAGTTTTATGGTTGCAAGTGAAAGGAAACATATATTGTAACCAGTTTAGAATAGACAAGATCTTATTGTGAATTATTTGAAACTCAAAGAAACCACAATATTCCCCTTAGAGATCCGCTTCTTAAGAACAAAGGACTTTATATGGCCAGTTGAATGGAAAAAGAGCCAGTGTTGTTTTTGGTAAAATAGGTGGCAAAGTGCAGATCGACCAAAATCCCGTGGCAGTTGCGTTTAAGTGAGAGAGGTTGGGTAAAAGTATGACATTGCAGCACTCAACTGTGATTGGCGCGCTGATGTAAGAGGCGCATATAATGGCTCATGCGTCGGGGGTATACAAGCCGAGAGCGCTCATTCACGCTTGTTTTATTGTTTCATTAACAATAGATCACTGCCACGGCATTCTGGTCGACCTGCAATACATGTGCCGTAAGTTTTCCATAAATATTTTCCATTTCGATAAAACTAGCTTATTTTTCAAAACAATACCATAGAAAACGGTGACAAATAGAAAAATGTGTTGAGGGCAAACTTTTTAAGGGAAGATTGATCATACCTGTAGCAAAAAACATACGTTGATTAGGAGAACTTGGATTATGAGCGAAGGTAGACACCGTCGATGTTTTAAAAATGTATCACCTATTGGATATGAAAATAACTCAAAAGCATAGATGATTAGCATTATTTGAAACAATAATTGCAGGAAAGGGCAAACTCATTCGGCATAAGAATATTATTTCACTTTTGGACAATTGTCAAAGTATAAACCACTTCAATCTGTCTCCGTGGAGTCTCTCACTGAAATTATGGCTGGTTTCAGTTCTACTTCCACAGCAAATTTTCCAATTCGATGGAAGCGTGCCAGAATTATTCCTGTTTTTAAGAAGGATGACAAGTCACAGATTTCTAATTAGCGGCCCATCTCCATTTTATCCAATTTCTCAAAAATTTTAGAACAGATCTTGCATAGTTCCATTTCCTTCAATACTTCCTCAGCGATTTCTACTCTTCAACATGGCTTCATGTCTGGTAGATCAGTTGTAACTAACCTAGCCACTTTTTCTCAATATGTAAGTGAAGCACTCGATAATAAGGGTCAGGTTGATGTTGTTTACATGGACTTTTCTCGTGCGTTCGACAGAATTGATCACAATCTCGTTCTATATAAGCTGTCCTGCTATGGATTTGCACCTTCTCTGTTAAGCTTGGTATAATCTTATCTCTTAAACCGTACAAACTATGTTTTCTATAATGGCTACAAATCCTATGACTTTTATGCATCTAGTGAGGTACCCCGGGGCTCCAATCTCGGTAATATGTTATTTAATCTGTTCATAAACAATCTATATTCGTTGTTAACATGTGAAGCGTTAGCGTATGCGGAGGACCTCAAAATTTATACATCTGTTGCTGGTGATAGGGATTCAGCTCTCCTACAGCGGAATATTGACGTTGTTATGGCTTGGTCTGAGTCCAATAAATTATCTTTGAACATAGATAAGTGCTACGCTATGACTTTTACTCGAAAATCTGTCCCATATGTTGCTAATTATTCGATGAATGGACATCTGCTACTCAAAGTTGATTCAATCAAAGATCTGGGTGTCGTTTTTGACTCCACCTTATCCTTTAATCAACATATAACCGCTATGTGCACAGCTGCATCTAAAATGTTGGGATTTATGATGAGGATATCTAAATTTTTTACAGGTGTCTGCTTTCTTAAATGCTTATATTTTGCGCTGGTTGTTAGTAAGCTAGAGTTTGCTTCAATAATATGGTACCCGCACTATGCCTCCCCGCAGCTTCCTATAGACAGAGTCCAGCAGAGATTTCTTCGATTCTTGACCTTCAAGCATCTCCTATAACCATCTTTTAGAGGTACATCAGCTGCAGTCGTTGGTGGATCACCGTTCCATACACAGCGCAAGATTTTTATATAAGCTGGTAAACAGTGAAATTGACTGTCCGCAACTACTTGCTTCCGTACCGTTTAACGTTCCACGTTACTCTGCTCGACATGCGGCTTCGTTCAACTTATCAACAGCTAGGTCCAATCTACTGGTGAAATCTCCTTTGCACCATATGATGCGCAATGCGGAGCGGTTCTATACCGATATCTTCGCGGGTGTATTGACATAACTATCTCGTCTTGTTTTTGTGATTTATCTATTGTATTGTTGATTGTGTTTACATTTTCAATTTTGTCCTGTAAATGGTATAACTGTTGGGTAAATAAACGTATTATTATTATTATTATTTTTTTTTCTACAGGCCTCCCTTCCGCCTTCCCCCCGCAACCTCCAATGCCCCATTATTATTAATTTAGTCTCTGCATAAAATTACATTGCTTTTAATATTTTGAAAAACTGTGTGTTGGAACAATGACATTGCAATATGACAATAAATACTTCCATTTCAAAGTAGTCTGATAAACGGACACATTGCGGGTGTATTTGGTGGTTTAGAAATAATACACCTGTATCTCATAATCATTAACTTTTTCAGGGAAATGCCTTCACAACGCACGAGCACCTTACTGCACATAGATTTTAAATTATCAGCTTGGTCATCTGTTAGCATTGATGTATATATTTTTCAGTAATAAGAGACATCATAAAAAAATAAGTAAAAGATACAATTGTCAGGAACTAAATTTAGAGATTAATTTTTAAGATAAAAATGACCAAATCACCACAAAATAAAGAGTTATATGGTACATGTCATACATAGTAACGTTTAACTGTATCATAACATTGTGTTTTACTTCAATTCCTATTCAGAACTTTCTATAAGGGACTTCCAAGTAATTAGAACACATGTTATTTCAGTAGAGTGTATAGTATAAAATTTACCCTAAAATTCTCTTAAATCTATGATAATAATGACAAGAGACAAATAACAATCATCCTGAAATGGAAGTTTATGGCCTAAGATGAATAGCTCTGAATAATTGGGTACGTAGCTAACTGAATTATAAGTTGCAGAAGTTTTAATGAAGAGCCATTTAGTGATGTACGGCAACCGGGCAGGGAACAATATTATACGTGAAGAAACTGTTCTTTTGTATTGTAATGTATAAGTTTGAAGCAAGACAAGAATCATGGTTCCACTGTTTAGGTAGCGGTGAGAAAATAGCAACATGGTCGAAAATATACCTACAGGATGATTTGTAGAATCATTATCTTAAACATTTTCTAACTGCTACAAGTTATTTATTCTTTATTTATACTATAGAGATTATATTATATTGTAGTGCATTAGCATTGAGTGGATATGTCTGAATATGTCCTTGCCTGTTTCCTACGTCACAACATTTAAACCATGCCCATTAGTGCTCTGAAGTCAACGAAATTAGGAATTTGTAGATTTCCGGCTGTACTGGTATATAAGGAGCTACGAACGACTCGTTAGATTCAATTTAAGTCTGTTTGTGATAGCTGAACGTTTTCTTATTTCATAATGTCCCGTACGTGTACAAATGATCCCAACAACTTCTGTTATGTATGTGGAGAATTCATTGCACAACGACATAAACGAAATATTACGCCTTTAATAGAAAATTTATATTTTCACTATTTTGGTCTAAAAATTAAATATGAGGACAAAGAATGGGCTCCTCAAATTTACTGCGTACGGAGTGCTGTTAGTCTGAGGCGCTGGTCAAACGCTAAGCACAGCGCTATGCCATTTGTAAGACCTACGATTTAGCGAGAACAAACGGACCATTTGTCGAGTTGCTACTTTCCGAAAACTCTCAGGTTCTCTAACAAGATTAGTTACGCTAATGTGTCTTGTGTTACTAGTCCAGTGCCTCATTCAGAAGCCTTGCTAGTACTAAGATTTATAGGTGTTTCGAGTGAAGAATTAGTATTACAGATGCAGAGGAAAAAAATTCCGACTTATTATCGGCCAGCGATGACGAATATTTACCATCTCTAGAGGACGGACCTCACTAACACTTACTTTACTTGTCAGTAAATCAGTCAAAATTAAACGACCTTATTCGAGAGCTGAACTTGTCAAAAACCCAAGCAGAAATACTAGAAGATAGACTTCAAAGATGGAAGCAGTTAGCTCCGGGCACACATATTTATATGTATCATAATCGCCAGAAAGAACTGTCACAGTATTTTTCAACTGAAAAAGGTCTTTCATTCTGTGTGTAGTGTGTAGTGTGGATCATTTGATGCTGACATTAGGTCATCAACACAACGCAGAAGAATGGCGTCTTTTTATCAATGCTTCGAAACTGAGATTGAAAACTGTCCTTCACATAGGAAACGTTTATCCGTCCATTCCGGTTGGCTAGTCAGTCCATATGAAAAAGACTTATTAAAATATGACTCATCTTCTCGACAAAATTAGTTACAAAGTGTACAAATAACATATCACCGCTGATCTCGAAGTTGTAGTAATTCTACTCGGTTTACAACTTGGATACATAAAACACTGTTGTTTTCTCTGTAAGTGGGACAGTCGATCGAGAAATTCCTACTACGTTATTAAAGTTTGGTCAGTCAAAGCTCAGTATATTCGTACACAAAAGAATATACTTCGTAAAGCACTAGTTGAACCTTATACAATATTTCTACCGCCACTGCACATCAAATTAGGTTTGATAAAGAATAACGTCAAAACAAAGGATAAGGATGGTCGTGGATTCCAATACCTTCAACAAAAATTACCCAATATTTCAAATACAAAACTGAATGATGGAATTTTGTATGACCCCAAATTAAGCGTCTACAACAAGATGCACAATTTGAAGTGACTTTTCATCGTTAATTTATATTTAATGTAAGTGTTACTAATTGTAAGCTTCACCAAAAGTTGCCCGGGCGTCAGAATAAATCGTTTTTAAAAACCCATATGTATTGTGTTTGTTAGAATACAATAAGTTATTCCTATATATTGATTTCGGAGAATGGTGCATACACTCAACGATGTTTTCCTGGGGACCATGAGTTTACGTTGTAAGAACATTTTTCTTTTCTATCCTCTGCTCCTCCTAAGGCTCCGCGTTTGTCGATACATGTAGATAACAATCGCAAGCCCATCAATAATGTGTTAGAAAAATAAGACTCTACACAAAAAGCAGGAGGAGAGACTCATTAGCAGTCTGCCTGCAACTCTGGGAGAAATACAAATGTCAGTTAAAAGACAAAATCGATGCATCTAGGAGAGCAAAATGGAAGACCCTACTGGGCAGCATAGATAACGACATATGGGAAGACAGCTACAAAATACCTATGAAGGGAATGTTCGGATACCCTCCAAAGACGAGCCTCACAATGGCAAAAACAATCGAGATACCAAGATATCTGTTCCCAAGCCACCAAGAAAATGACATTCTAGCGTGCAGCCAAGAAGAACTCCAAGAAGGATGCAGAAAGCTGAAGAACAACAAACCTCCACAGCTGGGGAATATACCGACCGAGGTGTTGAAGCAGGTAGCAACAGACCGGCTGGACTACGTGTTGGACGTTCTAAACGAATTAGGTAATAGATCCACCTTTCCAGTTGCATGGAAGAGGACGAAACTGGTCTTATTATGAAAGGGGAGTAGTGGTGAAATAGATGATGTGGAGCACACCCTCTTCACATGCCCGTAGTGGGAGGATACCCGCGCAGCGTGTGCCAAAGAGACGAGAGAACGCTTCAGCGTTGACGCCGTGATGAATAATCTAATGGCAGAAGAACAGCAATGGCTATTTGCGTACAAAGTCATAAGGACCATAATACAAATAATACAACGAAAAGAAGAAGACCAGTGTGGAAGTGTGGAACATGCTATAAGGGGGTTTTTTAGTCGGCAGAAATCCAAAATTTTCTCCTCTAAAAAACATCTTGATAACAAAGTTGTCCATTTGTGCAGGTGGCAGATGTATTATTATTGTCGGCATGCAGGGTTGTCCCTGATATAACGTTGGCTGAGTTCAGAGTTAAATCACTCCGTTTCTATAGGTGTCGAAAAAGCCTAGAATTGCTGGTCTATGTATGTATGTACGAGGGAGCGTTTTTATATTCGCGGAATGGGGGATAAGGGGTGGAAATAAAAAACCACATTATTTTTCTTTTTCAATATATTCACCTGCAAGACGGATACATTTTTCACATCTTTCAATTAATTTATTTATACCCTCATAAAAAAATGATTTTTCTAAATACGCCGAAACTGCCTCCTTGACTTCATCAGCGGCAGTAAATTTTTTACCCCGCAGCTCTTTTTTCATTTTCGGAAACAGCTAATAATCACTCGGGGCCAGGTCTGGGCTGTAGGGTGGGTGATTCAGAATTTCGAAGCCCACCTTATGCAGGGCAGCTAACGCAACGCGGCTCTTGTGGACGGGCGCGTTGTGGACGGGCGCGTTGTCGTGCAAAAGCAGCACACCTTTCGTCAATTTTCCCCGTCTTTTCTTAATGGCTTCTTTAGTCTAATATTGATGCGTAATATTCTCCGGTTATAGAAACACCTTTATCTTTATAACAAATCAACAATATTCCTTCCGAGTCCCAAAATACCGTTGCCATGAGTTTCCCAGCTGATTGTGACACTTTAAATTTCTTGGAAGGTGCTGTGCCCTTTTTATGCCACTGCATGGAGTCTTGTTTGGACTCAGGTTCATAATGATGAACCCAAGTTTCGCCTCCAGTAACAATTCGACTCAATACACCATCCTTGTCTTCATTACAGAGGTCCAAAAATGCACGCGAACACTCTACGCGCTGTTGTTTTTGCGGCGGCGTGAGCCTTCTCGGCACCCATCTTGCGCTGATTTTAGACATGCCGAGATGATCGTGTAGGATTTTAAAAATTGTTGTATGGGATAGTCCAACCATTTCTGCGAGTTGTTTCTTCTTTAGTCGAGCATCTTCGAGTACAATTTTTTCAACTTTTTGGATAAGCTGGCGTGGTCACCTCAATGCTCCTGCCCGGCCTCGGGTCGTCTTCAAGGGATTCCCTTCCTTGTTTAAATAAACTATGCCACTTGTACACCATGGTTTTTCCTGGACAAGAGTCGCCGTAAAACAATGACATCTCATTCATTATGCTCGCGACTGATTTTCCTTGCCTGGTAAGGAACTTTATAACGGCACGATATTTGATTTTTTCCATATTTCACTTTTCACTCCTGATTATGTTACTTGGTTGACGATAGCTCAAAGACTAACTGTCTAATACTATGGTCAATCTGTCTCATTCCAGGGTTGGATTGTTATCCCTACACCCTATAGTCTTCCAATATGCGGGACCATCCCCGCTGTTTTTTCAGTGAAGTCATATAAATGAATTAGTTGTCGCCTCAAGTTGAAGGTATTGTGAGGATACACCTTATTTAATCGAAAGAACAAAAAGACAAAACAAAATCATGCAATGCGGTAGGATCCGTTGGCGTCGATGCAGAAGCCGATATCGACAATTCAGAGAGGCTCGGTAGTGGTCGAGATCCTGTTGACTTTGGTCAGGGGAGGAGGCCGATCCAGGTCCAATCGTGCCAGATGTTCCACGAGAGGGTTATCCGATCTTGATACTCGTTCCAGGGTTTTTTCCGCTAGGCCCGCCGCATGCTGAAGGAGGGTCGGAATTCCGAGATCCTGGTGTATTTGGACGTTCTTGATGTACCATGCGTTCGTGGTTTGCCTAAGAATCTTGTTCTGGAGTACGTCGAACTTTGTTC
This sequence comes from Holotrichia oblita, assembly GCA_023690525.1. Classification (NCBI taxonomy): domain Eukaryota; kingdom Metazoa; phylum Arthropoda; class Insecta; order Coleoptera; family Scarabaeidae; genus Holotrichia; species Holotrichia oblita. The sequence continues at coordinate 99,701,930 of CM043016.1, read as the reverse complement.
GATGTGTTTTAGCAGAGCTCGACCAGACTAAGCAGCCGTATATAAGAATGGGTCTTACGAAAGTTGTGTAGACCACCAGCTTCAGCCTGAGGCTGAGTTGATTTTTACGGCACAACAGCTGGGAGACCAGCGACCATGCCGCAACGAAGCGCTGAGAAGCTTCGGAAAAGTGCGGAGCTAAAGTTAATCTAGAGTCGAGCGTCATACCCAGATACTTAACCCACTTGCTCCATGGCAGTCGCACAGTCGCAGTCCTGGATGTAAATATTCTCCGGAGGCGCGGTTTTCTTCCTGGAGAACCTGACCGCAATCGTCTTATCCCTATTTACGGCTAGACGCCATCTGCAAACCACTCAATATATGAATCCATCGCTCCTTGTAATCCTTTGCAAACCAAGGCGTTTCTGATTTCTTCAGTTATCCGAAGAAGAAATCAGTCGATAGTCCCTCCCGAAAGCCAAATTGCTCGTCCTGAATGACGTTCTTGTCTATAATCTCGTCCTTGATTCGGACTAAAATAATGGCCTCAGCAACTTTGGACAGATTGGAAAGCAGGCTGATGGGCCTGTAATTCTGCGGGAAGAGACTGTCTTTGCCTTTCTTAGGGATAACCGCGACCAAAGCTTGTTTCCAGATAGAAGGAAAATACCCGAGAGACATTATTGCATTGATGATATTGACCAGGCTGCAGATGAGACGCTCAGGCAGACGTTTGAGTGCAGTGTTAGTAATTAAATCGCTACCAGGGGCTTTCCCGGTTTTTCTCGTTTTGATATACGACTGGACCTCACCCACGTCCGTTGAATGGATTGGCTCACCCTCCATGCTGGGGAGCCAACGAACGAACAAATCAACCTCCCTGTCAAAAGCGACAGAATCGTCATCAGATTCGACCCCCTCGAAAACAGCCTCAAGGTGATCGGCAAACACCTCAGACTTGCCTGCATCGTCATAGACTAGACCACCCGGTCCCTGAATTGGGCGATTGGTAGTGTGAGCCATTGTTCTCTTTAGTGTTCTTGCCAATTTCCAAATTGACCCGTCCTCAGTCGAAGAAGAGGACACTCTCTTCCACCATCTCTCGTTATTGAACTCACGGAGTTCCTCCCGCAAAATGTTGGAGAGAAAATTAGCCATTGCCCTGTCTAATAACAATGAAACTTCGTATTTATACTAATTATGAGTCGCTGCACAGGCCACGCCCCCAATGCGCCTAATCACCCCCCTACAACCCGCTCATTCCGCGAATATAAAAACGCTCCCTCGTATATAGTATTATCACTGATATAATGTTGGTTGACCAGAATTGACAATTAAACTACTTCATTTACTCTTCCAGGTATAGGACGAAATATTGGTTGTCAACCTGTAGAAGACACCTTTGCCAGTTTTCTTCTTTAAATATGTCTAGAGTCAATATCCAAATAATAACTATTTACGGTTTTGATATATAATTGCCGTTTTATTTTTTTAATAACGTAATATACTTATATGTATATATATACCCCAGTTGGTACCGCATATTACCACATATCAATTAGCAAGTTCGTTAGCTATTTTGTTGAGTTTTTTCTCATATATTGTTGAATGAAGAAAACAAAACAATAATTGGTTAATCATTACTCCAAGAAGATCTTTTAAAAATACCACTACTAAATTTGGTAAACATAGTATGGCAAGTCTAGGTAACTATAGTAACTCTGAAAATATAGTTTTGTAATAACGTTATAATAAAACTAATAAATGCTATTCACCGCACATCTAACCTGAAATGTACATGTCAAATATATGGCTGTTTAAATACAATAATTGTTAACATTTCCATCTAATATCGCACTCTCATTCACACTCTATTTCCTTTATCCTTCACTACTACATCCACTGAAAACATTTGCGGCGAAGTCTTCATCCCGGCAATATTACATGCACGATTCATGTAGGAAAAATAAAAGCATTACTAGTATAATTCCATGCGAGAAAGATGAAACATATCATCCACATTGACCTGTAGCTAACAGATTAAAAAGTCATTTTATACGACGCAGTATAAATTTCATCCAACCCCAAGTAACAATGCTATGGACGCCAGTTTGGTAAAAGGTGTAAAAATGGATTTAACGTTTTACCGGCCATAAACATGAATTATATGCTTAGAGTGGGTCGGTTTTAAAAACAGTTTTTACGGTAAATAGCGTGCATTATTAATTTAACACGGATGGCTGTGTTTTTAAAAATCCAGTAAAAGCATCAGCCTTAAATATATTAATGTAATTTCCGTCTAATGATATTTAGTTCCACGCAAGATTTTGCACATCTTCGTAGAAAATTACTGCAATTAGCTCAATATAATGTACTATGTTGCATAATTAACATTATGCCCACAATATAACCAACAGTTTACAAATTTGTGAGTTGTATAGCTATATGTAAAAATAAATTGCTAAAAATAGTGCAGAGCAAACATAATACGTACTTATTGCAGAAAGTGGATTGTTATTATGTATTTATATAGATCGAAATTTGTTTTGCTGTTACAATATGGTCAATATGGCTTGCTGAATGCATATATCAATTCTTTATTTGTTTCTAAATGCAACACTAAGATGCTTTATTTAATGGCATTTAAGTAGACATCCAAATTTATATTATAAAGAGTCCTTGTATAATTTGCATTTTAATACTGAATGGAAATTATGTACTTCTTTAGTAGGAAATAGACGAACTTTCAAGAGGGCTAATGTTAAATTGAAGTGTTAAGCAAGTAGAAGAAGTATAGGCTAAACTTAGATGAGCGTTAATAAATTATCAACGTAACTTTGAGAAAAGTTGTCTTGAGTCACGAATGTAATTAACATACAGATACTGATGACTTATTTTTTGCGTATCTATGGTAGTTTGGGAAAGTTTAAATAAACTATTCATTGACAGTGGTAAATAAAATCTCCAAGGACATACAAGTCCCGCAACGGATGATTTTCGTTGGCAACACTGGTCTTCATGTTCTAAAATGTTAAATTATGTAAAAGGGTAGTGCTACTCGAGAAACCGTATGTATCAACGAAGGATCATTGTGTAAAACACCTCTCCAACAGTCTTTATTCTATGTAATAGTAGAAATACCCGTGTTACTTATTGAAGATAGGAATAAAGTTTTGAGATGTTAGAAACTTTCGAATTATATTTTTATTGTATTAAAATATCAATTTCATACAATGATGAAAGTAAAATCTAATTGCTGTTATCTACATTTATTTTTAATGTGCAATAAATGTATAAGCTGTTATATTATATAAACGTCTAACTAATTGCAATATTGAAGAATTTGAAATATGTACTCAAATTTAGAATCAATATCTCTACAGATCGGCATATGTACCATCTTTAGCAAATTAAATGCGAATTTTTCAGCGAGGAATTTCGATTTACTAAATAAAGGCTATACTTTGCAGCAAATTTAATTTCTCTAAAAGAGAGTGCTGCTTTGATGAACTTCTTTAAAGTAATTAAATTCACTTTAAAGCAAAGCCTTTATTTACAAAATCAACATTCCCCGATAAAAAATCGCATTTAATTTGCCAAAGATGGTACACAAAGCTGCGCAGGCTCAATGACAAAAATTATGAAGATAACGCAACAGACTGTATTGGTAATATTGGTTGTTTGACGGTACAACATAAACCTTAATTCCAATTTGCTGCAAACTTAACCCACATGTGTCTAATTACATATAGGTTGGCTGTATAAAATTATAACCTTTTTCTCCCGAGAGGCGTCGGAGAGGTGTTTTATTTAGAACTATTTGGTGAAACTTGTGCGCATGTCATGATTAAACTCGGCAAAGAAGAGGAAGATTCAATACTGTACGAAGAACAACGTGCAGGGACGAACTGCGTGGCACGGAAACTCGAGCGTCCATATCAAAACACACTTGTTCAGTATTATTCCACCAGTCGTTGTGAGTGCTTATCGGTACACACATACTCAGAACATGTTACATGTAGGTACTCTTCGGAAACGTGGTATTTCGAAGAAACTAGAAAACGTAATAGCGTGTATGCCGTATTTAGAATACGAAGGCGATAGAGTTAAATGTGTAAGGTGTGACAACTATTTAACGTACGCCAGCAGGTAGAATTGTGAACAACCTAAAAAGTATAAAACACTGTTTTGCAATTCGTGGCAAACGATACAGCGAACAATAAACATTTCATATAGCTGTCCGTTTTATTCTATACAATCTCCCCTTTACTTTACCAGACCAAGAAGCATTTGTCTCCTTCTGGAGCGAGTATTCGGATTATATATTACTATGTATAAAGTTTAGTTTGAATTTATAATTAATAAAAGATTTTTTTTTAAGATTTTTACTTAAAAAAGTTATTCAAACCTAATTATCCCACACTTGAATTTCCCGCCTTGACAGAGGGTTTAATTCTAGTTTGATGCGGCAAAAGTAGATGATGCTGTTTACGTTATGCCGGCGTTCCAAGTTTCCTATCTTTACTAGGGTTAATCATTGACCTACACTAATAATAATCATACTAATTTTAATACCATACTACTGGTATAGGTTAGGTACTTGTAAGGCTGTCTCAATATAAGAAATACATATGTCGTCATATCCTATTTTGGCGCTGGAATCGTCGAAAGTTCAGTGGCGTCGGTTCTAAAACTGCATAGGAGCAACTGTCACAATTCTAATTAGCGTTTGTGCGAGTTTCAGTTTTTCGTGTGTTATTTATTATCCACCGTTACCCAATTTATATTAAGAAGTGTCTTTTTCAAGACAAGACGTTGCGTACTTTGGTCAGAGTGGTAAGTTGCATTGAATACAGCAGAGCGATATAATTATATTATGCGTCTCTTGTGAACATATTATAGGTTATGATGGCTGAAGCAAAAGCAAGCTTATCAATACCAAAGAAAGTTGGCGTGAAAGGAAAAATAATTCACAGCCAGGGAGGGAAAATCATTGCCAACGTATTAAAATTTATGAAGGAAGAAGCTGGAAATAATACTCCAACGATAGAGTTGTCTCACTACAAAGAGAGGTTACTTGCAGCAACTGGAATTTCCGACACTACATACAGAAGTATTGTCAAGGAAGTTTGGGATATAGATGCAGGAGGAGTTACTTCTTTTAGTAGTCCTGGCAAAAAACGAAGTCGCCCTAGTCCAAAAAGCACCCTTCGTACTGAAGAAAAACAAACTATTCGTACTATTGTAGGTACACAATTTTTATATACATGAAAGAAGACGACCAACCATAAGAGGTACCAAAATATAATCTCCTTTCTGTTAATGTTTTTATAATAGCATTAGTTTATTTATTATAGGAATTTATGATAAAATTCTTGAAAATGGATTAACCACTCTCTCAAATGTTTTAAAAAAGATGGGATTTAGGTATGTACTCATGCAGCAGATCAGTTTACGACAGCAAATTTATGTATGTATGTACTTGTAGATGGCAAAAAACTTCTGATAAACGGAAATTATTGATGGAAAGCTATGATATACGTGCTAAACACATAAAATATCTACGCCAACTACAAGGTTACCTGCATGAAAGCAGGCCAATAGTATTTACAGATGAATCATACATTCACAGTTCCCATACACAGGCGAAGGAATGGTCAGATGATACAGTCTTAGGATTAAAGAAACCTATCTCCAAGGGCAGCCGTTTAATTATGGTGCACGCTGGTGGTAAAATGGGGTTTATACATAACGGATTACTCATGTTTCGATCAGGTATTTTAAGATATTGTTTTAAAACTAGGGCATTAGTAAATTCTGTTTTTTTTTCTTAAAGGTACAAAATCAGAAGATTATCATGATGATATGAATGCTACCAATTTTTTAACATGGGTGACAAAACAGTTGGTCCCCAATCTTCCACCTAGAAGTGTTTTGGTGCTGGACAATGCATCGTATCACAATGTAAAGGTCGAAAAAGACCCAACTTCTGGAACAAGAAAAGCTGAAATGATTGAGTGGTTAATGGCAAGGAATATATACTTTGACGTTTACAAAACCAGAGCTTTATGAACTAATAAAGAAAAATAAAACTGAGACACCACAATATAAATTAGATACATTACTGGCATCTTATGGACATAGTGTTCTAAGGTTGCCACCGTACCATCCTGAATTAAACCCTATTGAGAAAATATGGGCTATTGTTACAAACTGGGTTGCAGCTAGAAATGATACTTTCAAGTTTGCCGATGTAGAGGCATTAGCCCGAAACAAATTTGCTTGTATAACTTGTGAAGAGTGGGCATCTGTTTGCAATCATGTTGATAAAGTCGTAGCAGACTACTTGGAAAAAGAGCACCTGCTGGATAACATTACAGAAGAGCTGGAGTTTGTTGTAAATACTGGTGAATCAGATACCGATGAAGATCTGTATGATGATGACGATTCTGAAGATCATGCTAATAATTCGTTATTGTAATTTTTTGTATGCCTTCAATTTTTAATTATATGTTTTACCATATAATATAATTGACTACACATTGTAATTAATATTTTATTCCTGAATAAATAACAATAGCTATTTCGACGTACTTTTTAATTGTTAACAAATGTATATATTCTTGTTTACTATAAAATTTTCTTTGAATGCCAAGGAATTTGAATGAAATAATTTTGTATGTTTTAACCATAACTACGTTAGATGTAATTCAAAAACTTGGTTGTCATTAAACGATATGTTGCAAAATTCAGTCCAATATTTTTGGCTTTTGAGTCCATGTTCCATGTATATAATTCTGCAAATCAATAAGTATTTTATTATTATCTAATAAAAAACTTTCTTGAATCATTGAAATTCGCAATGCAATTATAATTACCTGTGATTTATATGAACACAAATGGTTTTCCAAATATTGATGTACCCATGTTGTAATAATATAAATTACACAATATAATTACTGCATATAAATTTAAACTTATTACTATTCTGCAGTAATTCCTATTATTGACGTGTATTTTCTGTCAAATACTACCGCTGTACCTTTTATTAGCTTAAAATACCTCCGCCACTGACAGCGTTAGTTCGCGTTATTCTCGTTGAAGATATGATGACGACATATGTATTTCTAATATTGAGACAACTATACTTACATCAAAATGATCAATACAGCAATATCCTGTAGTCTTCTCTGACGAAGGTACATCTCTCCTCATGACAGTGAACCATTTTTTTCTTATTGTTACATCCCTGGGGATTGTGATGAACTTTTTATCAGGGGTTTTCACGTTGGAACTTTTACACATTGGCACTGCACAATACTTGTATGATACAGACATTTTAGTCAAAACAAGATAATTTTTGTCTTCAAAAGTTCAAAATTAAAATTTAAAAAGTAAAAAGAAATCGTCCAAATACAATAGATTTCGATAACACAAACTGACATCTATGACTGACATAATACACAACATCATACGTCACAGTTTTTAGTTCACATAAACGCCGCGTTTTGGGAGAGCGCTGTAATCGTGCTTCTTTCTTCCCCGATTTCTAGGTGAAAAAATATATTTTTGTCTGGGAATAAAAGGAATGGCTATTTCTCATGATTATCTTTAAATTTAAAGAATAACCGACAGATATCGAACACAAGCGCTTATTAAGAGACTAATAAAAAACCGAACTTCGTGAACCTCGTGAAGACGTATGAAGCATGGTACAATATTTTACCATTGAGATTTTTGATTTAGAAACGAACGAAGAATGTCGCTGCGTATAGCTTTTGCGACAATTTTTACACACCTTATATACATACATTAGCATTACAACAATTACTATATAATATGGATTCATTGACGTTTCTAATTCTCAAATATTAGTGCGTTACCATGACTGACACCTCTGACTTGTGATACAGTTTATTTTTGTAATAAAATGTCAAAAATTTTTGTAGAAATCTTAATTCATTTAATTAAATATAAACAGTTGCATAAAAAATAGTGTACGATACACGTGTTAAAAATGCTTTTATTTCACTCGTAAATTGCGACACTCGCTAACGCTCGTGTCGTAAACTTTTAACTCGTGAAATAAAATCGCACTTTTAACATTTGTATCGTAAATAACTATTTTATCATTATTTTATGCGTATACATTCATGCGTCCGCATCGCCTATGGTCACTTATAAAAGTCACGAGCATAAATGATGCGAGTACGTAAACGTTACTGAATTATTTGCTTGCCGCCTGGAAACTACTCGTATGCGTTTTCTCACAAACCAGTTTGTTTTCTTCTAAAATTCTTTAGACCTACGTATATGTACTGTGGTTTTTTATTCTGCTGGCTAGAAAGTCTTCACCGCTAGCCTGGTTTCCACGTTTAGTTATCACGACCACACAGGACGCCAACGACTAATGGCGAGACTAGAGTAACGTTAGACATAAGTCAAAGCCCAGGGTTTATACTGCTAGGGCATGTATTACTGAATATTGGTTTACAACGCTGACTGCAATTGCTTGGCTTTTAGTAATTGTCAATTATTTGATACGTCTTGTAGGCAGATACTCCAATTTATTATTTGAACAAAACAAATTGTAACTCTGCATTGATGGTATTTTTGTGAACGACCCTAAATAAATTATGATAAATTTTAGGTCGTAAATTTGATGTATGCTATTTCGGCTAATAACATGCCAAATATGAGTTCTTTAGTTGCAATGCTTTCAGAAATACGGAATTTTGATCATAACGTTGTAATTGGCCCTATATCTGAAAAAAATTGAATAACTCAAAAATGGATGATTTTTTACATAGGGTGTCTTAGTAAGTTTTGATGCAGAATTGTATGCCCGACACAAAAAACTCATAAAAAGTATACCAATGCTATTTAAATTAAGAAAGTTGACCTCAACTTCCGGTAAATCGGAAGTGGTATAATGGCGCAAATAATTTTGCTGATGAGTTCAGATGATATCAGTTATAATTGCAAGTTTTCGGCAATGTTGAATTTGAAGAACATCAAAAAGTTCTAACGAACCAGTTCCGTTAATGACCTTGTATATGTATGCCAATATCATGTAGTGCAGTGAGCTTCAGTGCAGTGCAGTTACCCTCACCCTCCAAAATCTCTTCCCCTCAACTAGTCATTAGTATTAAGGACAAAGACAATTTAAAATACACTAACATAAAGAAGATCTTTTTTGGTTCATGACCTTTTTGCCCTAACAAAATTGGAATATATCTACAACACACCAAGAATTTAAGCACGAATATATGTATATTCGTGCTTAAAAAAGTATATATGTATATAAAAAGAATACGTAGATAACAATACAAGAAATGACGATTCGGCAAGTAAAATAATTATTATAAAAGCTTGTAGGCTTTACAACGAAATATTAAATAATTTTTAAAATGAAATAAAATGAAATGACGTGCTTCTTAGTCCGCCGACATAAAGTTCGAAACTCGGTACTTCCTTCCGGAATTTGGTTTTCCGTAGTTTCCAAGTATCATGGCAAATGCGAAATGGCAACATCTTAAGTCGGTGTACAGCCGCAGGCGCAATAATAACTCATGGCCAGTGATGCCCGCTATAATTTACGCAAGTTGTTGAGGGATGCTAAGACATGAATTATTATTACTATGTCTGTGTCAATTATTATCCTGAACAGTTTTCTTTTTTGTAAAATAAAACAGTACCTATATAATCATAATCAATTTTATATGAACCACCATAGAAATGTCATGAACTTCAGTAATAGAATGTCACATGAACGATCGTCAAAGTGACAGCAATTAAGGGAAATTCTACCAAGAATACGGTGTAACAATGAATGCGCTAGAACACGATTGATCCTACCATCACCTTCGGTATAGGTGGGAATGAAAAATTAATAATAAAAATTCATATTTTAATATAAAAACTGACGTATTAACGGCACGGTGCAGTACTGAACTACACTTTACGCCATATTCTCGTTCCTTTGCACGGTGTAAACAAAACCAGTGCTGCACCAGGACTGTTTATCTGCACCAGGGTAATAGCTGGTGTAAATTACACTATTTTAAATGTCAAGCATATGTCAAAGTGATTAATGAAGGTGCTTTTATTAATGCCGTTTACTTTATACTACGAATGTTATTTATTGGAATTTGTGCAGTATATATTGATCAAAAAACGTTAAATATCTATAAAACGCATGTAAAGAGAAAACAAAAAGAGGTTGTGTATTGACTATAAAGTAAAAAAATTGTTGTGTTTTAGTTGAATTACAGCCGGCAATATTATTGGAATTTTTGACGGTTCACAAGCAATTTTCTTTTAGAAAATGTCATTGAATAAGGTAATTAAGTATGATTTGTAAATAAATTAGTGAAAAATATTTTCGAATTAATCCATATTGAAATTTTCATGTTTTAATGCATAATTTATAATAACGGGAATTGTCAGTTGTTTTTATAAATATATGCAAAGAGACTGCGAAAAGAGTTTATCTTAACTAAATTTGTAAGTACCTATGCTTGTACATAATAGCTATTATAGCATTATATAAAGGATTAGTAAAAATGCTACTCGTTTCTTCTCAAGTCAGGTTATGATATGTTGATTGTTGAGGTTATGTTATAAATCCATCTACACTCAATTCGTTCCTTTGTATTGTCGCCTTCGTTACAGCACTGTAAAAATTGTAGTGTAAATTGCACTACCCTAAAAAAGCAAAGGAAAAGGTCTAATCTGTACTTGTACTAAAGTAAGCAACTATAAAAAGTTGCTTCTTGTTGCTTAGGATTTACGACTGTATTTGTACCATAAATAACAATAATTCGGAATGATACAAACTTTTTACTACTAATTTATTATGTTCTCTAGCATTATGTTTCTCTTCGACAAATTAAGGCAGTTACAGTTATAGTGACATTTATTTCGTAATGGAACTGCGTATGCTGTAATTTTTAAGGCTAAATCCCTCTTGGATCTCAATAAAAGAAACCTTAGCACCATCACGGCTTTATTCACTGGCCACGGCCCTCGCAGGTATCACCTCAAGAAGATGGGCAAGGTTGACAGCGAGAAATACCGATTCTGCTCCGAATATAGCGTGGCAATAGCTCGACAAATGTACCATCACCTTGAACAGGCGCACTTAGAACCGGCTTATATTAGAGTCACAGCCCCCAAGTAGACCCTGAATTTCTTTAGGAGTTTTGAGATCAATTGGAACTAAAAGATCAAGGGTATTCACAATAGATCTCATTGGTCGTAGTGAAGAGAGGTAGGATTGGCTTAACGACCCACCAGTAATCTAATCTAATCTAATGCTATAATTACAATTACATAAATATTTAGAAAAGAAAATGTAAAATAAGTACAGTTATATTCTACTTTCAACGTAATTAGTTACAGCTACAGATATCCCAAATATGTATCTAGTTCCAAAACTTAATTACATTTATTTATCCCCAGGGTTCCATACTGGATTCTAGACCTATTATAATGATCTTTAATTCCTTCATTGATGTATGTCTTTTGTCGTAGTATGCAGACGATACTACTGTTGTCGTATCGAGTGCTTCGACGGATACTGTTTCCATCTGGGCAACCGCTATTGTGGCGACTATGGCAGAGTGGTGTGAGCATGATGGCTTCCTACTGAGTGCCAATAAAACCACTTTCCTAAATTTTAAATCATCTTTGATTTCCCATACATACAGTGCGTACGTGAGGTTGAAAGGGAAATCAATACCTGAACACTCAAGTTAACTTTCTTGGACTGAGTTTGATTGCTGTTTGCACTTCTCGGATCATTGTTACACCTTAGTGGGAAAACTATCTTCTGCTTTTTATGAAATGAGAAATTTAAGAAATACTGTTAGGATTCGCACCTTACGTATGTTCTACTTTGCACCTGTGGAATATCGCATTCGGTACGGCATTTCATTCAGGCGTTCCACTATTGGAGCACAAGGACTTGTTATTCGGCAAAATAAAATAATACGCTGTATGCTGAATGCACCATCGAGGGTCTTCTGTCGTCCACTTTTTAGGGAGTTAAGAATATTGCCATTATGGTCAATATATGTATCTTCTATCTAAGGTGCTGTACGAAATCGTCAGGTATCTGATCACATGGTCAACTCATAGAACTAGCCTTTTCGAGCGCGGTCCACACTACCGAATGGTTATATATTTCAATAACCTACCAGTCGGCTTCAGGAAGTGTGTCCCTCTCCAAGCTCTTAAAAGACGACTAAAAAGGTATCTATTCGAGAACTTCTGAGGAAGAGTAACAGCTTGACCTGCCTAATTATTTTATTGTATTTCCTGGCTCTTGTCTTATATGTTTTGTTCTTTCTGTTTGATTTTAGTATTTAAGTTGGAAATATAGTAATACTAGCATATGCCAAATATATATTACATTGACACTATCGATGTTCGCAAGAACTAATGAATGTAACTAAATTACAATTATAATTACAATTTCACAGTTATAAGAACAGCTCTACTATGACATATATGTATGGTAATATACATTTTCTTGACGATTATACTATAAATTATCTTATTAAATTATTATAAACAATCAATTTAATGATATTGTGCAGCCCTACAATCTACACTTTTCGATATCTTATGCAACTAGAATAACTACCTTTTCTAGAACACTGATCGCTACTAATTTGGACAAGTTATACGTATGTGACTTGTGCTATAGATAGTGGTGTGTCTGACAACTGTGCACACATTCTTTCTTACTCTTATGTAAACTGCAAACTATCTTTCGATATTATCACTTTTAAGCGCAAATTTAATAATAGTAATATAGAAAAATTGTCACTTTCGACAGAATTCATGTTTAAAAATGGTTTTTTTCATAAGTTTATAGCTTTCTTTGACAGTGTATTTCCACTTGAAAGATAACAATTATTTGAATTATATATTTAATGACTTTTTAGCAGTGCCCAAGAGGGTGTTTCTAGGTTCTATTGATAAATGAGAAATCTTTAGTACATTTCAGATAATCATCAGTAAGGGTATTTCTGGAATTGATGGGATTCCTTGTTCTGTCCTCAGACATGTTGCACATATTATTTCATTTCCTGACTCATTTTTAATAAGTATCTCCTTCAGAGCAAACATTTTTCTGGAAATTCTAAAAACAATCAAATTAATATCAATCAATAATCACTATCAGTTTTGCCAAAACCCACGTTATTTTTAGAGCACTGTATCATATCTATGGACTACTTGATCAAGGGCAAGTGACAGGTGGAATCTTTTTCGACTTGAGTCAGGCGTTTGATTCCGTTGAATATGATCTGTTGATTCGAAAGTTGTCTTTGTATAGTATACATGGTAATACTGCTTTGTGTTAGCTTGCGGCTTACGTGAATTCCAGTCTATAATATAGACTGGAATTCACGAATTCACACATATTATGTGTATTAAAGTTTTTAATGAACTACCGTATAACAACAAAATTTCGAATGTTAATAAATTAATGTTAAAGAGATTACAAAAAAATAATTACTAACTATGTATATGTAACATCAATCTTGTTTTGAACGAGTGATTATTTGTTGGAAATGGTGGTAATGGAGCGATGTATAGACTTATAATATAATATGTTTTGTTTGATTTAATACGGACAATATTGTATATGATCATACGGCTAGTAAACATTATTATTATTAGGTAAAACTGTACTACTACTATATTACATCCGCAACTATACCCAAAGCTAACATAAACAACTAATTAGATGGCTTAAATATTTGTAAAATTAGATCAAAACAGTATTTCACCACTACTAATCGGTTCGAAATTCGTTTTAACTTGCCATTATCATTGTATTTAATAATGCCGTTTCAACGAAAATCCCTACTGATTTAATCACTGTTATTTCTAAGCGTTTCTATTCATATTTTATAGAATACCTACATATATGTATAGAGTAATCCTGAAATGCAGAACTCGCACAAATTATATTTATCTCCTGATTATAATATACATCGACTTTGCATATTTAATTTACTCCATCACATTGTTAGCAATCATGCAACTAAACAATTTTTATTCTTAGGATTTTTTAACATGAAGAACTTGAGAAAATTTTGCTTTTTTAAAGTTTCACTAAATTGTATTTCTATCAAGGTAATATAGACTACACGAACAACACTGCTGGCTTCATATATGCCAAAAACACTCATCCTGTATTTAGCGTATTACTTCAGTTATAGATAATTTCATTTAAAATCGCTTACAGAATGAATAAATTAACTGTTTATAATAATAAATTATTACGTTGTTTCATCCATACAAATTATAGAAGAACACATTACTTTATGTACTTTGAACAAGTTACTTAAAAGAAGCGATACTTTTAATGGTTGTACTATTTCCCTATCGAAGGTGTTAAAAATATTGGGTTTCATTTTAAGAAAGATGATCCGAAACGGGCATTGATGGAGCTACCTCATATTGCTTTAAAGCGGATTTCTTTTCTACAGCAATATGTACCTATCAAACAAGAACGTACATATCAATTTGTATTTCTTGATGAAACGTGGATTTTTCAAGCTGAAAGTACCTCAAAAACATGGCAAGATGAAAATGTCAAAAGTGTGAAAGCAAAACAAGTAGGTGGCATGAGGTAATAATTTATTATTTTTTTAACGTTGAAGTTTTATTATGTCATATTATAAGTACATAATATTACATGCTGGAAATGAAGATGGCTTTATTCCTGGAGTCGAATTAATATTTACATCGAATAGCAAAAATTCCAATTACCATGATGACATGAACCGCGAAAATTTTCTACGTTGTTTCGAAAGTCAACTGTTCTGCAATTTAGAAAATCCTTCTATGATTGTCATGGATAATGCAAGTTATCACAGTACAATTAAGAATAAGCTTCCAACATCGGCCTCAACAAAATTAGAAATTAGAAATTGTCTGAATGCAAACAACATCACCTTTGATTCAATGGCATTAAAGCTACAATTGCTAGACTTAGGTATTTAAGAGAACAAAGTTATTATTGAAATAATTAAGCGTTCATTTCCTATAAATTTCTAAATGTTTATACTCATTTACATGATTTAATTCTACTTTTAACAATTTCATTACCCAGACTAGTTTTATGATTTGATATCATAACCTCTTTGACCTCTTTTGAATTTCCAGATAATTTGTTTACTTCCAACCACATTGAGTACCATTTTTATATTCATCAAAAATAGGTCGTAAAATTGATGCCTGCAGCATCCTGTGACTTATACATTTCTGATAGGAAGTTATACAGTCAAGATTTATGCATTGCTGTTTATTACTTAAATAACTTTGAAACTACTACAATTTTTATACGAATGTTAAATGGTCTCTTGAAATCTAACCACACTACCACTACCATATCATCGTTATTTACCTTACACCACAGCAAAACCAGATGAAAAACTAATTCACATAAATGTCCTTCCTTGAATCCGGCTAGATTCTATATATTATTTTTCCGTTTATGTTCATAATTTTTTCATTTAATGCCACTATGTTTATCTAGAGATATTCTTCAAATTTGCACATGGGCTCTGTGGATAATTTAGAGTAGTGCTGGTTTTATTGTCAACTTAAAGTCTACCATTTTTGGAGCATTCAACCCAATACCTTGATTGACCAGTAGCCTCGCTGCAGACTGCTTCGTTAGAATTCTAACGGGGATCGTATCTTATCTGCTTATGCTGTACTCTTAGTAAATTGAAAACTGAGTTTAATATGCATGTGATGTTCAAAACAACTTTCAAATCGTCGACTCAAATAGAGATAACAACGAAAACTCGTTTATCAACGTTTCGAATTACTATGGCGTCTCTTGGCAAACTGAAGCGCGAAGTATGTAGGTACACAACTCCTTGACTTGACTATAACAAATTCTGTTCGCCTGCGTGACTCAAATTTTTAAAATTATTACGTCGTAAATATGAAAATGGTATAAAGATTTAAGGAAGGTTTCCAGAATGCTTTAAGTATTTGAAAATATGCTTTTCAAATTCATTCAAACCTGAAGTACAGTGAAGCAGCTACACACAATATTAAAGTGGATACATCAGTTTGGAAATCGCTAGTGCTTGTACTTACTCTTGTTACTTTAGTTCTTTATCAATATTTACTTTGGTAGAGTGAAGTAGCCTGCTCCATTACTTGATACTAGTGTTCACAGTTCAACATATATTCCTTCATTTTCCATACAATCGAAGTTGTGTAATTAGTTAGTAAGTTAAGCTTGGTTCATACAACTCAGCTTGAATCATGTTTGTTCATACGTACATTGCCAATGCTGATGCTGGTCATATAAATTTTATATACAAAATTTGTTTATATATTATATAAAACTTTTCTGTTGATATTAAAATGTTATTAGCTGTAAATTAACACATGTTACAACGACAAAAGTCTCATAGCATAGTTGCGTCCAAGTCTTAAAATATTTAATTGTAGTTATGTCTTACACATTACGGATCTTAGAAACCCAAAATATATATTAACAAATAATAAAATTTAATCGTAAACATTCTGAATTATACCTATCTGAATTCAATAATAATTCTGGGTTTCTGCTGAAATAGCAGAATATACCTCTTTGCGACCCCATCTACAAGCCCGCAGTGTTTGTTTTGTGGGAAAGATTCAGCAGGAGATTTGAAAGTAAACGAATCAATTAAAATTTACTCCAGCTATGTTGGCTGTTCGTTTCGCCTTTTTGCATCATTGTTTGCTACATTGATACTTATTGTAAGACAATTATACAATCTTGAACGGTATTCGACTAAAAATAAGGATTTTGTTTTTCCTCTCTTCTGCTTATTATACATTCTCACGGTTACCAATTACGGCGATGAACGTAAGTACAGCGAGATATCCGCTTCTTTTTAAATGCTTTTTATTAGAAACTGAGTTCGAAGAATAACAAACAAGAAGAGGAAAATGTAGCTTGTTCAATATGATTTGTACATAAGAGCATTTAACGATTAAAATGCAAGTGCACAGAGATACATAGTTTCGTAAGATACATAAGTATAAATTGCAAAAATAAGAACTTGATGTATATACATTGTTAAGAATGCTCTGCAATAAAAATAAAAAAAATGTCAGAGAATATTAATTAATTCCAGAATTCCGCACCAATAATCTCTCTCAAAGTATTTTATTCTAATAGTATTTTGGTACTGAATTCAATATGATGTCAGTTTTGCCCCATCACGCCAGATTTCCCATACTCAGACATTTATAATTTCAAACATGTTGATAGTTACTACTGTGGTGGTAATTCAAGACCGCCAAACCTGGGAGACTAAAGGACCTAAATTAGAAGAACCGTCCGTACGTTGGTAGACGGACGGATCTAAAACTGACTCAAGAGTGGGCGTAGGTATCTACAGACCGAGATGTAAGGTCTCGATGGCACTGGGTATGAGCCTAATAATTTTTCAGGCAGAAGTATATGCCATCAAACAAAGTGCCCGGGAATGTCTGAAAAGACGCTACTAAAGTGCACCTATCTTCTCAGACAGTCAGTCAGCAATAAAGGCTCTAAGAACCCACACTTTTAAATCCAAGCTAACCTAGGACTGTCTACTCACCCTCAGTGTTCTGGCCCTAAGAAATGCAGTAACACTGATGTGGGTTCCGGGTCATTGGAGATGTGAGAAAAACGAAACTGATGATAGCCTTGCAAAGGAAGGCGTTCCAATTTATTGGAGACGAGCCATACTGTGGTCTTACTAAAAGCCCTGCAAGAGCTCATTTCCAACAGTGGGAAAGCGAACAGATAATATCGTACTGGGCTTAATACCCGTAAACTAGGACAGTCAAAAAGGTTTATTACTTTTTCAGCCATCAAGGCTAAATCTCTGCTGGAGCTCAACAGAAGAGACCTCAGCACCATCACGGCTTTACTCACTGGCCATGGCCCTCTTAGGCACCACCTGAAGAAGATGGCCAAGGTGGACTGTAATGAATGCAGCTTCTGTTCAGAACACAGCAAAACGACGAAGCACATCGCATGCAACAGCGAGACGGTGATCCGGCAGGGACTCCACTATCACTTTTCACTTTTCTTTTATATTGCGATGAAGAACATTCCGAAATTAAAGCCCAACAGTAGTCAGCAAGCATCTCGCTATTCTACTTGC
This sequence comes from Holotrichia oblita, assembly GCA_023690525.1. Lineage (NCBI taxonomy): Eukaryota > Metazoa > Arthropoda > Insecta > Coleoptera > Scarabaeidae > Holotrichia > Holotrichia oblita. The sequence continues at coordinate 99,683,763 of CM043016.1, read as the reverse complement.
CCTGATAGCGTTTTTCAGTAGTGGAAATATCCTGATGAAACCTTTCCCCATGCTCGTGTCACTAACATCGCCAAGATTCGGGTGAAAGAAGTTCAGGTGCGAATGCAAGAAATGAATTTTATGACTCATATTACAGCCTAATTCATGGTTACTTCTAAGAAGTTCACTAACAATTTCCTCGTAATCTTCAGATTTTTTATTTCCTAAGAAATTGTTTGTCACACTTTTAAATGCATCCCAAGTAGTCCGTTCTAAATCGCTTAAGAGTACAATGCTGTTAGGCTTGTTTACACAAAACGGGACATTGGGAATTAAAAAAAAACGTTTAACTAATGATACTACCATACATTGAGTCAATTTGAGTCGAACATCGTGTCTGTAGGGTCTTATATATACTCACACATGCACAGATATCTATTAATTCCTTGATTTGATTGGTTCTAGTGAAAAAGGGAGTGGTTTAATCACATAATATCACACAATGATAGTCGGCCGATATTTAGAGGAAAGTCAGTCAGTCAATGTGTCCGGCCAATACTCACCCATTCGAGGAAGGGAATGTTGGATATACATATATGTATCTGTAAACGACATAGTACCGTCGTTGTGATAAGACACGTACGTGATAACGTTTGCCTACATTTACTGAATGTTATAAGGTGATATTGATGCAATAATATATACTGCCATTTCGTCAACACTAAATTTGTATTAAATATTAATTATAGTGTAATTAGAAATTAGAAAGTGGTAGGTATTAATACTACGTCACATTATAATACCATTACTACAAATTTAATGTTGAGGAAAAGGCAGTATATACTATGGCATCAATATCATCTTATAGCATTCAGTAAATGTAGGCAAACGACAACACGAACATGTCTCATGGCAACAGATATACCAATAGTAATAATACAACGATGTTATAACGTTAATGTTTATAACGGGTCGATGGCCGCAGTGGTTAGGCGGCTGACTATTGTTGTGAGAGGACGATAGGCGCCGGGGTTCAATTCTCTGGAGGGACGGTGACATTTTTTCAGAGAGTTTAATCCCAGATTGACTTGCCATTCGCTGTTGGGAGCAAAGTGATTAACAGCGCGGCATCATAAAAGGCGATAAGATGCTGTCACAAAGGGAATTGAACACAACATACACACACAAAAACTACACCGCAAGAGTTGCAGTGATAGCCAGACAAGCGATACAGTTTACGGAGTCACTGCAACTAAGCACCCACCACATTAAAAAAAATGTACCATTAACAGCTAAAAAATATATGTTTTAAATGAACTGATCTCGTACACAGATAACAACAATGAAAGTGTGTTTTGTAATACGAAGAAATAAGTACTTTGACAAATAAAATATATTTAATATTAACACACAAAGATATATCAAATACATAGTTAGAAATATATCAAAAAATTGGTAAAACATTCAATTTTAATGGCTACCTATTAGCTAAACAAATAAATACTATAAATGAAAGAGTGCGGTAAATATATTTGTGATACACATACAAATGTAAACCAAACTAAAATGTGAATCTAACTTAAATAATAATGCAGACAGCATAGCAGAATAAGGGTTATAACATTTTCAAATAAATCACTATTTTAAGCAATGGCTTGATTAAGACCAGACCTTCATTTCATTAAAGGAGATATACTTAGATCATAGTCAGCTCTGTTATATATATGTTATAAAAAATTAAAACTACTAAATAACACATCTGAAATATTTAATAAGAGTGCACATCTCTACTGCTGCTAGCAGTACATAACATTTACATCGATCAGCTGATTTGGTAAACTCAGGTGTGAACGCCCGATTGTAATCGTATTGTCAATGTAAATATTATATTCAAGACAAAAATACTACAAGGCCTACTAATCAACAAAGGTGGCTACGATACTAATACAATGAGGGCTCAATCTAAAAACACAATGCTAGAATCGAAGCTACATTGCCAAACATAGTTATATTTATGACGAAAGAACGTAAACTTTGTATCTTAAATGTAATATTACAATTATTCTAGATAATTCTACTCATACAGACGTTATATGCAGATAATCCAAAAAATATATACATATATTGTATAAGTTATAAGTAACAAACAAATGCAAGTTTATATTTGGTTTCGATGGTAAGAATTAAGGTTCCGTTTAAGAGTAATATCGTAGTGATTATAGTATAAATTATAATAAAAGGTATATATTAGCTCAGGGTACAATTACTTCAGTCTTGCTGTCTTCGACATGGTATTATTGTGCAATGGAACATATGCGCACAAGAAGTATTGTCTGGAATAATCCCCAAATTCACTGTTCTTCTCGATTGCCGAGTTTAATTCACATCTATATAACTTTGTGACGGTGCATTTAATATATTGAAAACGTAACACTATGTGGTAACCTGATCGATTTTGCTATTCTTCGTGGTGTAATGTTCTAACAAACGGCTGCACATTAAATGATCGTGAATTTCACAACTACAACAATGCCACCTCACAATGATGCTTGAATCGAATGAAAACATTATCGACACACATCTAAGATTGACTTGCAACCAACATGAAACCTATATTCGAATGACAATATCACGGTGACACCCATCTTTAGTATCATGTGAATACCAGTTTCCTTTATAAATACAATATCGGCGACAGATATTCTACCTATCTTCCAGCGATATTATCGCTGTCGGCATGATATATACCCGACGTCGCATACTGATATCTACTCAATATCATATATTTATATTTATCCGATCTTGGTAGGGAGTCAGTGATATCGCACCAAGCACGGCATATCGGTGATACGTCGATTGGGGTGATGTTTAGCCAACGTCTGGTGCTACTAGGGATATGGTCGACGAATATCCATTGCTTAGAGATCAAACATACAAATACACAACATGTAGCTACGTAATATTGTATTAAAGTAAAAATATTAGGCAATAATTAAATGTTTAAATGAAATTTATATGAGTTCTGAGGAAAACAGTAAATGTTGAGAAGTTAACTAAAGGAGAATTATTAGTGTGACAGAATAAAACTTCTTTCCGCTATTCCCGATAAATTTATTTAATTTAATGTTAACTCCTCTAGATTTTCTTATTTCTCTAAAGATAGGATATGTAGAACTTTATCACAAGAATAAATCACCCGGTATTATTTACGTATGACCCTTTATAATAAAAATTCCAAATAATAACAATCCCTTTTGTAGTGAGAAATTCTTGACAAACAAGTTTATTGTACACTATCACGTGTTAAATATTTCGCTGTATTAGATATATCTCAATTTTCCAGATTACACAAAAGTTATTTAAAGAAACAATTTCCGCACGAAATAGACCGTCATGTCTGCTATATCTCCACGAATTTTCTACGATTTTTACGTATTCTGCCCACGTTATACTTTATTCTGGTTCTCCTTTTTACAGTTTTGACGTCCGAGGAAAGCCAATTTCGCAGGCTCGACATTGGTCCGCTCCGGAAGTATTCGGGTCCAGGGCCTACTTCAACACGGTATCTGAGCCCGCGCAGCTCGTCATCAACGACATCCGGCGCCACGACGAGGGCGTCTATCGGTGCCGAGTGGACTTCCGGAACGCTCAGACCCGCAGTTTCCGGTACAATCTAACGGTTATAGGTGAGTCGAGCTGAACTACATATAGGCACAAACATGTTACCGCATCCACAACTATGTAAATCCAATTACAAAATCTAATTTTCGAAAGTTCTATTGAATGACATTAAACTCAAACTGTGTGAAAACAAAACCGCTGTACAATAATCATACTAGAATAAGTACAGCTTTCGTGAACTGTTCTTAATTTAATGGGAATGCGACATCTTATATTGGATTTAATTTCATGAATTAGTTCGTTAAAAAATATAATGAAAGGAATTTAAATACCAATGAATAAACCAAACATATAGTTTTCTATATATTTCATGAAACAAGATAACTTCATATAACATGCGATTCACATAGTGATTGCATTTCGAAATGAAATAGATTGCTACTCGTTAGGCAACTACTGCTTTTTTAAGGCAGTCTTTATGATTATATGAGTATTTGCAGTAAATAAAGATTAATGACATGGTGATACTCACGTATTCTGAAAAAAATTTCAATGTGGTACACCTTTTCCATTTAAGTGTTCCTCCTAGCTTTTTCTCAGTAGTAATAGAGCAGTAATTTGTCGCATTCTTAATCCAAACACCTCAGGCAAAATAGCTTAAAAGAAAACTAAAATCAGATGTAGAATACGACTTATTACAGATTGTAGTATTTTTTTACAATTATAATAAAAGAAAGAAAACTTCTCGCAAAGATTGGAATATATTAAGGTTACAATTTTGTTAGACGTTGATTAAAATAAATATTTAATTGTGGTGTTAGATACATCCCTTCCATTAAATGCATTGTGTTCAGGTACCTGTGATCAACTTGAGAAAGTATCCGTTGTTTTTCCAAGTATCTTGCTCGCGTTAATACCAATCTTGGTTAACGTTTTGCATATATGGGTTTTTTTGCGACTACATGGCCGGGAAAACCGTAAAGGCAAGCTCGACCATAAGAGAGACCTATTGTGCCTCCGTGCCGTTTTAACCCTCTTAACTAGGTTGCACTCGGACAAAGAAGTCCGCAACCTGGTCGAAAGTTAGTTTACTTACTCCGGGATCATCCAATCGAAAGTAATTCTGGCACTCCCTGTCCACTGTCGAGCAGTCGGCAAGAAGATGGACTGGAGTTTTCTCCGCATTCCCACATTTTCTGCATAGGGAAGAGTTTCCTATACCCATGTGATGCAAGTGTTTATTCAGTGCACACTGACCGGTTAAGATCCCTGTGAGTAACCTCAGCCTGTCTCTGTTTATAGAAACGGCCTTACGCAGTTTTTCTTATACGAGCGGATGCTGAGAGTTTTACAGTGTCTCATACCGAAAAGTGCATTCCAGTTGGAGCAAAGCCTGGCAGCGAGTTCGGATCTGACACAGGTTTTGATGTTGCCATAGGAATCCCACATGTAGGTTCTGGACCCAGGAGTTGTCGTTCGCTGGCATCTCTAGCTAGTTTGTCAGTCATTTCATTCGCTCTGGTTCCAGAGTGACTTGGCGCCCATCTCAGCGTGGTGTTGTGATGTTCTGCCAGTTTTAGAAGAGTCCTATGTCGATGTAGTACTATCTCGGAATCAAATCTGACAGCCTGCAATGCTCTAAGGAGCCAGGCTAACAGCAAAGATTTCCACTACTCCATTAGCCTGCGGGCGGTTTAATACTTCCTCTGCGCAGGACTGGATGGCGATTATTATTTCGGCTTGGAAGATGGACGGAGAGCTCCCTAGGCTGAAGGCCTCGCCCACGGTTTCTCCATCTCTTCAAATTCCAATTCTCGTGCCGTTTGGCGTTTTAGAGATGTCCACAAACCAGCGGGATCTTTCCTTGTTACTTCTTCGACAGTTTTCTGAACCGCATGTCACTCGCTTAGATTTCACTCGGAGCATTTCTAAGACATACCTGATGGAACTTGTGGACTTCTGTTTTATCAAAGGTTCTTATTTGACGATATTTATCTTAAACCTAATATAACATGCTCATTTAACTTATCCAAAACGGTTTTATAGTTACCTTCAAGCAAAGTTTCAACGAGTTACTTTAGTTTCTTCTCATATATGGTTTCACAACATACAAACTTAATGCAGTTTTTAAATTTTTTTTTAATGTCTGGTGGGTGCTTAGTTGCAGTGACTCCGTAAGCTGTATTACTTGTCTGGCTATCACTGCAACTCTTGCGGTGTAGTTTAGTGTGTGTAAGTTGTGTTTAAATGGGTTTGTGACCGCATCATGTCGCCTTTTATGATGCCGCGCTGTTAATCACTTTGCTCCCAACAGCGAATGGCAAGTCGATCCGGGATTAAACTCTCTGAAAAAATGTCACCGTCCCTCCAGAGAATTGAACCCAGGCACCTATCGTCCTCTTACAACAATAGTCAGCCGCCTAACCACTGCGGCCATCGACCCGTTTATTAATATTATTAAAAATAAATTATTAAATGTATGGCTGTTCCTCAGTCTCGAGCTATAATTTCAATACTTCATATCCCACTAACTAATTCCAATAAGCATGCAAAACCATTTCAACCTTTATGTAGTCATCATTTATTTTACAGTTAGTAATTACTACTGGTGTTTTCACTACCTTTTTATTCTATTTGGCATGCTGACGATAGTATAAATGGTACTTGTAATTTCACCGTCAAGATGTTTGACAAATTGTAATTTTTTCTGATTAATATTTTGTATGTGAATTCCGCTATACCAAATAACACCAAACTCGGTTTTTGTACGAAAGAATTTTTAAAAGCCAGAGTTATTTATTAAACTGCTACAATTACATAAGTAGTTTATTATCTTTAAACTGCCCTTATTTTGGGCGTTTACCAAGTATCTATTTGTAATTAAACCATATAATGTATCTAGTCAATACAAACGAATTCAAAATTGTGTATTGAAGAACTTCAACGCTTCCTGCGACTAACTGCAGTCGATAGCAAGGGACGTGTGATCCTGGAACGTATATGGATATTTGATTTTGATAGTCTGCACATATCCGTAAACAAATCTACGTCAATAATACTGCGGCCTATAATCAATTCAATTAAGTCAAATATCCAGAAAGGATCAAATATATTGTAATGTTGTGTTACACAGATATGTATATTATTATGTTATTTTGTATCTCAGGCGGGTCTACTATATTTTATTACTAAATTAAATATCTAATCAAATTTATATTTTTAAATTGATAAAAGGAAATACATATAACACTAACCTCGTCTTGTTATTATTATTATTAAATGTAACACCCACTTTTTGCTTCTTTCCTCTTATCTGTCTTTGTTTCTTTCTTCTTTTCTTTCCCTCTTACTGCTTCTTTCTTCTTCTGTATTTCTTCATTTCTTTTCTCTTCTGTGATCTCCTTCTCTTCTATCTCCTTCAATACGTTTCCTTCCTGTTTGAGGTTCTTTCATATAAAGCCTAGAAATTATTCTAAATCTGAATTGTATTTTAAGTGTCGCAGAAGCAACTAATAGAACTAAAGAAAATAAAAACAAAATAATATTTAATATATTATCTATGTTATGACTTTTATGTACTTATCTTTAATTCCTGAAGTAGGTTGACGTTGTTTCAGCAACTAGAGCAAATAGATCATTTGAGAGAAAGCGTAGAACTAAGCAAGGAGTACAGTGCCTTAAAATTAAATTGTAAGGTTAACCTCTTTGGGGTGACATGGTGGATTTCTTATTAATCTTGAAAGAATAATTAAATTTTCTTGCAGACCATTGCATAACATATATTATTTTGTTATGCGAAGATACAACGGGAGAGACGAGAATCTGAAACAAATATGTACAATCAAAATTTGGAAAGAATATTTGAGAAGCATTATGTACAAATGTAAGTTAAGAAATATGTTAAATAGAGTAGATAAGTAACCGTTAAATTGCAATGAATACGGTCCAACTTTCCAAATTAAAAAAAATACAACAATGCACCACTAAATCCAAGAGATCTAAACTTTCAGGTCTATAATGTTATTGCGACAATCAAGATGCTTTGAAAAATGGATACCTAAACCATCTACTTAATCTCTGGTTTTAAACTAAAAACATCAGAAACGTTAATGTCTATACCGCATAGCTAAACTTTTAATTAGAATGCTAGAGAAATCATAAGCGCCACAAATCAGGCAGCTCTAAATACAGAAGAAAACATTGCTACCTACATACAGTTACTAATAAGGCCCACACGGCTGTTGCTATTCCCTTGTACTTTCCGCTAGATATGACAACTGCGTTCGATGCTCAGAATTCCAAACTCTAATTAACTTCAATCGCTTACCGTACACGTTCTTCTCTATATACCCCTGTTTGCAGGAACATTGTGTGGTTATAGGAAAACAATATTTACACTTGATACATACATAATACACTTGATTATTGAAGTGCACAACAGTGTATAAAAATCATTTATCACGTACGTGACCTGAACACCTAATTATACGCTGGAACAATACGTTTAAAAAATATTATTGTGACAATAGCACAATTTATAAAAGAAACATAGGGGCAGTAAAAATAAACAGTGTCAATAATTTCAGCATCCACATATTACGCCGATCCTACTCAGTAAATTTTATAGGAAAGCATAATACAGTAGTGCATGATTACTACACTGGGAAGAACAAAATTACTCTGCATTAAGGAGCAGAATCTATTGAAAGATAGATCTCTATGCTATGAGTAATTAAACATATCTGTCAGGAATTAAAGCTAACCACGGATGAGTTATATGACAATTCTAACATGGTACTCGTGCGCATACTAATCGATATCAACAGGAGAGATAGAGCCATAGATAGATGAATTGATGAATGGATAGTCAGGGATAGACAAGCTGGCATCGGAGACCGATTTAAATTAGTTTAGTTTTGTCAGAGGCACAAATTCAGTGACGTAGCTTTCGCTTAATGGCGACGAGATCGCTTTTGTTGCGTAAATTATAGACCTTACCGACTTGGATTACACAGCTAAATTATGCGTACGGATAATTAGAATCAACTGCTACATCACTGCTTGACTGCTGCCCCGCCTATTTGCATAGAGAACTTCGAAACAAACAGTAGCTGTCTCAAATCAGACAAGCGGTTATCGTCAGAATAAATTTGAAAAAACTCCTTTGTTAGAATTAAAGTGAATAGCAACGTTATATCAACGTCTCTTCATTAACCTAAAAGTGGAATTAAATGAATAAAGATGATGTTTTTAAATCACAAGTACATGAAACCGTTGGTATTACAAATATACAACGTTAAAGTTAATTCCTCATATTAGATTTTAATTTATAACTTCATAGTTCTCTATATTCTAATTCAGCGTTCATCTAGTGGCACCATTTAGACATTCGTAGGAAATTTTTATATGAAGGAGAGCCCTTAGAAAATATATAGTCAATATCTAACTAAAATATTTTAGGAAGTACATATCTGTTGTGCTCAGGTAATCAACTAATGACACAAATAAGGAAATCAACTAGCACTCACCACAGATTTAAAAAAATTTAGAAACCCCAAATTTAAATAATATTTTAACATTAATGACTAAGTATTTAAATAGCTTTGTACAATTAGCTTTCCTGTAGGACTTCTCAAAAGATTTTGTACGTAATTATCGTAGGTAATTGTCATTTGCGTCTGCTACGTCTACCAGAAATAATTTCATCTGAGCAACTATTTATGGAGTTAGGGTATAAATAGACATGTTAGTAAAAAGCACGTCTATAAGCATACTTAAGGCAAGGCGCGGATTGAAGTGGTGTGGTAGTGATGAGGTATTGGAATGGTACGTGGTATGGGAGTGGCGAGCTTCTGGTGTGGTGATGGAGTAGTGGCGAAGTGGTATGAAAGTGATTTAAAGCGCACTGAAGTGGTGTGGTAGTGGTGAGGTATTGGAATGGTGCGTGGTATGGGGACGATGAACAACCGCAGTGGCAAACAACGTATGTTGTTGAATTTGAACTTGGGTGACCATATTTGTAGGAAAAACGCAATCTATTCTGACGTCGTCACCATCCACTTGCCACTTGAAAATTAAACATGCTCGAAGTAAGTAGCACCAGACGGGCGCCACGCCACTTACAAAATACCACTTCATCGCCACTCCGCTTTGATGCGCGCGTCTTCATTTGTTTACATAGGCTCTAGTGATTCCATTTGCCACTTGGTCACCACGCCACTACTGCGTCACTTGCTGACCACTCCAGTGCGCGCCTTGCCTAAGATGAGGCTGCACTTTAATTGTATACATTTGGTTAAGTTTAGCATGCCCATGAATAAGAATGCTCAAAGTAAACATTACAATAACATGTTATTTAGTAGCGGGTTCTCTGCTAATATAGTGACAAATATGGAACACCAAGTGGCTATCCCCACACAACTGAACAAAACCATATTACTGCTTGCCAATTTTAACATATTTTCATCTCTCTAGCCAGACGTTTTGGCGTCACGAGTTATAGACGCATACCTGCCGCAAACAATGGGTTGATACTAGCATGCTTGTTAGCAAACACCTTGAGGCGTGCTAATGAATATTTGCCATTTTCAAAAATCGACCGTTGTTCGAATTATCAGCATACTCATAGCATGCTGAATACTGGCAGTGTTTTTAAGACTCATACAGCTCATTAATAGTATTCTTTTGTGCTACGTTGTAGCATGTGTATCTGTAAATTTAAATTAGATGCGTAAAAAATTTGAATTAACTAAATACATGTTATGGAAAGGTGCGGCAGGATAACGGTAGTAGAGCATAACCAACTAGAATGATGTATATTAAAACTTCCCCCGAATATCTGCGTATACAGATTGACCGGGCAAATAACTAGGAATAGGTAGTTTTCCAATGAGTACGAGTGAATAGAGCTTACATATGTGTGGATATTAGACAGACGAGTGCGGCGATAGAACGCCACTTGCGTTGTTGCCGGTCACGCGCTCGCTGTGCAACTAATAGCGTTTTCCACTGGGGAACTCGTGTTGCACCGACACTGCCCTAAAGTAGCGTCATATGACGTAACCACTGATTCTGCCCTCGCTCAGAGCTAGTGCAATACGTGTAATATAGGTATGTCGATAAAACTGGCGTTAATGCTTCAATGCTTTGTTGGGATGAACTGCTCATCGCAAAAAATCGAAAATCTATAAAAGTAAATAGTAATACGTATGAAGTAAAAGTAGATAAAGAATTATTCCAGAAACTTGTTTAATTATTATTCACTTCTGAAAATGATCTTTTAGTGGACAAGATATTTCGTATAAAATACGCAAAAACGTATTTCATGGATGATGATTATGAACAATTCGTATTATTATCTGTATCTGAGGATAACATATAAAGTAGTATGTTTCAAAATTTAACAGTAATTTGTACAATATTTTCGGCCATAACGATTACCCGATGAAATATTGATTATATACATTTCATATACCCACTTGCCCACTGTATGCTTATCGAAAGTACAATAAACTGAATAATTTGTAATAACTTCAGATTGCACTATCGTCAATTTTGAGAGGTCCAGTTTTCCGCACTCAAGGTCAAATGTAGTGACGCTCACATGTCGTCACTTCTACGTAAGCAGCACGAAATTTACCAGTGGAATACGTATCATTTTTGCTTGCAGAGAGTGCTAAGACCAGTGGAACAGCCAACACCGAGTTAGTGCACTTTTAGTGCGCTCTAAATGTCCGAGTGGAAAACGCTATAAGGTATCATTGTAGAAACAGACGGCGAGTAATAAAGATCGTTCGTTGCTGACGCTGTTGAACCAAATAATGCAAATAACATTATTTGGAAACTACTTAATCATGTTGCATGTTCTAGAAATATTGATATACTTATAGCTATCAATTTTTCAAAAACAAAACGGTTTTTGATTTCGAATCAAACCAAAATTTAAATTCTAAATATCAGATAAAATATATATTCTAAAAAATTATCAAGAAAAGGCAGAACGAGAAAACATTTAAAATTTTTAAACTAAAGATAAATAAACTTTTTGTAGAAATATAAAAAATGAAATTACTTAATAACCGATTCAAGGAGTCCTCCATGGTGCAATTCGCAATAACCTAACCGGTCATAAAATTCTCTCCGTACATTAGTTAGAATTGTATTGCATGCCTGTTCTATTTTATTGAGCAGCTCGTCTAAAGTTTGAGACCTTTCGCCTTTCGTGCGGATGTCTAAAAATTCGTTTTGTTTTGTGAAAAATTGATAGCTATAGGTACCGTATTTATTCTAATTGGGGCCGCTACTCCAATAAGCGCTCCATGAGTTATTTTTCAATAAAGATATGTACACAAATTTATATTTATAGGTACCTATTTCAAATTTGATTAATTCGAAATAAACGCCGTACTCTAATAAACGTCGTGCCTCTTTTAAACGCCACAGAGGAAAGTATCCTAAACAATTAAACGCCGCGGCGCCTATTAGAATAAATACGGTATATCAATATTTCTAGAACATGAAACATGATTAAGTATTTTCCAAATAATGTTATTTGTATTTCGCATTATTTGGTTCAACAGCGTCAGCAACGAACGATCTGTATCCACACTGATATACCTTAGTTGCACAGCGAGCGCGTGACCAACGCAAGTGGTGTTCTATCGCCGCACTCTCTGTTTAATGTCCGCACATATGTACGCTCTATTCACTCGTACTCATTGGATTACTACCTATTCCTAGATGTTTGCCCGGCCAATCTATACAGTGTGGAACAGCCAAATGGAATAAATTCGATAACAAGTAAATGAGGGTGTATTGGGAAAAACGCTTGGACACGTCGATTTGTATTTTTAAATGCGCATTAAAAAAAATATATACAGGGTGTGTCATGTGACAGTGGCCAATATCAACTTTCTTATTTTAAATAGAAACCCCTGCATATTATTTTTTCTTCGGAAAATTCTAGACATAATTCATGTACAATATCCCATACCTATCTTCAACTGTTTCGGAAATATTAAGTGTTTTCAGATTTATTACGAAAATTAACATCAAAAAAGAAAATTATTTTATTTTACAAATTCGCTACATTACACTAAAAACCTAATAAGTAATACTGATTATTTCTTAATAATGTAAAAAAAAAACAATAAACATTAATGTCAATGTAGTAAATGTTCAAAATGCTAGCCACGAACGTCTTGGCAACATGCTAATCTGGTATAGAAATGTCTTCTAACATTACTCAACATCTCAGGCGTGACTGATCTAATCGCAAGCGTGATTCGTCTTTTTAAGTCATCTAAGTTGAGGGATTTAGTTTTGTATACAAGACTTTTGACATATCCCCACAAAAAGTAGTCTAATGGCGTCAGATCAGGAGATCGTGCTGGCCATTCTATCGATCCGCGCCTCCCTATCCACCGATTTGGAAGAATTTGGTTCAGGTACTGCCGGACATTGATTTGGAAGTGGGGCGGTGCTCCATCTTGCTGAAACCATACTGTATTGGCAGGAACTTGTGGGTTTGCTGGATTAGGATATAAGTTTGCGAAAGTTGGCACGACATTATTTTGGAGCAGTTCTAAATATTTATCTCCATTCAAGTTACCATCAATGAAAAAGGGACCTACGATGTGATTTCCAACAATTCCTGCCCAAACATTAACTTTTTCAGGATATTGCGTATGTTCCTCTCTCATCCAGTGAGGATTCTGATTAGACCAATAGCGGCAATTTTGACGATTAACATGGCCGTGAAGTGTAAATGTGCTCTCATCAGAAAATAAAATATCTTCTAATTGGATCACATTGTTATGTAACATTGCCATCATCTGTTCACAAAAATACGTTCTCCTATCGAAATCGTCTTCCATGAGCTCCTGAGTTGGCATCATTTTATAGGGATGCATTTTACTTTCCTTTAATACTCGAAAAATTGATGTGTGGCTAATGTTGAACAGTGGGGCTGCTTTTCGACCAGAATTATGTGGGTTTTCTTGAAACTCAAGCATAATATCCAATCTCGTATCATCACTTACTGCATTGGCAGCTACTTTTTTAATATGTCTTACATGACCAAGCTCGCAAAACTGTTTTTCTATTTTACTAATTGTTCCTTGGGATACAGGCAGCAAATTTGGAAATTTTTCGTGAAATAAGCGAGAAACTTCCATTTGTGTCCGTGTGTTATCTCCATAACCACTCATTTGTAGAATGGTTATTTTGTGCATTTCTGTTAAATGAACCATTTTTCTGATATTATTTCGTACAGTTAACGAAATTCAAACGACAATAGCACTGACACTGATCACTACTGTCATGCAGGCAGACAACATGTTGCTAAGGCTATGAGTTTTTACGAAAATAAACAAAACGGTCTTTGTATTTTTTTAATTTCATATCAGTAAAAAGGAACGCAGCAATGGTTTTTGCTTACTTTATCAATATCAAGAGCTAAATGGGAAAGAGATTTTTAGTGTAATGTAGCGAATTTGTGAAATAAAATAATTTTCTTTTTTTAATGTTAATTTTTGTAATCTTTTAATTTCTATTTATTTCCACTTAGAGGTCAATAAAACAATAAATAATTACATACCAATTTATTCCATAACATATAATGATATGTTTTCGTTAAATAACTTCTTCAGTGGAAGAAATTGACATTTAATATGTGTCAAATTACTAATAATATAAATATAAATTGCCATGCCTATCAACAAAATTATCTAAAAAACAAAGAATTCATTGATATATCGAATTTTAATTATATTCACAAGTAATAATGAAAGAATAATGATTTAATACAACATTAGAAATTGAAATGATTTGAATTATTCGTATATCAATCAATTTTTTGTCAAGCTCTAACAATTCTGTTCTGTCTCTAACATTTGGAAAGGCAGTCTGCCTTTTTTTATATCAAAATATTATTGAAGTTAGTGATACGGAAGGAGCATCATATCAGTAGAAGCAATACGACACGATTAATCAATCTCTATTTCTAAAATTACCATTTTTGCTACTGAGGGGTATTGATTTTAATAAATTATTCTAATAATGTAAAAGAACAATGAAAGCAAAATGTTGAAACGACCTAAATATAATACAAACTTATATCAGTAACACTTGCTCCTCAGTGATCTTACGCTTTTGAGTTTATGATAAACTGGATGAATATAACTATAACATACTGCGCTACTTTTCCTAGAGTCGTTTCATTCGTCTGAGACTTTTATCCCAGATTACTATATTACTGTCTCCTTTTCTTCTATCTACTTGTCTCGCTCTACATTCACCGTGAATTTGATTCGTGATATATTGACTGCAACAAATATCAATTTCGAGACGGTGATAAAGCCGTGTCAGCTCCGTACTCAAATAAATTCAATGTTTAAAGGCCTACGAGTAACGTGATAGAACCGAGGAGACCTTGCCACCGTATTTCTCGTTCCACTTTATTTCTAACGGTTTTTTGCTACGGATCGAGGATGCTTTTCTGTGTCTAAAATTGCTTAGATTTTATTACCTTCACGCTTAGTTATTTCCTTCCGATCTCTATTTTGATTAAAGAAATCCTTTACCTGTACTATTTCTGTCACATTGTGTTTATTTTTCTTTCAGTGAAATTGAATCTGTATTTATAGTTTTACTGTTGTAGTTACATAGATTATCAATTTACTTCCAATAAATTTAAAATTCCAAAAACAGATGTAAGCAGCGTTATTTCACTACTTGACATAACACAATATTTGTACACCAGTGCTATTTCTATTTCAATATGACAAATTTGGGCTAACGTTAGGAGTTTTATACCAGAATATGTATAAACTGTAATAGAATTTGTACTAGTTTGGACTACTTATTTACTATTGCTTGAAGTTGCAACGAGATTAGCCCTACAACGGTAACATCGGGTTGTGGGCGACCCAGACATATCACGCATGTGTTGTAATTCATAACCTAGTGCAAGTAGCGTCGTTTGGTTCGGTGTACCTTATAACCTAACAAAACTAAGTAGGTTGTGTGAAAATTGTGGAATTTTGGTCAAAATTACAGAAAATATAGCTTATTAAAGTCATTCTGACCCGGTGTTACCTTTAATGCACCAATTTTTTTACCGAAGTTAATTGCTAGTTTATGTTAAAAATGGCTTCTACAAGAAAGGTTTTAACTGAAAGTGAACTAGATGAGTTAGCAAGGAGATATGAAGAGTGTGAAACCGATTTGGAGGACAGTGACGAACAAGTTAGCGAAAATGAAGATGAAGTTATGCGCGACACCGATGACGATGAATCCGATGAAATAGACACTAATGAAGATCACAGAACTGAAGCGAGTGAAACTGTAAATGAACCGCCGTGTAAAAAGGGTAAAAATATCATTCTTGGTAAAAACAAGTATAAGTGGATGACTCGCCATTTATAGCAAAGACCAGTAGAACACTACAAAAAAATATTGTTTTGCGCTTACCGGGTCCGATAGGATTAGCTAGAAATGCGACAGACGAATTATCAACCTGGAAGCTATTCTTTGATGACGAAATTATAACCGGCATAGTTACAAATACAAATGGAGAAATTGCAAGACAGGCGCCTAAATATAAAAACCAGAGATTTGTGCATGCTACGGAGAACAATGAAATATACGCACTGTTTGGATTATTATATTTGAGTGGCGCTCTGAGCTCAAATAATTTAAACACCGAAGAACTTTGGTCTAAAGAGTTCGGAATAAAGACATTTAGAGCAACTATGTCAGAAAAACGGTTTACATTTTTATTAAATTGCATTCGTTTTGATGATAAGGAAACACGGGCTGAAAGAAGAAGAAATGATAAGTTTGCACCAATACGACAAATATTTAGCAAATTTATTGAAAATTGTACCAAGAATTATACGCCAAGTGAATACGTTACAGTAGACGAGCAACTATTAAGTTTTAGGGGTAGATGTCCTTTTAAAATATATATACCCAGTAAACCGGACAAATACGGTATAAAGCTTGTTATGCTATGTGATGCGAAAACGGCATACATGTCATCAGCAATACCGTACGTGGGGAAAGAACATCGTGAATCTGATGAGCCACTGCCAGTATATTATGTAATGAAGTTATGTGAATTTTTATACGGCACGAATCGAAATGTTACAATGGACAATTGGTTTTCTTCTTCGCAACTAGCTGAAAAGCTCCTGCAAAAGAAACTAACCATGGTTGGAACTCTTCGGAAAAACAAGCCAGATATTCCTCCAAGTTTCTTGAAACCCACATCTGAAATTCCAAGTACAAACTTTGTTTATGATCCTAATAAAGTTCTTGTTTCGTTTTCACCAAAGAAAAATAAGACAGTACTTCTTTTATCTAGCCTGCATAGCAGCGGTATTATAGACAATGACACGAAGAAACCTGAAATTGTACTGTTTTACAATTCAACAAAGGGTGGAGTTGATACTTATGACCAACTCTGTCACTCCAAAACAGTTACTCGTAAAACACGACGCTGGCCCCTCCGAGTTTTCTATGGTATGTTAGACGGTGCTGGAATAAATGCTTATATTATCTTCAGAGAAAATACTGTAAGGAATAATGGAACAGCAAAACCTATTTCAAGGCGTAATTTTTTAAAGAATGTTGCCTTAAATCTTGTTAGACCGCATATTCGCAACAGGTTACAAAATGTAACTAATCTACCGCGTTCATTAAAATATGATATGATGGATATCCTAGGTGAAAACCAAGCAGTATTATGTCAACAAGTTCATGAACAACATCCGAAACGAGGACGTTGTCGAATATGTCCAAGTTCGAAAGATAGAAAAGGAAAGGATGTATGTGTTGTTTGTAAAAACGTGCTCTGTGCCGAACATCGTCAAGCAATTTGCCAGCACTGTATAAATGAAGTTGTGTTGTAATTTATGTATTCAATACTATTTTTGGTTACTTTATAGTTTACTTTTTGCGTTACTCATATATATTTACCAAACAATAAAATTATTTATGATGCTTATTGCTGTTTACATACATATGTACTATTTACCATGTTTAACATTTTTCTGTAATTGCATTATAATTCAGACAGATTTATCGTTTTCCTGTGTTGTATTACTACGTATAGAAAGCGCTTTAACAATATAATTGCATACATTAATAAAATATGTAAAAAACTGCGAAATTTTTGATTGGGTCGCATATGACCCGATGTTACCATTCAAGTCGTGAATGTTTATGTTACCGTTCTAGGGTTAGTGTTCATAGATTTAACATAACCTCACATGTTATACCCATTACCAACCATTTTATTTACAATTATCACGACAGCTAGAATAGTGAAAAGCTGTTCCACTGTTTCTGCTGTTCACCAGTTAAAAACAGCAGTAATTGAGGTAGATAACATGCATGTCTACAAATTGCGACAAATGGATAGCTAATATAATACACCTCATCAATCGCAATCGAATATCTTGTTTTACTTGACAATTGCGTAGGTATTGTAACGTACCCGTCTTTCCCTCAAATTTACTTACTTAATGATTGGTCATAATGCAAATTGGCAGATTTGCCTCTTAAATTAATTCTGAGATAAATAATATTTGTCAATCCACTGAGGAGTAAAAAACAAATTTTTCTTTTCCTGGTAAGGAAAAATATTTGATTCTGATAATATTTTTTCTCCTAAATTCAAATATTATATCGGTTTTTCCTTCTAACACAAGATCGCAAGCCTCAGGCATTTATAATTTTAAACTTATTTGGACAAATTCGAAAACCTTAGACATATATTTATATTATTATTATGACCTGTAAATACTTATGTTTTAATCCTTCCTTTAAGATTTTCTACATTCTTAACTACACATATTGTCCATGGCTGACAAAATTATTCATTAATCCTAATTTGATATGTAACAAACGTATATACAAACGAATGACTCGCGTTTAAGCTATTTTCTTCTAATGTTGTGATTTTTTCTGTCCCTAGTATTCCATTAACATAAAAACGTCAGTACTTTGTACATGTTTATACATGTCTGGACCTGCACAACAATAGTGCCGGTAACATTGGAGTTAGCTCATTTGATTCCATTAAATTTACAATACTGTAAGTCTAGTCTTTCAATATTTGTACCTAACACACAAATATCAAGATATGGATTTGAGCTGCCGTTAGTCCTTAAAGCAAATTATCAAAATTAATTTGGCGGAAATCTACAGACATACACAGTGATAATGAAAGAAGTCCGATACCAAACAAGGGAACGTGAAAACGGTCGGTGAGCTAGAACCACTACAGCTTCATACAACAAAACGGAAGTGTGCTAGGAATAAAGCTAGGAACAAAATGAAGGTTTGAGGCAAAATAAATGATTATAGATGTTAGGAAACAAATAGAACTATTGAAAACAAACAGCACTAAGTACTAGTAATGCTGTGAAAACTATGAAGATGGTAGAGGACTGCAAATTTTTTACTTAAAAAAAACCTGATGTACGCGGGCGACCGGAATCGGCAAGAGATGGCGCGCAAAGGTTGAAGCGGATTCATTGGTCGGCAAAGGTAACCTTTTTATAGCAACTGTCAAAATTTCAGACGTCTATTGTCAATGGTTGTTGTTTAAGGGTGTGATTTGTGTAGCAAGTCAGGCGATTGCACAAAAATGGATAAAATCGAATTTTGTGCAGTGATAAACACTTCTGGATGGCTGGGAAAACGGCCACGAAAATTCGAAATATTTTGCTACAGGTTCATGGCGGATCTACTCCATAATTTTCGACCATCAGCTTCAGGGAGAGTGAGTTCAAATGTGGCCACAGAAGCACGAGTGATGAACCACGCCCACCAAAAAGCGCCTACCAACGATGAAATAGTCGACAAGATTCATGATGTGGTGTTAACCGATTGCCGATTGAAGCTGGAAGAGATGGCAGAGACAACAGGCATCTCAGAACGCGCTGGCCATATCTTACACGAATTTTTGGGCATGAAAAGATTTTCGGCGCGATGAGTACCACGTTTGGTCACACCGAAGCGAAAACGCAGTCGGGTGACCGTTTCGGAGGAGTGTCTGCCCAGGAGTCAACGCAATCCAAGAGATTTCTTCCTGCGTTTCGTAACCCTGGATGAGACTTGAATCCACCACTACATGCTGGAGACCAAGGAACAGTCGAAGCAGTGGACTTTTCCGGGAGAATCAGCTCCGAAGAAAGCAAAGACCGTTTCATCGGCCGGAAAGATCATGGGGACCATTTCTTGGCATTCACAAGGTGTGATCCTCATCGACTATCTGCACAAGGGAAGGCCCATCACGGAGCAATACTACAGTGATTTATTGACCCGATTCGATGCAGTATTGAAGGAGAAACGGCCTCGTTTGCAGCGAAAAGAAGTGCTGTTCCACTGCGACAATACACCGACTCATTCATCCCTCATCGTCCTGTCCAAACTGAATGAGTTGCGCTACGAATTAGTCTCTCATCCTTCAAATTCACCGGTCCTAGGCCGGACTTTTTCCTATTCCCAAACCTGAAAAAATCGTTAGTAGGAAAAGGATCTGCCTCAAATGTGGAGGTCATCGCCGCTACAGATGTTTATTTTGCAGACCTTGAAAGATCTTACTTTTCCGACCGCTTGAAGAGACTGGTGTGCCGTTTGAAAAAGTGTATTGATCATCGAGGAGACTACATCCAAAAATAAAAATAAAAAACCACACCAGTACCGTATTTCTCTTGTCAATTCCGGAGACATTTCAGGTCGCCCTCGTATATAGTGAGTCAACGAATATAGAGTAAAAAATTAAACATGCAATAAAGAAAGAATATTAAGACTTTTACAGTTTATATACATGAAACCGCTACCGTAGCCGATGAAAAAAAGTAGGTTAGGATATGGAATTCCAGAGCGCATTCCAAAAATTAATATATCAAAGTAGAGGACTATCGTCGGAAAGATTAATGAAATTCTGGAGTTCTCTTTACATAGCAAGTTATTTATTACCAACGCATAAAAGATTCTGCAAAATGAGGGATGATAAAACGAGATACAAAATTACGAAGGAAACATATAAAGACAGGAACAGTAATCAAAGATGACCCTGAAAAAGATCGACAAATATTTAAAAATATTTTGGGGCAAACTGCAAACTCAAAAGTTGGTCTCTTTCTATTCACACGAGCATCCACAGGATATCTAAGAGCAAGGTGCAAGGAAGAAAGTCAAAAAGATTTAATAAGAATAAAAAGGCAAAGATACCCATAAGGACATTTATAGAAAACAGAAAGCAAGCTAAAGAAGTACCCATACCACTGCGTTATTATAAAAGCATGGTTATATACAAAGTGTTCGTGATGCACTATACAATCGGCTACAGAGCACACCTTCAAAGTAATAAAAGTGTTTTTAATGAACATTATATAACGCAGCATTACACTCTCCTTCAAACTGTTACAGGTGCTTCTATATCTTCCTCTGAACATTTTCTTACAATTAAGCTTTCTACTAAATTCTACAAAAATAAAGGCATTTTCAATTTCTTTTATATTTGCGAAAATTTGCTAAAGATTTTCAATAACATGTGCCCTGTATTAAAGGAAACATGTCCACACTTATCTCCAATTAGTATAAAAATGTTTAGACAATTTGAACAATAAATCGAATAATTTTTAATGGTCGTAACTAGAAGATATTTAATAAAAGTTGTTTTCTAACTTATGGTAACACCACGCAATAAATCACTATGTTCAATTCCAAACCTTCAGAGACGTTAGTGCACAAAGTATTCTGATATATTCGTCCAGCAAATCATTTTAATTTAATCCTACATTAAATCGTAAATCGTTTAAGCACAACAGTTGAAGCGTCGACACAACAAGAGTGTGTTTGTTGGGTAATACGCAACGATTTAGTTGTTAAATGTTTAAGAGAGAACTAGTTAACGAAAAGGTAACGTTATAGACAGTTTCGAAGCATTTGTACTCCCAAAAGGCACTAAGAATTAACGCTATTGTCAGCCTACCTAGACAACGTTTCAATCACTTTATCTCGTAAAGTTAATTCTATTTTTGATACGTAACTTCTCAAAGTATCTAGACTGTACTGAAGCCGTTCCAAACGCACCGGAGACCAGAAGGCCGTTAAATGCAATATTTCTTTACGGCATGCTAAGTGCGTTTGATACAATTTGACACCGAGGTGTCCATCACTTTAAAGAAATAACGGAATCAACTACGGATTGTCAAAATCCTGATGGCAGATGAGTGAGGAATTTGCTTAATTCCGACTGCAGTCAACAATGAGCTCTGTCTAGCGGTGGTGCTTCAGAAAGAAGCCCAAAATCAACAAATCCAAATGTGTAGCTGTTAGATTTATCACCAAAACTCTTGTCCTCGACAATGACATTAGCATACGGAATTTTGGGCCTCCTCTCAGTTATTTATCTGAGATTTGACAAACTTTGAGTAAATAATACGGCAATAAGATTAGAATCATCAAAATGCAATAATAATATACCTTTTATGTTTCCAATGTTCGCTAGCACAATAACTTGAAACTTTTACATACATATATGTAATTTTACTCCGACCAATTACTATGCATAGCGCTCTGTTGTGGTGGATTCCGACCAAATCTCACTTTCAGATCCTCGAGACGTTGATTTCCTAAGAATAATTACAAGAATGTTCTGATGGATTAAAAAGAAACAACTTCGCCAAAAACCTCTAAGTACCTACACTAAAACAGTCAAATAGTCCTTCAAACACTCTTAATGGAATTGGAAGATATATCATGAGCCAATTGACTAATCTGACCACGAGCACTGGATATACTAAATCAATAATTTGCCGACCATTATGAGAGCATGCTTATTAGAAAAAAATGACAACAACAACGCAAAATATGAGAAGGAACAAATAAATTATTGTTTAACATATCACCATATTAAAATTTTCCATCATTATTACAATTAATTATTATTCCATTTATTTGAATTTTGAATAACTGCCCATCTTTTCCGGGCATATTTTTTGTTGTTAAAGAACATCTTAATCTAAATATCAATTGCTAGTTACATATTTGCTGCTTATACTTATTCTATTCAATCTACAACAACCTTTTTCCGTTTAAAATAATTAATTACGTCTACATTTATAATTGATCCGTACTCAGATTTTCTGAAAATGTAATCTGCATTAGCTATGTGTATACGCAGAAAGTGATTATCAAAATACATATACTATATTATTTTATAAAATTACACACAATAATTTGAAACATTGTAATGCAATTTGATTAAAATACACGGAAATGCGATGGAAATAACATTCGTGTGCTCATCTATAGAATCAGTGCATATTCAATAATAAATAATTATTAACACCAAATTCACGCACAAATATTATTAATTGTTGTCATAAATAAATAGAATCGACAAATATTATACCACGCTTTTCGCTTACTAGTGACGCATAATAAATTTATTTAGAAATCACTTGTTTTTTCACATCATTCCATATCCTAAAACTATAGTTATATGTCAAGATATTTTTTGAAGCTGTTTTAATGCAAATTTCCACAATTCGGAGCCATACTCGTCATAAATTCGACGATATTGACGTAATCGAAATCATTATGCGTGTATTAAAACACAGTAGTCATATTGCGCAAATAATTAACAGCACTCATTCAAAATTAAACAATGAATATGCATTAAAGCGCTATAAATTAAATGTTCACAAAACAATTGAATGTAATTAATTCTTCTGTAATTGCAGTTACGAATTTGAGGGGCATATTTCAGTGCGGTTTAGATTTCAAATTCATACCACCCCAATTGATATTTACATATGCACACACAGTATATTTTATGGACTAAGGAACTTATATTATTGGAAAATGTCTAAGAAATACGTAAATCCGTTATCCGTGTTTGGATAGGCAGGATGGTGTCGCGCAGTCGCTCAGCTCCGCATATTTTGCCTGTGATTTAATATTTCAGTTTCTTTGAACTTCATATCAAAACTCCTCTTGGCAACGTCGGAAAATATTTCTAGAAGCGTCTCTTGGATTTGGTTGTGGTCTTAAAAAGAGAACAGGTTCTATACTTTTATTTTCCAGTAGGTTACAGGTAATAATAGTATTGAAAACAATCGAAATTAATATATTTATGATAATATATAAAACACATTAATTTGTATATATGAGTACAGCAAAGATTAATTTGATAGTCTATGATTAGATTATATAACGGCTATTATACATTATCTACAGGTGATGCAACCAACATGGGGTGGACGATTGTAATTAAACGATGAGAAGTTTCGAAAAACCTTTCTGGTATTCGATTGAGGGCTACATAGACAACATTTTAAAAGTATTTTCGTTATACAAGGTGATCGAACCAGTCGGTGACGAACGAAACTTATGTTTTTTTTTAATGCAACACTCGGTATTAGAATATTCCAATCGATTTTGCTAATTAATATAAATAATTTGGATGTAACATTAGTTCGGTCTAAAGCCCATAGTTATGGAAAGAAAAGTGATTAAAGTTGAAAAAACACTCCAATCTCGTCCATTTTATACCAAAACCGCAAATGAATATTAAAAAATTAAGTGTATCATTGAATGTGCCATATTCTTCGGTAAAATAATGGCCTGCACTCAATTTGAAATTATTCACCATTATACAGGGTGATCGAGTTTTGTAAATCCAATTCAGACTTACCTTTTTCAAATGGAACACCCTGTATATTATTTTTCTATGTTAAAGAGAACTTTATCAGCTTTCCAAAAATGCCATACATGTTACCCTTTTGACTGACGGTTTTTAAGCAAATTGACCACAAATGTAACTTTTTGAGATTTGTTACGTTTAAAGATTTAAAGTCATCAAAAACCTCCTCAAGTTAGTATTTTAATAAAAAAGCTGCAAATCAAAGTAAATCAGTTACTCTCTATCTCTGTCAAAACATTAAATTCTCTAGTTGTAATTTCTTCTTGATTTATTATTAATTATTCAATAGAAATGACTCTAACTACAGAAGAATTGGTAAATAACGGAGCCAAAAGACAATGAAATAGCTAGAACAATACTTTAAAACAAAAAAACGGGAGATACAATACCCGAGAATTAACAACGTGATAATAATGGAATATACCAGTGTATATACTTCCACTCTCAAACCCTAACGTAAAAGGAAGAAGAATATCTAAGAGTTTACCCAATCAACAAGACTTACTGCGTCCCAAACGTCATGAAGGGAAATGTACGAAATATCAAACCATCGAAATATTAAAGATATTACGAAAATAATACCCTTATGCGGTACCATAACTGAATAATTAAGAAGAAATTGACCGAAGCAAGCATAGCACTTAAAATACAAGAAAAGATAACGTAGAATATAACAGAAGCCTTCAACACGACGGAAATAAAGAGTATAATCAATTAGGGGTAAATTCAACATTTAGCATCTAACTCATGAGACACATGCGTTCTAATACCTATACGAATAAAAAAACGGTAAGAAATCTCTTGAACCCTATCAAAATCATCAGTCTATGTAGTGCATTTCTCATACAGCTATCTTGAATGTTCTATATTACGATTCGAAACAACAATACAATAATTCCTTTCAAAAAATATGTGAAAATCATGATACATGTACAGGCATGTTTGTAGACAAGAAGATTAATATATAGCTATGTGTATACAGAATTCGCTGGTACTGAATAGACTAATAAGCAAGTCCTTATAAACAAGTATTATTTAAATATATTTTTAATTTTTTGCTGAGTAAATATATTTTGAGGATAAAATGCAAACCACATCAAGAAAACCATTTAGCTTGAAAATAAAATAAATAAAAATGTCTTTGGATGCAGACCGAGAAGATTGTCACAAGCATAAACAGATATATCTAAGCTAATTATTCATTACCAACAATTTGCCGATCCAATGTGTGTAATACTAAACAAAGTTCTGGCTGATTGTTATTATTAACAGTTAATGCTTTGACTTTTCTAGACTTTTAACCACCATACATGTTAACGATCAAAATCAATGCTTAAAGAGAACGATCGTAAGATATCGGCATTTGTCATAACCTTGGGTAGAAGCTGCGCTACCGAATTCTTACAGTTACAACAAATCCTAATGTCATTCTAGTGTTGAATAGTGTTAAATATTCTTACTCTGTGGATGAAAAGTTTGCATTGTAAAGTTTGTATTAGCACCAGTCAACCGCGTTGTCTCCTCCTTATGGGAAAATTAAATAAATTATATTATGAGCCACATTTTACGTCAATACTTGTACACTATTTTTTACTGAAAGCAATGCATGCGTTATGAATGTTCGTGCCCAAAAATACATTTCCAGTTGCGCCAGCCACTATTTTACTTATAACAATTAATTTCTATTGAAATAACATTGTTAATTTACGTATTTTATTTGTTCCATATTACATATAACCATGTAAATTGTTTCTGTATTGGTATTTAGTTTTAGTGTAATATTTTATAGAACTTATTGTAACTATTTCCATAGATGAGTCCCTCGTGTCATAAACATGTTTGTCTCATATGAGACAAGCATAGACATGTTTCTATCATTTGTAATAGGCTACATAGTAAAATAGCACTATTTATGGATGGTGGACTTTACTTATTCTGTGTACAGCTTAAATACCTATACACTATACCTTGTTTTTTAATAAGAAGGACAAAATTTAAAACCGCCTGCCAAAATATAGGCACATGATTGGTTAGTTGCCAGTCATTTTTACACTGCTCAAATTTGCCAATTTTAGTGCCGCCATATTGCAAACACAGCTGATTGAGTAAATATTTTTGTAAAGTATTTTCCAATTTTTATTTTTGTATCTACGGTATTCAAGCAATACAATTAGTTTTTAAAGAAACTATTTGCTTGTGATAATGAATTCACAGCCTAGTACAAGTGGATTATCAACATCGCCTCCAAAAGGGCGTGCCTCCTTGGGACGTGGACATTTGTCGGTACAGGAAAAGCAACATGTATAAGAAAATTATTGGTGGTTGTCCTAGAAAAAAAGAGACACAGATAGCACTACAAATATCAAACATTATAGGTAGTATACTGAAATATGCGTATATAAACATCTGTGTATTTATATTCCATAATAAGAATACGTGTTTCAAGAACAAGTGTTTACTGAATAATTCATGAATATAGAATCAAAGGGCTAATTTCACCACCATCAAAATGATTAGGGAGAAAGTCAGTGCTATCTACATTTGACTATACTGTTAAATACTTCATAAGACGAGAAGTACAGTTCTTGGATGGAGAACTTCCTGCACTAAACAAGGTAACAAATGAGTCGTTCTACTTTATATAAATTAATGAGAATGCTTAATTATAAGTAAGTTTTAATATTAAATTATTTAAATTTTTTATATATTATTTATTTATAGGTTTTTAAGACGTAATCGCAAAGGTATGCTACTTGAACGTGAAGACATTGTTTTATGGAGACGAAGATATTTATCTTCGATTAAAAAATATAGAACTGAACAATTTTCAATATATTATTTAGATGAAACTTGGCTTAATGAAGGAAACACAAAAGCAAAAGTGTGGGTATGTTAATGTTGTAACATTAACATCTACATAGTGTAACAACGGGTCTGAAAAATCCTGTTGGTAAAGGTAGATACTTAATTATTTTACATATTGGTTCGAAAAATGGTTTTATTGACGATGGCTTGTTGGTATTTGAGGGAAGAAAAAGAGTTGATTGCCACGATAAAATTGATGCAGATGTTTTTGAGAGATAATTCAATAATATTTTACAAAAATTGCCTGCGAATAGTGTCATTGTAATGGATAATGCATCCTACCATAGCAGGAAGAAAGAAACAATAGCATAAACATATTGTATATACTATTATTGTATTTCATTACTTAACTTACGGGTCGATGGCCGCAGTGGTTAGGCGGCTGACTATTGTTGTGACAGGACGATAGGCGCAGGAGTTCTCTGGAGGGACGGTGACATTTTTTCAGAGAATTTAATCCCGGATCGACTTGCCATTCGCTGTTGGGAGCAAAGTGATTAACAGGGCGGCATCATAAAAGGCGATATGATGCTGTCACAAAGCCAATTGAACACAACATACACACACAAAAACTACACCGCGAGAGTTGCAGTGATAGTCAGACAAGGGATACAGTTTACTGAGTCACTGCAACTAAGCACCCACCACATTAATAAAATATATATATATATATATATTAATAAACATATCATAAAGGCATAAACTACTACCATTACTTTTTTATAAATGTGATCTGTTCATGAAGTTAAGTACTAAATATATATAATAGTAAGTTTATATATACTCGCATTTCATTTCATTGTTTCTATCATTTAAATTTACCGCCAAAATTTTCAGTTATTAAATTTACCTAATGTGATGCTGGCTGAAGCGTTTTGTCCCTTTTATTTAAAAACAGAGTATTTTTTATTAATTGTTGTACTAAATGCCCCAATACAGTCCTTTACCTTGACACATGCTTCGTGTAGTGACTGTTGCATTAGTATTATTTATTGAACCTCGAAAATCGCAATGCTAAGAACGACTGATCGACCGAGTGACAGGCTGGTACGTCCAGAATTCGAACCTTCTCCAGGATGACTGTATTACATCTAGGGAAATCGGTGTTACGATCAAACTACAATCTGCTATTAGGACATAATTTATAGCGCAACATTACTTACGGCAAAGTACTGCCACAGATAAGTATACAGATAGCTCACGAGAATACAACAATTGACGCGGCATTTAAAACAGAATGGATCCCTGGGATTACTAGTTTGGAACCGCCTGGTACAAAATACGGGTAGCGCTACGCTCAGTTCATATGCAGTCGCGATGTGAAATACATCTCCGTTCGATTGCGACGGTTGCGCTAGGTTCCGTAGTAAATGCAGCGTCATTATTGGGAATGTATCTAAACATTATCATTCATATGACAGTTAAATTAATATTTGTACATATGGTAAATCTGCCTATAGCTTTGTGCGCATACTGATGATTGAATTACTAAAGAATATTAACATAAGTAACAATTAATTGAAATAAAAATAATCTGTAAGAAATATGTACGTTTAAATGTTAAAAAGTACAGCTTTGAACTTTATAGAATATTATCTAATGGTGTAACCCAAAACTTTTATTAATAAAAATTAGATTAAGAAGCAACCACAATAATAAAATAAATATAAGATATAAAACAACGTACATATGTACATGAAACTATCTTTTTTTGAATGTCTGCGTTGTTACACACAAATAAAAACAAATACATATAACATTAATAAAAATTAGAGCTAATGCTCGGCGGATTATTTTTAATATCTAGAAAATTGCTAGGCTCTTTTATATCATGAAAACTGTATGAAATTCAATTCTCCATATATAGCTAATCAATTACGCCAGCTGTACGAAAAAGTGACATACCTACATATACTGGATTGATTGTATTCTAGCATTTAATAGATGTTTTATTATGTTCGTGTGGTTATATTGAAGTCAGCACTAGCAATAGATCTAAAAAGTTGTTACATTAAAGATATTATTCTAGGTAAAAATTTAGTTTTGTTGTAAGCCATCTTAAAATATGTCGACAGTAGTCGCGGGTAATAAGTGCCAATACGTCTTCTGTGGCAAATCAAGAAGAAATTGTAAAGATCTAAAATTATACAAATTTCCGAAAGATCAAAACATAAGAGATGAATGGATAAAGAACTGTGGTAATAATTTCAATATATTTATAGTAATTATCTTTGCTGATTTAATTCTATCCTTTATCAATTTGTCGTGCTAATTTAATTAATTTAACTCAAAGTGAAAATAACCAATTAATCACTAGTTGGTTAAATAGCAATTATATAGACGAATCCGTAGCTAAACATTTAAAAATATATAATTCGATAACTCCGCGAATTTATGGCGTCCCTAAAATTCATAAAACTGATATTCCTTTAAGGCCTATTGTAAATTGTATACAATCACCAACATACAATTTATCAAAATTTTTATCCAAAATTCTCAGTAATGTTGTAGGAAATACAGAGTATCATGTAAAAAATTCGTGGGAATTTGTTAATTTCATTAACAAAAAATCCGTACCGTGTAATCATGAAATTATCAGTTTAGACGTTGTATCTTTATTCACAAATGTTCCTACAGATTTGGCATTAAATATTATAAACAAAAAATGGAATTTAATTCAAAATTATACAAATTTACCAAAAAATGAATTCATGTTGGCTGCAAAACTTTGCTTAAATTCAACATATCCTTTATCAATAGCAAATTTAACTGTATTTCAGTACAGTCAATTTTCTTTTTCAAACGGAGAATAATTAAGTATACGAAAGAATCATTTACGAAATGGTACATACATATCAAAAAAGAATAAAGCCTCATAAATTTTCGAATCGATGTAGATGACGTATGTACGGACATACGTGGTATTTACAACAATTTAATTTTAGTAGTTAGTAGGTAGTTGTAGTGAAACTAAAGTGACAAGGATTTACTGCTATATTCTTCCCTGTTTCTTAAACACATTCTTAGTGCTTAACAAAGAGGAAAGAAAACTAGGTACATTTATGCGTATCTAGTTGTTTTTTTAATTAAGTACCCCGTGAATTATTCACCAAATATGGTAGATTACAGATAAAGTATAAACATTAACTAATTCTATTGCAGGAAATGTAGATATGGCAACTTTGTCACCGACTACATTGACTAAGAAACATATTTGTCAACTTCATTTTAACGAAAAATGGTTTATGCCTGCAAAAAAACTGAAAAAAAATGTAGTACCAAATCATTTCAACGACTTGTCAGAGCTTCATGTAACAACTCCTAAGCGAACCTACAGAAGACTAAAACTTACCGAGCCTCCGCCAAAGATTTCAAAATTAAATTTTGACCAACCATCAACATCAAGGGATAGTGACATATTAACTGCTGTAATAGATTTTCCTTCCCCAAAATCTACACAGAAGTTAAAGAAACCTGTAGAAAAGGATAGATTAACAAAAAAAATAGGAAAACTATCTCAGCATTTGCGACGACAGACAAAAATATTAGCAGTAAAAAGGGGACAAATATCAAAATTGAAAGCATATCGTAGAAAATACTCCGCCTTACAAGCTACACAAGTTAGCGAGTATATTTCTCCCCAATCTAGAGTTATTGCTATGATGCAAAAGCATACAGGTAAGAGGCGTTGGAGTTTGAAAGAAAAGGAATTGGCAATATCGTTATTTTATGTATCGCCTGCGGCTTACAAAGCTATGAAACGCATGAAAATTGTATTACCCGGTATATCTACAGTCAAACGATGGATCGGTAATTCGAAATTTAATCCTAGTGTATTCAATCAAATTCGCAAAAAAAGTAAAGTTTTGTCAGCTAATGAGAAGGTAGTCATCATGTGCTTTGATGAGATGGCGATAAAGACAAGCTTGGAGTATTCTAAACATATTGATATGATAGAGGGTTTTGAAGATCTTGGATTTCTGGGTAGAAAAGCAAAACCTGCCAAGAAGGCAATGGTATTTATGATTAGGGGATTATTTTCTCGATGGAAACTGCAAATAGGGTACTTTCTCGTAGAAACCAGTATACGTAAAGAAAACATGATAATTTTAATTAAAAAAGCTATAGAATTGTTAAAAAATGCGGAATAATTGTTAAGGGATTAGTATGTGACCAAAGTACTACAAATGTAGCGGTTGTTAAAGCTTTGGGAGTGACAGTAGATAATCCGTTTTTTTATGCTGAAGATTACAAGGTTTTCGTACTTTACGATGCGCCACACTTATTTAAGAGCATACGAAACAATCTGTTAAATGGGTATTATAGACATGATACATCAGGGTATATCCACAACATTAGATTTGATGACATTATTTCTGCTTATCAATTAGATCAAAAAAATAAGTCTGCTAGATTTATGCCGAAATTATCTGATGTGCATATAAATCCGAACAGATTCCAGCGAATGAACTGTAAGTTGGCCTTGCAAGTTTTGAGCCATTCAGTAGCGGCTGCAATCAGAACATATGTTAGTTTAGAAAAAATAGTTAGCACTAGTGCACCCGATACAGCAAATTTTTTGGAATTGATAAATAATCTTTTTGATATCCTCAACAGCAAATATAAGAATCACCGAAATCCGTTTAAATGTGCATATACTGGGAGTAATACGAAGCAATTACAAATTATTGCAGAAGCAAAAAAGGTGTTGGAAAATTTAGAGAAGGTAGATCACAAAAATAAAATTTCGCGGCCTCCATGTTTTGATGGACTACTGCAAACTATAAATGCGTTAGAACAGCTGCATGCCGACGTAAATCACATAGCAGCATATATTTTAACCACTCGTTTAAACCAAGATGTATTGGAAAATTTCTTTTCTATTGTTAGACTTCGCGGAGGATTTAATCGAAACCCAACAGCACGGACTTTCCGAACGACTTTCAGGATCAATGTTATCAATAATTTAATAAAGCCGCCTGCAAGTGCAAATTGCGAGGAAGATGATGACGAATTTATAAATTTATCGTCCTCTGATGTATTTGACGAGAGAACGGAGCTACAGGAATCTTCAACTTTTGACAATAGCGATATCGCTATTGTTTCTTCGGTTGGTTCTGATTTATCACACGCATCAACATCCCAAGCTGAAGACTGTGCTGTAGCATATTTTACGGGATATGTTTGTCACAAACTAATAAAAAAATTTGCCTGTCATCAATGTGAGAAAACATGTTCTACTGATGTTTTGAACTCCAAAGATGAATTGTTTATATTAGAAAAGTTATATGACACGGAAAACTTCTTATTTAAGGGATTAAAAACGCCAAACGACCAAGTGACTATGTGTGTTAAAAGAACTTTGCATATATTTCACAAAATATTTGACAAATATAAATACATTAATAATATAAAAAGTAAAATTATAAATGAAGTGCTTAAGTTTTCTGATGTGAATGTTATATGTGATCAAGAGGAACATAAAATGTTTTTTTTAAATACGCTACTAGACATAAAACTATATAAGGAATCTAAGTGGATCAAACTTCATGATTCTGAAAAGAAAAGATATGAAAAGTTAAATATTTTACAGAATAAATAATTTATCAACATTATTAAGATTTTGAAATTATGGGTTATTTATTTATTTTTGTTCTTACGTGTAGCTAAAAGTGTTAATATTAATAAATATACTCTTGTTTTTTCAAAATACGCTGTTGTTTATGTTATAAAAAAATATGTGTAAATTACAATTATGTAATTGTTTTTACATATAGTAAAATATGTATGTATACATCCCTGCAGCAATATCAATATTTGCTACAAGAAATGCCTTTAGTGAACTGCTTATACTGTAAAATTCCAAGTATTATACAAAACTGTCCTGTCTAATAACTGTAAATACATACATATAGAAAAACTATATTCAACGTATGCGTACAGAATTCAATATAAATCGTAAAAAAATAAACAAAACAACGTATACATATGTATGTATATTGCTTCATTGTATCCCAAAAATCATTAAGATTGCATTACATGTGTAGATCCTATTGAATACGTTTTCTATTCAAAGTAAGCGAATATTGGCACCGCAGAAATTTGCTAAGTCTGTATTTGCATTATTTTACCTATCTGCTTGGCTTGCGTTTTTACGAAGTCGAGCAAATAAACAGATGACGATATGTTCCCTTTCCCCACTTCTTCTGGCGAAGCCTACATATATTAAAATTGGAAATATAACGCCTATTATACATACAACCTGCGTGATTTTACGTCTTTATACGGGATGAGCTATCTGTATACTTATCTGTGGTACTGCTGTAATATAGTCATCAAAACACATTGGCGTACACTAAAAATTCACTAGATCAGTAGCGGTAATATTGACAAGCAATATAGCTTAGGAAGTCGCTGCAGCTACATCCGCCACAAAGAAATAGCACTAATCGCCAAATTAATACATCGTTCAGATGTCTGAAACGTATTTAAAACAACTGATTTAGATTTTAAGGATTTATTGTGGAGTCTCTGGATAGGTTTTTAAAATATCCAAACCTACAATATTTTTCCTTTTTTTTGTTTATATCTAATATAACGAAGATAATATTCATGAATAAATACATTTTTTTTCGCACTAAGTAGAAATAGTTTACTAAAATAAAAATATGCTCATTGTATATAGTTTAGGTATCGAGTGTACATATCAGTATAGTTACTCAATCAGGTTTTTTATTAAATACAAGATTTAAAAGGATATTGGCGAGAACTTACATCAAAGAGACAGGTAGATAATTAGGAAATAATTGCAAATTGCTAATTTTCTTTTAAATTAGCATTTTCAAAGTTATTTCCGATTCTAATAAAACGGTGTTTATGGTTTTAGCTATGTACATATTTAAATAAGTTTTACTTCTCTGAATTTGCGTTGAAAGTAATTGGTTCTTGGGATTACTCTGTGAAGTTTCAGTAACAATAGAATTTAAAAATATCAGTGTATCGAATTTTAGAACTAAAGCATTCGTGTTATCAATTTGGTCACTAGCACATTACTTATATAAACACATTATCTATTTCTTCACTACCTTTACTTAAAGTTCGAAATAAATTAATAAAGAAATAAAGTATTACAGCTGAATTCAAATAAAGCAAGCTGCAGCCTTAGAAAGGTAGGCATATTTGTCTATGAACTATCTCCATTTTATTTTAATATGTAAGCTACCACAAAATGCTCAATCCGCTAACATAAGACCATTTGGGAATTATCTAAGACAAAATGTCAATCCAGAGGCACTATTGATAAAAGTATTTTATACTATTATTTGAAGATTATTTGAGTTAATCATTCTACGTTAAACCGTGTTAAACGAAATAGTCAATACTTTTGTATTGCTTTTTGAACAGCATAGGACTTTCGTTTTAATAATTTTATGATTTCTGTAAACTAAAAAGAACAGTTTCAAGTAACATCCTTCAACCAATCCTAAAACTTCCTGGTTTATTTTCGAACATATTAGTTTTAAATACTTATGTATTTATTAGAAAAGGTACGAACTAACTCTGGATAGCTATAACATATGTACGTCGATATTAGATCGATATATGCAGATATTATGGAATAAGTCATAAGATGCAGCAATCGCCCAATACACAGATAATAAGAATATCTATTCGTCTGGTAGGATTACAAGGAAATCAATAAGGACTTCATTATATCATCCGGCGGCTTTAGGTTTACCAGGATTCAGTCGTCGATGGTCCTATTCGTGCTTTACAGGTTCTGCATTTCTCATACCAGCGATAGCGTACCACCTTCCACCACCGCATTCTGGCAGTTCTTCCACCTATCTCACACTCCTTCCGCTGTTCCGCCAACAGCAAATAATCCCGGTATCGAATCCAATTTTCTGTCAGATAAGTTCACTCCATTTATAACCTATTCAGCTCTTTACAAGAAAGACTTTATTTTTAAAGCTTTTATTCGAAGATTACGCATGGCATTGTGTTTTTATGAACTATTAATGAATGAACAGTTGTTCCCTTAGATTAGGCCGTGGATAAAACCGGAAAGGGCGAATCACCCGAGCATTAAACTATGAATAGAACATTAGATCTTACTTCATGAGATTACTTCTTTTAGAATATCTCGCAACTAAACATTTTAACATTTATTATATCTTCACAGTTGGATGCTTAATAAAAATATTTTCGTATATTTTTGTTTCTCTTAATTTTTAGAATTGTTAACTATTTTATGTCTTTAATCAATTCTCAATTAACTGAATATTCTTGACAAAACTTGAATATTCTATACAACAACTTCCAGTGAAGAGCGATCCGTAGATCTTGGTGTACCACAAGTATTAGTCCTGGGACCTCTTTTATTTTCGATTTTAATCAATGACTTACCAGATTTTCTGTCCACAGGACATACAGTGCTTTTCGCTGATGACACTTCGGTTCTTGTATCAGTAGACACAGCTGAGGAACTTGACAGAAAAGTTGATTATACAATTAAATAAATGACAATGTGGTGCGCCAACAATAGATTAGTATTGGATGTGAATAAAACCGAAAAAATCTACTTTTATAAACTTAGACCTATTCCTACTATATTGCATAACTATGAGTTTGTTAAGTATACAAAGCTACTGGGAGTTGTCTTTGATAATAAAGTTACGTGGGAAGATCATATTAACCATGTTCCAAATAAATTAAATTCAACTTTTTATGTTTTATTACAATTAAGGTCATGTTTTACTATAGAATATATTACAGAGAATATTATGCGCTTGTGTACTCAGTGCTGTCGTATAATATAATAATATGGGGTCAAGCAACAAACTGGGAGCGCATATTTATTCTGCAAAAACGATTAATAAGGACAATCTTTCGTTTAAATTTTAGAGACTCTTGCAAGAATGTCTTTACTGAGAAATCCATCCTGACTTTTCAGTCTGTCTATATACGTATATAAATGCGGGATATATGCTTATCACAACAATTTTAATTTAACAAGAAATGGTGAAAATCACTCCTACTGCCCAAGAGGTAGGGATTGTTTGGTTGCGTGTATTAAAATATATAATAAATTACCACAATCAATAAAAGAACAGCCATCTCTAATTACATTTAGAAAAGAATTAAAATATTATTTAATTCAGAAAGCGTATATACTATAGCTTAACTGAATTCATATCAGGCAAATAAAATTTGTGTTTGTGGATTCTGTGCTTAACATTTTATATTTTATATATTTTGTATTTTTTTTTATATTTCATATTATACACGTTTTATGTTATATCATATTCAATTGCCAATGTAGATATATGTGACTCAGATCGATTACAATAAAATAAAAACAAAACAAACAAACTCGCGCATGATGTAAAAGACAGTCACTCACAGCTGGGAAGTAATTTTGTTGACGGATATGATTTGTTTCAGTAATTATACATTCCTGTAATTCTTCAATATGCAATATTTCGATGCGATAAATGCACTATAAATTACCATCCATAGAAAGAAATCCAGTAGATTTAAATTAGAGGAACGTACCACACTGGTAAATGCACTGGCGAGTAGTGCTTTGGCGGTGGTTAATGAAGCAACATGTCCAAAATGCCAATTTTATGTATGAAATCTTGTTCACTCGGAATGACATGTTTAATTATCAGAATGCACATGAATGGCAAATAGAAAATACTTGTCTGATTCAACCAGCACACCCTCAACGGCACTTCTCAGGGGTGTTACCAGCTTGCTTAAATGATCAAAATAATTTTGATTTTTTAAATAACACTTCCCGAATTACCAGAAATGTCACTCTGAATACTAGAGTTGTGATGATGATAGTTATCAAGGGGTTATATGGAATAATTTTTATTTTTAAATAGCACCGGAAATGTCAGTGTGACATTTCTGGTAATTCGGGAAGTGTTATTTAAAAAATCAAAATTATTTTGTTTTATTTTCTAATAGGAACTAACATATGAAACAACACAAATCACTAAATTACGCGGCTATTAAGATTAAAATTAATCTCTTTAGAAACATACAAATACCAACAAAGTTTGAAATATACGCTGTTAAACACAGTTGCTATCTAATGTTCTCCTTCTCTCACAAAAACCACCATTGCCAAATAGATTACAAAGTTTTATAAAAGAAAATAAAAGCTAAACCAACAGTGCATAGTTCTATAAATCTCTGACCAAAACTTCAAGTACCTACATTTGCATGTTCTGAATCGCTAATGCACTCCTACCACACGCTGACACGCTAACCGACGCGACGTCTGTGTGTCAGGAGCTACATCTGCAGAAAGCCGTATATTTTCTCTAACTTAAAATGCGCAAAGCCTCCCGCTATGTAACAGATGAATTGAAATCTCAAAGTACACAAACCGGATTCGGTAATATTATTTCAGGCGTCAGCTGTTATTATGCCAGTAAATGTGCCGTAATGCCTCTTGTATCGTAATACATTATCTCCCGAAGTTATTTGGAAACTGAGCGCCGCACCTAGGCCCCATCCACAAATTATTATCAAAACTTGGGCCGCATAAACTTTATGAATTTGAAATTAAATTCTCGACGCGCGCGCTTTCTCCATTTTTGCGTATATATTCTCTATTCCACCTGGCAATAGATACTCCTTTAGAAAACCGCTCGCTATGCTCCGGAAATCACTAAAGATGATGACACTCTTTCGAAACTCATCCCGCTTCTCTTATTCGATATACATAGAAAAGTTATCGCTTCGCCAACATTTATAAGGAAAAACGCCTTAGAACGAGGAAGTTTGTTTGTTCAAGCGACACTAATTGTTCCATCGCGAAACCTATAGCAAATTTATAAAATTTGCGATAAATTTATTCAAAAACAAGAAATGGTGTTTTTTTATCTGTGTTGGATATATTTGCAGCACCTTCTTAAGCTGTACTGCTTGTCAGACTACCGCCAGAGTTCTTGCTGTGTATTTTAGTATAAGTAATGTGTTTTCGTGACTTTGTTACAGCATTACCGCGCTGTAACTAATGTTATACTATGTCCTAACAGCCAATTGCAGCTCAACCGAAGTACCGATCTAGCGACACGTGCCGCAGATGTCACTCTAAGATTCGCTCTTATCTCTATGACTATCAAAGTGTTTATATAGAAATAGTTAACGTTAGCTAAGTTTTTCAGTATAGAGGGTACTTCATTAATAATGGGAAATATTTTAACTGGAGATACTACGTGTCAAATAATAACCATTGACCAAAAATAGCCTTATTCAAAATGGCACCGTTTTCGAGATGAGGATCTTCAAAGTTCTAGAAAAAAAAAACGTTTTTTCCATTTGTTGTTTACATAGGAAGTATTCAAGAATAATCGAAAATTTGTCCTAAAATGACAATTCCGCCAGTGACGTGGAATTTGAGTGATGGCCTACCCGGATTTTTGCTGTTTAAACTATTTTTAGCCACAAACACTTCCGAACTTTCTCGTTTTTCTCGAAAACCAAGTATAATACGAAGTTTCTACAAGAGAACCTTATTTTTGGCATTCTAAGTGGTCTATTAGGTGATGCTAATTTCGTGCTTGTAAATCGAAAAACAAAAAAGTTCTGTTGATATTAATACAAGGGGATATTTTTTTTCTTTGCTGTAATTTTGCTAATTTCTGAAAATTCCACCATAAGAAGCATCTAATAATAGCTTCGTTTCTGCAGCTGTTTTATGATAGTTTGAAAATCATTTGGTGACAACTTAATAATCATAATAATAATAATAATTTTATTAACTATTTGATCACATTACATGATATAAGTTTCGTCATTTTTCTTCAAACATATATATCTACTTATGGGAAATAACACAGCGAACAGGAAAATCGCCACCTGCATACACATACATAGTCCCACACATACAACAAGTGAGGCCTTATCGGCTACTGATAAAATTCCTTTACATTGTAGTAACACTTATTTACAAGATATTGTTTCAGTTTCTCTTTGAAAGTTTGTCTCGATTTACACTGTGTTATAGTTGGCGGTAAGCGGTTAAATACTGCGACACATGCATATAATGGAGATTTTTCGTATTTCGTTGTCCTATGCCGAGGAACACAAAAGTAGTTGCGATTTCGGGTCAGATATTGGTGGTTGTCCGCATTTGTTACAAACAATTGTTTATGTTAAAACGCGAACAGTGCACATTTATATAAATAAAGACAGGGGAGTGTCATTATTTGGAACGAAATATGTTTTTACAAGTGTCTCTAGGTTTCATGTCAAATATTAACCGTATCGTTCGTTTTTGTGCTACAAACACTCTGTTTATGTCCACTGTCCTACCCCACACTATGATGTTATATGTTAGATACCATTGCGATATGCAATAATATACCTGGAGCAGTTCATCACGACTCAAACAACTTTTTAACCTAAGAATGGCATAGAAACTTTTATTGAGTTTCGAAACGACACAATCGATTTGTTTAGACCAGCTAAGTTTTGTATCAATGTAAGTACCTAGGAATTTCGTATACTCCATCTGATTAGTGGTAACTAGCTGATCATTTGCACTATGAAAATTTATTCGTACAGTTTTATCTTTATTCAAAATTAACCGATTCTTTTTACACCAACCGTCCATAGCCTCAACAACTCGGGATATGGAATCTTCCACCGCCAAAATATTATCACCCACCATCGCAATAGAGGTGTCATCCGCATAGTTAATCATACAACCGCTAGGTATGTGGTCAGACATATCGTTAATAAATAAAACAAAAAGCAGTGGTCCCAATATTGATCCCTGGGCTACACCAAGATCCACACTATATTTCTTTGACAACACATTATTTACGTTAACTCTTATACTTCTGTTGCTTAAAAATGACATAATTAGAGATAGAACATTTCCCCGAATGCCCATCGTAAATAATTTATCTGCCACAAACCTACTATCAACGGAGTCAAACGCCGCTGAAAAGTCAAAGAACAGACCCACTACACATTTCTTCTGATCCAAATTTTTGCTTACATACTCCACGAAGTCCACAGCCGCCGTCTCCGTCGACCTCCGACGTCGAAAACCGTGTTGGTTGCTCCTTATAATACTATGTTGGTCCAGGAACGCCAAGACTCGTTCGTATATCACCGTTTCAAATATTTTTGAGAACGCACTCACTACTGAAATCGGCCGGTAGCTATCAAGGTCATCATTTGGTCCTTTCTTATATATAGGGACAACACGCGCGCACTGTAACTTATTCGGGAATGTCCCAGTCTCTATGGATAGATTTATTAGTTCTGCAAGTGGAGCACTTACTACATCAGTTATTTTCTTTAACACATACACTGAGATGCCATCTAGTCCGCAAGATCGTTTGGGCTTCAGATTACCAATTATGCGGACGACATCCATCTCGTTTACTGGGTGCATAAACATACTATCAGTTTGCAGCTTACCCACAGTACAGTCCGAACACATCACAGTCTTGAACTGATTATTTATTTTAGTTTGAACATTTCTGGAGAAATGGTTGCCAAAATTGTTTGCTACTCCCATAGGATCGGTAATCTCCTTATCGTTGATTGTTAGGGTAATTGGTGCTGTATGTTTCGTCTTATTCGTTACTTCCCTCACTGTATCCCATATAAACTTAGTTTTATTTTTACTAGTCTGTAACCTATTTGCATAATAAGCCTTCTTCTCCTTTGTAATAAGCTTTCTATGTTCCTTTTTACGAGCTTTATATGATTTCATGATTTCAACATCGCAATCAGCAGTTTGTAGTAGCGCATAAGGTCTTTCAACTGTATACTAGATCTCTTGACCGTTTCATTTATCCAAGGCCGCATGTTGTTCTTGGTTTTTGTGACTTTTATTTCGGGGCATATACTATTATAATAATACGTAAAATGTTCAAGAAAGTTCTTAAACGCGTCGTTCACCTCGTTCATCTTCGCTATTCTCCATTGATTTTCATATAATGCATTTCTCAAGTCTTCAATATTGGCATCATTCAAACATCTACTACGGGTAACGGCAGTATTGTCCAGTTGATTCCTTGACCGTGGAATATCCGCAGTAAGTCGCTGTGCAGTGTGATCAGATTTTCCTGGCTGCACCAACTCAACAGAGTAATCGCTTTCAGCAAAGTTGCTCACAACATAGTCTATTTCTGTTTTCGATATGCGGCAATTGATATTTGAAAATATTCTTGTCGGCTTTCCATTTCTATTAGTTAAATTAAAAGCTTGGAAAACATCACAAAGTGCATTCGATGCAGTACTTGATTAGTCCATCAATGTTTAGATCTCCACACAGTATTGTATAGTCGGATCGTCTATGCACATATGCCAAAACATGCGATAATCTTTCTAGAAACAGATCAATATCTCCCAACGGTGGTCTATATACGACCACGATAGATATTGTCAGGAAGTACATATAGAGATTTATAGCACAACATTCCATTTGCAGCTCCACGCTACATCTACTCACATAGTTAATTTCCTTATATTTAACGCAAGATTTTAGGAATATCGCACAGCCACCATGTATGTGATTAGTTCTGGTAAAACATGCAGCCAGTTGATAACCCCGAAGGTATACGTCCCGTATATCATCTTGATTTGTCCATATTTCCGTAAAGCACATCGTTGTTGGTTGATATTCGCTCAAAAATAATTCAAGTAAATCAGTTTTATTTATTATACTTTGTACATTTAAATGTATGAGTTGAAACGGTTCTGTCGAAATTTGATTGACTTCATAATCGCTGCTGCACTGATTCTCGTTCGGTGTTGCCCCGAAAAAAATCTGAACTGTCTAACAAGAATACCTGTTGGCCAAAAACTGGGATCATAAACCTGTTCTTCAAAGTTTCGATTTATTCCAATGCGGAAAGATGTATTGGACCCCCTCGATGGCAACTTTTCCACGGCAATATCGCTTTGACCGATCTTTGACTCTAGATATCTTTTTATATCTTGCTCGCTTGTTTGTGATCTGCACCTCCCCACATATATCCAAAGTCTTTGATGAGCCGACATGAAGCCGCCGGGATTTGCATTTATTCCTATAACTAGTTTTCCCTTTCTTTGATTTTTAGTGTTTCGAGTATTTTTGGGCGATCCCCGTATATTTTTCCTGTCCGTATTTGCTTGCTGAATGTTTTTATTATTCGTTGTTTTTGTCGGGTTTTTTTTCAACTACTGTTTCTGTCGATGTCTCCGAACTAAAAGATGCATCTAACACATCACAATTGTTTTCATCTCTATAATTTACATTGTTTAGCTGTTTGTCGACAAAGTTAGTGTTCTTAGTTTCAGTTAGTAGCTTGATTAACTCAATGTTACTTTCTTTTAGAATTGTGACCTCAGTACTTAGTTGATTTACTGTGTCTTGCAGTATTTGTAACTGTTTACTAATCATTTGTAGGTCAATTTGATCTTTATTTGACGGATCTGTATTGTCACTTTCTGTTTTCTTTGTAACTTTACCACTTCTCGTCATAGTGTAAGTTGCGATTATTTTATTTTTATTCGGAATTGGAATAAACACGTCTTCACTCACACGCAGCAGTACTACTACGTACGCATGTGCGAGTAAAAACTATTTTCAAACTATGGATAATGAATTGATATGACCCAACGATCTTGTGATTACTTTTATACTACTTCAATTTATTGGGACGACACCTATCGCATATGGATAGAATTATTAGAAGTCAATATTTTCATTTCTTATTTTTATGTCGTAAATGTTAATAGTAGCTACAAATTGTTTACATAAGGTAAACAGTGGAAGAGAGCAGACGGCTATCGAATTAAATGTTTAAATTGGCGGCCACCAGCCTCAATGCACTTTTGTATTCGCGCAGAAAAACCTCTATGCACTCGCAGTAACATGTCTTCAGAAATATCTGCACATGCATGTCTTATTTTTTGCTGCATGTTTTCTGGTGTTGTTGGTTCCGTGTCATATACAACAAGTCGATATTGTACATTTAAAATAAATACATATAGCGATTCTTCTGAAACCCAGCTGAATACTATATCTTAAGCTTTAATGTATTCGGTTAATTTTGTTTAGTAAGTGCGTAAGAAATTGCATACGTACGAGTATCTTAAAAAATATATTATATCTGTTGACAATTAGATTTCTTCAGAAATTGATTTGCAGTTAGTACTATGAAGCAGTTGGTAGGTATGTACAGTCTGGAGCATGGAATTCCAACTAGTATAGCAGTTTTGTCCAAACATTTATGTACTATTGTAAACGGGCACTTTACTGTCACTTGTTGCTTCAGACTATTGAGATAGAATAAGTAGGGAGACGCTATCACGTGGCTAAAACGGCGCAGGTCGGCCATATTGGTACACCAGTTTACGTCAAATACGTAGATTCTAGTGTATATGTCATGTATGGTTGTATTATTTGATTATTTCAGTTCTTACA
This sequence comes from Holotrichia oblita, assembly GCA_023690525.1. Classification (NCBI taxonomy): domain Eukaryota; kingdom Metazoa; phylum Arthropoda; class Insecta; order Coleoptera; family Scarabaeidae; genus Holotrichia; species Holotrichia oblita. The sequence goes on along the minus strand of CM043016.1, from coordinate 99,640,114 downwards.
GTTATATTATATAGCAAACTACTACAAGACATAATGGTTTCTTCTGCTCTACCTAGCTGCAAAAATAGAAACAGCGTTAACAAGAAGAATTCGTCGAAAATAACATTCATAGGTCAGTGTTTGACATAAAAGCAATGTGCAGGGTTGTGTGCAGGGTCGTAAGCGGACCTGGTGAGGCAGCCATATTGGTAAACCATTTAAGCCCCGCCCAGTGCGCCGTTTTGAACATACAGGAAATATGCTTCATAGCGTCTCCTTAGTATACTAGCTCAATGCTTCAGACGATGTATCAGTGTTATGCGTACGTAACTCTAAGCATATTTTTAAATGTCACTGAAGCATCAGTAGTCAAGGAAACTCTATATGAAAGACATATTTACACTAGCCAATTATTTATGTCTGGAAGTTCGTGCTTCTAACTGTACATACGTACTGTCGTTAAAACTTAAGATGAGAAAATCTTTACCGTAACTCGACTCTTAGCCTGCGAAAAGCTCTAAACAAAATTGGGCGCTTAGTGGTATTGAAATATATGAAATACATACATAGACGAACTGGTTGACACAACCAGATATCTGTTGCAGTTGTAGGCATTCGTTTTACATTTACTAAATTTTATTTTCCAAACCATTTTTATCAGTTCAAGAGTATTTGTGTATTTAATATTGCTTTATTTGTATGTATATTTTATATTTGTTTTGATTTTTAATGAGAGATTTGTTACATTTAAAGTCATCATGCAATGTCGCATGTGATTAGTAATAAGCAAACCACAAAAAAATATTCAATATGCAAAGAATATCAGAATTTTACAGCGATTTAATGACAAAGAAAGATATTGGTCATTCAAAATTGTTAAATATTAGGTACCATAATAGATTTTCAAATAATGCTCCGTGTAAACGAAGACACTTTTAAAGCCGATTGGTAAATTATAATTTAACTTTTCATGAAGTACATGCCGGAATATTGTTAAAACTGCGTGTTTTTGAACAAATTGCTGTAAAATTTAACAAGTGAATAGTAACTGTCATTCTTGTCAAAACGTTAACATTTGTACCTATTTAGGACAGGAATGACAGTTACTATTCACTTGTTAAATTTTACAGGATCTTTATTAAAATGCCCTAATTGGATTAATTTAACTATTCGTAGCAAATACCAGAAAATTGCATTTACGAAAAATGTGTTCAAAATTAGAGAGAAATTAATGTCCTACCTTTCGTAATAGCGGAGATATCGCGAAAAACCTAAAATTTACTAGGCCGGCAATTTTTAATTTTCAAATCTCGGATTTATCGGAATTGTTCTAATTGGTCTAACTTTTGTTCGCGGTTGTTCCGTTGTCGTGAATATTATCCAGAACAAATTAGGGTCGGTAATTAATTACGGTCCTACCATTCGTAATAGTAGAGATATCGCGAAAAACCTAAAATTTACTAGGCAGCATTTTTCGAATTTTTAAACTTCGATGGGTGTTTCAGGTTGTTCTGATTGTCCTGATCATTGCACCGAAGATGTTGTAGTGCTATCTCTCATAATGGCAGAGATATTTAAAAAAACTAAATTTTCAGAGCCCGTCATTTTTCGAAGTTTCGAATTCTGGCCATTGTTTCAGGTTGTCCTAGTTGCCGTGAATATTGCTACAGGTTGTTCTGGTTGTTGTGAATATTTTTCCAAGAAATTACGGTCCTACCTTTCGTAATAGTGGAGATATGGCAAAAAACAAAATCTTAGAGCGGCATTTTTGAATTTTCAAATTCTGGCAGTTCTTGTTGCAGGTTGTTCTAGTTGCCCTAAATGTTGTTAAATTAAGAAAAGTTAAATTGTAATGTAGCAATTGACTGTATGTGTCTTCCGTCCCTCGGAGCATTATTTGAACATCTATTGTAGTAATACTTAACAACTTTGGAGTACATTTAATCGGAGTAAAAGTCTTATATTCATTGCATACTAAATATTTTCTATGATTTGCTTATTACTAATTACATGCGTCATTGCATGATGACTTTAAATCTTTAAATGTATAATAACAAATCTCAAAATATTATAATTGCCGTGAATTTGCTGAAAAACCATCAGTCAAAAGGGTAACGTGTATATTTTTAGAAAGCTGATAAATTTCTCTTTAACATACGAAAATAATATATAGGGTGTTAGATTTGAAAAAATTAAGTTCGAAATGGATTTACATATAATGGCAAATAATTTCAAGTTCAGTATAGGTTATTATTTTACTCAACAATTTAGCAAATTTAATGGTAGACTTAGTTTTTTAGTATTCTCATTGGAGCGTATTTTCAACTTTAATCGCTTTTCTCTTCGGAACTATGGACCTTAGACCAAACTAATGATATACTAAATTGTTTATAGTAATATAATATTTTAATAAAATTATACTCCTATAATTTTATTAAAATATTATATTACTAATATTATTATATATCGGTATATTATAGGAGTATAATATACCGATATATAATAATACAAATATTTTAATACCAAATATTCCTATAATAAGCGCTCATGGTATATTGCTGGAATTTACCCTGTTAATGAATGCAATGATAGATCAAGCATTAGAATTAAGCATTAGCGGGGTGAATTTCAACAATATACCATAAGCGCCTATTATAGACATTTTTCTTTATTTTTATATTCTGGCATTTCTCGACGTTTGATTCATCATCGACTGCTTCGATCACCCTGTATAAAGACATTATTTTTTTAAACGTAGCCTATGTAGCCCTCAATCAAATTCCAAAAAGGTTCACCGTTTAATATATCACAAAAAATACTACTACAGAGTAGTGCTTATAAGTTGATACGTCGCTTAGGTTTCGCTAGACATTTCGCTGACCATACCAGCTTCGTTAGAAGGTTTCTAAAGACTGATGTTATATCCTTTGCTTCTTGTCATAAATCTTATTTCTTCTTTGCTTTGCTGATGCATGACCGTTCCAGGTCGATCCGTTTTAGTGCTGTGATTTCACTGAATTTGCTCTAGCGAATAACTTACCAGTTATGGAATATGACTAATGGCGAAGAAAGGCTCTACAAGAGATTCAACAGAACGCGAACTTAATCGCTCTAGCAGCTAATAAAGAAAATCCAACTGTAGTAATGAATAGAAAAGGCTACAATGAGAAGATACATACACTTCCGACGCCGCCATTTTGACGTGACCACTGCAATACACTACTACTTGAATGAGAAATTAGAAAAAGCCGTCAAGTACTACTAGACCGAAAGAAAAACAAAGACGGCCACTTCCTTCAAAAAATCCACCGCCACCATTTCACGAGCTACCAAAAATACATAAAACAAGAAAGTGTCTACGACCGATGATTAATATTTATGGATTGTCTACTTACGAATAATTACAGCAGTATACCGGATAAAGCAGCGGCCATGTGATGAATTCTGAACATTTTGTGGAAATATTTCAGTAGCGTGACGTATCTGACTGCAAAATCTTTATCAATTTCACTATAAAATCTCTTTTCACAAATGTACCACTAGACAAACTATTAGAGGTTATCAAACAATTAGTACTAGAGGAACTACCAGAAAAACATGGAGGACATAAGACTATTTTGAATATCCAACGTTTTAACATTGTTATAAATTACTCAAATATACTTTAATTAATATATGTATTTTTTGACCTTTATGTACTTATCTTTTATTTCCTGATTTATTTACACTTAGAGGTCAATAAAACAATAAATAATTAAATACCAATTTATTTAATTATTTATTGTTTTATTGACCTCTAAGTGTAAATAAATCAGGAAATAAAAGATATACTTTAATAGGAAATATTTTGATACTTTGCGAAAACAACCAGAAATAGAACTGTTACCTTCACCTTCAGAAGTTTTCAAATAATTACGTTAAAGCATCTTATCTTCTAGTAGTGATTCTTAAATAAATCAAATTCTCTGAGGTACAAACTAAAAAGTTTAGATCAATACAGAGTAGCAGATTATTATTACTAACTAATCTCATTACAACTAAATACATTATTGAAAGTTCTCTCGCTTTCCAATGTTTACAGTTATATAATTTCATCAGTGCAGATGGAATCAATATTTTCTATGTAAATTTTGTATAACTTTGGAAACTCTCCGTTTACATAACAACTATTTGGACAATATCTTCCGTAAATTTACTGCATTCAAGTATAATGTACTTTGTCGCAGTAGTACTGCACAGAACAGCCTTCGATGCAAAATTGAATTCCACCAAAGTTTGAAAGCTTTAGATCATTCATGTATAACCTGCCAAAGAACGAGAGGATTTGCATGTTCAACATGTAACACTTTGTATTAAGATTTATATCAAGAATAGAAAATTGTACTTACTCGTTTTTGTTGCAACATCAATCTTTTAGAGGGATTAAAAATAAAGAAATCTAAAATAGTTACTTAGTTGTTAAAAATCAAAGTTTGTTCGTGAGAGTTTCGAAATTAGATAATGAATATGAACAAGGTAGGTATAACACATAAAATTTAAATATCTAAAAAGAAGAAGGTTACATATAATGCTAAGCTACAGAAAGAGATATTTATTTAATTTACCTTCTATTGTTGGTTTATTTATTGAGACAACGGTATTATTTATCTTGATTACCCGTAGTACGATTATTGCATTAAACATTGTTGAAAATTTACTTGTTTTTCTCCGATGGCTGCAGTCGAACAATTCTGTTACCCATTTGATGAAAATCTAATGTAAACATTAGAAAAATTATTATTATATAAATTATTATATTCAATATACAGTTTTAGAAGTTCAGGGAGATATAAGCGTAACGTCACATAAGCAAGCAGTATTGCCAAGAATCCAGTACATTAATAGACGAGATATGCACTGAGAAAAAAGAAGTGTCCAGTCAACGCAAAACAGTTTGATACAACACACTTTTAGCCTTGTATATAAACAACGCACATGGTCAATTGGTTCAATGCACAAAATAGTGTTGGGATATTGTGTAGAACGAATGGCATTTTATGTTGTTTGAACATTTTAAGAATGGTTCTTTCAACAACATTATGCAAGCTAGGCCACGTCTAGTCAATCGGCAATACGACGATTTAGGAGGAGGGAATAAATGCCCCATCTTTATGTAACAGACATTTCTTTCAACACAATTGTAATGTTAATCTTGACATCGATTTCTTTAATTCACCATAGAAAATTGTTTCCACTTTTATATGTTAAACCAACATTGATATAGTGTTGATTGAACATTTAATCGCCATTAATTGAATCAAATTTTTACTGTTCATATTTTTGTGTTGAAGTAACAATTATTAGCGTTAGTTCAAAATAAAAATATTAACACTAAAACGTTGATAGCGCTAACCGCAATTTATTTTTGATTTTACATTATTTTATGTTGACGTAACACAAAAACCGTAACACTATCTTTTGTGTTGAATTAACCCAACAATTTTTCTCAGTGTAAAAGTTAGAAGTTAAGTTGTGAATCTTTCATTAGTTTGCAAAGGTCAAGCGAATTTTTACGTAGGTATTTAAAACATTCCTCTTCTTCAGAGAAAGCTTTCACAAACTGCTTCAATATTCTTTATTATTAAGTATAATGAGCCATAGAAGCGGGAGCACGTTTTTACGGTGCACAAGGTTTCCCTTTACGCCGTTCATTATTCCTCTACATATCTAACCCAGATCTCCTCGTCCATTACCTCCTGAACCAGTGCTGGATTCTGTTTCGAGATTCCCACTCTCTCAGCCTGCCTCTCTGTAGCCTGCTTACTGTTCCACAAATATCAAATCTCTAATATGGTCCTCCATGGTCCTTGTATTACAACTTCACTTACAATGTCAAAATCGCACTCAAGTTCACGCAACTTTCTTTTAAATGTTTAGACTAAGTAACTGGTACTGAGGTAAATTTATTGGCATGATGCAAAAGAACTACCTTTAGACTTCACTTCGAAGAATCAATAATGAATCTCCATCCTTTGACATTATTTTTCACATTGAACATATTTAATAGCCTGAGAATATAATTAGAGAACGCTAGCTTATTCTGTTGAGAAAAGTATGGAAGAAAATCTGTCTCTTTTTCTGTACCATGAAAATGATGTATCTGATGCCAATAATGTTTTTTTCTTAAACTGCTCTGGTTGATTTAAATCTCTGACAGGATTATTTAATTCTGCTTGTGTGAACAGTTTGGCATCGTGGTTGTAACCACCGAACTATTTACCAGAGCTACTCCATTCAGTGTCAGTGTCATCATCTGTCGCTGTATCTCCCGTTAAACTTGATGGAGTTGGTATAGAAATGCGAATATAATAAGCAATAAGATGCATTGCCCATGGGGAGTTCTGGATACGAAATTACTTTCTTGCTTTTTAAGTTGTGACCCTCAACATTGGTCAGGCAGAAGTAATAATCATCAATATGACTTGAGCCTCCCTGCAAGCCACTGGTACTCCAAAATTTCCTTTTTCCTTAAGACCATTGTGAAAGTTCTTCCGTGCAGATGCAGCAGATTGTGTGTGGAATCCATGCTTCTTCTTTTAACAAAGGCAGTTCCATTTTGGTGTTTTCACTAAGTCGTTAGCACAGATATAATAAAAACTATTAGCGCTAGCGCGACAATAACGATTAGACATAAATTGAACACAGTATTAGTTAAAATCGAACGCAATGAAAACAATACTATAACATCTTCCGAGTGTCTTCGCAGATCGAAAAACAAATCAGCACTGAGCACACGTACGGGGTTATGCCGTCAAGATCAGCAAGAAAAACAAATAGAAACACGAACAAACAAGAATTCACTATGATGTGTGTTCTTGAATATAGAATTACGTTCTGATTAAAAATGAACAAACTAGAGTGTATGTTCTTTATTCTTCAATGTATTAGACGATAAATCATGAAATATCCAATGAAGGCATGTTCTCTCTTAATTGGTAAGAATTTCTGGCCAAACCCTCAAGCAAATTTGATTTTAATTATCCTAGATTAATGTTTGAGGAGCACTACTATCGACCCAAACGTGGAAATTTTCAGTACTAAAATATCTTTTGCAATTAAAACAGTTTTTTTCTCATAAATAGCACCATACACTGAAAATTTGTCTTATTTGCCGCACATTGTAGTACTATGATTCAAACATAACTCTTGAAGAGTGTGATGTGTTCACTTTTACTACATGGTAGTGGTATTCTTGGACTAGTCGTGCCACTACAATTCATATAGCAATAAAACTTTGAGTTGAATGACGACTTTACTTTGATAGCTTCCGAGGTATCCTCCCTAAAATCAACCCTTAACGGAATCAACTGATTGCTTAATTTTCAAAAAGAATAATTAGAACGAAAATATTGTTATGAGGGTATCCGCGTTTTGAAAGCATCATGGTAGTGTAAATATACATATGCAATAAAAAAATAAACAAAAAATAAACGTACAAAAACTACAAAATCTACTAAACTCGACGTTTCGCCACTAATGTAAGTGGCTTCTTCAAGAGCGAAAGTGTATAGCAGGCGCTGGAAGATCATGGTAACTTGACATGTAAACCACAGTTGAGGCGAAAATTTTCTGACGCAGAGTCAAAAGGTTATCGCGTGGAAGTACTCGCAATAGAGACCCGGCCCGTGGCAGTCGTCGATATCATTTAATAAAGGTATGGTTTATAATAATAATTTTACCTTGAGGATTCAATTTCTCTAAAATGTCATGCTTCCGAGTGTCTTATTCAATGGTTAATGACTGCAAAAAATAATACTTTATTAAGTAGAAACGCCAATTTCTCGCACCAGAATTGAGAGCCGCATCGCGTTGTAGAAGTACCTGCTCCAAAGTTATAATTTATAAATAGACTGACGCTAACTGACTGTTCACTAGGTATGATCCTAAATGTAATTCAGCATTCGGAGATACAAAGAATAGAATTACGAATATTTCTTCTACTGAATATATTCACAGCATTACCTATTGTATAGACGCGTAGATATATTACACAGCCATACATCTGCTCATATCTTATAAAAAATTTACTTACCTATTTCTTAAATAATTATTATCGCCAACAAAATAATATCACATAGCTTAAAAAATAAAGATATTCAATTAAGCTCTTCATTTCAAGTAATTATGCTAACACTTTCACGATCCCTCTATTATATGCATTAAAATACATTACTGCATTAGCAACCTCTCTTCTATGCTAAACCAATCTAATAATCCATTAGCAATCAAGTGACCCCCTACGACAAAAAAATAGAAAAAAAGTCATAAATATTTAGTAACCAGTATTTTGCCATTTTGGCATTATGGTTTAGTAATTAACTGAAACATATTTTTTCTGTAATGGTTAGCTGTAATCAAGCACAGAGTGCTGTCGTGGAGTTAAAGAGAGAGAGAAACGAATTATAAAACTGCGCCACATACAAAGCGTTCTTTGTAATTAAATATTAATTAGAGTATCATTAATTATAAAGATAAATGATCTCTTAAAATATTAAATTAAGTGGCACGGGGCGTATGATACAGCGTAGAAGAGTTTCAAACTACAACGCTGTTGCAAGTCATTACACAGAATGCACATTTTTCAAATTAGTCGCCTTCATATAAATGATTTTCGTGAAACTTAACAGGAAAAGGTCGCTAAAATACAACGTCAATTTTATACTATTTTATTTTATTTACACATATACATACAATTGCCCTAAAATGTCTACATTTGTACCGGGTTTTTAAGATTAGAGAACACGAATCATAGAATTACCAACCCATACCGGTAGTACAGCGAGGGAAGCGTCGAACTAAATGGACGGAAGAAATGAACCAATTCGATGTTATCTCATAGTAACAGAAATGAAAACCAATAAAAAACAATATGCAGAAGAACTATATAGGATGGTTAGTGAGAGATTTCCTGAACGAAAACATAAGACAGCGCAAAACATAGTAGATCAGAGAAGATCGCAGATGACGAACTACAGAATACCTAACGAAATAATGCAACAAATAAGGACAGACGCTAAACAAGAACTAGCAATAGAAAGAGAGGAAGAAAACAAAGCTGAAACCACCACACAAGAACAAATAATGCAGCCAACACAGAACATAGATGAAAATAACAACCCAATTGAAAATATGTTGAACAGATTCAACTATCAAGACACCGACCCTATTGAACGACCAGCTCTTTCAAAACCAAATAATAACAAGACAACGGCAGCAATAATCCAGAAGACCGATAAAGCCATAGAAAACATATTACGGCAAGAGAGCCCAGAAGAATATCGCTGGGGACCATCAAGTACCTAGTTTTCTTGTACATGATGCTCGTTATGTGCTTGCGAAACCACTGAGCTATATTATCAATTTGGCGATTCGTACATCTACATTTCCTACGCGATGGAAACGTGCAAGAATTAGTCCTGTGTTTAAGAAAAATGACAAAACTCGTGTTAGTAACTATAGACCGATTTCTATTTTATCTAATTTTGCCAAGGTATTTGAACATGTTATTTATTCCTCTTTGTATTACAACACAGTCCCGTATATTTCTCCGAAACAACATGGTTTTATTAAAGGAAGGTCAACAGTAACGAATCTTGTCTCTATATGTCAGTATCTTAGTGAACAACTTGATCTTCAAGGCCAGGTTGATGTTATCTACACCGACCTTAGCAGCGCTTTTGATGTCATCGATCATGGAATTTTGCTTGATAAACTATCATTCTTTGGATTAAGTTCTTCCTTCCTGCAGCTCATAAATTCGTATTTAACCAATAGGATTCACTACGTGTTCTACAATGGTTACAAATCATATGATTTCGCTCCCACTTCCGGCGTACCACAGAGGTCACATCTGGGACCGCTTTTGTTTGTGCTGTTCGTGAACGATTTATTGATGTCTCTATCGTGTCCAGTACTGGCTTATGCGGACGACATACAAATTTATTCCTCTCTTAAAACCTTAATAATAATAATAATAATAATAATAATAATAATAGCCTTTATTTCTACTATAATGCACAAATAGAAACAACGTCAAAACAAGAAACAAGGAATATCTACAATCCAATAAACACAAAGATTGTTAATTAAATATAGTTGAGAAACTCAGCAACATTATACGGTTCTATATTACAGATATAAGAATATGTCGCTCTCTTAAATGTTACAAAGTTATTTTCTAATTTTATACTTAACGGTAACTTATTAAAAAAACAAATACTATTATAAAGTACACCCTTGGTAGATTTAGTTAGACGATATCTTGGTACGTTATAGTTTATTTTATATCTTGTTGTATGAGTATGTGTTTTTTCATTATCTCTAAAAGAAGTTTTATATTTGAAGTTAAATAGTAAACATTCATGTATATATATCCCATACAAGGTAAGCAAACCTGTTGATCGAAAGACAGACCGAAGTGATGTACCATAATTCAGACCCAGCAGTGCTCGCACCGCTCTTTTTGTAAAATAAATACGCGGTCAATTTCAGGGGAACTACCCCATAGCAAAATTCCATAACGGATTATTGAGACGCAGTGTGAGTGATATACAGCTTTAAGTGTCATATAATTAGTAATTCTATTTAAAATTTTCAGTGCAAAGCAAGCACTACTAAGTCTTCCACACACCTGTTCTATGTGGTCACTCCATCTAAGTCTGTCATCTGTACAAATACCCAAGAAACAACAAGATTTTGATAATTTTATTTTTTCCCATCCATCATAATATCTGCTGGCGTGGTGATGCCCTCATTAGTTTTAAATAATATACAACATGTTTTATTTTTGTTTAGTTGTAGATCATTGTCCGTAAAGTATTGTTTTACGGAACGATACAGATCAGTTCCAGTTCGGACTAAAGTTGGAAAGTCATAAGCACTAAATAACAAATTTGTATCATCCGCATAATTAATAATTTTTTGAGTTTTAGTACAAGAAACATTTTTAAAAATATCATTTATAAAAATTAAGAATAAAAGTGGACCCAGTACGCTGCCCTGGGGAACACCAACATTTGTAAAGAGCATATTGGAATGGAATACACCAGAAACAGTGTTAATTCTAACTGTATGTTGTCTATCACTTAAGTATGACCTGAACCACTCCAATGCCACACCCCTTATACCGTAACATTCAAGTTTATGAAGTAAAATTGTATGTGACATACTGTCAAATGCTTTACTGAGGTCCAAAAAGAGACCGCAGACTAAGTTGTTGCTTTCTAAATTAGATAATATCCAACTCGTATATTCAAAGAGTGCTGTATTAGTGCTTTTTCCACTTACAAAGCCATGCTGATTTTCGTTAATGAGACTGTGCTTGTTGAAAAAGGATAAAACTTGATCAGCAACCACAGTCTCAAAAATTTTCGCAATTAAACGATGTGGCTCATCTACAGCATAACTTAGACTGTATTTCCCGTTGGTGCTTCTTAAATAAATTAAAATTAAATGTTAACAAGTGTGTATTTGTTACTTTTACGAGGAAAACTAACTACATTAATTCGTTGCACTCAATACGTGATAGTCACCTTGAGAAGGCTGACACGGTCAGAGATCTCGGAGTTTTATTCGATTCCCGCTCGAGTTTTGCGCATTTCTGATTTGTGTGCTGCTGCTTCAAGGACTTTGGGTTTTGTCCTACGATCGTGCAGATTTTTCTATAACATGTCCCTTCTTAAAACACTATACTTCAGCTTTGTTGTAAGTAAACTGGAATATGCATCTGTGGTTTGGTCACCACATTACATCCACCTCCAAATGAGCATCGAAAAAGTTCAACGCCGTTTTCTAAAGTATCTGTCCTTCAAACTGGATAACCAGTATCCTGCCAGGAGTACTGACTACGAATCCCTTTTGGAAAGACATGGCGTACGATCGTTGGAACATCGTAGGAGGGTGTCTGGAGCTGGGTTTCTTTGGAAGATTGTTCGTGGAAGAATTGATTCTCCTGATTTACTATCCTCTATCGATTTCCTTGTACCTCGTTTATCCTCTCGCTCCTCATCTACCTTCTCATTACCCTGCCCTCGCACAAATTTATTAGTAAAATCACCCTTATTTACAATGTGTCATAATGCTGATTTCTTGTATAATGATATATTTTTTGATAGTGTTGATCAACGATGTTAGTTCTTTGTTTTTCTTTACCATGAATATATTATATTATTTTTATACCTTTCATATGTGTTTACTTTAGTCGTAGAATATATGTATGTACTTTAGTTTGTCCTGTAAAAGGTTTTGCCGTTGGACAATAAATCATTATTATTATTATTAGTAGTATTAAGGCATAACATTCCAACAACTCCACACACTAATCTATGCAGGCGCGATGACTGTAATCACACAATGTGGACAAAAAACGCTACAACATCCAAAATCTAGTAAACAAACAGGCAGATACACAAATAAACCAAGATGTCAGATGCGACTGGAAACAAAAGTCGCCGATCTGACGAAACAAATTGGAAAATAATCCTCCCAAGAACAGAAAGGATGCAAAAAAAGCAGCAGAGCATGCAAAGAACAACTGATAATTGACTCGGTAATAACCACCCACGCAAAAATACAAAAACGAGATCTATAGACGGCATACATAGACTATCAAAAAGTCTTCGACAGTATCCCCCATTCATGGCTGATGGAGGTACTAAAACTATACAAGATAGATGAACAACTAATATAACTGATCAGCACCGTCATGCAAAAATGAAAGACAACTATAACGCTCAAAACGAACACATGCACAATAAACATCGGCGACGTTCCCATCAGACGAAGTATATTTCAGGGAGATGCCTTAAGCGCGTTATGGTTCTATATCTCACTAAATCCTCTATGTAGCATCTTGAATGAAGGGAATAGAGGATACAAATTAGGCCAAGTCACCATAAGCCACTTAATCTATATGGGTGATATCAAACTGTACGCTGGCTCTGAAAGAGACTTAAAATCAATAATTAATAAAACCAAGATCTTCAGTGACTCAATCGGCATGCACTTTGGAATGGACAAATGTCGAACACATGCTATGGTTAAAAGATCGTGGCACGAGATGCAACCTCACCGAGTAACAATGAAACAAAACATGAAAGCAATGGGACATGCGGAATTATATAAATACCTGGGATATAAGCAGCAAATACCTATGCGATTTCTGCACTGTCATACAGCTTTGGCATTATAAAATGGACGGACACTGACCTGGACTCGCTTGACAGAATGACAAGAGCCATGGCCACAAAGTACAGACTACACCACCCTAAGAGTGCTATAGAAAGGTTCCATATTCCCAAAAGAGACGGAGGCAGAGGCTATCAAAACCTAAAAAACCTACACTGGACAAAGATAACAAACCTCCAGGACTACTTTAACATTGAAGCAGAAACAAACACCTTACACATCATCATCACCAACATGAACGTCAAAGGTACACCACTCGAGGCGCAAAATCCCGAAGAAAAGATAGAATCGAAGCAGCAGATACTGAGCCGATGGAAGGGGAAGGCACTACATGGACGATACCCCACACGTAGAGTGGATAAAGATGGGCTCCGTGTTTGCAGAAACAGAGGGAATGATGCTCGCCATTCAAGACCAAGTTATACTCACACGATACTATCGTAAACACATAATGGGAGAAAATATCGATGAGAAGTGCAGGTTGTGCAAAGAAAAAAACGAAACTATCGACCACCTTATTAGCGCATGCCGCATATTAGCACCCACTGAATACACTATCCGACACGATGCAGTGGCTAAAATACTACATCAGCAACTACTTACACAACCCGCACCGAAAACGGAAAACACACACTATTCGAAATACGAATCCCAAAATATAATAGAAAACACCAAATTTAAGCTCTACTGGGCCAGATCCATCACCACAGATAAGAGCATCATACACAACATCCCTAACATCGTTCTCACCCTGAAGCTGAGAAAAAAACACGTTTATAATAGACATAGCCATACCAAACGCATAAAACCTCACCAAAAAACAGCGGGAAAAGCTTGACAAATATCTACCGCTAGCCATCGAATTGAAGAACATGTGGAAACAGGGAATAGTAAAAGTTATACCCATAGTACTTGAAGCAACAGCCGAGATCCCAGAGACGCTACATGAAGCACTGGAGGAACTACAGGTATCCAAAGGAACATATAAAATGATACAGAAAGCCGTTGTCATAAGCACATGCAGCCTCGTTAGAAAAATCATAAGCAATCTGTAACGCAACCGTAGCCTATCTGTAACCATGTAATACCGATATATGTATATACCTAATAAAAATCCCAGTATGAGCCTAGCCCGTTGGCAATTTACCCCGGGCAGGTAAACGTTCCTGACCTTTCAAGGTCAGAGAGGGGCCCAAAGGGGTAAGGGTCCCAAAGAGGTAGTGGGGCCCAAAGGGGTATGAGACCCAAAGAGGTAGGGGAACCAAAGGGGTATGGGGCCCAAAGGAGTAGTGATGCGTAATACATGGAACTGTTTTCAGTTAGATCCACTTAGCCTCCCCTACTCAATTCCGACTCACACCTCTAAGCGGGGGGCTCCGGTAACCTGAGCAACCGCCCCAGAGATCGGGTAACCAATCCCGGTGGAAGAGACGGTCAGGGCTAAAGTGGGCGGGAGATCACCGCCGGGATGGGTCCGCATGGTCTATTCGGGGAGTAGCGCCTCCGCGGTTCCTCAGCCAACCGCAGCTCTCCCTCCCTCCCCCCCAGTCTGTATGAACAGCTCCAAATACAAGAAGAAAAACATATTCTGGCGGGCCAGGGCAGCAGGACATGGACGGAACCGTCGTGATGATCAACCTGCAAAGCAACACCAAAGCAATGAACATGGACATGCAACACGAGTGCAGCATGTGTTGACAGAAACAGAAAACACAGTCGAAGATGTTGTTGAGATACCGTCATCTGAACCCACTTTGTCTACGCAACAACCAAAGCGCCGAACACTATGGACAGAGGAAATAAACTCCTATATAGTGAGGTGCTACTATCTGTTAACCAGAAACGAGACGACAAAGGTACCATACGGGGCAGAACTATATAGGCAGATCACTAAAAAATATCCACAATTTAGAAGCAAGTCACTGCATAACATACTGGACCAAAGAAGATCCATACTTGTTAATAACAGGTTATCCGCAGAAAAGATTAACAACATCAAAGAAGAAGTAGCAGTGAAACTGGGAACGGTAACTAATATTCAGACAGGCGAACATCAGGACGACACAATAGAGACAGCACCCGCGAACAGCCCGGAAAAAGAAAACAACTACTCACTCGAATTTGGCGCTCGATTTATGATGTATGATGGTGTAGAGCTCAAAGCAAGACCCCGCTTATCAAAATTAATATATAATAAGACCACGAACAACATTATCAAACAGATAAACAATGAAATATCCGATAGCCTTACACCCGGCGCGGCGCTAACATCCAGCAATTGCATAACGCAGTATACGCTGGCGCATTTGATATCTTGATATTTAATGGGCAAGAAATTGGTACAACGAAACCACGCAGAAAGGGCCAAACAACACCACTATGGAAAAAAAGGCTCGAACTAAAAATCTCAACGCTTAGAAAAGAGATAGGTATACTAACGCAAAGTCTAAAGGAGGCAGCAAGTACGAAAGTTAGAGTGGCGGACAAAAAGTTTAATAATAAAGCAGCGCCAAAGTGTAGAGAGCCTCACTAGTACTGAAATACTAGACTTGCTGAAACAGACTCATGCAGCAAATGCTAAGAAATTGAAAAGGTACAAGACCAGTCATCTTCGGAAAGTTCAGAATATGCAATTCACCCGCGACCAAAGCCAATTCTACCGGCAGCTAAGAGAACCTACAAAGATCCAAGAACCAGGGAACGGGAAGACACCATCCTCACAAGATGTAAGAGAGTTCTGGTCGGGAATATGGAGCAATCCAGTAGAGTAGAATATCAAAAAGGAGCTGCCATAAACACCATGTTAAACTGGCAAATACACAAGGAAATGTACAGAGGGCCGTAAAGAAAACCAAGAATTGGAAAGCCCCAGGTCCGCATATGCTGCAAAACTTCTGGCTGAAGCGGTTTACGTCAACGCATGAATACCTTGCCGTTTGTTACACGAAAGCGCTTGAGGAGCCACAGACCATACCACAATTGATGATGGAGGAATTACCTACCTACTGCCAAAAACTGATCACAATACCCAAGATCCGGCGAAATATAGGTCCATTACATGTCTCCCTTCTCACCGCTATAATAGCGGACAAGATGTATAAACACCTCCAGCAAAACACACTGCTAGACGAGGAACAGAAGGGATGTCGCAGAGGGTCTAGGGGCTATAAGGAGCAGTTGGTGGTCGACGTAGTAGACCTCTATATGGCCCACATAGATTACCAGAAGCCATTCGACAGTGTACCCCACACTTGGCTATTACAAGTCCTGAAACTATACGGAATCCAAAATCATATTATACAGTTTCTTGGACACGCAATGACCAGATGGAATACTACCCTACATCTGAAAACACCTACGACCGTAATAAACGCCGGCAACATAGATATCAAAAGAGGCATATTCCAGGAGGACGCACTGAGTCCCTTATGGTTCTACTTGGCCTTAAAGCCACGAACAACATTACTAGCGACCCGTGGAAAAGGATATAGACTGGGCAGACCGACAGTTGAAATAAGTCATCTGTGGTACATGGATGACCTGAAGTTGTACGCCAGTCGTAGGAACCACCTACATGAACTGCTAGATTGTGTGGGGCGTTTCATCCGATACATTCGCATGAATTTCGGACTTGATAAATGCAAGATCAACTGTATGGTTAAGGGAAAGAGGGACGAACATGAGGGGAGAAATGTGGAAGAAAGACAAGGGATGGTTCTCGGCATCGAAGAATATGAGTGCTATAAATACCTCGGATACCTACAGGCGAGGGGTATAAATCATAAGGCAGCTAAAGAAGATATCACAACCGAATACCTGAGCAGAGTGAAGGCGTTGCTACGTACAAAACTGTCCGCAATTAATATGTCAAGAGCAATCAACACGTACGCAACATTAGTATTAACATACGGATTTGGCATAATTGAATGGACTGACACGGATGGAAGGACTCGACATAAAGACAAGGACTAAGGCCAGTAAGAATAGAGCACACCATCCCCGGAGTGCAGTCGAGAGATTTCACCTATCCAGAAATCAAGGGGGAAGAGGAATACCGAGTGCTTGTGAAAGGCATTACAGCCAGGTGCAGAATTTAAGGCAGTATTTCTTGGCGAAGGCTGACAGCGGCAGCTTACATAGGGCAATAGTGCAAACAGATGTGGATTTGACGCCTCTGAAACTGGCAAAGAGGAAGTTCGACCCCGCCTTGAAGATCATACCAGTCGCAGAGAAAAATGGAGAAGGAAACCACTCCACGGAAAATATCCTACCTTTATCGAATCGGATATCATAGACACCAAAACATCACAAAGGTGGCTGTGAGTGGGAAACATGTTCGTCGAGATAGAAGGGTTTGTCGCCGCCAATCAAGACCAAGTAATCCCAACGCGCGCATATAGAAAACGCATAATGCGCGAAGACATGGCCGGTGTCACATGTAGGCTCTGCACTCAACAAGAGGAGACGTTGGACCACCTATTAGCTGGATGCTCGGTACTTGCGCCAAAAGCATACCTGGATCGCCACAACAACGTCGCGAAAATAGTTCACCAACAGCTCAGAATGGTATACATGGCGGCAGAAGATATGGAGCCGTACTACAAATACAAGCCACTATCAATTTGTGAGGGTGATGAAATCAAGATCTACTGGAACAAACAAATTATAACTGATAAGCCGATTCCCAACAACATCCCTAACCCATCAAGACTTCCCAACCCTTCCTCAACCCATCCAGTACTTGTGACACACACCGTACTGGAATGAAAACCGGCACCTGTAGAAGGAAAAAGGGGGCGTGGAAAAGAATATAATAATAATAATTGTAGGAGAGGTGGAAGTACTGGCTGTACAACGTTAGGTTTCAGAGACACACTATTGGGAAAGCAGCCAAATAAAACTAGTAATTCCTTATTACTGTCTAAGCTTTCGTAAAATTTATTTACTTCATCAGAGACACAAGCTAGAAGACACAGTACAAATAAGATATACTTCTATGATGTATTACAATTAAACTACTTACATCGGAATAATAAGACAAGCCATCAAAAAAAAAATCGATGGTCATCCTCACAGTAAAGCGGTCAACACTCAATTTCGCATAAACACACGCTTGATAAAATGACTAGGAAGTGATTTATACAATACTTTACGATTAACATAACAATTTAAAAACTTTAATCTTAAAAACGACCTATCCGTCTTAAGAGGTTACGGCGAATGCATTTACGCGCTAACATTCGGCAAGAATCAGCTGATTGTCGCAGACTCAGTGATACCAACATGAATTCCCCCAAATCGGACTAAATAAGCACGCTGAATAATATACACCGATGTGTAAAAGTAAACGTTATGTATTTCGATTATTGGGAATGTAAGAATAGATATTGCTTAAATTACCCAAGTCAGTCCTGAAATTAATGTGGTGTTTCTGTTTGTTAATATGGTACATTTCTAAAAATAAACGTTTGGACCAGTTGTTTTCGTGGACGTCTTCAAAATCAAAAATGTGGTTCAATCTTTGACAATGGTCAGCTAAGGTTGTTTTGTTGTATTTGTGTACGCAATCGAATTCGTGCTGTCTGAGCGTGCTGGCTGTTAGCCAAATACTGTGAAGTTTGGCCAATATACACCCCATTGCAGTTAGTACATGAGATGCTATACACAACGTTTGAGTTTAGCAATGTGGGGGTGGGAGATTTACCTCTGCAGAACAGGTTATTGGTCGTAACTATCTTGTAGGCAGCAAGATTTATGGGGAAGTCAGAAAACAATTTAGCGATTTTATCAGTGAGACTTTCTATTAAGGAAAATTTGCAATAAAAAGTGGAAGTGCTATTGTCCCTATCGGAAACAATAAGCGGTGGTGTCGAATTAGATTGAAAGGTAGTCTCTCTCTACTCTGAATAATTAATGTCCATCCCAGTGACCGGGGAGTTATATAGAACTTTTTTTAGCAGGCTTTTGGGGTAGCCGTTGTTAATGAAGATCTCTTGTAATTTGTTGATATTTTTACCCAGGTAGGGGGTGTCAGAAAGTTTCACGACTCTATTTTTCATGTTTTTTACCATATTATTCTTCATACTGAAGGAATGATTTGAGTAAAAGTTCATATATCTTCCGGAGAAGGTCGGTTTAGTATACCAATCAATGCTGATAAGTTGATTGGGTTTCCGTATTACCAAGGTGTCTAAGAATGGGACAGCATTGTCTGTCTCTGTCTCAACAGTGAATTTTAATTTGGTGTTAAAAGAATTAAAGGTATCTAAGATTGTCGAGATATTATCTAGTGGGACCGCAGTGACAATGTCATCCACATATTTATGAGGAAGAGGAGGTTGAAATTGATACATTGTAAGGAGACCGTTATTAGTTCGTCCATGACTATTTGGGCTAAAATGGGGCTCAAGGGACTCCCCATCGGCGTTCCAGACGTTTGGCGATAATATTTTTCGTCGAAGACAAAAGAAGATGAATCGAACAGAAAAATGATAATGTCTGTAAATGTATCTCTATCCATATTCGTGTGGCTAGTAACCTCATCCCATTGCATAGTAATGATGTCGATAACTAATTCACGTGAGATGTTCGTAAAAAGTGATATCAATCCAATGAGATCAGGACATAACCCAGAGGCAATAGACGGTGTTTGATTTTATCCACAAAGGAGAAGGAATCAGTAATATTATAACCGGTTCTATGGGCAAAGGACAGCGTCAAAATGTTTGCCATGTATGACAACAATCTGTAAGTAGGTGAGCCAATGAAAGAGACAATCAGTCTAACAGGAAAATCTGATTTATGGACTTTGACTAGAGAGTAGAATTTAGGGCAAATACCATTGTAGCATGTAAGTTTCTTAAGAGTGTTGTCATCTATACAGTTATTGCGTTTGAGGGTTTGTAGGGTCTTTATTTAGATGGATGTATGTAGTCTCATCGTTGATCAACTCAAGGGATTTGGAGACGTATTGTGACTTGTTGATAGCCACAGTTATCTGACCTTTATCAGCTGGCATGATCATTAGGAGGTCCTTACTGTTTTTGTTGATGTTTTAATGAACCGCTTGGTGTTACGGATCCATTCTTTAAGCGTTGTTTTAAACTTATGATTGGTATTAATCTGCCGTAATGCATATGGTACTGCATTATACAAATGAGGTGCCAGGAAGAGACACGATCTCAGCATAACATTTTTATGAGGTTGTGGTACCTTGCTGAAATTATCAGTTTTACTGCATGTGTCATATAAATGTTCAATCGGAGTAAGTTTTCTTCGGTTTACGTGGTGGTACAAAGCTGTCTTGTAAAAATATAGTTGGCGAATGTCAAACATTTTTGTCTCGTCATACAACAACGTGGTTGGGTAAGTGTATGGATTATTATATATTTTTTAAGGATCAACTTCTGTATTCTTTCCAGCGGCGAGATGTAAACGCTAGCTGTCGCTCCCCAGATAGTTATCCTATAAAGTAAATGTGTTTCTATCAGTACATTATATATTATCTTTAGTAGATGTATTTCAAGCAATTCTATGTACCTACTTTGTTATCTTATATTCTAGAAATCTCTGTGTTTTTACTAAATCATTAGTATATGTGATTAGTGCGATATGGAAAAACTATTAGTTTTGTGGTATGCTTCTTCTGAATTACCAGCTATGTTTTTGTGGCACAAGCTATAGTCTGATTTTAATTTATTCACAGATAATGTATCTTCTGCAATAGTGTATATATAATGTTATATTTGATGATTACTAACTACCAAAGGGAGATAAAAGCAATATAGAAAGTCGAATGGATATGGCAGAGTATTTTACGCCGGTTTTTAGTGGAAAGAAAACCAATAAAGATATTAAATTTATCTAAATAAAAAGCGGATGCAAATTCGATCATGTTTTAAATTTCCGATCGATCATTGTCATCTACACACTTTAAAATTTTTCTGATAAAATATAGCAAGTACTTTATTTTGGCCACATTTTATGTAAAAAGTTTCATATTTCTTAAAGTCATTTCAAGGAGACACACTCTAGTAAGTAAATTACAACAATAGGCTGAGGAAACCTACCCCAAACTGTAATAATAATACCTCAGTAATCCCCGAAGCAGAGCGCAGATCTCCTAAAGTCGCTTCTCTGTTGTTTCATAGACGGAAAACGAAAGTTCCTCTATATCAATTACCGGCTCATATTCTCCTATACCTTAAGTGATCCCTTCAGTGTGGGAAACTTGTGTAATTTGTAAGCGAGAGGGATTTTTAATGTAGAAGTTTTCCTTCTAATCTAAAACAAAAGTTGTATTTGATGGTTTCTTTCTGGTACTTTACGACTACTATGGTTAGGATAACTCCGGCAAACTTCATGATTGATTAAGATAATATGCCGAGCTCGATGTAAACTTTTCGGATGCGGGAATTTTTAATAAGCCTTGTAAATTTCTTCTCTCACAATGGAGCGGATAAAAACAAATTAGTTGTCGATTATGGTCGTTCGCTATTTAATATGTTACGGTATATGCCAGTATCTTTTTAAAAGAGGTCTTTTTAATGCTGAACTTATTAACTTTATCTTAAAGCAGAAACCCCCAGAATATAAATAACTTACTCAACTACGGAATTATGTCAGCGTACTTAAATTTAACATCGTAGCATATTAAATTAAAAACAAATATCAATATATGTTGTGTTTCCTCTAAGTTTCCGCAGGCGTAATAATAACTCATAGCCAGCCGATGCCCCCTGTAATTGGCGCAAGCTGTTGGGGATGCTAAGGCATGGATTATTATTATTATTATTATTATCAGTACCTATTGTTTTATACACGATATATACATGCCTAAGTTTAGCTGTGTTCATTCAATGTTTGCTTTCATTCTTTGACAATTTAAAAACTACCACCGTGCCTTACACGAATTTATCCAACTTTCCAGGATTAAACTGCTTGATGAATTGCCTCTTAGCTCCTGAAAATGAAATTAATCTGAGATACCTAATCACTTTCACCTAATTTTAAAAAATCGTTCGTAAAATGCAGACGCAAATAAGTAAAAAAATCAAGTTATTTTCTCCAACGTTATATATAAAGGAAAAATATCAGTATACTATTTTGAGAAGACCTTTTACCTTTTAATTAAAATTTGAGTAAAGTCAGCCTCAATTTTTTAATTTGCAGCTAATGCAGAATGTAAAGTATACGAATACTTGTCGACGGAGAAATGAGCACAAATTAATATACGGGAATCAAAACAACTCAGACATCCTTTTTCAAACAAAAAAGAACAATATTTATTTTTCAATACAACATAAAGAATACATTTTTATAAAAAAACTTATTTTTGTAGTTCTCTACAATCTCAACTCTTTGCACCACAAGTTTCGATATTAGCGTAATGGCGCTGAATATTTTATAATTTATAGGAATTAATTTACCTTAGTGTTTGCTGTAGCCAATACCGTTTCCGCTGGACCTCCTCCCCGAAGGGTTTCTTTTTTACTTATTTTTCTCTAGGCGTTTGTAGGCAGCTGCTACGATGGTAGATTGAAAAGGTTTGCTTACTGGAACATACGCTCTGGACGAGTGGCTGTTTACGGAGCCAATTTTTTTTTCTCACTCCTACGGTTTCTATATCTTATGATAATCAATTGACTGCTAATCTTGCAAAATACGTTAGAGACATTCTTTTATTAATGACTATCCGTCTCCTCCTATGTTCCATAGATGATGTCCGTACAAACATCTTGGTTTTTCGACTTAAAACTTTCCTTACTGTATGTGTTTCTTCATAGTGGAGCTTTATATAATTGTGTAAATTTGCCATAGAGTATAAATGTGAAATTGGTGTGATTGTGTTACCTAAAATCAATTAAATAACTTAAATATACTCGTATTCCATTTACAATAAGCCTAGTGTTTTTGGAATCCCTAAGTTTGTCTTTAGCTGGAGACTTTAGACTACAGACGATATACATCCCCTTTTACATCTCACGAGCTACTAACACAAAAACACACCCGTTCTACGATTACATATGTACATATGTGACTATTACCAACCTTACCTAAATATCCTTTTACAGTTCAAATTGAAATTAACGCAGTATGAAAGTAATGAAATTTAATTTAGTATCAACCATCAAAATTGACGAATTTGAACACGCATTGCATTGATTTCAATTTTGTTTGATGTCTGAGTCATTTAACTTTCTATTAAACTTTATTAACCTTTATTTGATTTATTTTATATTCTATCCCTTTTATATACATATTGCTATGGTTCCGGCGGTTTACCGAAAGTCCACGCAAATCCCGGTTTTTCAATCGCGAGTTTAATGAGCTCTTTCCTCTCAGGTCCTTTCCCTCGAAGTATACGGCTTCCAGGATCGTGGTTATGAAAATGGTTACAAAAAAAAATATATAATTTTCGTATCTCAAAATTTAAATTCTATAAAAAAAAGAAGGAAAAAACACAATGAACCAAATTTCAAATAAAAGTTGTTCCAATTTACAAGATCTAGTTTGTGAGCTGAAGAGATTTCGAAAATTTTATACAGCCTGGTCATTATGTCGTTACTTCTTTTCATCTCTTATGGCAGCCATCTTTAATTCACTTCCAATAGAAAAATGTTATAAGAAAAAGTTGTTCAGAATTACGAAATACCGCCGCCGTACGCAAAATTTCAACTCCATCGTCAAATATTTATTTTCCCCAGGTAATCTGTTATTTTGTTTCAATTTCAATCATTTTAGTTGAAGTAGTTATAAGAATAAAAAAGTATTTATTTACGTAGTAAATACTAAACGTTTTATTTTCTAAAGAAAAATTACGGGAAATATTATAAGACAGTAATTATGAAAACTAAAAAAAAATGTGTGATAATATAAAAAAACAACCGTATACGAAAAATAATACATAATAATACATTGCAGACTAACGCTTAAAATGAAAGTAAACAAAGCAAGAATATGACAAAAAAGCAATCACTCCACGAAACCTCCTTCATTTGCGATACATGCCACTGTTCAATGATTGAATTCGTCCATAACACTGTAGAGCACATTGGCTCCTATCCCGTTTGCGCACTCCAGGATGACATCTTTCTAATGGTTGCGGTCTCGGAACGGCCGATGGCTATAGACCTGGTTTTTCAGATAGCCCCAAAGGAAAAAATCTAGCGGTCTCAAATCTGGATATCTGAGCGGCCACTGAACTTGGGATCCGAAATTCACTTCCAACCATTCTTGAATGCCAGCCGAAGCGTGGCAAGGTGCCCCATCATGCTGGAAGTGCATGTTACAACGAATGTGAAGCGGGAAGTCATCTAGAATCGGTTCCAGTACATTTTGCAAGAACTGAAGCAGCATCCATGCAATTTTGTAAAAAAAATGGTCCAACTAATCGCGTGTCCAGAATTCCGCACCATACATTAACTTTTTCATAATACTGGTCCCTACTGTTGACCGTGAAATGTGGATTATAATTTGCCCAGTACCGACAATTCTGCGATGAAACCGTACCATTCGTGTAGAAAGTCGCTTCATCGGAGAATAA
This sequence comes from Holotrichia oblita, assembly GCA_023690525.1. Classification (NCBI taxonomy): domain Eukaryota; kingdom Metazoa; phylum Arthropoda; class Insecta; order Coleoptera; family Scarabaeidae; genus Holotrichia; species Holotrichia oblita. The sequence goes on along the minus strand of CM043016.1, from coordinate 99,615,366 downwards.
ATTCCGGTGAAAATTAGCATTGACTTCCATTTCTCCTTGCATCTACGCACAAAAATTGAAACGACTTTCATGGTCATGTTGTTGCAACCGGCAGATAAATTTAGGTTTACACGGCTTCAAACCATTTTTCTTGAGTAATCGCTGAATATTAGAACGAGATAGTTCGGTCTCTTGCTCAATCTGCCGGATGGAAATGCGCGGATTTTCGGTAATCCGTAAGATGACTTCCAACTCCGCATTTTCCGTAACTGGCCATCGCCTGTGGTTCTTCTTAAACTTATTTTCTTCACTTCCAGCTTCCTTAAAATTTTGTACAACACGAGTTATCGTTGAATAATGTGTATTCTTGCCAGGATACCGCAAATTAAATTGTCTTTCCGTATTCGGGCAATTTTTTTGGTTTTATTGGTGCCATTGTTGTGAAATTAAAGTCACGTATTTATTTCTGGCTCACTTATGACTCTCAAGCTCATCACCTCTGTTTTAGATTCGATTTTGCTACTTGATTTTTAGGCCATAATCCACTTAGTAAATATCGAACTAAAATTTTGCATAGGGCGGTACTTCGTAATTTTGAACAATTTTTCTTATAACATTTTTCGATTGGAAGCGAATTCAAGATGGCTGCCATAAGAGATGAAAAGAAGTAACGACATAATGACCAAGCTGAATAAAATTTTCGAAATCTCTTCAACCCACAAGGTAGATCTTGTAAATTGTAATAACTTTTATTTGAAACACTTTTTTATTACGACTATAACATAGGACTTACAGGGCTGTTGCGGACATTTTGGGACACACTGTATGTAATGCATATTTATAAACAACTGAATACGAACATATATAGAAAACGCTAGTAACGAACATCCTCATCTTATCCGCTGAAATAACAAACATACATTAAGGCCAAACTGCATACTAAAGTAAATTAACACTGAATACGCTGTCATACTGTCGTATTCCGTTAAACGCAATCTATATTTCAATTTTGTTTCCATACAAGCTATAAAATCGCAGTGATCAGAACCATTATTTAAAAATATTTACTGCTGTAGTTGACGAAAACGTTTCATTTTGACATTTCTCATTGTTTTACGAAATGTGGATAATTATATTACGTAGGTACTAACTCTTCTATAAAAGTTAGTGTCAGCATTCAAATCAATAACTGCTTTATAATTTGACATTGTCTTTATCTCAAGTGAATATATTGCCTTCCGACTATAACAACCATTATAACAGAGCAGTTATTATTTCCTTAACATTTATGTATATATTTAATTATTAAGCATCCTGGAGACCCCGTCAAATTCCAGACAATTATTTTCGTCGACCACGTCAAAGCGTTGATTGAAGGAATACATAAAGATGCGCAACCTATGACAGGTGACAGAAATCTCAGATCCCTTAAATGCAAATCTCCATTTAAGGGATCTGAGATTTCTGTCAACTGTCATAGGTTGCGCATGTCTATGACTCTAAATAGACCAAAACAGTCTATAAACAAGGCCGGAAAAAAAAACGCATAAATCGCGAATAGATCGAAAAGTAAGAGGTTTAGAGAAAAATCGGTTCTTAAACAACGTGATTTCACGATAAGGCTTTTGAACTTCACCTCGATCATATGTCAGTCAGGACAATAACTTTCATATGTATAGATTTATCTTTATTGCTACTAGTTTGTCCAATACTCGCTTTCCACTAGTAAAGTTAAGCAATCGAATTAACCTTTCTAAATCAATGTTGCACATTTTTTCAGTGTTTTATTTCTCTATCTGTCTAACTCCACAGGATAAGATTTGTATTTTAAATCGATGATACTACCTTATTTCTGATGTATACAGGTTTAATTTTCAGTCTGAACAAATTGCGGTTCAACCACGCTAATAAAGTCTTCGAATTCCACTAATATTTCTATCTAGAAGCCAAAAATAGGCTGCTTTTAAATTCTTACCATAATGTCCCTTAAAGTGCCATTCTTCATACTTCTTCCGTCTTCGTTCTCATAGCAGTTGCTATTAACTTTTAAATAGAAAAAAGCATTTACAGCGGTAAGAAAAAAACTAATCTGCACGGATTAATTGTTTATTCTATACATATGCATATCTCAGTATATGTTTCCGCAAGATCAATTCTAGCTATCAGGTTTTCACATGATAGCTCACTAGTTTAAAGTAGCAGTACCAATACTTTTGCATTATCATGAGCTGTATGATGGTCACCGTTTTGCAGTAAGTATTCAACTACCACACATCTTTTGATGTGATGTTCTGTTCCGTGTTCATATTTCTTAAAGCTCATGGGATGCTCCTTTCTCATTGCTTCGCGATATTCTAATTCGATTATATCTCTGTACGCTAGGCAACTTAATTTTTGTTTATTTTTCATGCGAGTCCCTTTAAATTATTTCCAGGACATTATAAATTTGTTTTTGCATATAATTACTTTCTCAAAAAAAATACCAAACGTAATAGGGTAATCTTCTGGTGTCCATAAAAAGGAGATAGTTTTTGATGAAAATGAGTTTTTGTCATTGCGTTTAAAATACAGTAGAATAGTGATGTCGTGAATAAAATGAAACAAAAGGTGTTCGCGTTAGTGAGCTGTTCACGGTAATGCGAAACTAACGTGAAGCTTAAAATGACATAATTCCATGGTAGAAACAATATATAAATACACTTTTTAAGAGTTTTCCGAAATTGTGCTTTATTTACCTTAGCTTTGTCTTAATTTCCAGCAGTTTCGATTTTCTTAGTTTATGATGATGTATGATGTAAATTAAAACTACTCCGTATAAAGCTAAGTCTTCTTTATTTTTTATTTTACCTATCACGGATTGTGTCGCACCATTTTTTCCCCTAAACTTGTTGTCTTCGCGCTGCATGTAAATAAAATCTGCTTGCAATAAAATCTCGTACACCTTAATGTCAAACAAGCTAATTTTTGAAGATTATTTTTCAATGTCAGCTGACTTTAGATTTGACAGATGTAACATATTATGCATAGAGGTTATGGTGACATAAAATTACTGTAGGCACAGGTGTAGATACTTTTAAAATTGAAACGTCAAACTAGAAATGTCACAAGAAAGGTGAAATCAATATAGGTGAAACTAGGTGTACGAGATTTTATTGCAAGCCAGTGTACGTCTTCATTCTTCAATCACGTGCTCTTTTTAATGGAAAATAAAACACTTTGTTTTTTTTTTCGATGACATTATGAAATCTGTTTTAACATCAAATGTTTCATCTAACACTCAGACAACAACTGTGCACAATAAACACCAAAACACGCAATAAGCAAAACACTTACACAGCTGCACCAAATCAAGCAATACCTATTGACTTATAGAGAAACCCTGGTAAATACCAGCCCACAAAGTATGTGTTCACGTTACCGAGTACTGGTCTGCTCACATTATATGACTCTGACTGTTATCAGAATGATTGTTCACATTAGCCCGAATTTCCGTTACCCGGAGTATACATGCGTAAACTAAGTTAAGTAACTACGAAGATATTTCTAAACAAAATCATCGTAACATCGGAGAGGGTTACGTCAATTTACGTTACCAATATGTTTGTGAAGTTTAGTTCATTTACAACTTTTTAAACTTCATATTTAATAATTTTGTTGTGTTGGATAAAGTACACCAAACAGGGAATATTCATCAGTTCAGTATACGCTACCACTTCCATGCAGCCCAAATCAACTCAAGTTCGCCGAATCATCCATAAATAAATGTAATCATAAATGGTTGATATTACTGAAGTAATTGACTGCATGTCGTTAGAGGCAGAGACAGTATCATAGTTTCAACAAGACAGACAGAAGTAGTTCACAACAGTATTAATCTAAAATATTTTCAGAATCATTTCAGAGGCAACTTAAGTGGCAGATTTTTCCAGTACTACTAGTCAAGTACCCAGACGTAACGCGCATGAACACTTTTCATGAAATTTATTGACCAATAATATGCCATAAATGAATCTTCCACAACACCATCATCTAGCAAACATTATCAGAAATATGTTCCGTTATAGTAACAAGATTTATAAGAAATGTATCGCTCAGGAATTAATATGACATTAATATCTCTGAAATGAGATTGACAGCATCCGGAAATGCGGTATTTCATAGTCAAATATGAAGAAACAATTCACTGAGGAATGAAGATTATACATCTCTAGAATATGAATTGAAGAACTAACATAGATACACATTTTTTGTTTCATAGATAATATTATAGATTAATATTATATTGATAGTGTATTGTCCCAGTGACACTGATTTTTTTACTTAAATCGGATTTATGTGTGTTTTTTAGAAGGCATTTCAAAATATGACCCATTAGCACAGTTTCTAAACAATAGCTAAAACCATAAATAAACAAAAACTATCTCCTACATAGTATCACCCTGTTTTTTTCTTATCGCAACTAATGATAAAATACAAATCTTGAATGTTTTGTATTGAAAATTCCGTAAAATATACTATATAATTTTAGTAAGATAAATTGAGCTAACTCAAAACAGTTTCCAGATTAATAAGATAAAAACAAAAACTTAGGAAACAAGGAAATACTATTTTATTTACGATATATAACATATACCCGATATTTTCTGTATACATTTTTTTGTAATAAATGAATATTCTTGGTTTGCATCATGCGCTCATATTGTAAATGTAAGCGCTTCATCTGCTATTCCACCACACATTCAGCTGTTGTCGTTGTTGTGACAAAAGTGCAATATACTTATGTATGTAAATGTATGTAAGTTACTTACTATTTGGTTTTTGAAATTCTGAAAACTAATTAATATTCCAAATTAACACAGTACAAGCAATAAAATTTAAAAAATTTCCTTTTTGAATTAACATCACCAACTTATTTTAATTAAGTACTCAAGTGCGTTTAGTTCGAATAATCTTATATTGTTCAAAGAAAAGGAATAAGTACTTCTAAACCGACACTAACAGTATTGATTCCTCGAAAAACAGACAGCTCATATGGGCTAGTTTGATTCGCACTTACTTTGACAAAAATAAGCGGTTGTGTAATATGAAATAGTCAGCCAACTGTTACAAAGATTTTGCATACATATTCAGAAAACTAATTTCATTTAGACCGCTCAAATATCTCTAATTTATCTGTATCACATTCGCTAAAATTACATAGAATATCGTTTTACAGTTTTTATAAGTAGCTCCGGGTGGGATGACTTAAATATGACTACGATCAGGTTAGGATGTCCACATATGTTGCCATTTATTACGCATATTTTCAACACATCTATCCTGTGTAATCAATAGTAAACCTTCTGCGGTATCGTATTTGCTGCCAATTAGCCTCTTGCCTGTATTGTCGAAAATCTTTGCGAAGGTAATGGCGTGTCAACTTACGGAATACCTTAACAGGTACAATATTTTACCTAACGTGCAGAGTGGTTACAGATCGGGTTTCAGTTGCGCTACTGCTCTTACCATATAAAGATTGTTGAGGATATTATTACTGAAACGGACAAGGGTAACCTTACAGTCTTGTGCCTGTTGGACTATTCTAAGGCATTCGACACTATTAATCAGAAACTGCTACGTGCTATTTTACATTATACTGGACTAAATGATGATGCAGCTGCTTTGTTGAGTAGTTATACGAATAATAGACTGCAAATGGTGACTCTGAACGGAATTGGATCTGATTGGTTGCCATTATCATCGGGAGTTGCTCAGAGTTCTGTAGTTGAACCGCTTATACCGGTTGATTTCAGAGATAGGATAAATGACGGCGGGAAGAGGCAAGAGGTACGAAAATTCGCTAAGAAATGGGGACGCGAATGAGTCTATCACAGTGCTGTAGACTAGACGAGACTACAATAGACTGTGATAGAGGGACTTGTACGCGCCGTTATTTATCCTATCTCTAAAATCAACCGGCATATGCCGTATACACTTCTCAGTTATTCAAGGTTCTAAATTATTCTCGCTATCATTGCTATGCTGATTACGCAGGTTTATTTTTCATTTCCTATTGCCGACGCTGCTGAGGCCTTTAATAAAATACTGACTTGGAGAGTCTAATCTCCTTCTCGCGGGATTATTACCTACAGATCAACGCACTAAAAACGGAAGTAATTTTATTTGGACCCCGTAAAAAATGTTTACAAATATTAGAATGTAATCTGCGAATTAGACTGGATAATACAAATCTCGAATTTAAATCTGTAATTAAAAACCTTGGTGTTGTCGTACATCAAAAATTAAAATTTAATGATTACATCATCAAATGCACAAGAGTTGCCTATGGCACGCTTAAACTAATTTACAGTCATAGATCTTTCTTAAGGGCGCGCGACGAAACAATATGGCGGACATTTGTACCAATGTAATTTATAGTACCACCTATTCGGTTCATTTTAAGAAAAAATACGCAATTATTTTGCGAAATTATAGGTACAATGGAATCGTGAAACTATGGGTTTCGAAATGACGCACGCCAAATCTAAAATAAAAGTATTCTTAATAAGAAAAAAAAATAAAATTGTTTGAAGCAGTCGAGAATTTAAGGAATTGCGGCTAATCTAGGAATAAATTCAAAAATCTGAGATAGTCAAATTGAAACTAGATATGTATTCTATTAGATACAACATGTAGTAGCGTATTTCATAGTTTAAATTTTGCAAAAAGCTACCGAATAAAAATTTTGCAATAAAATTTAGCCTAGATACGATCCGTGTTAAGGAAGTCGTGGGTAATACAGAAAATCAGGAAAACCTAATGTTCGGGCATTGCTACATAGATGTCGCTGCTAGCGCTCGCAACTGTGACCGCATTTTCAGCTAAATGCCGCGAAACGATAACATATACGAAATATTATTATTATTTAAAAAATAACTTTGTAGGGACCTAAAACAGTACGGCTCAAACTAATTATGCAAAGATAATACAAAACATGCCTTGTTTGCTAACCTAAATGCTACCGATATATTAACGCAATATAATACGTTAGAGAGAGAATGGCATATCTTGATCCTAAACCATAGGTATTTACAAAAATGGTGACTGATTCAAGCTTGACGCCACCATCAATAGCATAGGAGTGTTTCATACCATACCACAAAGACGTATAAACTAAGATAAAATGCATGAATATCAGTACGTGTCAGTACTAAATATTGCTGTATTTCAAAATATATGAGATTTTTATCAAAAAACATTGTTAGATTTATAGGAGAGATGTTCATAAAATAGCAGTCATAAACTACAGTAGGTACTTCATATTTTTTTCGTTTTCCTCGAAATGAAACAACAGGATGAAGATGATTAAAAATATGCAAACTATATTTCCACTGAAAAATGTTTGTAGACTAAATTTACATTTTTCTGGTAATCGCCTTTCTTTTAAAAAGTACATAGTGTTGTGCCATCACTCAAGATATCAAAGAAAAGTACATTGAAAGTAGTTTACTTTTAATTACAGCCAATGTATGCAGACACATTCAAGTTATTTATTTTGATCCTAATAATAAAGTTTGTATTTACCGCGAATATCATACTCGTAATTATGCACAGGTTTTTTAGTACTAGATAATACAGAAAGTTGTATCTTCCCTCTTCTGACGTTTCCGGTAAATTTTAACATAGGCAGAATATAAAATTATCTGTAGTAATACCATGAGCTTTGAATTTATCGATAATTTCACGAATGCTTGTTGCATAGCGACGAAGACGAGTGTCAATTTGACAAGCATTTAAACCACGTAATTTAGAATTTACAAAGTTTTTCTGAAAAGTATTATATTAATTGAAAATTGGAATTAAATGAACGATATATTATATTTCTCATTTCTTCGCTTTTAACAACCTTTAGTGAAAAGGTTCTTTTTACTAGAGTAGGGTAAAGTTTCGATATGTTATCTCAATACTGGTATCGATTATTCGATATCTGAGATAACGATGGTGTATCGATTCTAAGATATAGGAATTTAGGAATGAATTCTAGAGGGTATCGATACATACGAACCGATGTCAAGAAATTCATTACAAAGTCCATTACATTTATGAATAAATCTAGTAGGTACTTCGTACATCAGTAAATTTTTAACAATGTATATATGTATAAATTATCTGTTTTATGAAATAAACAGACTATATTACATATACAAGTTCGAAATCGTATAAAACTATGAATTAATTACCGTACATACTGTGAATTGTTGATATCGATGCAAAATATGTCTTCAAAAAGACAATTTTTAATAAAAACAATATTATTATTGCAAACGAACCTCAAACGACAAAAAAACACCAATAAACTGTCGGTGCTACTAAATAGAATAGTTGCTACCTGACATTCCCATTTGTGGTAATAGACTCAACCAAGCAAAAATGTGTCGTCTGCGCAGCTATGACAAATGTAGCCTTTTCATTCTATTCTGTACGAACTCTACACGTCATATGTGAATTAATTTTAAAAATAAAATAATTAAAATATGCTGTAGTTAATTGTATTTAAAAAAATATCAGATTGTAAAAAATTCCATAAAATGCTACAATATATGGATAAATAAATAGTATCCTATCACTTTCTTATTTATTTATATTTTTCTATTTAGTTCATACGTCTCCAGCGTGTAGGATTACACAAACACATGTATAAAGCATGATAAAGTATAAACAAAAAATTCTTTGTGTGTATTGTGTACTAATAGAATAGATTTTCTCTATACTTATCCGATTTATCTCGAGCTAACAACAGTATTGTACAGAACGTGCGCGCTCTGAAATACGCATGTACCTATAAAAGCGAGATAAAAAATGTTGCACATATAAAACTAATAAGAATTTATTTGACCCCACGATATGCATATAGTCCATCCATCAGAGTCCTCTATATGTGAAGATCAAAACTTAAAGTCTAACGTTATAGATGGCAGCACATGCCGGAACAATATTAACTTATCTGTCCCCCACCATTCGTTACGTACCCTTAAATAGAAAATTAAAAACTATGGTTTGTGAATCGTTGGTGCTATCTTTATTCAATTACTGTGACGTTTTGTATTGTACTTGTATTGACTCTCTGTGCGGCCGTAAGATCCAAAAAGTGCAGAATTCTTGCTTGCGACTGATGTTTGCCATTCGTAGGCGTCAACCTGTTAGCCATAAATTGAATGATGTAGAATAGTTAAATATGCGCAATCGTAGACTGCTGCATGCGGCTCGTTTGTATTATAAAATTATTAACTCTGGGAAGCCGGAATATCTTCGCAATAAAATAACATTTCGAACGGATGTACGCAACTTGAATATTCGATTTAAGGGTATCCTGACCCCGGCGGCTCACGGAACGCAACTGTTCCAGAAATCGTACTCCTATCAAGTTGACCGAGTTCTAAATACTAGTCCGTCGGAAATTTTACAGGTGCAATCCTTTAGATCGTTTAAGAATGCTTACTTTAATTACCTCCTTGGCAGTCAGAGGGGCTAGTAAACTATCATTTCTAATTGGACATGGTGAGCTGCTGTTGAACCCTTGCGTGCATTGTGATGATTCGGAGTGTGAACAATAGTTTATTATCCTATTTAGTTTCTACGATTTTTTTTCCTTAGTTGTATATGCATTTTTTTAAGTTTTAGTTGGGGGTTGCAAGGAAGAACGTCTGTTCATCTATCAATGAACTCGAATGCAGCCCTTTTTTCTCTCCCCAAATGCATTTTCAGTATTTATTTGTAAAAATTGTATATTTACAGCGAAAATAAAGCGCTATTATTATTATTATTATTATTATTATTATTATTATTATTATTATTATTATTATTATTATTATTATTATTATTATTATTATTATTATTATTATTATTATTATTATTATGATTATCAATGTTATTATTATTATTATTATATAGGTACAATCGTATATGACAATATTTCAAGTACGACGTTTCAACATTGAAAGCCTTTGAGGAATCCAACGAAAGCTTTCAAGAAAATTTAGACTTAGGACATTTTAGTTGTTTGTTACAATTCATAGTCATAGAGTAGAAGATACTTCCGCTTATTTGCAAAGCCAGGGGGTAAGAAACATTTCTGCATTCCCTACTGTGAGTATTTTTATCAACACCTGGCAATTCCCTCTGTGTATTCAGCATCTCTAAGCCATTGAAAAGAAGTTGATGAAGCAAAGAAACGGAAAATCTGCAAAGAAGGGTTAGAAATACATTATACGGAATCCACCTAAATGTAAAACATCCCGCATAAATCCAGTTTAAATGAAGTGAATTTATAAATGCCCGGAAAGTAAGGAGTAAATCTGGTGTACCCCGTTAGATGGAAGGAGACATTAGCAAGAGAGGACAAATAGTAGAAAGAGAAAGAGAGAAAAAAGTTGGCGAGAAGAGAAAAGGGTAGTGTTTGGTCCTGGGTCCAGAACGGCAATACGAAACACACAATGTTTACGGTTAATCCTGGGAGCTATTTATCAGAATTACACGGTAAATGCTCGGTTCTCCTGAGAAAGATGAATGAGTCAGTTACGGAAAAATGAAAATATGATTCCGAATCATTTCTCTCTGACACTATTTAAAATGTTCGCCCGCACCGGCTATGATTAATTGTTACGTAGCTAAGTTACTATAAATATTAAAGATACTTCTCTATGTTTGCGTTTATATGTTGAACGTGTAAAGCATACAGCATTTATATACGTATGTATGTACATTATCTGTAGCTACACCTACGCGAGCTCATGTACGCATCAGGTTAACGCACGCATGTGTGCTCTTGACTTGAATGATATTCGAGAAAGGGAAATTAAACACTAAGTTATAATTTGAATTCCTCTGTTTCAAACACATTTGTATGCTAGCAAACATTGTCATTAACATGTTAATTACGTGAAATATATTTTTAACACAAAACAATTTAAATGCGTACATGTATCATTTTTTACATATGTGTATATACTGCTCTATTGGTAGTTATTGTACCGTACTTACAAAGAAAGTACTTATTTGTAGAATTTAAAATGAAAATAAAATGGATATATTTTTTGGTATTATGCAATACATTTGAACCTCGTTTATATCCGCGCTCACTTATGTCCACCATCACTTATATCTTCACTGTGGCACTCATTTATATCCGCTCGGCATCCGCCACCCGACAGTGCACGTATTCATATGAGCCAATCAGTGCGTAGCACCGCCTTTCCTCTCCGCTAACCGGATAAGAGTGGCGCCCCTCTCGAGAGGATATAAGTGAACTGTTAATTGTTAATTACGACACTCGCTAAAGCTCGTGTCGCAAACTTTTAACTAGTGAAATAAAATCGCACTTTTAACACTTGTATCGTAAATAACCATTCTACAAACACAATTTTTATTATAAAATATAATGAAACTACACTGACAAAATTTGACAGCTCATGAATACGTTTTGACACAACTGGACGCAACAGTTAGTGTATTAATAAAACAAATGACGTAATACCGACACATTAACACATAAATAAATATCGGGCGATCGAGAAAGATTGTCTGAAAAAAACTACTTTCCCAAGTCGATAAGTGTGTACTTATTTCCATTTATGCGTATGAAGTTAGCAGTAAACAAAAATTAGTCAACATATGCCATTTTTCATGTTTATTTGTTCATTGGCGTCCGTTTATTTTCTCGTTTTTTCATTGTGCATTTTTTACCTATTTTCGTAATTTATTTTCATCAAAAAGTCTTTTTAAAGGCTATTTAAGCTCATATTTAGCGACTGCGGTACGTTAGCATTACTGCTATTCTATAAAACATGTTACAAGTAAAACTTAGTTTTTAGGTTATAATGCCTCTTACTTTGGATGCTTTGGACTAAGAGAAGTTTCTTTTGGAAGCATATTTCCGAAGTGGAGAACGTGATCCAAATGGTCAATGGAAATATTCAACAAGGTCATGTATTGACGATTTAACTACCGAATTTCCCGATATCGACTTGGATTATGAATCGCTTTCACGACACGTTTTGAGAACAGTAGAGCGTTTTAGAAATACGGACAGTGTTGCTAAAGGAAAAAGCTCTGGCCGTAGGACAGTTCTTAATGAGGAAGTAGTGGAAGATATTCGAGCTCGTCTTGATCAGAGTCCATGAAAGCCATTACGACAATTGGCTTAACCAACAGGTATACATAATTATTTTGTCTAGTTTTTTCGCAGAATATATGTTGAAACTAATTTAAAAAACCTAAAAAAAATTATTTTTAGGTTTATCTTATGGTTCGTGTCATAAAGTAGTGAAAACTAAATTACATTATCACCCATATAAAATATCGGTTGTACCAGAACTCTATGCATTAGATTATAATAAACGTATGGATTACTGTCAATGGTTCAATGCAAATTTAAGCTATGATGAGCTGCTAAATTTATCTTTCTTTTCCGATGAAGCATGGTTTCATTTATCGGGATACGTAAACTCACAAAACTATAGAATATGGTCAGCTGAAAATCCTCATGTCTACCATAAAACACAGCTACATCCTCTGAAAATTGGTGTTTGGGTTGGTATGTCACGCAGGAGAATTATCGGACCAATATTTTTTGAAGAAACAATTACAGCTGCAAATTATCGTGAAATTCTTAATACGTTTATAGAACAATTGCACGATGATGAGATAACGACAGGTTTCTTTCAACAGGATAATGCTACTGCCCACACTGCGCGACAGACTATTGATTATCTACAACAATTTGATGACAATCAGCTTATTAGGACTAACAGATGGCCCCCAAGATCTCCCGATCTTACTCCATTAGATTTTTTTCTGTTCGGTTATTTGAAGAATAAAATATTTCGCAATGGGTTGCACACATTAGACGAACTCAAGGAAGCTATAAGAATAGCAATAAGCGAAATTGGACCAGAAATGTTGCAGAATGTATTCGAAGGTATGAAGAGAAGAATCGACACATGTTTACTTAATAATGGTGGCCATATTGATCATAATTTGTAAATTAAATTTATTTTATTATTAACGTTACTATTACTATCTATTATATTCAAAAAAATAATTATAAAATGTATCTTTACATGTGGTTTTTAAAATAAATAATTGTTTCTCTATAAATTGTTTTTTTTTCAAATTTAATCCTAAGTAATTCAGATATTGACATGAAATATAGCTGCTTGTTTATGCAATTCCGTTCATCACAAGAGATTGTTAAGTTGCCTACCTACATATTACAATTAAACGATTCGCAACGTCAATGAAAACAATTTCAGGTGAGCGGCAATTTGCAATGTTGTGGTCATGTTCGCATTTTATCATGGTAGCGGCACGGACAATCATTCTCGATCGCCCGATATCTCTAATTGCATAAACTGTACATTTAACATTAATTATCCAAAGAATATGTAATTTTCATTGTAATAGAAATCATTTGATATATACGGAATTTTCTCTTGTCATTTTTAACAAACTGTCATTTACTTTTAACTCAAGTGTTAAAAGTGGACTTTTTCACACGTTACGCTATAAAATCGCATTTTTAAGTGAAGTTAGCCGTGTCAAAATGTCAACTTTTAACGATGTTTGTAGAAAATAGTTATTTACGATACAAGTGTTAAAAGTGCGATTTTATTTCACAAATTAAAAGTTTGCGACACGAGCTCAATTTACTAGTGAAATAAAATAGCATTTTTAACACGTGTATCGTACACTATTTCTTATACAACTGTTTATATTTAATTAAATGAATTATTATTTCTACAAAATTTTTTGACATTTTATCACAAAAATAAAATGTATCACAAGACAGGTGCCAGTCATGGTAACGCACTGATATTTGATAATTAGAAACGTCAAGAAAGTTTTGTTGACGTTTTTTATTCCTATTAAAATAATAAAAATGGATCTTGATGAGATTGATTGAAACTATATAATGATAATGCCCAATGAATGCATATTATATAGTAATTGTTGTAATGCTAATGTATGCTCATATATGTACATATATCAATATTTACATCAATAAAGTAACTGTCATTAGCGTTATACACATTTTCGCACTAGTGTTAATAGTACCTATATTCTTCAACGAGCGTATAATGACAGCTATTATTAACCAAAAGTTATTATTATGCCAAAAGAAGAAACAAAAACACCAAGTTTTAATACACAACAAGTAATATTTTACTTTGGAACTCTATTTTAGGTTTAAGGTCCTCCATATATTATATAATATATCTAATACTCCATATCCTCCTGAATGTCTAACATACATATACTTCACACGTTAAAACGCAATTATTGTGTTTTAACGTGTGATGTATTGTTTTATGAAGTTTTCTGGTATGACTATTAATTTGGATGATACATATTAAGAAATTATGCTCCTTGACAGCTAGTTTCCTACTCTATTCATTACCTTCTGAAGAAGAATTTAAATAAAATTCGAAAGCTTAAGGTTAAGATAAATGAGTCTTATTTCCTTTTAAAGGATTTTTTCATTGGCTGCTAACCCCATTAATGCTACGTCCACCTTCTACGTTTAGCTAACATTGTGACAGCCGTTACTTCCCCTCTAAAGATAGAATAATATACAGAATGTTCCATTAAAAACATGCAACTTTGTTCGATAATGAAGTTTTGACTGACGCTGTGTATTTTTTTTAACTCTTTATTGTAATAAATTCATACAACAATCCTAAAACTATTTCTCTAGCTATTCTAACGTGGTGTATAATGAGGAATATAGAGAGATGGGCAAAATGTCCGCAACGAGATTATTACAAGAGAACAAAAAGTGAAAACCCTTCCTAGTTTTTGACAATCTGTAGGACCAAAATTATACTATTTTACTATGCTATCAATATGTGAATGACGTCATTATATGTCAAAATGTCGTGGTAGTTGTAATTTTTTTAAATCAAACGGTTTGGTTTTCATTACTGATTATAAATTCTCAGCTAACCTTAAATCTAAATTCAATTATCTTGGACATACTTCTCAAAAGAATTCAAATGCAATAATCTTTTAATAATACAATTAAAACATAAATAATAACTAGAAGAAAACTAGTAAGTGCTCGAGTTGTTTTCTGTCGGTCAGTTGGTAGTGTTCAAGTTTGTCCATAGTTTCGGAAAAAGTAATGAAAGATGTTACCCTCTACATTTAAGATTCCGTTTTCAAAATTTTCTAGAGTCTTCAGTTTGATAGAATATACATATACATTTTAAGTAACTCCAGACATGGAATCCTAGAAAAATTAGATCTAATGATCTAGAGAGGCGGTCAATAAAAAAAGTGTTGTAAATTAGTTGATGCTTTATAATAAGAAATAATATAAATGCATATTTCATGCCTAAATATAATCTGAAAGTCTGTATATGAATAATAACAAATCACTACCAATTTCATAAATTTTATTACATCTAATTGCATATTTCATAATTTTTGTCATCGTTTTATTAATTGACTTCTACTCATTAGAAAGACACAGTAACCTGCAGTATTAATTGAATCATTTAAAAGTTAAATCATTTAATGTAATGCTAGTAATACTATTCGTTTGTGTCAAATGAGTCAATTTTTATTAAAACGTATTGATCTGGTCTACGAGGCATGTCAATATTTTACATCGCATTGGATATTCGTTCGGTAATAGTGACCGTGAGAAGGGTTGCTATGTTGAGAAACATAAGAGAGAAGTATTAACGTTGACAAATGTGTCTCTGTAAACCTCTATACCAATCCACTGCTCTTGTTTTTGCAAATCCAAATGGTACGTTCTAAACCTAAGCGACAGTCGGAAAAGGTAGGTATATATTTAATGTAAATGGTGCTAGGACAATGCTATATTAAACAAAGAGAATTGAAATGTGCACGTGTATCTTTAACAAGTATTTCATACACAAGTCAAATAATGCGATTTCTATCTCGCAAATTAAATGTCACATTTTGTATACTTAATTGACAAGTGGGTAAATACAGGCAAATGTGAAACAAAGGTTTTTCGTTGTAAAGCTATCTATTATAAACAAATGTGTTTCAAAGCTACTCTATTCTAATATTTTTTTATTAGGGGAGCTGATAGTGATGTTCTTAGTTTAAATAATAATTATGAAGTCACATGCAATCTTTACGAATACTAATCATTTTCTTTAGTTAAGTGATCTACTGAATTAATGGGGAGATGTTATTGAAGTTTATACTTCTTACCATACTGGATACCATATCACGATCCATTGTGTGCGTTTTGTGTAATAGATTCTTTTTAAATTCTGTGTTGCTTATTTTTGTGCTTTCGAATCTATGCACTGGCAAAAAATTGTAAATAGATGTAAACCCCTCTTCAAAACTTAGGTACCTACCTAAACTTTAAAGCTACAACGGATAAAGAATACTTCTTGACGTTCAAACTAAGGTTGAACAAAATTATCATCATTATTATGAACAATTCCAATGTACAACATAGAAAATAAATGTTTTAAACCGTTATTAAGCATGTTAGCTGCATCGCATGGGCATAGTAAACTCTCCCCTGTGTAGAAACTGTGGAAATGCACAGGAAACTCCAATCCATCTTCTTCCCGACTGTTCGACGGTGGACAGGGAGAGGCGGAGTTACTTCGGGATCGGGCGTCTGGACGATCCCGGAGTGAGAAAAGTAACTTACGACGAGGTTGCGGACTTCTTTGTTCGAGTGTAAACTGGCTAAGAGGAGTAAAACAGCACGGGGGCACAATAGGCTTTTCTTATGGCCGAGCTTGGTTTTACGGTTCTTCTGTCCGTGCAGTCCCAAAAAAAGCATATTAGCTTTAAGAACCACATCTTCAGGTTCGTAATAGGTCTGTCCTGTATTATTCTCAACCTAACTGTGTGCGAATTAGAAACCCGACACAGCAATTGTGTACTTAATATGAGCCAAATGATACTCAATACATCCATAAACAGGAATTCCACTACGTTATAGATATTGATTTTCACATAAAAACATAAATTTTCTAGTGACATTGTTAATGTTACTTGACCACAAAAGCATCTTATCAAACAAGAATGCCACATATTTTTGCTTACTCATTTTTTCTAGTGGATGAGGTATGATGTGTACTAAAGTTGTTTTCTGCGTATTGCTTACTAGGTATCTATACTTTTTGTACCTATAGAGTGCTCTCAATTCATATTGAATTATTCTGTTTACTATAACCGACTGGATATTTGTTACCGTTTACAACGCAAATGATCAGTTTTATTCTACATAGTTAAGTAGAACTTTTCACAACCGTTGTTTACTGTGTTAAATTCTTCCGGATGTTGGTGCGTAGTTAAGTTTTCAATTCACGTTTCGCTGATCATGCTGCAATCATTAGCCGGGTGCTCCACTAACAGTTAATATTACTAAAGGTAAACAGGCAGCTCTACAGAAGAATCGGAAAAACAAACTTAATCGTTGTTGGAGTCGTTGCTCAGTTAAAGTTAAAGTTTGCTCACTTAAAGTTACTCCAATTCTTCATAACTTCAGGTAGCACCCATATTAATCTCTGATGGTACTGTGTAGTTGTCGCCAGGACTTGTCGTAACTTATCTGATGGTCCCCGTTTTGAAATAAATATGTATACAACGTGTTGCGAAAGAAGTGATACGAAATGTATATATCTACCCTACACAGCTGAGATAACTCAAAAAAACCGTTAGAAACGAAGATTATTGCCACACGGTTCGATACAGTCAAGAAGATAGAGCCAAATAAAGACCAGCTGTAAATACTACATACCAAAGTCATATACGAACTTGAATATCATTGTGGAAAATGTTACATCCAAAAGACAGGAAGGAGGACTTAAGGAATACCTGCGAAATGCCCAATCTGAATACACTGTAAGATCTGTAGTAGCCAACACTTACTTCACAACTGTGACCATTGCATAAACTACGATAATGTTAAAGTCCTGACCATAACTACTCAGTAGCATCCATCAAAGATTAATACAAGAATTACTAGAATTTACGAAGAACCTAAGTAGCGTTAACAGTTAGTATGGATACCGACTGAGAAACACCTCGTGAATAACTTTTACGGGTCATCGGTACAACCAGAATGCTGAAACGGATACAGGCCATCGAACTACAATGATTATGAATGATCGAAGTGAAGAGGGAATAAAACATACAACAAGCTGCAGACGACAACAACATCAACCTTTAGAAACCTGCGAAAAAGCATGATCAGCGAAACGTTAATTGAAAACTAGTTAGACGGGAAGTAACGGCTGTCACAACGTTAACTAAACGTAATTAAGATGATCGTGGAGCTAGTGGGGTTAGCTAGTGGGCTGTTAATCCCACTAGCTCCACGATCATCTTAATTGAAAACTTACCTACGTGACAACACTCGAAAAACCAACACAGTTTTACAGAACCATCTAATTGCAATTTCAAAAATGCAAACCTATTACTAAATGTGTTCAAGGGCGTTAATATATAATTATTGAGCCAAATAACTTTACTTTAAATTGATTCTTCATTTTCCTTTTTCAAAATCATACGACAATATACATACATAATATACTACTATCCATAAATACGTTTTATACCGTAATATAGTAGAACAGTAATAATGATATGTCAATTCCTAATGCCGTTCATGTTTTATGTGTTTCAGTTCCACCGGAACAACCTACCATTCTAGACAAATGGGGTCGGTTACTGAACGGAACGGTTGGACCTCATCGGGAAGGCGATGACATCACATTAACATGCAGGACGGTCGGAGGCCACCCTGAACCCGTCGTCCGATGGCTTGTGAACGGACTCATCGTAGACGATCAGTATGAATATAATGCTGGGGACGTGATAGAGAATCGGCTAGTTTGGCCCTCTGTTACAAGACAACATTTAGAAGCAATATTCACGTGCCAAGCGGTCAATACGAAATTAACGGAGCCCAAAGAAGCTATGGTCGTACTGAATTTGCAATGTAAGTAGAATTATAAGCACGTGTTGCACGGTAAAGTTTGTTAGAACAATTTACACAATACAGCGTAATCAACTCAAATCAAGAGCAAACCGAACACAATTTAACAATTTGGTAAGCAGTCATATACACATATCTGTACTGAATATGAACAGGTTCCTTTTGTATTATAACACCTATCCGAAATTAATGAAATATACTCTATAAATTCACAAATATGAAATGAAATATCCGCAAAAGGAAATTAAGTTTCGATTGTGGCACTTTGCCAAACCATTCTTATAAATACCCGTTTTCGTATTAAGAAATAGTAGCGGGGGTTTGTATATATTATTAATTTTTCCGATAATTTCAATAAAAAATGTATATATGTATGTTAAATTAATAAATTGAAAACGTCAAGAATTGCCAAAAACCAAAAATGCTTGTAATAGGCGCTTATGGTAGGAATCATCCTTCCACTAAAAGAAGTTAAATATTAAAAGCAGACCATAGTTTGTGCCTACCAACCGTTATCAGCGTCCCCTTGAATACTAAAACCCACTTTCATTGCTTTTGCCTTGCTAAGGGTACGTTCATAGTGAGACGACGAAGAGAGCGACAAGCGACGAGACTAGAGGAGCGACGAAAACAAGAACCTACAGTCAAAGCTTAGCGTTAATATTGCTAGAGATGCGATTCCAACATCTTGTTTAAGTCGCTACTCTACTCTCGTCGCTTGTCGCTCTCTTTGGCGCTTCACTATGAATGTAGTCTAACTTGTATTGCACGACACTTCGGCTGGCAAACTAGCAACTATTTGGCAACAAAGTTCTGAAAGTACAATTCTACAATTCGGACGAACGCTGATGACTCCGAGTAGGCAGAAACTGTAGTCTGTTCCTAATACTTAACCTCTTTTATTGTATTTGCTTTTAAGGTAACTTCTATAATTATATCATGAGCAACTATTACCAGCATTTTTTGGTTTAAATTGATAAAAATTATTCTTTTTAATACTATAATTTATCTGATTTGTCGCTACAGATTGTACAATGTAAGGAGAATTCTCAAAAATTTAGTTTGTACTGAGAATGACAACAATGGTAATATACTTACAATATTATTCGTGCAATCTACTGGTTTCAACATTTTCTAATAGAACGCATAATATATTAAAAAGTGTAGAAATGTTCATGTCATTATGAAATCTACACACCTCTATCAAGTACGGAAAACAATACTGTACAGATGTTCCCATGTCTCCACTAGAGCGATCTTTCTCTTTTTATGAAATTCTGGATAACTTGCGTATTATTGTGATTCAATTTTACCCATAACACGTCTAATCTCCACTTTCTGCACATAAATCCTTTACGGATTGTTGGCATAGACACGAGATTTCACGACCTTCATAGAAAGAAATTCCGTTCAACATACAGTGACCTGTTCAGCACCAGTTTCAAAAAGTACGGCTCTATTTTTCCCTCAGCCCATAATCCGAGCTAGCCGTTGTGCATGCTTTGCATAAATTCCATGATTTTTCTCACCAAAAACTCGACACTTTTGATTGTTCACATACCCCTTAAGTTCGAAATGCGCCTCGTTGCTAAAGATGGTTAACTTTCAAACATTGTCGGCCACTTGTTGTGGTTGTAATATCAATTAACAAATTTCCTACGTTGCCCATAGTCTATTAGCTTAAGTTGTTGTAACAACTGCATCTAGTAACCCACTTGGATGTAGATCTTTAGTGAACATTCGATTTAGGCTGCCTCTCGAAGTGTTCTACTGCTCAGGACGATGGCGAAATGATGCGCATTTTCGCACTATCGCAATATTTCTGAGAACTCAGTTGATAGGATGATGCAAAGCTACTTTTCTGTTTATAGTTTCCACGGAAACCTTGTTGGCAAAGGAAATTCATGATGACATGATCAACACGTTCAATGATGGTATTTTATCGTATGCGACAGTTTTCCGCTGGATTAACGAGTTCAAGAGAGGAAGGACGAGATTGCAGACGAACCTCGCAATGGCAGGCCAAAAACCGTCGCGGCGCTGGATATTGTTGATAAACCTCATGATATTTATACTGCAAATTACAAAAAAACGCGTGCATTCCATTATAACACCAAAACTGAACATGCGCATGTTATCTACGTGTTCAGCGGTGCATTTGTTATCAGCAGCAATTCTATGCCACTTAAATAAACTGAATCAAAATCGAATGGACTTTTTTCGAAGATGAAACAAAACAACAAAGCAGTGGGTTAAGTATGGTGATCCCACTCCAAGGAAGGCTAAATTTGTTACATTTACCGGAGAAGTGTTTACTTCCAGTTTCTGGGATGCCAAAGGAATTTTATTTATCGATTTCCTTCCAAGGGGGAAAACCATCACCGGATGCTAACCTCCTAGATTGTCTGACAATCTGCATTCGAGAGAAACGACTCGGTTTAAGCAAGAAAAAGAATACTTTTCATCGTGATACTCGTCCATACTAGCGGCATTGAAAGCTGAAACCTAGTGAATCTTCGGTTTGAAATCGTTAGTCACCCACCCTATTCGCCTGATTTGGCACTTTCCAAACTTCAGATAATTTTTGAATGGGAAAAGATTCCACTCTCATGTGGACGTTCAAGCAGCTGTACTCGAGTATTTTCACGAACTTGAAGATGATTTCAGGGATGGTATTAAGATACTGGAACGTTGCAGGATGCCGTGCGTTAACTTAAGAGGAGACTATGTTGAAAAATATTAAAACAACATTTTCATAAATATTTTGTTTTTATCTCAATTCGCACCACTTCGCATTCCACTCTCGTGTAACTTAAGTATAATTTTTCATTACATAGGATTTAAAGTGCTGACAAAGCCAGCCATCTATAGCCCAAATACCGAAAACTATAGCTGCGACTAGCTCCTAGAATGTGGTCCGAAAGGAAATCCTTCCCCACATCATGTCGTAGATACCACCCTCATCGCCTAGCCTTGAAACAAAAATTGCGTTTAATTTAAAACCACAGTATGTTGACCTACTGAGCTACTACTAGGTCTTGACTGTATAGACTTAGTGCAGAAGTCAGAGTGGTCCCATAGGTTAAAAAGTTTGAGATCTCGTGCTCTATAAGCAAAGTATATTAGAGAATCATACATGAAAATAAATATGTTGAAACGTTTTAGAAAGTATATGCAGACAAGATATACATTACATTTTATTTTGGTTACATTACACAAAAAGTAACTGCTATTCTGATAGGGTGCTAATATATTATAATTTTTTTCTGGTTATGAATATCAGCAAATATTTACCTGAAAATTTTCAACGCTAAAAAAAGCTACTATTTTAATATAAATCGTATGTCAACCATTAATTAAATTATTAAAATTTAATTATTAAATTATATATTAAGTAAATTATAGTAATAGTATATTTAGCAAGTAAAATGATATTTTACTGCAATCCTTTTTTATTTACATCAATATAACTTTATTTATTAAATATTTATCATTCCTAAGTTCATTTATTTTTATATACAAACATATGTTGATTTCCAATTTCACTTTCATATTTTTGAATATCAGGTCTGTCGAGAGTTTCTACATGAGCGTTCTAATTTCTTTATGGACAAACGGAATCGACAATGAAAAGTAAATATTTAAAATAAATTCAGAGATCGTCTTTGTCCAATGTTTTCGGAATCCTAAAAATAACGCAGAGAGTGCAATTGGAAAACCGATCCAACCGGGATAAGTAAACGAGAAAAAGGAACGAAAAAATAAATTGAGATTTCTCACGTGTCGTATTTTCGTCTTTCCAGTAAAGCCCCTAACGGCGACCATTCTGAAGACGGTAAGCCCTCTGGTGGCAGAAAAAAGATACGAAGTGACCTGCGAATCCGCTGGATCACGTCCTCCCGCCATCATCACCTGGTACAAGGGTAAACGTCAGCTTAAGAGAGCCAAGGTAAACTATGCTTATCTATCTATTTTCTGTACAACTAACCGACATGTCTAGCTGAAATCAAATCGGAAATAAAAAGAACTTTTTTTTCGGCCAGAACTGAAATATTTCGAATAACGCATGCGTTATAATACAGACATTTTATAGTATAACATTGATGATCACAGCTTTGATCTTAACCAATTTAAAAGTACCAAATACTACACATATGCTATATAGAAAAGCGATAAATTTGTTCTATGAACACATTCATAACATTCAAAATTTTTAAGTTAATTGAATGTTTTAATAGCTATTTGTATACAATGGAAAATGAATAGAAAGTAAGTGACAATTGAGAGTCAATGTATACTTAAAAGTAAGATACAAGTCATTGAATACATATAAACTTGTGTGCGTGTATACAGGGGTATTCGCGAAAGTGTTTTGTTAGAACTTTCTGATGTTTCCGAAATCCAACAGTTCTGAAAACTTGTAGTTGGAAATATTGCGATCTAGTCTCATCAGCGAAATCAACTTTCTTAATGTAAATAGCACGGTGTATTTTTTGTGTTTTTCACATCGTACATCCCATTTTACATCAAAACTTACTGAGGTACCTATCCTATATCAAAAATCAGTCCTTCTTTGAGTTATTCAATTTTGTTCAAATAGACAGCCCATTGCAACGTTATGTGCGAAATTGTATTTCTAAAAGCACTGCAGTTCAAGACCTGATTGACGTGTTGTTAACTGAAATATGAAGCACCAAATTTGCGTCTTGAAAATTATTGCGTATACACAGGGCCGCCCAAAATTAACGTTGATTTCAACAAAGTAACGTTAATTTCACTTGAAGTCACTTTTTTATGGAACAACCTGTATATTATTAGATTTTTTAATGTACTTAATAATTCTGCATCATTCATTATTAGACATATTACACTCTTTTTTTACAGTTTTCGAGCAAGCACTTTTTTGGTTCGAGAAGAAGTAATCCTTGCATGTCAAAATAATTGAATAATAATACTAATTAAATATACATAGTCTATATATGTCAAACAAAATGACAAATGAAATAAAAATAACTATGGAAATAACGAAATTTTGTATTTATTTTACATTAGAATACCATAAAATTCTTAACAGGAGAGGTTGCATATTTAACGACCGATATCCAAATTTATGCTAAATGGCGTAGAACAATATCAATACAAAAACTGAACCAAGAAAGTTAAACAATGGAGCAGGAAAGGAATAAGTTAAATATGATTTATATAATTTATATAATATTTAAACACAACTTACACACACCAAACTACACCGCAAGGGTTGCAGTCATAGCCAGACAAGTAATACAGCTTACGAAGTCACTGCAACTAAGCACCCACCACACATAAAAGAAAAAATAGCCGCCATCGCCGTCTTGATTTGAACGTATTTAACGTATTCCTTATAAATGCTTTTTTGGCTAATTTTCTTCTTGAAGTTTTTGTATCGATATTTCTATCCGCACACTTTATTGATATAAATAAATCTAAAACATCGTTTTTCCTTAGCTATTTATTTTATTCGGCATTTTGTTTGACATATGTATATAAATCATACATATTTATAGTATAGAGACAATAACAATTACTTTGACATTCAACCATTACTAAAATTTTAAAATACATAAAGTATTTTCAGACTTTCACCAGAAAAGTGTTTATAACTCAAAAACCATAAAAAATACAGTTTGATAATGAATGATGCAGAATTATTAAATGTATTTAAAAATCCAACAACATACCGAGCGTTCCATTAAAAAAAGTTAGTTTCATCGACGTGAACTTAGTTGTAGTGAACGTTCATTTTAGATGGTCCTGTATATATAGATATTATTTTGAAAGCATAAATTTGATGCTTCGTACTTTAGTTAACAATATGCCAAATATGAGGTCTTCAGCTGTAATGCAGAAATACAAAAGGTTGAATACAACTTTACTGTGGGCCGTATATTTAAAAAAACAATTAAATAACTCATAAACGGCTGTTTTTTGATATAGGATACCTCAATAAGTTTTGATGTAGAATTGCATGCGCGATTTAAAAAATGCATAAAAAGTGTATCAGCTATTTAAATTAAGAAAGTTGACGTAATTTCGAGTAAACCGGAAGCAAGACAAGAGCGTCGATAATTTCACTAATGAGACTAGATGACACGATCTCTAAACACAGGTTTTCAGGACTGTTGGATTTCCGGGACAATTTGTAATTTATTAGTGAAAACTTTTGTACACAGCCTAGTGTACTAAAAAATTGCTTCATAGAAATTAGAACAAAATTAACTGCACAAGAAAATAGTTAATGTTGATACTTTGCGAATACTAATTTTTTTGTTTTGAAGATAAAAGTCTATAAGGATGTGCAAGAATATTCATTCCATAAAAATTATTTAGTTGATTTGAAAAGATTAATTATTTACTTATTGGCACATTTAGAGAAAAATGATATGTCTATATACCATATCTACAGTCAAAACAAAATAAATGTAAAAACAAAACGTACATATAATCAATTCTTTTCCTCATTCGTGGTTATGTTTCCCAATATTAGCAAAATCTTTTCAAGACATATCCTGAGCTCTTCATTTTCTCCAAGGTTGGACCTTTAGGAGTTCTTAAGCCTCTTCATCTCCACGAGTAGCTCTATCTGGCCACAGGATTCGCGGTCTGAACTGTAGTGTTTGATGCCCTTATGGGACCCGATTGTGGCAGCCATCAAGTATAGGCATACAGAATACGCCTGGTAACGACGGGGAGCAGTGCTCGATCTATGTTCAAGATGCCACAGAATACCAAGATCTCTGTGGAGTTGATCATTGCTTACAAATCAAGACGCACTATCAATGATGCGCAGCACCCTGTTTTGCTGAACGTTGAGCCTCGTTACATGCAATTTAACGGCGCCGAACGCAGTAAGGGCGTCGTAAGTTAGAATCGAACGGAAAAACACCGTGTAGATAATCATTTAATCCTTAAACTAAGTGAACTTTACGAGCATATGGTGGAAGACAGAGGCCGAGGCGCCCTCAAGAATCTAAACGTTATCATTGTGAAGTGATGACGGAACGTCAACTGCACGTCGAATCCCACACCCAGATAGTGCCCCTGGTGACTCCAAGGCAGCAGTCCTCCCTCCACGGTGATTTGTGAGGAAGGGGAATTGCGCTTCAGGGAAAAGCGTACCGCTACACACTTCTCCGCGTTGATTGAAAGCAGCCACTTCCAAGCTCATTCGCAAATATGGCAGACCTTTGCAGCCTCGGCGACTAGAGCGTCGTTTCTCGACTGTGTCGTCCGCATATATTACGAGATTTGTACTCGAAGAGATGGGAATTTCACTTGCAAAAAAAATAAAAATGTATGGGCTCTGAAGTGAACCCTGAGGGGCACCAGAGCGAATACGTCTGACGGTGGAGTACTCGCTAAAGTGTTTGATGGAGAAGCGCAACCCGATAAGGGAGATCATATTAGGACATACATATGTCAAGACCGCCTATTTTGAATAGCAGCTCGCCATGTCACACCGAATCGAACGCCTGGACCGAAGATGAAGGAGCCGACAAGCCCTCCCGAAACCTGCTCATCTGGCAGAGTTGATCATGTCCCGTAGTTTTGCCAAAATAACGAATTCAGTGATCTTAAATTCGAGAGAAAACTTACAGGCCTATAACTCGCAGAGAGTAGACGATCTTATCCGCGCTTATATGTAGATCATTACGACATTCGCGTGCTTCCAGACGTCCGGAAAAACTCGGTGCCCAGCCATAGCATTCAGAATGCTGACCAGAGTATCAATGACGATTTCTGGGAATAGTTTTAGAGCGATATTGGCCTATATCTCTAGGGCCCTTTCTGTTTTTTACGCAGGCTAATCTTTGTAAATACCTCAACCCAGTCAACAGGATCGGGCGGATCGCTCTGCATCTAAAGCAAGTTCTGGATGAAGAAGTTAACCTCACTGTATAGAGGGCCGTATTGTGGTATTGTAGTAGATATAGGATTCTCCCATCCATTATCTCTTATTACCTACCTTCGTAAGAAACTTCTTTTCGAAGTTATATTTCCTATTTCATCGATTTGTAGACTTAGGATTGGAGAGAATCCCGTTTGAGATTACCAAGCTCTCCGATAGGGAGCCGCCTCCTCAAGTCCCCGCCCTGATCGATGACCTAATCAATGGTGTCGATTCGTTAGTGATTTTAAGGCTCATGTGTATCAGGTCATAGAGTACACAGTATACGCCGAAAGTTGTCAGCCTGTGAGCAGGTCATCTACCTGGCTCCACGTCAGAGGCAAGCAGACGCCGCCTTGAGGTGTTCCACGAGTGGTTCTGATTTCCATCGTCTGATCGCCTACTGTCGTTTCACCTGTCTTTTTTAGAGTATTTCACTTATCCATCGAGTTACAGTTTTACTCACTCCCCTTGCTTCCATTACTCGTTTGATTGTATTGTGCGAGGT
Source organism: Holotrichia oblita (assembly GCA_023690525.1). NCBI lineage: Eukaryota > Metazoa > Arthropoda > Insecta > Coleoptera > Scarabaeidae > Holotrichia > Holotrichia oblita. The sequence continues at coordinate 99,587,973 of CM043016.1, read as the reverse complement.
ATTATCAAACCCACCTGACATGTCTAGGAAAGCGCAGATAGCTGTTTCTCTTTTATCCAAAGTTTTCTGAATGATTCCGACTAGCTCACGCATGGCAGTTTCTGTTGATTCGCCCGCCCTGTATGCGGGGCCTTGTGCAGTGGAGTTTTCTCCATAACCTCCATTCTAATGTAGTTATCTATTACTTTTCTATCGCTTTCAATAGGAAGGATGTTAGGCTTTGGGGAAAGGATTTGGGGTTAGTTCCATTCTCCTTTCCAATTTTTGGTATGAAGGTGACTTTTTCCCTTCTGCAGCTTTTAAATATATATCCCAATGCTAGATTGCTTCTTGTTATATTTACTAGATGTTGTATTACTTCTTCCTGTACCTTCTGCAGGAGCATGGGTGTGGCTGGAAGCTGTTTATCGCCCTCTCCATGCGCTGTCTTGTGCAGATGTGCTTGGCAATTTCCCAATGAACATTTGGCTCCGGATTTTATTTGGAAGATAACGAACTTTGTTTTGAACACTCAGGTTTGATTTCTGCTGTATGCGAACAGTCGTCATTATCAAGAATTTAGTAAGAATCTATATTTTACAATATTTTTGCAGTCATTGTTATCAAGAATGGTAAATATAAAATAAAACAAAAACATTAATAAAAAGTCTACGTTTAATATGAAGGTAGATCAACAGCTATTGTATGCAATAATTGTATATAAATGCAAAACATTATGTGTAATGTAGGAAAGGAGTGTCCCATGTTATACATTATACAGGTTGGGGTACCACATTCGCCTCGGTTGATATACAAAAAACGGTAACACATATTTAAAATCTTTTTTTGAGCATATGTAAGCCCATTGGAAACACGTTCTAATTTTTTTTTTTGAAATATACAGGGCGTTCCAAAAGAAAGTTACACATCAAACTTATCAAAATTTAAATGGAACACCATGCATATTATTGCATATTTCGATGACGCAGACTAAATAAAGGCAAGTTAATATTATATTCCCTATACGTAGGTTCTACAGTTTCTGAGATATTTAACAATTTTTGAAAATGTAGAGCCATATTTAATGAGTACCTGGCGTACGTATTTAAGTTACGTGTTTCAAGTTGTATTATTTCATTAGCACAACCACTACATCTAATGCTAAAATAAAGATGGTTTCTAAAAATGATACATGGAGTATATACGAACTTACAGAACAATGGACTTACATATGCTCAAAAAAAAAGGTTTTAAATATCTGTTTTTTTATATCAACCGAAGCGAATATGGTGCCCCAGCCTGTATATGGTAGTAGTACGGTTAATCGTTAAATCTTGTCACCATTATAAATGCAAACCGAACGGCAGGTGACCATGATCAGGATTCTCAATAAAACAAAACCTACTAGTTATGTGAAAATAGTGATGTACTGACAATCACAAACGCTCCATACATTTTATTCGATTGCAATATCTTTCAAATACGAAATTCTTTACTATAAAATTCGTGAACTTCGTTAGATATGTATATGCTAAATAAGAAACGACACTGTATGTCACTTTTAACGAAGTTGGTTTTAACTGAAATATTTACCTACAGCTTATAAATATAACATGCTTTCAAAACGAACACTTAATTAAAATGTACATATAACTTATAAAGGCAAGGAGGTGTTAATTAAAATAATGAGTTTCATTTGCTATCGCAGTCTCATGTCAAGGCAGAACAGTGTGAGTAGTTATAAAGTCTAAAGTTGTAGGGTTCGTTTTAATTTCGAATTTTTATGTTCGTATATCTCTAGAATTTTATATAATAAGGTTAATTCGTATCACAAACTATTTTTCCAATCTTTAATTTTGCTAATTAGAAGGATTTAATCATTACAGGATTATAATCACGCCAGGTACGCTACATGTAATCATATATAACACTTTTACATCCAAATATACCCTCCAGCATGTCAAACACTATGTCTATGTCATGAAAGAAATTCTTCAGTAAAAGTAGAAATAGCCAGCGACATCTCTGCAAGGGTATTTATATAAGCAACTGTTTCAGACTGTACTTCATTTTAATGACAGAAAAAATTGCTATTTCTGATTTTAACACATTTCAAAATATTGTTGACTTCTATCATAAATTCTAATAAAAACTCTTAAATCTTATATGATAATTTCTTCTATCGAAGAGGTATTTTAACGAGAACATAATTTGTGATTAAAAAGATTATAGAACGTTCATTATTTACAGTAAAATTGCGACGTATTTTTAAGTAAAAAACAACATATTTTTGCTTTAAAAATTGTCTCGTCAGCGGAACCTTAAGCCATTTTACCAAGCTATCTTCAAAGTCTGGATCTGATCTTACAAAGTTTTTCCAGTTACCAAGATTCAAGTATACTTGCAGCTATAAAGTTGACGAACACTGTTTGACATACAGTCGTCGGCTATTAAATTAGTACTACTTACGTTCGCTAAGCCAGGCTATATAACACGATATAAAATTTATGAAGAGAAATGCATAAAAATGCTTGGTTATATGTAACAATTTTTTTGATATATTATACATTAAATTACGTATAGTCAAGGATAGAAGATCAAATCTTTTGTTTTTCTTTCTGTAAGAATTTTTTTCTCTATTTTATGTCGTGCCATACGAAGTCTGGCTTAAGAAATGTAAGTCGTCCTAATTCAGTATCAACGCTGTATATTGAAAATTGAGTTGAGGTAGTTTTAGAATTGCCGTAGTAATTCTTGGAGCAAACTGGTATAAAGCATAGAATGGCTTCTAGTTTCTAGTTATAGACAATGCCAAAACTTATCAAAAATCACGAATAAAGTAAAATAATTGTCTAATATACTACATGTGCCAAAATATTAAAACAGAAGTCGCAATAGCGATTTTCTCCGTCCTCTTCGGTGGATATATAGAAATAATGAATCACGGACAATGATATTAAAAATTTAAAATCGTCACCAAATCCAACAATATATCCGATCATTTCCTCTATTTAACGCAAGCAAAAAATTACAAATGATCTATCCACATTTATATGTAATACCAATTTTCTTAACGACACAAAATATTTCTTGTCGTTAAGGCATAAATTCTGTTTATCCGCTTCTATTGTTTATATCACTAATTACTTGTTAGAGAAGCTGTTGTACAAAATACTTGAATTAATTAGAGATTTAATTAAAACTAGAACTCAAGTCTCACGTCATTCTAAAAATAGTTACTGTCTTGTTAGTACTGCAATAATTGGGAACATTGAAAACCAGCTCTTAAATCAAACCGGTAATTTATCAAAGTAGATAATCTATAAAAATTTTGAAAACACACGCAATAAATATTAAGTGAAAACCATCTTGTCAAAGATACTTGCAAATCATTAAAAATGATAGGGTATCGCGGAGTAAGATACAATAGAGTTAAACTTCGATAACAAGCTATGGAAAAATGCATTAACTTTTCTTTCGTAAATAGCTCTGGTAGGTTTTTAACAGACCGCGACTTTATTCGATAAAAATTCTCATTCCCTTCTAATTCGCCAAAAATAATTCATTACTTCATTTGTTAAACTCCCGTGGACTTTTCCCGGGATTTAATTTAACTGTAATTTTACTTCTTTCAACTAATCTGAAAGAATTTCCTAGCTCGTAACGAACAAGCCAGCAAAAAGACTACAGGATACAAAATTTCTGAAAGCGAATGAGCACGAATGTAGAAAGGAACTGTTTCCAAACTCTGAACACGAAAACCAATGAATGTGGTGAATGGCATATAAATAATAAATGAATACGGTCGCAGCGCACTTGTGTTCATTGTTTTTAATAGGAAAGATCGTTCTAACATAACGATCGTTACACGAGCAAAATGCTGAACAGTTTTGAGGTACATCTGTATCAAATCCTCTAAAAAACATGGTTTCTACCGTGCCGACATTTATAGTCCAGTAATGCATTCGACGAAAATTAAAGCTATTGGCAAAGTATCATACTTTTCACATAGATATATTCATATATGTATCGCATAGTAGCCGTTGTCTTATGAAACTTGGTTTCTAATATACTATTATGTCTATGAATTTTAATTGCCATAATTGAGGATTATCATAGTTAATATTGTGACTGGTTTCTATTTTATGTTTCCAATTGTTAGAGGGCTTTTGGGTTTTGACCGTGACAGTAGTGTAAATGTATAGAATACAAAAATTAACAAAGACAATAACATAAAATGAAAATAAAAATCTGACAGAATAAAAAAGGTTTTCACCCTTCGTGTGGTTTACACATCGAGTTATGTGACCTCCTGGTGTCTCCTACCCACTTTTTCTTCAGAAAAAAACACATTAGTAGCGAAACATCGAGTTTATATTTCTTGTACTTTTATTTTATTTTTGTATTGTATATATGTATTTACACTACTATAACGCGGTCAAAACCCGGAAGCCCTTATAACTGTTGTTCATTAATTTTTTTTATAAAATTCTACAAGTTCAACATATTTACCACTTAGGGAGTATACAGCACTCTCCTTTAAAATATTAAATTTAGATATTTAAATATTCAGTAAATTTAAAATTTCAGTATGGGTTTTGTAAGCCAGTTGGATTTTTTTTTGATTTATGTGTAATGGAACTGTAGGATAAGACTTTGTATACGACAGGTTCTTTGGATTCTTTGAGATAAAGTGGGTCAAGTTTTAAAAGTGTATTATATAATAAATTATCAATATCTTTGGTGTTAAAATTTTAGAATCTTGAATTATGGAGTAATTAAGAGATCGATTAATGAAAAAAGATATGAGGTATGTATTAAAATGGGTTTCCTGTAAATATTATAAGTTAAAATATTATTATGGTTAAAGAAATGTTGTTTTGTAAATTGAACTGATTGCAAGGTTGAATTCTTGTGAAATAATTTCCCTATCTCCAACGAGTTTCGGAGATTCCAGTCCCATACAAAATATTGAGTCAAAGAGAAATAAAGAAAACTCTCGGTAGATAAAATTTGACAATGTTTTATTATAAAATTAAAAAAAAAATTAGTTTATTTTGAGAAACTTAAATAAATTTGAAGTGCTCACAATTGTCTTAGATATACAATCCTTGAAGAGGAAAAACAAATAACAGTAAACCTTTCTTTTGTTTTGTTTACTGCCGAGGTAGCGGTATCACAATTCGTTTCTCTTCTGTACGATAGTTCAATGGCCGACACCAGGATAGATCCTCCAAAACGGGGGCTAACGGCAGCTGTCCTGGCATCTCTTCCCTTGGAACTTGTCAACACAGATAGGGTGCACCACCAAAAACAAATTTATTTATTTGTTACAAAAAATTAAAACTATGATTACAAAAGCAATGAATTTAGTGGACCCTATACACTAAAGTAAAATTATTTAAAGGCTTGTTCTCAAATGAAATGAGTGCTAGTACTGTTACAATACTTATTTAGAAACCACAAAAGAACGATGATAAAAAATATAGCATGACAAACCTGTGTGCGAACTTTTCTCAACGGCAAGAAGAAATTTCCCTGAAACACAAAAACCAACACAAAGAATCCATAAAAAATAATTTAAAAGTCTTAACCAATTCGCTAAAACGAAACTAATTTACAACAACCACAGCAAGACATGTGCTTAACAGGAAAAGAAAAAGGTTCAATTTGAAAAGCACTTGAAAACAATGTTTCTAGCACGGAAAGGATAATCCTGCCTAATTCCTACTTAATTAGCAATACAAGCCATTTAAGCAAAGCAATTAGTACAAATAAAATTGTACAAACACGTGTTCTCGCCGACGGCCCAATAGAGAAGAGAACGACACGAACTTGCGGATTTCCAAGGAGGCTCTGATCCCGTTAAATCATAGATGCGAAGAAATTATAGTTAGGTATATGCATAATATGTATTGTTATGTGATATTTAAACTTATTGTAACTTATTGTTCACGTTAATTATTAAAAAAAAAAAATCTTAGAACAGCGATAGAGGGAGTGGAAAAAGAAAAACACAAATATAATAATAGTAATTTTTTATTTGAAAGAAAAATTCAAAATTTAATGTAACATACATATACAAACACATACATGACACAACACGACCCGATTAGGCATCAATTTCTAAATTAAAAATACATCGTACAATAAATTAGAAAATCTAGTGGGGAATGATGTAACGCCAGTTTTGGTGGATGTAAACAGATTTGTTTTTGACAGTAAGAAAACAGTCAACAAAAGATTTGAATTTAAAGAAATCACACATAAAAGTAATTAACAAACAATTAGATATTTATGCAATAACGCTACAAGTGATAAGTGGGTGTCAGAGTATAAAAAGAAGAAAGAACAGAGAAAAATTCATCAGGACGAGCGAACTTAAAGGGAACATTGAAGAGGATTAACTAAAGAAGAATAACTAAATAAACACGCACACACACACACACACATAATTAGCAAGGTAAGAAAGAGGGTGGGATAATTTTAAGATTTTTGTACAATTTTATTATTATATTTGTGTTAATAATTTCAATCTTTCATTTCTGTCGTTTGTGACAGAACAGTATGTATGTATATATTGTCACTTAAAAGTAACGAGAACATTACAATATCTTAATTTATTGTTATTTTCGACTTCAGTAGTGAATTTTAAGTTCTGATGAATATTATTTAAACAAGATTAAAAATTCTTTATTATTTTATATCCACGTCATTATGATATGTGAAATGTTCTCCCTCTAAGTATTCTGATGATAAACATTGTAGAGCATATTCTATTGTAATAATATTTAGTGCAAATTCTAGTAGAGCAAATTAAAATTTTGTTTTAGAGGAGTATGTTATTTGTGTGTATCATTTCAACTACCTTACAACATAGATATTTATACATAGAACTGTATGGTGTGATCGTGTTTCGTGTTGTGTTGTTAGCTCAAAATATAGTTTTCCAAGAGTATTTTATTTTTACAAACATACTTTACACATTCATATACATATGTATAGGCTTAATTATTATCAAGAATTAAAGCTACATTTTCGATGCAAATGGGACAAAATTATGCGACACCTCCGGGAAATTAAGAAATTCAAGAATTGGTATAATTAAAAATCTCTATTCACTATTGTACAATTTGTCTTAAAAGATATGACAAGCACCTAGTAGATAACATTAAACTTTCTTACGTTGCATATTCTCAGATCTTAATCCTATGTATACACAGTTTACACATTTACTTAAATCTAAAAACATACGGTATTGTCCTGACTGACACACCAACTAAGGCCAGAAATCTGAAATTTGATGATGTTGATTTTATATTACAGGCATGATTTAAGAAGGGGCTTTTCGAAATTTCACCCCTAATAGTTTTATAGTCAAATTTAGATCAAACTTGATCTGAATGCTCTTTGATACATTTAATGAAACACGTGTTCTGGAGTTTTTGGAAATTCAATCGGTAAGAGGGTGAAAGTAGATAAAAAAGGTTTTAATATATACAATTGGCAAATTAATAGTATTAATATTCTTTGATACAATTTGTAAGACATGTGTTTCGGTATTTTTTTAGTTCAACCCCTATATAAGGGAAAGCTAAAGTTTGTACCAGCAAAAATTGAAAATTATATTTTTACGGCCAAATTTACTTGAATCTTGGTATTAGTGCTGTTTGACACTAGTAATGAAACATGTGTTTCGGCATTTTTTAAATTCAATCCTAGGCGGCTGAAAAGCATGGCATTCCAAACCTAGCATCAGATGCTCAGCAATTTTAAGAGAAAATATTACCATGTGACATCAATATATTCTAAGTTTCTAAGCGAATCAACTTATTACAAAAATCAAACATAATCGTATTTAAAAGCAAAATGCTTACATAACTTCCGGTCAAACTAGAAAGAATAAAAAGCGGCAGAATTATGAAAGGTGTGCGGTTACACGGCATAGTTTTAAATATCAAGTCGGCCATACGATAACAAAGTTAGATTCTGTTACCTCATTCCGTTGTCATTCAACGTACCCAGCTACAGAACCCATCTCATTTTTCACAAACTGTCAGTTGTACCCTTTTTACATTAATTCCTTCAATTATGTATACTGCATTTTAAATTACATTCAAGTAATTAGAAAGGGAGATTAAAAAAGGACAGGCCACTTGATTAGATGATATGAATAAATTAACAGCTTCCATTTGGACAAAATATAAATTCAGTAACTGCAAAAGCGTTTTTAGTATGTTAACCTTAACTAAAAGTAAGTAGATACAAAATATACTTGTTCTTTCATATAGTGATAACACAGGCCTGCATTTTACACTTTGGAAAAATTGTCTTCAATTCAGAGGCTGAACTCAGAACAGAATAAGGTTCGGGTTGAAGCATAAACACTTATGCTCTTTGTTCTTCAATGTATGTATCAAATTTTTCTCTCATATATTGCACAATATCATACAAAACTGTTGATGGGACAATTATGGGTAATGTTTTTTATTTTTAACCAACAGCGACATTTATATGGTGTAACTGTCAGCAGGATTTAAAAGTGGAGTAAAAGTATACCCTGTAGGATTATACGCCTAAATATCGAAACAACAATACGTGTCATATTATGAATAAAACAGAGTAACAGGAATGCTCGACTAGAAGTGCTCTGGAGTTCAAACGTTTTCGTCCTTATTATTATCCATGGCTAATTTACAGGTAGTGAGCTTGTCTCGCAATGAATATTAGTAAATACAATTGATTTTGCCTAAGCTACCCGATTTGTCTTAAAAGCAGCAAAAAATCTGCATTATTATAAAGAGTCTTGCGTAAAATACACTGCCGAGCATAAAATTAGGGTCACCCCGTATTTTGAAGTTATTTCAGAAATTCTTTTTGTCTTCGGAACTTTTTCAGTTGTAACATAGTTTACTAACTCTATGCGGTTGTTTTGTCGTGTTTGCGTGTACAAAAAAACTTCTTGTGGTTTCTTCAAAGTTTATTGAAAGTAATGACAATGAACAATTTTAGTGTAATATGCTTTTCGTTGAAACAAAAGGAATTTTAAAAAATTTAGTAGCGAGTATTCTCTCCTCTGGCAGTGATAACAGCTTGCAAATGACGAGGCATGCTTTGGATCTGATTTTGGATCACATTCTGCGAAAGATTGTCCCGTTCCTGCACCAGTATGTCGCGAAGCTCTCCAGAATTTCTGGGGGCCGGCACTGTCTTCCAAAACGTTTCCCCATATGATGCCAAACATGTTCAATTGGATTCATATCCGTACTGCAAGCAGGCCAAGCAAATCGTGTGATTTGAACCTCGTCAATATATTCAGTAACTATCCGAGCAGTGTGGAGCCGTGCATTGTCATGCATGAAGGTTGCGTCGTCACCAAGGACAACCATGAACGGTATAACATGGTCTTCTAGAACCTGTGTCAGGTATCTATGGGCATTCAATGTCCCATTCTCGATAAAGACTAACTCCGTGCGAGCGTCAAAAGATATGCCTGTCCAAGCCATAACTGAACCTCCACCAAATGGAAGTCGTCTATCTGAGCCCGTAAGACAAAATCGCGATTGATCGGGAAACAATACGCGAGTCCAATCCGCTGTTATCCAAGCTAAGTATTCTCGTGCAAAATTCAACTTAGCAATTCGATGTTCACGGGAAAGCGGCAGTCCAGTAACTCTTGTCCGAGAAGATAATCCAGCAGAGTGGAGACACCTCCTAACTGTCCACACACTTATGTTTACATTTCTCACTTCTTGTAGATGATTTCGAAGGGAAACTGCAGTGACTGTTCGGTTTTTCAAAGCACTACAAACGAGAAAGCGATAATCTGTAGCTGTTGTAGTCCTGCTTCCTCTTTTTTAGGAATTTAGTTGAGAAACCCTGTTTTTATCACTTTTCTTAAATCACAAAAGCTTTGAAGAAAAACCACAAAAAGTTTTTCTTTTTCACGCACACACGACAAAACAATCGCATAAAGTGAGTAAACTTCGTCGAAAAACTTCCGAAAAGAAAAAGAATTTCTGAAATAACTTCAAAATACAGGATGACTCTTAATTTTATGCTCGAAAGTGTATGAGTTTGGTATAGCATGTCATGTAGAAGATATTGGCCCGATCTTTTGTTTGAAAGAACTTTAAATAGTGAAATAATAATATGTTGTTAATGTTGTTGAAGTTTTTATAAATCAACTCCAAAATGACGAGTTACACTTTCGATTTTTTCAGAACGATCAGAAACTGCTCATGGCACCGTCAATTATATTCCTGAATTTTTTGACAACAGAATTATTTGTCTTCACTGTTTTCTTCTAATATTGTGTGACTTGTGTGGAATACCATACTTAAGGAATCTTTCAATTCCTGTAATATTTCCACTTGTAGGTCAATAAAACAACAATTAATTAAATACCAATTTATTCCAGAACATATATTATGTTTTCGTTAACTTCTTCAGTGGAAGAAATTAACATTTAATATGTGTCAAATTACTAATAATATAAATATAAAATAAAAATATGTAAAATATCTAAAAAACAAAGAATTCATGGACATATCGAATTTTAAGTAATTTCATGTAATAATGAAGGATATATTGATTTAATACAACTATAAAAATGGAAATGATTTGAATTATTCGTATATTAATCTATTTTTTGTCAAGCTCTAACAATTCTGTTCCAGGATTTGGGGAAAAACATGGCAAATAAACCTAGTCAAGAACTTAAAATTAATAAAATTCAGGCGTGAATTAAATTATTATAAATAACGCTTAAATTATCAATATCCGTTCTAAAATTTACCACGTTTTCTTTTATCATTATTTTCCTTTTTTAAAATTTTAGTGTTTTGAAAATCAAAATTATGTCGTCTATCTTTAGAGTTCTAAGCACTCTAAAGATAGACGACATAATAATTAAAGCAGTTTCAGCGGTGACGTTATGTGTATCAGTGTGTTGGTGATTATAGATTCGTTTCTTTAAATATTGTTTGGTTTGTCCGATATAACATTTGTTACAATCTTTGCAATCTAATTTATAAACGACATTACTTTGATTGTCCTGTTTAATGGGTGTTTTTAAATTGGTGAATAAGTGTCTGTTGTTGGTAAGTATGAAAGTTGTGTGAATGTCTGATCTTTTTAATTCGTGTTTTATTGTGTCGCTGAAATTGTTTACCTATATATGGTATAGTGTAGTATATGTTATGATTTGCTTTTGTACCTGTGTTATATATTTTATTTAGTCAGCAGATAATGGAGAACCCATTGCTGTACCGAAAATTTGTTTATATACTGTGTCATTGTACTGAAAATATGTTGAATTTAAGCAAAGTTTTGCAGCCAACGTGAATTCATTTTTTGGTAAATTTGTATAATTTTGAGTTAAATTTCATCTTTTGTTTATAATCTTTAGTGCCAAATCTGTAGGGACGTTTGTGAATAAAGATACAACGTCTAAACTAATAATTTCATGATTACACGGTACGGATTTTTTGTTAATGAAATCCGTATTTCCTACGAAAATACTGAGATTTTTTGATAAAAATTTTGATAAATTGTATGTTGGTGATTGTATACAATTTACAATCGGCCTTAAAGGAATATCAGTTTTACGAATTTTAGGGACGCCGTAAATTCGCTGAGTTATCGAATTATACAGATCGTCGCATTGCAAGTGCCGTCAAAATACTATATCGATAGTTGAACGGTATGTCTTAGTTAAGTGCATATGCCGCGCCGGCGCCGATACATGTTGCAGAGAATACGTATGAATATTTGGATATTTGCAGTCTCCAGTTAGGCATTGTAGAAGGTAGTTGGCATTTACATGTTAAAATTATTATTATTTTTGGTTTTAACAAGTCATTTATTTTCATTCTGTGTATTATTCGTCAATATATGTTGTCCTGTTTGTCAATTTTTAAATGACTGAATGAACATTTTCCGGAATTATTATATCTGTTAAATTTATTATCCAGTCTTCTTATAAAACCGGATAATAATTCTTATTATTTTCTCTTAAAAGATTTTCTATCTTTTTAATACTACTATTTTTTAATTTATTAAAATGTCTTTGAAAATCTAAATTTACTTTTTAAAAAAACTCGCCGTAATCATGAGATGATATTTTACTACGGATGTCAATTTCGGTAGTTGAAATGTCATTTCTAATTTTTTCTAGTGTAATGTAAGTGTCCCGAATACCACCGCTGGTCTGTTTATTATTAGAATGCAGTATAAAATGCATGTATTTCGTACATACGGCAGCGAGCGGGGTTGCCAATATAATTTAACGCGGAATCATAACTATGACAGTACTTAATAATGACACAAATGACATTTAATAGAAAATCGTTTATTCACGCGGACAATATTCTGTTATTTTGAGTTACTGACATTGTCTAAGATGTTGTACACTAAGGAAGAAAGAATCCAAATAATTAAGTGGTACTATTCAGGTAATACAGCACAAGAAGTAATTGGTCGCTTCATATTTTCATTTGAAACCAGACCCGTCCCTGCCGTTCAAACAGTTTTGAGCATAAATTCGTTCATAAATTAGAATCTTCTGGATGTATTACGGACTGCCATAAATGCATTGAGAAGAGCAAAGGATGTCGTATATAGATATCGAGTGAGGAAAGGGAACGACGGGAAGCTTACGGACGAATCTGCGTTCTATTTACATGGTCGTTCTAATCGCATGATTATTCAAAGCAAAATAAACATCTGTTTTTATGTTTAATATTTTAGTTTAATTTTAATATACGGTAGTTTAATTTTTTAATTTGATTTTTCAAGAATATTTTATTTTATTATTATTTTTTTATTTGATTTTTTAGTGATCTTGTTTTTACATTAATACCATTGCTTACGCAGAATTATTCCAACTTTATTAAAACGTTGCTACCTCTAAACTGATTATTGTGTTCTGTTTGTATTTTATCACGTCCTTCCAGTGTGATATGACTTATTTTCGATAAATTACCGTTAAGAAAAGCGCGATATACGGCAAGCATTAAATGCACCCGTAACGTCTACATGACGTTTACTAACGTTTATTCAGCCTGACCTAACCCATGCACAACAGCAAAATGTGTTTATATTACGTTAGCGCATTGTCTATAAAACCATACAGAGAAAAATGGTTCATATACATATGGCAACACCGTGCGCGATTTCTACTGATTGCCGCATTCCAGATCTGATCAGACCAGCGGTGATTCAGTGTTTTTTGTTCTAGCAAATTTAGTAATGGAGGACTTAGAGCAGGTCTCACTTAACTAATTAAACTGTCATGCACAATTTTATAAGCAAATTTAGTAATGGAGGACTTAGAGCAGGTCTCACTTAACTAATTAAACTGTCATGCACAATTTTGTAAGCGGTATGTAGGTGATTGTATATGTTGCATACCAAATGAAAAAATTGTTCTGCACACATTTAAAATTTTTTTTTTAATTTACTTTCGAAAGAGAAAATTAAAATTCTATCATTTTTTTAATGTAAAGATAATACATGATAACACGCTCATAAAAACAAACTGGCACATTAAAGACACTAGTAGTAATAGGCATTTAAACTATTTTTCCAAAACTTCGGTAAATTAGAAAAAAGCGTAATTAACAGTTTAGTAGATCTGACTATTAAATTAGCTCACCCTGATTTTAGAAAAGAAAATTTGAGCAAAGTTAAAAAAATACTAGAAAAAAATAGTTATCCTAAAGAGTTTTATAATAAATTAATCACAAACAGAATAAATAAAATATATAACGCACAAAATCAAATCATAACATATACCACACTATACGACTATAAATGATTGTAAATTTTCGACTTAAGTTGGCAACACTTCTGTAATTTTATGTTAGCACACCTGATTTCTAAATTTAAATTTGTCAAAGCAAAAGTCATACGAATAAAACCACTCTATTTCATTTTAACAATGGTATTTATTATTGAGCAAAACACATTTATTGTAATGGCTTATTTTCGAAGCGGCTTACAAAATGATGACGGTAGTTGGATATATTCGCTGCAATCAACTTTTGAGCAATTTGTTGCAATGTATCCAGAGGACCCAGTTGAGTACCGTAGCTTTACTATACACACTACAAGAATTGTTGAAAGGTTTTTGAACACCGGTAATGTGGCTAAAGGTAAATCTACTGGCCCTCCCACTGTTGCTACACCTGATGTTTTGAATAATGTTAATGAACATGTTGCAGAAAATCTTCATATTTCAGTACGTCGTTTATCTCAACAAATAAGTAAAGTCCCATTATCAAATATTATTATTTCCTTTTAACCTTTTTTAAGTCCTTTCTAGCACTCTCCTATGAATCCACTCGTAAGATCCTAAAAAAGCATTTACGCATTTACATCCGTATAAATTTACAATTGTTCAGCAACTTCATCCTCCTGATTTCGTATTACGAACACAGTTTTGTTACTGGTATAATAACAATCTGTCGGTATAATAACAATCATGTGTCTGGTTATGTTAATTCCCAGAACTTTAGAACTTGGTCAGCAGAGAATCCGCAGAACTTAGTCCAAGTGCCATTGCATCTAGTTAAAATCGGTGTTTGGGTGGCAATGTCACGACAAAGAATTATTGGTCCGATATTCTTTCAAGAAACGATTAATGCTCAACGCTACCAAACCATTATTTTGGAATCATTTATAAATCAGTTGGATGACATAGAGTTAACGAGTGGTTATTTTCAGCAAGATTCAGCTACAGCAGACACTGCACAAATAACAATTAATTATTTACACCAATTCTTCCCAGACCGTTTGATTAGTGTAGGTTTGTGGTCAAGTAGATCTCCCGATTTGACGCCGCTAGATTTCTTTTTGTTCCCTTATTTGAAAAACACAATATACCGGAATCAAATACAGAATTTACAACACTTACGGAACGCTATTGAGGAGGCAATGGCAAATATAGGACCTGAAATGTTAACTAATGTATTTAACAATTTATCACGACGAGTACAGTGTTGTTTAGCAATGGAAGGTCGACACTTTGAGCATATTCTTTGAATAATTTTTGTTTAGTCGTTCAAAATATGTGTTCAAAAAACTCGTTTTCTATAAATCTTCAACAAACATGCATAACGCATCCATATGATACAAATGACATAACCTACAAAGTTGTACCTATATACGAATAACCAGGCAAGCCAATTTTTCAGTGTTGCCAAAGTAAATGTTTGTTACAAACATTTATAGTCACTTGGTATAAACAATTTAAGCGACGCAATCAAACACGAATTAAAAAAATCAGACATTCACATAACTTTCAATAAATAAAAATAACTGTAAAAAAGATTAATGTACGAAACGATATACATTAAAAAAGATGAAAACGCGGTAAATTTTAGAACTCATATCGATAATTTAAGTGTTATTTATAATATTTTAATTTAATTAATAAATTAATTAAATTACTACTATGTGTAACATTTAAGGTAAAATCGCTGTTTATTTATCCTATACTTAGAATGCTTTCATTTTTATTTTATTCGGGAAATAAGTAAAGGGGTAGAGCAAAAAAGAACATTTAATATTTAAGTCACTTAACTACAGTAGAACATATAAATATGTAAGTAAATAACTATTTATAAAAGATATGAAGAAACATATACATAATTATTTATTTACATTTACGGAACGTTTATTAACTTTAATGTCAGTATATGTATCCTTACGCCTGTAACTATTTTCCTGTAAACTGAAAATAACGGTGTCCTCTTTAGAGGCCCTGTAATTAAAAATTCCTTTTCGACATTTGCTATGTCGTTTTCTCTCAGCCATATAAATTTATTTATTCTTCCGATTTGCTTCAGAAACTTCATTTTAAACATGCGCTCATCGATAATTTTAGTTTTCTTACATACCACCGTTCCTTATAGAATACCCCGTAATAATTCCCTGGTTTAATGAAAATCGAGCTCCGTTGATCTGGTTCAGAGGCGACTTCTTCTATATCAATGTCAGTGGAATTATCATATACCAATTCCTTTTCATCGCAACTCGAGGAAAAAGATGAAGAAGTCGATGATAAAATTTGATTCGATTTTTCATTTTCATTATTGCCAGAAATATATTTCTTTTGTGGGACTGAAATGTTTGCTAACGTCGTTTATGAGGAGTATAGGAAGGCGAATTATTTATAAATCTTCTTAATCGATCTGGGCTAATTTTATTTTGTCTTTCCTCTAGTAGCCAACAGAATGTGGATTTCTTTATCACAACAGATTTGTCGCCTACATTTACTCCAACAAAATCATTTCTTTCGAATTTCTCGTCATTGTTATTTTTAGAAAAATCTCTAACGTTTAAAGTACCGCCAATATTTAGTTGAGAAATATATTTTAATTCACATAGAGTTCGTAAGTCTTTGAAATCAATGTTATTTTTGGAGTACATTTTTATGTTTTTTAGCATTCTAATATCTTCATTTTCACAGTTTGATGATATATATACTGCTTATTCATCTTCACTGCTTTCATATATTTTGGAATCGTTTTCTTGTTTTGGTTTTGTATTAAAGAACATGGGAATAGCAGCAATTTGAACCAACTTTCATTCCTAGATTGTTAGTATCAGATAGTGCTTTTTCTAAAGCTTCTGTTACAATGGCAGCAATACATTCATCACTAATATTATGTAGGTCTTGATCTTCTACTTGTAGATTATACTGATTATCGGATTTCTTAACTTCTCTAGGAAGGAAAAAACGACAGTATTCTGAAGGTCATTAACGACATTGTTTATGGCTTGAATTCTATCCAGTCGTTGAATAATTTCCTTCATACCGACTTCATACGAAAAAGTCGAAGTCATAGACCGTGTGCTTCGAAGTGTTTGTTCGCAGACTTGGCGACTAAAGAGCCAGGGAAGAAACATATTTTGGGAGAGTTTATCATTTATTTAACATGTCTATAAAATTGATTAAAGAATGAGCGTTTAGCTCAACACATAAATAATAGATGTTATAAAATGTGTACTTAGATTATACGTTGGGTGTTTAATAATCCACTGCCTCCAAATTCGCAGGCAGAAGACACTATACTTTGAACTGTGGGTTCAAATGAAAAATTTCAAAATAATCCTCATATTGATCTTCAGGAATAATTGACGGTACAACGTTTTGACAGAAATTTTCAGTTTCGTGGATGGTTATGTCCGAAATTTCCGAAAGTAGTCTATCATTGTTAAACACATTTATGCTTAAAATGTTTTTAATACATTTCGGAACACTTAGTTTTAATTCCGTCTCGACTTCACCAAAACAATCTACTGTATTCATTTTACACGAAGTAGCTATCATTGAAAAAAATGTTAAAATCTCGGTTAAAAATAATATTACTATATTGTAGAATTATCTAAATTATTTATATCTACTTTGGGTTTCAATCAGCAATTTATTTCTAAATTGTTTAATGAACTGTTCACCACATATACCTACACGAGGTTGTGCACGCGCATGCGTTGTGATATGAATTGCATGTGTTCATTCAGGATATCGTCGGACATCCCTGGACATCCTCAGACATCCTCTGATATTCCCGGATATCCTCGAACATCGTCGGACATCCTTTTATGTGTATACTAAACATCCCCAGTGGTTTACCCCTCGTAATAAAAGTAGTGGAATTAGGATAATTCTAACACTGATGTATGGAATAATAGCAAATTCGAAACAGTTTGAATTTTTGCTGGTGGCGCGAAATGTTTTACTATACGGATGCTAAATTTTTCAATTATCATTTTGTATACATAGATGGAACTGAAGATTTAATAAAAATATGCATGCTCACTTAACAAAAACCAATTTCAAAATTGCGTTATTTTTGTCTTGAAAAAGTGCAAATAGAATTTTCCCACGAATATTCTTAGACGACCTATATTACTTTCTTCTTTTTATGAGCCTCTTTAGGTAATGCTTGGAAATAAGTACACGTATAACTTCTAAAGAAGAAGACGAACAACCGGCTATAAACGCGAAGTGACGTTATATACGTTTACTACTCCTGAGTTTTTTCAGTCTCCATTTTTCCTCTTCGGAAAAGATGCCGCTGCTTCAACTTATTGCTGTACGTCGATAGTTTTTCCCCGGAAAACAGTAATTTCATTAAACGTGGTCCAGGGTTGTTTCGAGAGATTTACTGTGCTACGTCGATGGACTATCCGAGTAATTTATCCGGTACTTCGAAAACAATAGTGCCTATTTTGTATGTGTTTGTGCCTTGAAAGAGAAGGTGATACACAGTGATGGGAAAACCGTTCATGCTCATGTGCTTTATACAATTGTCTTTCGTTAAACGCTTACCTTGCGAAGTAAATTAAGAACTTGTCCGCATATATTACGTTTCCTACACGTATTTTGTTGCGGCAGTAACTTCCAATTGGAAGACAACTTTCTACCTTAATTTCACATATGTACCTACCTTATTTAGCTACAATAATGAAACCTTTAAAAACCCAATTTAAAACAATTGTGGGTCGTATTGTCACCTTTGTTTTCCATTTGTAAATAGTATGCAGTATTATGTTTTCTCAGCTCCGGTACAACAAAAGCCTCTTACGTAATATTCCTGGAATAATTTTGTTGTTATTATACTGATTGGCGCAAATAGAAGTAAATATTAAGCTTGAAATACACACACATAAACATGTATGTATGTACCATCTATCCCAAAATATATTTATTTTGGGATAGATGGACTGCCTTTATAAGCTGTATCCGTATGACATTTATTTTGGGATAGATGGTAGTGTGTATGTGATAGAGAGGATGGGCTATCGGCAATGTAGTGGGGTATCACTCGTACTATGCGAGAGGCAAGAGGAAAGGAACATTCAGCATTCAGCGCTCGCTGCTCATAGAGTGTGGTATTGTGTCTGGACAAACTCTGACAACTACAATAAAATGCCTTCAACTGTCCCAGAAAAAATACAGATTGTATTATGGCACGCGGGGAACAATTCCTATCAAGACGTACAAAATTTATTTGTAGCAGCATTCGAAAACCGTCCGCCTCCTTCTGTGTGAGCTATCCATAAAAGATTGTTAATAAGTTTCGTACAGACGGTTGCGTTAATTCACGGTATAGTAAACGACGCCGTGTTGTCACAGAAGAACAAGAGGCGCAGGAAACCCCAGTTTGTGTAAGTGTGGAAGAACATTCTTCATTGAGCTCTCGGTAAATTGCCGCTATGTTGGGCATTAGTAAAGAAATGGTATTAAAGACTAGGAAGAAATATGGCTACAAGTCATATAAACTTTGTAAGTCCAAAATAATATATCCCGAGGATCACTGGCGTCGGATCGAGTTTTGTGAACGTGTAATGGACATTGCCAATAGGAACGATCGGTTTATTAGTAATATTCTATTTACTGATGAATCGACGTTTCCATTACACGGTCGACATAACCCATCTGTAGCTCGTTGTTGGGCTAGGACAAATCTTCACCGAACCTACAACGCTCGCACACACGGGATAATATTGTAGGACTATTCTTTATTAATGGCACGCTCAATGGAGAAAGGTATCTCGATCTCTTGCAAAATCAGGTAGTTCCTTCAATTCGAGCAATACCGGGTGTTAGATTCGATGATGTTTGGTTCCAACAAGATAGCTGCTCTGCCCACAACTGCCGCCTTGTCGGGGAGTACCTCAATAGCATTATTCCGGGAAGACGTATTGGTGGTCGGAACGTCGATATTTGTTGACCCCCACGTTCTCCCGATTTAACACCCTGTAACTTTTTTCTGTGGGGGCACGTGAAGTCGAAGATCTATACCGCTGAAGAAAATAGGGCGATTGATTTGGATGGCTTAAGAGAGCAAATTCTGAATGCCATACAAACCATTCCTCCTGAAATACTAACGAATGTACGAAATGGCTTTTATGATCGGTTAGGGTACTGTTTGACCCAAGAGGGACAGACATTTGAGCACCTTCTACATTAAATTTTGTACATAAATTTCATTATAGAACTTTACTTCGTTTTTAATATGAGAATTTTATTTATTTTTTTACATAAATAATTTTATTTTAGTTACAATTTTTCAAGAGTTTTGTTTCAGTTCAATGTTAATGCATACATACACTAATTACAAAAGTAAATAGTTAGGCCGTACGTTCTAATAGCGACGGCAATTCTTAAAAGCAAACTTGTGCATTGCAATATCAATCTTTGCATACTAAACTGAACGGGAGGCAACAACGAATCTATCCCCACTTATTGCAAGCTGACCACACCTACCATTCTAAATCACACGTACACCGATTGATTTCAGAGATAGGATAAATAACGGCGGAAGGGGGAAGGGGTGCGAACATTCGCTAAGAAGTGGGAAGGCGAATGAGTCAATCACAGCGCTGTAGACCAGATGAGACTAGACTGTGATAGAGAGACTTGTACGCGTCCCCACTTCTTAGCGAATTTTCGTACCTCTTGCCCCTTCTTGCCGTTATTTATCCTGTCTCTGAAATTAACCGGTATGTAAATATGCGTGCGCTAGTGTGTATAATACGGTATGTACTTCTATATTGACTAGAACTTCAGTCAATCTAATACATCTTTAGATAAACTCATACTGGAAGGTAAAACGAAAGATTTGATGTTTACAGGTTACAGAATTTAAATTTCAAAAACTTTAAATTGAATATAAAATATTGGATAATCTCCTTAAATCAGACCAGAAACTTATCAAGTTAGATGTTTTCCAGGAAGTTCTGTACGTGAAATCAACTACTACTTGAAAAATTAAACTGATAATAAAACTTGAGTATAGCGCTAAAAAATCTCTTGTTTATTCATGATTATCTTATTATGCATTTATCTATTCTTCAAAACTTAACTAAAAAAGGAAACGTAGATATACATATGTGTATATATGTGTTATTCTGCGGTTAAAGCGACATTTTATCAAAGGTTCTGGATTTATACTAGATATTTATTTGCCAAACTAGTGAAAAGCTTTAATAAATGGTGTAGTATCACTTCCAATAAATCAGGTCTTACTTTTTAAAAGAAACTGAAACCATTGTCAATATTTGAAAATTACTTTAGAAGATAGTTTCATAATAGGATAATATGGTAACTACTGTTGCCAACAAGATTTCACGACACCGGATCTATACAGTGTCTCAGGTGCTCGAACAGCGTAGTTGTTATTATGAAAGTGATAGTAATATTATGCATAATCATCTTATCTACACTTATGTGGATTTTAGATCGTATTTGTTTTTTAGATATTTTTGTTTATAGGCATGGCCATTTATATTATTAGTATTTTGACACATATTAAATGTCAATTTCTTCCAATGAAGAAGTCTCATTAACGAAATATAGTATTATATGTTCTGGAATAAATTGGTATTTAATTAATTCTTGTTTTATTGACCTACAACTGGAATTATTTCAGGAATTGAAAGATATTTAAAAATATATAGATATCTCTTTTAAAAAAATCGTCGAAGAAGGTTTACTCCATATATTGAATGATTGTGATAAAATACAGTATATTAAAATCAAAAGTCAACACGGTTAGGGAATTTGTCTGTTATTTTTTTAGTTACAAATAAATTTATGGTGCTTTACGAAAGCATGCAACGCCCTGTATAACATAATACAGTTTAACACCGTGCCCGGATACCTACCGAACAAATCTTACAATTGTCCTACCTGTGTCCTGCAGGGATCCACCAAACTAACTCAGCGAGCTACGGAGAGGAGTGGGGGTTCGTAAGAGTAATCCGCAAAAAAACTTCTACAATTATGCCGGTGAGCCCCACAACATTTAAATTCAAATAAAATAATCCCTGAGGGTAAAGTAAATGCCGAAACCTAGGACACTTTAGCACGAGCACAGTCTGACAAGGACAACGACAAAAAAACACACGTAACAGAACAGTAACACTTTAATAAAGTAAAAGTATATAAGTATATAAATGATGAACCAATCAAATAAGGAACCTTATTCTAAAATCTTCTTGAGTTGCTTGAGTTAAACCACAAAGAATAATAATAATAATAATTAACGTCAGATAAATCGAAATTTAGTTCATTACCTGCGTCCTAAACTAGGTGTACATACATTACCAGAGATAAATTCAATCAGATATAACCTAACCAAAATTAAATTCCCCAAATCCAAGCTTGCTTTCGGTACACACTGTATAAATAATACAAGACCTATGGGTGGTACATGGCCCAATCAATTCAAATAATCAAATGAAAGATTAACATAACACCAGTTCAAAGTAATCAACTAAAATTTATGGTTTATGGTTGAACGCCGTATACATAAAAGTTAAATATAAACAGAATTTAAAAAAAGCAAAAAAAAATTAAGTGAAGCTATTTAACTATAATAATATAAAATCAGCATCTCAAGACGTAATTCGAATTTATATGAAGTTACAAAAATCAATTGATACGCTACTAACGCTCTCTAAAATTTGATAGCGTAGTTAAAATCTGAACAATAATAGTTCACCGTTAACCGGTAAAAAAAATTACAGAGAACAAAAAGATAAAATTACAAGCTAATCAACTAAGCTACAAGCTAATTACTAATAATCATTCAATGCTAACCTCCGATGAGAAACGTTGACTTACGTGACAACTAAGTGTCCACGACTTCCGAACAATAAAGAAAATGTTACACAATACCTCGCTTAGCTGTGTACGAAACTTAGAAACCTGCGATAATAATCCTGCGTTGCTTAGAAACCTGCGATAATAATCCTGCGTTGCTTAGAAACCTAGGATAATAATCCTCCGATTGCCTGACCAGTCTTCGAAGCAGCTAACTTCCTTCCGGATACAATCAAGAGCTTTTGCCGACTTCACTAACAGGTACGGGAGAGTATGGAAGGGTAACCCTAGCTTAATTCGAGCTTTCTATAAGAATTCGAAGATTGCATTAGAAATTGAAAAGAAAACGTGCTAGACTCGCACACACGTAACCCAAAAAGGTTCTCGTAAAGCTAAATAAAAATTGAAATCGACTTACCTTTCCAAAGAACAGAACATACCTGCTATATCGTAGAATTTAGTGAAATCCTTCTAGATTAAAACAGCCACCAAAAGGTGTACAACGATCGGATACCAAAAAAAAACAATCTACATGAGGAACATTAATCCAACCTCGTCTGCACAATATACCATCCAAATACGATCGCTCCAACAGATCTGGTAAATTAAAATCCAGGAACTCTAGCCTGAAGATGGATTTTCTAAATCACCATCAAATATAACATTCACAGTAATTTAAAAGTGAAAATCACCAACAAGCACTATATTTAGAGTAATAGATAGATCTATACTGTATATCATGTTAGGTATATCTGATTTCTTGAAACTTTTCATATCAATCATTTATTTCTGTTTCACTCTCTACAGGTGGATTACAATTTGTGTCAATTTCCATAGCCCTAAGTACAAGCTTTAAATTATAGCATCATCACTTTCATCAACAAACTCCTAATTGTGCGTTTTTGGTTTCACTTAAAATGACAACAATATGTTCGTTCAAATCCTTCACGATATTGAAAGGTTCATCGAACCAATAACAACCAAATGTACCAAAAATGGTAATAAGCAACCACTTCTCGCCAGGAGCTTCGAGTATAATTTTTTTCCACTCGCTATTTAGTTGGAAAAACGCAACCATTTTACGGATCAGAAATGACAAATGCAACCTTACTTAAGAAAACATTGTAAAGGAAAACACAAATATCAATGTTTTTTCTAATTTCAAAACAATTTTTTACCTTTGATCAATTCGACCATTACAAGTTCGAGCTGAATTTGTATAAGCTAATACAACGCCTTCCATTATTGATATCTACATTAGTATCTTGGTGATATTTTCTTAGGCAGCACTTTTGTGGCCACATTGGCTGCTTTATTAATGATAGCGAGCGATAGAGATTGTAGAAAATCATAAGATTCTTATTACTTATTACTAACTAACCATAACCTTTCAAGTCTGGTTTTGTTATGTCCAACGAAATGGAAAATTTATATGGCAATTGCGCAGTAATATTTTTGTTTAATTTTCTTATTATTTCTTGCTTTAAATAAAAATTTGTTCTTTTTTCCTTTTCGTTTTATTAGTTTTACAGCAGTATACATATAACTTAATATTATAGGTATTTCACTGAATAAGATAAAATATTATTCGTAAACAATTCAAATTAGAATAGTGTCTTCGTACTGGTAAGTTCTTTTAGAGCAACATTCATCCTTAAAACATAGAAAAACATACATTTTAATCGGAGCAAATACTGTAGTAAGCTAGTTGACAGTTTAGAGTTATGATGAATGTTATTTGTTTTCCTTGGCCATCTCAGTTTTGACATATTGCTGACTTGAAATGCAGTCTTTTATAAAGCGAATTTAAAAACGAAAATATCTCGAAATCTATTGCAGATAGGTATATGACATGCTTAAGGAAAAATATAACGCTTTCCTTTAGGAGTAAAATAGCATGAAAAAACACTAGGTATTCCATTTAAGGAAATGGAGATTTTTTAATCTGAAATTTGTTATGTTGCTTCCCCTTTTTTGAACACTCTGTATTAAAACATAAGTAAGATATGACTTAGAAAAATAGTATCTGCATATGACATCTATTAGAGAAAATATCAAATATTTCAAAAACTATTAGGATTAGGTAGAGACAATGGTATATGAAAAATATGTTGATTTTATAGTAGATTCAAAAAATGTAATAAAATATAGGGTGTTCCATTTGAAAAAATAAATTTCGATTCACTACTGCTTTTCTGAGACACTCTGTATAAACTAAAGCATTTTTAGGTTATGCCCCTTTAAAAATTAAACATCTTATATTTCAAAAAGTTTTTTGTATCTCAAACTGGTATTAAGATATCGCCCGACACCGCACTATTGGGACATCGTGTATATACAGGGTGCGGCATTAGTGCGAGGAAGTCCAATTACTCCTGCATTATAAGAGAAATGAGATAATCTTCTTAAGATAAATGTTGAAGCGCATGGGGGGCTGTAACCTAAAACTATTTTTATCTATACAGGGTGTCAAATAAAGCCAGGGTAAACTAAACTTACTTTATTTTAAATGGAACAGCCTATATATTTTTACTGTTTACGATTCTTCTAGGTGCTACCTTTATTATAATATACGGTTTTGCTATGTTATTCAGTTTAGTACGTTAGAAGATATGGGCTGTTTTGCATGAATTTAATAACAAAGTTGGCGCCTCCTACCGTACTATGGCTTCCTATTTGCTTCATTTCGAACTATTATTATTTATTTCAATATTTATATACAGAGCAGTTTAACTCTATAGCTAAATGGAACACACTATATTTTATTATTGTAAACTACGAACTTTATTATTTATTAAACATTCTCTATAGCTAAATGTGTTAGTTTTGGAGTTATTTGCATTTCTACAAGTCGAAAACATGATTTTAAATAAAAACGTGTTTGATTGTGATTAGTTGAATAGCAATATTAAACGAAAACTGCCGCTTATCCGGGAAAATATAATTCTATACCTAATCGCTAAAATTATCATTATCTACCGCAAAGTTGAGTGAAAAAAACAGTATTAGCTATGATTCACCTCTATGACTATGTTGCCTGTTCACTATACAAGTTGCTTAAATGGGAAAATGACATAAAATAGTAAACACAAAGTGTGAATAAGATAAAATTTAATTATGAAACTGGAAAAAAACCGAAAAAAAGTAAAGCAGTAATGAATTACAGAATTTAAAATAAATAATACTCTACTTTGTTAAACCACTTTATTTAATATTGTTTACTGCAGTTTCAACCTTCTTGGGTCATTCTCAAAACTAAAGTCTTTAGTTGACCCAAGAAGGTTGAAACTGCAGTAAACAATATTAAACAAAGTGGTTTAACAAAGTAGAGTATTATTTATTTTAAATTCTGTAATTCTCAAAACTAAAGTCTTTAGTTGACCCAAGAAGGTTGAAACTGCAATAAACAATATTAAATAAAGTGGTTTAACAAAGTAAAGTATTATTTATTTTATATTACAAAATGTACCACAAAGTAACGGCTAAAACCATCGATTAATTACAGAATTAGTTATTTTTGTGTATTTATTTTTATGGTCTCTCTATGGGCATCATTAGTCAACTGTTGGGCATAGTATAGATGCATTTTTTCTTCTGTTTAAACGGTATTGGTTCATTTAGATTTTTTATAATTCTTAGTTTCAGTCCGACTAAACCGTTGCAAGAAAATTTCAAAAGCTTCTGTTCTTGGTTGTTGTCTACTAGAAAATTGCTGATGATAGTCTTCTCGCGAGCAAAATATTCTTATTACTTCCTCCCAACACAAAAACCATATCAATCAATACTAAACAGCAATAAAATTATTCTGCTGTATCAAAACTTCAAGCTCGTTAATATCATGAATATCAATATTCTCATTCAATTCTGTCCTAGATAATACTTACGAATCTTAACTATTAATTGTTTTGCTACTATTTCCATTGTAAACAAACTGCAACCGTAGTACTATAGGTACTTTATTATTTCTTAGCTCAGCATCACGGTGAACCAATTAAAATCAAACCCATTTTTTTTTCAAATCATGTTTTGGTTATAGAAACGCAAATAACTCAAAAACTAACACATTTAGCTAGAGGAAATGTTTAATAAATAATAAAGTTCGTGGAGAGAGGAGTCTACTCCAATAATAAAATACAGGGTGTTCCATTTGAAATAGGTGAGAAAATAAACATTCCGAGTTATGACTCGGCCTGTAGATAAATATTGAAGACGCCGATAAATAAATAATTTCTGATAAAAGGAGATCACATTAGAAATGTTTCTAGCGCAAATGAATAACTTTATGTGGAAGCCGTAGTACGGTGGGAGGCACCAACTTTATTCAATTCATGCAAAACTACCCATATCGTCTAAAGTAAACAAAATAACATAGCAAAACCGGTATTATAATAAAGGTAAGACCTAAAAGAATCGTAAACAGTAAAAATATACAGACTGTTCCATTTAAAATAAAGTCAGTTTGGTTTACCCAGTCTTTATTTGTCACCCTGTATAGTTAGAAATATTTTTAGGCTATAGCTCCGCATGCTCTTCAACTTTTATCTTAATAACATTTTCTCATTTCTTTTATAATACAGGAGTAATTGGACTTCCTCGCAGTAATGTCCCACCCCGTATATAGTGTTGATGATATTAAATATTAAGTTCTAACTTCAACCTCGGAGACATTAGCACGTTACCGTGGTACACATTAATGAAATAAATAGTTTATCTTAAGTGAAGATGTGTGTGTGAAGGTATTTATTTAAAGTACTCGCTAAACCGTTCGAACAGCTCCTATCTTCTACGATATATACCAACATTATGCTATTTACATATCTTACCTTGTCAACATGGCTTCGTTTCCGGTCGCTCAACAATCACAAATTTAGCCAGTTTTAAACAATTTGTTAGTGAAACTTTAGATACTCAAAGGCAGGTAGATGCAATTTACACCGTTTTTTGTCGTGCGTTTGATACGGTTAGCCATAGACTACTTCTCTACAAACTTGATCTTTTCGGTTTTTCGCCTGATCTGTGTAAGATAATAAAGTCTCATTTAACAAATAGATTGAATTATACGTCTTTTATAACGGTTTTACCTCATTTCAATTTACATCTTCTAGTGGTGTTCCTCAATGATCTAATGTGGGTCCTTTGTTGTTTATTCTATTCAGAAATGACCAATTGACTTCACTTGCTCTGTTCTTGCATATTTATGCTGATGATATTATCAGCCTTCAGCGGAATGTAAATGTAATAGTTGACTAGTCAAAAATTAATTATTATGTAAGTACTAAATGCTGATAAGTGTCACTTTTTATCATTTACTCGGAAAACAAATCCATATTATTCTACTATCAACTTTATGGTCACTCACTCACTAAAGTTACTAATATTAAAGATTGCAAAAATTTGCTCGTCTACCTCACAAATGCTAGGCTTGCTCATGATATCCTCTAAATATTTTAATAATATCTCACTTCTCAGATCTCTGTACTTTGCATTTGTTTTATCCAAGTTGGAATACACCTCCATTATTTGGTTTACATTTTATGCTTCACAACAACGGCTACTAGAATGTGTTCAACGCCGTTTCCTCAAGATTCTTTCTTTGAAAATGGATGGAGTGTATCCGCCCTGGAGTTTCTCGTATAGCTTCTCGAAACACATCTACGTTTAATTTACCAACAATGAAGACAAATCTTTTATTGAGATCACCAGTGTATCACATGACCAAGAATACTGAGAAGTACAGTGATACCTTTATCGGAGAATTAAATATTTGATTTTTTTTAAAATTTAACAGTTATATTTTTTGTACTGTATTTTTGTTTTTTTTTTATGAAATATGTATTCACTTTGTATTTTATTTATCCTGTAATTGGGTTCACCTGTTGGGCAATAAACACATATTATTACTATTATTAATTGTAATAAAATTGTTTAAACAATTTGTCGTGTTTTGAGTGAGAAACGTCCTCTTTTGACGACACTAGCCAGTCAACTATTTAAACGCATTATCAGGAGGCCCAACCTTTCCAATGACCTGTTCCAATCAATCAAACTGTATAGTTGTTTTTTTTTTTTTTTTTTTTTTTTTTTAATGTGCTTCATTATAATAATGTAGGTGAATCTAAATACATATTTTCAGCGTTGGTAAAAATTATTTCTTAAACAAAGTTTATAAATTTCATATACATTTTCATGTTTAATTAAATTTGTTCGCACATCAAAATAACAAACAATTCGTCACAATTAAATGCGTTTCACTCACTTCGATTAAATTATCTGTATTTTAGGAATTTCTTTGTACATAGTTACACTTTGAGAAACAAAGCATACCAAGTACTACCACTTCGAAGTATTTCAGTAAAAATGCCGGCAGGTTTTGAACAAAACTTCAAATAACACAGTAATTGAATGCTTCTAATTTTACTCTTTTAACAGGACGAAGTCAAAGAAAACGTAACAATAAGTGAGTTGAACTTTGTTCCCTCTACAGAGGACGACGGCAAACACATAACATGTAGAGCAGAAAATCCAGAAGTCAACGGACTGTTTGTGGAAACTTCGTGGAAAATTGAAGTTGTGTGTAAGTATTTCACTATATTACTCGTTCATCTTGTAGAACTATTCAATCGAAAACGGTTTAAGACATAAATAAGAGGGAAAACTACATTATAGTAGATAGCAATTTTGATATTTTGAATGCCTATGATATTATTAGATTTACTTTTTATAAAATAACTTCAATTTAATTTATTGATTGTATATAGAAAGTATTAAAAGTTAGTAGCAGTATTGCACTGCTAATGGGTAACGGGATTTAATAATATTTCAACGTTCATTTAATTTCAGATTTAATTACAACACCTAATATCAGGCTATTGAATGTTATATCAAAGAGAATCTGTTAAAACGCTTGAGCTGTGATATAGAGAAAGTTTGCGAACGTTTTAATATTAATTATGATGTTTCTATCTTTGTGTTTAATAATATTATCTAAGAAAATGATTCATACCATTTAAAACACAAATTTAGCACTTAAAGAAATGTATCACGCTTTGCTTTTTTACCTCTTAATGAACAACATTCTTTTCAAATGTGGTAATTTGTTTGATTATTATTATTTAATTAAACATTAAAAATATTTAAAGCATAATTTTATCTTCTTCTAATTAATTAATTTTTATTTTGTTTTCAATAAATATAAAGAAACGTCCAATGCACAACTGCCTACTTATCAAGAATAAATTAGACAAAATTAATATCTGAAATTATTGTCATCATGTCAAAGCTATCTTGATTTATCCAAATTTTTAGTACATAATCGCCATGTAAAACACTAAATTGACTTTTACAAAGAAACTATCAGAGATAGCTATAGGACACCTTTAAAAGAGAAATAACATTAAAATCGAATGACGGTGTCGGTGACAGGGCGTTCCATTTAAAATAAGCAAGTTAATTCAGCATTAATAGTAGCCACAGTTAAAGGTAAGATTTTAACCACTCTGTATAATTTTTAGAAAATATCTTTATTTTAGCATTAGATGTAATATGCTAATGAAATAATACAACTTAAAACACGTAACTTAAATACGTACGCCAGGTACTCATTCTAAATATTGATCTACATTTTAAAAAATTGTTAAGTATCTCAGAAACTGTTGAACCTAGGTATAGGGAATATAATAGTAACTTGCCTTTATTTGGTCTGCGTCATCGACATATGCTATAATATACATGGGGTTCCATTTAAATCTTGATAACTTTGATGTGTAACTTTCTTTTGGGACACCTTGTATAGTTCAAAATAATTTTAGAACGTGCTCCTAATGGACCTACACATACTCCAACAAAAAAAATTAAATATGTGTTTTTTTGTATATCAACCGAGGCGAATGTGGTGCCCCACCCTATATATCTGTTTAGCTAACAGATCTAAATCTACTTTATAAGTTCTAGTAACTTGTAATTATACAGGGGGGATAAATCCGAATTCATAAGCTTATTCTTAAATTTTTTCGTGTATACAGCTTCCAAAATATTTAAATTATGTATACTACTTTGCTTGAGTAATTTAACATCGCTGTTATTAAAGGTATGTCCTGTGTTAACAAAATGTCTAGCTATAGCTGACTTTCCCCCCTATATCTTATATGTAATTTATTCTCTTTAATTTTAATATTTACTGATCTTTTTGTTTGACCTACGTACATAGTAGCTATTGCAAGATTTGCAATTAATTTAATATATTCCAGATCTTCCAGCGGGTTCACTTTATTATTTAGAGTCTTATTTAAAAGTTTTTGTAATGTGTTGTGAGTAGAATAAGCTGCCTGTAGATTAAATTTTTTAAACAGATTGGAAAATTGATACTGCCAAGACGGATGAAATGTGCATATTTTCTCTTTTTTTTGTTTACGATATGGTGAAAGTTTAGTATTGGTAATCAAAATATGCTTTTGTTTAAACTTATTGTATATCTTATCTATGTATTCAACTTTGTAACCATTAATTTTTCCTATACCACTGCAGGGAGTTATAGTGGGGACATAGACATGCCTCCATCGTTCCTTCAGCAGAGATCTTACTGGTATAGTAAATAAACTCTAGTTCTTTATCAAAATCTATATCTAACATTGGTATTTGAAATAATATATGGAACAAGCTGTTAAAAGCACTCGTTTTATAAGTGTGGAAAGTGTGAGAATCACTCTGTATATAATTATTGGTGTGTGCCTTCTTTCTAAATATTTGGAATTTGATATGACTTTGATTGTTTGTGATCGCAAGATCCAGAAATGGTAACTTGTTGTTTTCTCCTTTTTCATAGGTGAATTTTATTGAGTCAGTTTATTCAAAAAGGTGTCAATATCAAAATCTGGGTCTACTACTGCAAGTACATCGTCCACATACCGTATATCCAAGTATTTTTAATAATAAATTTAATTTTGTTGTAATATATTACGTTTTTCACAAATAAAATCTGTGTATAGATCTTGCGTTTGATAGGTATTACAATATTCTATAGGTGTACACAACCACTGTACATTGCTAACACTTTACTTCGCAGAGGAGATATTTTCAATACATATATTTCTAATTATTTTCTTTCAACTCTTGTAAAACTTTGTAGGATTAAAGTTACTATGTCAGAATTCTGTCCGGAATATGGCGCTTGTTATTTTTTAAATAAAATGTTTCTTTGCAGCAAATAAAAACAATGACGCAGATTTTTTTTTACTAACCAGGGAGAACACAGAGAAGTGTCCCTCACCGATTTAAATGAAGCTTGGTGGGTTTGTGGACTGATGCAGTGTAAGAACAACGGTAATTTTCATAGATGCTAAATCGCCCGCTTTCGGGGGTGGGGCGGCCTAAAGCAACGCTACCTTTCGCTATTTGCTTTAATATCTGCAAAAGTATAAGACATATCAAAAAAAAAACGTTAAGACAAATTAATATATAACTGTTTTATGAATACTAAAGGATAACAACAATAGTTTGCCTGTCATAGTTCTTGTTTTCCAGAAACAACCCCCATTCCCCGTATTTTTTTAATTTTAAAATTTTTATTTGCTGGAAAAATGCACAAAGTTATACAGAATTGACTCACATATGTATATTTAACATCCTGTAAAATAACTCAATTTATATTAAAAAAAGCAATAACATAAGAAATGTGTAGGTATATCTACGTAAATACATATGTATGTAGGTATATGTATGTATATGTAAATAATAGCTTTATTCGCGGTAACGACTGAACATATTCTGAACATGTTATGAGCATGCGCATATTGAAATTATATTGAAAAATAAACCCAATTGTACTAGTAATTTCAACATGCGCATGCCCCTAATATGTTCAGAATATATTCAATCGTTACCGCGAATAAAGCTAATATTACTTACATCAGCATGTTGCAATGAAAAAGGTAAGCCCTAATTCAAGCACATGATTTGACGATAACCACACGCCGTACACAACGGTGCATAAAGAAACGTTTGAAGTTCAATCCTGACACACACACACGTATTTCGAACTTGTTTGTTCTCATCAGTACGTGATACAAGAGTATAAACCAACAAACGAATTCCCCCGTACCCGTTATATCCAGAAATTACTCGAAAGAAACTCAGAAGATAAAAGTATTACTTATTATTATTGATCTGAACAAATCGTAAGTAAGTATCTATCTAACTAGGCAAGTTAATACTTGCAGTCGAAAAGTGTTTCTTGAAGTCATGAAAATCACCGTTGCTAATGTCGATACAATTCTTTTACTTTCACCTTGTGTAATAATATTGAATACAACAAAACTATAGTGCCTAAACTAAACTAGCTAATGAAAATGAAGATAATGAAATTGGTACCTAATAACAATTTTAATAACAATAATAATATCTGTAAGTTTTATGTGTATAGTTTCGATTATCCGAATAGGTTGGGACCTATAAATAACAGGCTACTCTGCATAGTTATTGCAATAATGGTCATCTCTGTAGAAATGTTGAAAACAAATAAATTGCTTACACCACGCACAACAAAAAAATGCAGATTTGCTACAAATACTGCATAGTGGTGTACATTGTAAATTCTTGGGGAAGTAGAATCGTACAGGATTCTCAAACTTCGGTTCGATCTTCGATGTATCCACTTTTACGCATACTTAAATAGATTAAAGGACCTTGGCGATGATAATTGATTATGTCTCAAAGATTGTAACTGAAAAATAGTGTTTCTTTGATGTGGAGTTAAATCGTATGGCATAAACAGTAAGTCATGAGCAAATGTTCTAACATTTTTCCATATTCTAAAACCGTAGACTTCTGGAGGCTGTACCATTGACGTTGTCTTCTTAGGAGTTGTAAAAATATCGACTTTTTTGTTCGTTGGTACTAAATTGTTCACTTCTTTCGGACAATGCCCATTCCACGAAACCAAAAACAAGACACTTTCAGCGTTAGTATTTGGTAAGAAAACATCTGCAAACCACTCTTTAAAATGCTGCGAGGCCAGTTCTCCTGATTAATGCAGATACATGCACGTTAATAGACCTAAAAAGTGTTTTTTTTATGTTTGGTCCAAATTGACCTGTTGTTTCTCTTAACACAAAACAGAGGGGGAATAATAGTCGTTCATTTGATGAAATTGTTGACATGATTGTGTAACTATGTGCAATAGATGATAATGATTGCACGATCGCTTCCACTGCTTTTGTTCCAATGGCGGACAAGCTTCGACCGAAATCTCTAAATTAAAGTCACTCTCGTTTGCATTGTAAACGTTGTCTTGTCCAACAACACTAATTTTAGGTTTAATTTTATTAACAAATCGCTGGGCTGTGGATTGTAATTTATCAAGATCGCCAGGATCGTGTGATAATCTTTGCTATTTTACGAGAAACAATTCTATGTACTTTTTTGAAATGCCATATCCACCAATGACTAGCTTTAAATGAATGATACTCTATTTCATCTTTAGCCTGTAGCGCCCATCTGCGAAGACCTGTATCGTGGTTAATATTTCCCCTGTTTAGCGCTTCCTTAAATCTTATCAGAACATATTCTGTTACGTATGTACTTTTGTCTTTGTTGGTGCCACCCTGATCAACACTTGCTTCCGATCTCTAAAGTTACCTAGTTGATTTTACCTGAAACAAATGGACGCCAAAGATACAAATGCTATTATTAGTATTGCTGTATGAAACTGTACAAGATATCTTTATGTGCTAGTTTTAGAAACATCCTCTTACGTATTTAAATGTTTATATAAACAATAAGAAATTTACGTATTATATTACCTTTCCAAATCGATTTTGGACAGATTCTAACGAACGTCACTTCACTTTTCCACTTCTCCAAAACTCAACGGCTCGCGTTTTATATTCAATATCAATGAACTACCTCCTTCTTGGGGTACACAGTCTTCATATTCATAATCTTCATCATAGTCACTTCTTGGTTCAACGAATTGCGGTTCCTGTGGACCAGCCAAGTCTTCAAATTCCGGCGCTACATCTGTTTCAAATACAAAAGATGCCTCCTCTTGAGCTGTCACAATGAGATCCGTTAGAGCTTCGTGTAGCTTTCGTTGTTCACGTGTTATAGGTGTAACAGCGATATTTGCAGCAATGTTGCAACGTTGTACGTAGCAAATTCAGTATATTAGCAACGTTGATTCTGATGACTTCAACAAACGCTTTCCGACAGCCAAATTGCGAAACGTACTCGTCGTCAATAAACTGAAAACTGCGAGTATTAACTTGCCTAATTAGATAGATAACGATTTGTTCAAATCAATAACAATAAGTAATAATATTTACATGGGTGTTCCTAAATATCATGTACATAAGGAAGGGGGTAATGATTTGATTTATTTTGTGCCTAAAATTTCATATAAACATAGGTCTGCAAACGCTTCGTTACCAAACTGCAGGGTGCTGAAATTTCAAGATTTTTTCACTTTTTACTGTATAGCTCCTTCAGTTTTTGAAATATTTTGCTCAAATTTGAAAAGTAGGTTACGCTATAAGGCCTGCATCATTAGCCATTCCAAATGATGATGTCAATCTACAGGCTAATAATTTTTTCGGGGTCATGCTTTCTTTTCTCACCCTGAACTTTTTTGCGATGCGCCACTGCTAGATTCCAAAATACGCGGAAAATTGGGACATGGAACATACCGCAAGAAGACGCATACAGACCGATATCTACACGCAACATCACATCATCATCCATCACAGAAGAGATCCCTGGTCACCACACCACTACATAGAGCGAAAATGATTAGTGATGCTACAGACAAAACCGAGGAAATTCAACATGTGAAAGATGCACTCTAGAAGAACGGCTACAAACCACAGGAGATTCGGAGATTAGCCGTAGCCAAAAAGAAACAGAAGAACGAGTGAGAACTAAAACCAGCAGGATTCGCACACCTGCCATATATAGCTGGAGTCACGGGTAGGCTGAAAAAAACACTGGCGAAGAAGAACGTCAACGTCAGGTTCAGCACAGTCAAGAAAATAAAAGAACTGCTTCCATCCAACAAAGACTCGATACCGAAACTACAAGCTAAAGGCATCTACGAACTTCAATGCCAGTGCGGGAAATAGCATATTGGACAAACCGGACGCAGTATACACTGCAGAGTGAAAGAGCATCGCAGAGATGTCGAACAGAGAAATACTGGAAAATCTGCAGTAGCTGAACGCTACCACACCGGAAGCAATCACGTAATCGACTACAATGACGTGAAGATACTAGCCAAAAGCAATCACTACTACCCACGGATAGTGAGATAATCCCTGGAAATAGTGAAGAACCCGAACAACTTCAACCGAGAAGACGGATACAGATTGAGTAAGGTATGGAAGTTAGCGCTAGAGAGCGAAACGTTAAGTTTGTTACAACAACCACGGCAATACCCGAAAAATACATCTTTATAATAATTTTCATGTCAAAAGGTAATCCTCTAAGAATAGAAGTTGATGTGTCACGGCAGTTTAGTACGAAATACTTCTTGGAGGAGTTATTCAGTGGGTTTCACTTTAAGTAGAATATCCTGTATGTACGTGATGTATGACCTTTATCATAAATCCTTCTTATTGCATTATTTTTTTGTTTCAACTAGATAACAGTTACATTACAACTTTTATATAAAAAATTAGGGCAAGCCGTACTCAAAGCCGTTGTGCCTAGTCAAGGCAAGATACAATTGCATGTGTCAAGAGGATTATCGACTATTTGGAGTTAACTACGACAATCAGATGTTTTGAATTAATTATGCTATGTATACACCATGTAATATACCGCCATTAGCTCGTTAATATTATTTACATTTAGATACTAACGGCAGAAATCTAAATAATGCAGTTCAATCTATCTCAATCACATCACTGTAAATAAAATTCAATCTCTATTTATTTCACCGTCTGGTAATTAAATAAGAAACAACTACGAGGGAGCGTTTTTATATTCGCGGAATGGGGGATAAGGGGTGGAAATAAAAAAACCAAATTATTTTTCTTTTTCAATATATTCACCTGCAAGACGGATACATTTTTCACATCTTTCAATTAATTTATTTATACTCCCATAAAAAAAATGATTTCTCTTTATCTGCAAAATACGCCGAAACTGCCTCCTTGACTTCATCATGGGCAGTAAATTTTTTACCCCACAGCTCTTTTTTCATTTTCGGAAACAGGTAATAATCACTCGGGGCCAGGTCTGGGCTGTAGGGTGGGTGATTCACAATTTCGAAGCCTACCTTATGCAGGGCAGCTAACGCAACACGACTCTTGTGGACGGGCGCGTTGTCGTGCAAAAGCAGCACACCTATCGGCAATTGTCCCCGTCTTTTCTCTTTAATGGCTTCTTTTAGTCGCTCTAATATTTAAGCGTAATATTCTCCGGTTATAGAAACACCTTTATCTTTATAATCAATCAACAATATTCCTTCCGAGTCCCAAAATACCGTTGCCATGAGTTTCCAAGCTGATTGTGACACTTTAAATTTCTTGGGAGGTGCTGTGCCCTTTTTATGCCACTGCATGGAGTCTTGTTTGGACTCAGGTTCATAATGATGAACCCAAGTTTCGTCTCCAGTAACAATTCGACTCAATACACCATCCTTGTCTTCATTACAGAGGTCTAAAAATGCACCCGAACACTCTACGCGCTGTTGTTACTTGGTTGGTTACTTGGTTTATGTTACTTGGTTGACGATAGCTCAAAGACTAACTGCCTAATAACAATGAAACTTCGTATTTATACTAATTATGAGTCGCTGCACAGGCCACGCCCCCAATGCGCTTAATCACCCCCCTACAACCCGCTCAATCCGCGAATATAAAAACGCTCCCTCGTATATAGTTCCGACTTTTTCCAGTGGTAATAAACGTGATTTGTATTAAAGCAAGCTAAAGTAAATGTTATATAATCGTACCTCTCATTGATATTGTTAGCCACGTTTAGATTAAATGGTTTTGTTAATGTGAAATTTATACAGACGTAGCGTAGGCCTAAATAGTCGGTTCTTACTTGAAGCTACATCATATATAACATTCAAAGGAGAGGCTTTACAACTTACAATTAGACTGATAATACATTAATAAGTACGGTGTGAAAACTACTGCTGTTAGTACTACTACGGCTTTAGCGCTGACTTTCTGTAATTTACAGTATGTGCCTTTAACTGACAAACGATTCGCGGAAGGGTTGTGCGGAATATTTAATGAAACATCCCATGCAAATCGAGTTGAGTTGAATCTACCGCTCTTACTGTGATCGAATTACTCAGGTATTTCAAATTTTCTCTGTGTTGAAATGGCAGATCCTAAGTTAAAAGACAGAGGAAAGCTTTTATTTTTGCCTAAGTAAGCGACCTTATGTTTTAAATTGAACGAAGAATGTAAGAATGTTGGAAATTGACATCTACAGAAAAGAAACAAATACGAATAGATTCATTCTAGCAGATTCAAATCATTGTGATCAACAGAAAATGTCCGCGATAAATTTTTTAATTAATAGATTGGTTAAATTCCCGCTAAATAAAGTGAGATTTCAGAAGGAATTAGAATTTATTAAGAGAATAGCGGTTTATAATGGTTTCTCTTCTGCAGATGTTGAATGCACGCTTAAAAAAGCCGAATATAATAATCACGTCAGAAATTCCACTACTTTAGTCCCATCGAATAACCGAGAAAAGAAATTCATTAAGTTACCGTTCCACCCTATAACCAAAGGATTGAACCGCGTTTTTTCAACAGTTTAATTTAAACGTCTGTTATAAGACCAATAGTACGTTAAAAAGTCTTTTAGGCAACCCGAAAGACAAGCCTGAGATGAGACAGAAGTCGGGAATTTATAAAATTGCATGTAAAGACTGTGATCAAATTTATATCGGGCAAACAAAACGGTCAATAGAGACTAGATACAAAGAACATCTAGCTCACTTTCGATACGGAAGAAAGGAAAAGTCCGCAGTAGCACAACATTTAATTGAAAAGGGACATCATATTGAAACAGACAGTGTCAAATTATTAAAAGCCGTCGATAAGCCAAGGGAACTCGACGCCTACGAGAGTATTTTTATGTATAAACACGAAAATAATCTCATGAAAAGAGAACCATCGATTCTTGGAAGGTCGGTTTTGTTTACGAATTTAAAGAGATAGGATGTCCCTTCGCAACATGTGCTAACGATTAGTCCGGTTAAGTAGAGTTCGCATGCGTTGGTTGTTTATACAATAAGTAGGGGGATGTTTATAATGATGGTGTTTTAATTTTATTTATTCATTCGGTATTCGGTTGATGATGAGAACCCATGCGTTTTCGAAACACGTGTCCCGAATAATTAATCAAAGTTGTGGTGTGAGGTGATACCGATGTTTATTGTTATTACGAGCCCACAGTCCTTGAAATCACTCTGAATTCACACGTTCCTCAAGGTATCTTCGGATAGGTAAAAGATAGCGATACCCGGTTTTCGTTAATTTATTGGTAGTTTAGCTTACTTGTTATGCTTGTTTTCATTTAATATTTTCGATAAAAAACATAATTTCCGAAACATTTCAAACAGCGTTCTCTAGCATGCACGTCACTTATTAGATTGTTTTGAATTTGTAAGGGTTAGATTGAAGGAGTAGATCTGTATTCAACTAGACTAAGTTTGCAAAATTATAAGGGTTCCGACAAAACAAAATTTTCTCTCCACCCCTGCTATTATTGGGCAAAATACAACACCTTTGTTCGGTGTAAAATATGCGGAATGTTCAGAGAATTCCAATTTTCATATTTGTGGTTTTTGGTGTTCCGTTGCGCCATCTAACGGTCACCCTACAATTCTCTAAATAATTTCCAGATATTTCTCAGGGCTGCTTTAGTATGTAATATTTTTTACTATAAACCGTCCCTGAGATATGGCCGAGCGCCATTCTTAGATGGCCTTCAGGTACTATTGCATGGAAGCAGTTGACTGATCAAATAAATTATATCACAATTTATTTAAAACGTACTTTACAACAAATTGTTCAGCTTTTTGAAAAACTGCAGTGGGAAAAGAAAGCTGATACAGCATGATTTAATGAATAGGCAAAGTTTTCGCCATTGGGCAGTATTAAAAATTGAAAACGACAGAAAACAGCACTATTCACTGAATAATGTTCCACAAAATGTGTTATAGCTTTTTCGAAGGAGCATGTTTGGCTTGAGGTAAGGTGGATGATTTTGAAATAATAGCGAAACGTTAATCACGTATCTGTATTAGCTTCTTAGAGATGTACACATCATTATTACATACTGCGCATGCGCGCTAGTTGATATATCATTTAAAATTGTATACATTGCCAACAGATGGCGTAATATACTAAATAAAGGTTATTACAAACGGAATAGAAAATGTGTGCAAAAAATAACAACAATACAACATTACCGGCCCACTTAAAAGTCCCGACTTTTAACATAAAAACAAATAACATACATATATGTACATATATTAAACACACTCGACCATAAAGTTTATTCAAGAGAAAGTACACAGATTTTGGCAATGGATCGCTTCAGGACGGATCCATTTGATAATTTTAATGACACTACACGAACTATTCCATCTTATCCTGCACGGAGTTCCGTGATTCTATCTAACGGCCAGTGAAGTGGTGGACAGGTTTCTTCTTTTAAAAGAATCAACGTTCCTGGCTTCAGTACTCAAGGTTTCATCTTTTTCCATTTATTCCGTACTTGTAAACTGGATAGGTATACTTGCGACTAGCGCTTCCAAAAATGCTGGAAGAGGTGCTATATGTACTTATATCTAGTAAGTCTATTTAATTCGACATCGGTCTCCTGCTAAAAAGGTGCAAATGATGAGTCGCAAATCAAAAAATGTAAGAGTGTTAAAGGAATGAGTTCAGATTTATCATCGGATAAGGATGACAATGGTCTAAAATTGAGGTAAGCTTTGGTTTGAACGAGTACAGTATACAGTTCATAGTAAGTTAAAGCTGCTTTTGATATAATATGCTTAAGATGATATTTCGTAGACTTAATAGCAACTTCCCATAAACCTCCCATATGTTGCGAATTTGCGCGAATAAA
This sequence comes from Holotrichia oblita, assembly GCA_023690525.1. NCBI lineage: Eukaryota > Metazoa > Arthropoda > Insecta > Coleoptera > Scarabaeidae > Holotrichia > Holotrichia oblita. The sequence continues at coordinate 99,547,277 of CM043016.1, read as the reverse complement.
ATGCCGTTATGTTTTGTCCTTGACCAAAAAGTCTTTTTTTTCGCGCTGTTTATTATTATGTATAAAATGTATAATTCTGTAAGTTTGTTGTGCGTTTGTGTTGTGTGTTGCGTTTGTTGTCTTGCAGTGATCTTGTGGGATTCTAGTGCAGCAAGAGGCCGTAATTATAGAGTATTTTTGCTTGCAACTCAGAGACTTCCCCGAACATTCATCTAACCGACGACCATACCCCAATCAAATCGCTTTGCAAATTGATATCCTCTTGCACATACTACCAGGTCCTATATTTTTGTTACATAGGTACCGTTACAGCATTCTTCCCTATAAGATGTATTCAGTTCAAAAGGTTTGATAAAGCAGAACGATTTTTCTATTCTATCCGTCATCATATTCAGTGTGGGACGACAAGTTCAACAATTGAAGGCTGGCCCTTACCGGTTGATCGTACCTTTTGTTTTACCTTTACTTTGAGTTTTGCTTTTAGGGTCATATTTATAGGTCTTGCTTGAGATTGTGCCGATGCTTGAGCGCACAATTTTGACGTAAATGTCATTGAAAATGTGTCAAAATCTCGTGCTCAAACATCGACACGACCTCAAGCACGAACTATAAATATAACCCTAAATGCTTCTACCTCTACTAAGAGATACGTATAGGGGTACGTTCAGCAGTATCACCATAGCAGCGTTATATTTATCGCTCTCATTATACCCAACCAGATCTGCCTTTGCGCCCTGCTGACTAGTTAGAATGTCTTCAATATTGAATATTAAAAAAAGAAAAATACCACACTCTTACAGCATGGTTTATTCGTAGTTGGGACAAAAGTGATTAACTAAAGAACTAAAGAACTAAATTCTGCGAATATATGATGGACTAAATAATAGAAACTTCTATGATAGTGTTTTATTTTGTCAGAATTCTCAGTTTTATGTAATAGACATGTAAATCAAGAAAACGGTTGTTGTTGGCTACTGCAACAACATATGTAGATATAAATAAGTTAAAGTATGTGCCGTTATTCTAAGAAAGACGCATATTTTCCATATTTCTTTGATAAAAATTGAACAATTAAAAATTGACGTGTCTTGCAAATTTTTACCAAAGTTATTTGTTCAAATGAATTTATGCGTTACTTTATAGATGCACTGTACGTTTCCGATACATCCTTAAAGCAAACCACATTCGTCACAATTTAGACGTTGGTTAATGGCGAAATATGGAAACCAATATTTGTGCCTAAATGGGTATACATAGGTACATAAATCTGTTTGGAAAGAAGATTTATTATTCTTTAGTTAAGCATACATTCATACGTAAACATGGTACGAAAACAACATGTACGTTATTTATATTTGTAATAGTACCTAACATTAATTCATCATGTGTGCATGTACAGTTCTTTCGGTTTGAAAACATATTCTTTTTTCAGAGCGAATGTACGGTGAACATCAAAGCCATAATAATCGATAATTAATGATACTTCAACCATCAACACAATCCACCCTCGCTGTTATTATAAATTATCTTAGTCATCAGCGCGGTACAGCGCCCTCTGGTTCGCACCAAATAACTAGCAAAGAAAAGATATCGCCACCCAGAAACCAGCATTGAATTGGTAGGTCGACGAATTCCGTTACATTTTCTTGTCCACCCCGTGTCTCTCTACACTTTGTTGTTTATAGAAAGCGCGACAGAAGACGCTGAGGCGTCGGCCTATCTATCAATGATTCATGTATATAGTGTTTCGCTGCGTACTGATAGTCGGGTGGTGAGATGTCGCGGTGCTAGGTTTTTGTCTTGTCACCCTCCTTTACTGACAACGGTCTATTGTTCCAGACCCTCCGATAGTGTCCCTGCGCCTCGGAAGTACCTTGAACGCCGATGACATCAAGGAAGGCGACGACGTTTATTTTGAATGCCATGTTCGAGCCAACCCTCATTGGAGAAAGTTAACCTGGCTACACGATGTAGGTATTTCATATTTTTAATAATAAGATTTTGCACGTAATATTAAAACAAAAATTAACTACACCAGAAGATTCGCAAGTATAATAATAATAGTAATATTTGCGAATATGTTACACTGGCATTTTACTTTTTTTTTTTTTGTTAAGGTCACTTTAATTAATTACATAGTAGGTGCTTACATAAACCTTTATTGATCTAGAAGAAATGCTACATCGCTATTTCTTATTAAAACAAGCATCTATATATTTAGATATATAGATGGTACGATGATACGATAAATAATGTTACTCTCTCTCTCATTCATTATTATCTTGGGATTCAATTGTCATATTTTAATTATTACGTTTGTGTACTGGCATTTAAGATTAAATGGCAACAGATGCATTTTTTCATATGTCTATACAATAGAGTTAGCTTGACACGAACCGACAAAGTCGAACTCTACACTATTAGTAATCGGTATGAAAATCGAGACCATGTCTCGCTTAAAACCTTTACTAAGGACGAACTAAGGTTTGTATTGAGTTTGCGTTAAGCTGATACTATTGTATACAGCCTATAAGCAACATTATCCATTTCTATACACCTAAAAACCACCGTTTTCTAGAAATTATTAACTCTACAAATTTACATTTACATATCTTTTCTTAAAATATGTATGCATTGTGGATTTGAAGTTCCTACGTTTCAACGAAATATGTTCACCTTTCAATGCTGACTAATTGAAAAATAGACGCTTGAGCTAGCAATTCGAAATATACGTAACCAAAATTCAACCTCATTATTTTATACAAGGTGAGTTTTTAAAGGAGTAGCGATCGATAGCCCAATTACTACAGAGAACTCCACTGCTAAAAAAAATTATTAAAATTATTCGGGTAGTCCTTGTGCTAAAATATAATGTAAGTCATTTTTATATCTTGCTCTTATCTACTGTATATACCAAGTATATATGTTTATACCATTAATTTGTGTAATTAAAAATAAGTAACTCTTGGAGAATGCTACTAAAAATAATTATTAATGCATAAACAATTAACTACAACTGTCAAAATTACTATCTACAATAATACCATTTCAAAATAATACCTAATAATCTTACATAGGTTTAAAAGAAATGTTCAAAAATGTTTATACAAACTTCTAAGCGATTAGCGAATGAATGGGCTACATTTTATAACTTGTATCTGTCAGTAATATTAAAGGCTTCTCTTTAGCAATTTTTCATATACCGGGTGCTGCTGAAGTTTGTACACAAAGTTTTTTATATAACCCTACATAAAAATCAATTTTGAATAACCCCAGAGATCACGGTGGCTACACATATGTATGGCCGTTCTCTCCATATCCACCTTGCAGAAAGGTGGTTATGAAACAGTGCAGTGCGATGAACAGGAACACCATCATCTAAAGCTGCATTCTCTGCCAAAAATTAAGTGGAACTTCTTCAAGTAACCAACTAAATCACCTAATTTGACTGCTAGTCCTAATCAAATAAGGTTGACTTGTTGAATAGTTATGGCGCTTACATCTATTTACTCTTTCAGGTTTATGAAAAGTAGCTACATCTTAAAAACAAAAACATTCATAAAAATAGATTAGTAATGATAACCATCATCAGCAGATATTTGACACCAAATTCCTCTTCCTCAGTTTATTATTAGATGCTGCCTATTGCATGAAATAGGGTTTTAAATAAAAGCAGAAGAAGGTTAGTACAACAAGAAATAAAATCCATGTTCTTTACTAGTACGTTGCAATAAGCTTCTTTTACACTTGTGTTATTTAATCTATGTTTTTGTACCTTGTTGTAGAACAATCTCTTATTTCGTTTATAGCATATTTGATCTCTATATTATAAAGATGTATAATTCGGGTATTGCCGTGGTCGTTGTAACAAACTTGACGTTTCGCCAATCATACTGTCAACTTCTTCAGAAGTTCTCTAAAGACTGATGTTGATGTCGTCTGCTCGTTATTATATACCCAGTCCCCGCTCCGCTCCACTGATGCGTATCTGTTACCAGTCCGCTGAACCCTGTCCGTTATCGTCCTCTGATCCGCATCCGATGCTTCTCCTCGATTCGTGTTAGATGGTGTCGGATGCGTCCTCTATGGTCCTTGTTGCTCCGGGCTCCAACTTCCACACCTTACTCAATCTGTATCCGTCTTCTCGGTTGAAGTTGTTCGGATTCTTCATTATTTCCAGGATTCTCTCACTGTCCGTAGATAGTAGTGATTGCTTCTGGCTAATATATTCACGTCATTGTAGTCAATTACGTGACTGCTTCCGGTGTGGTAGTGTTCAGGTACTGCAGATTTTCCAGTATTTTCCTGTTCGACATCTCTGCGATGCTCTTTGACGCTGCACTGTATACTGCGCCCGGTTTGTCCAATATACGATTTCCCGCACTAGCAAGGAAGTTCGTAGGTTCTTTTATTTTCTTGAATGTCCTGAACCTGACATTTACGTTCTTCTTCTCCAGGATTTTCTTCAACCTGTGCGTGACTCCAGCAATGTATGGTAGATGTGCATATACTGTTGGCTTCGTTCTAGATCATCCTTCTGTTTCTTTTTAGCTCTGTGGTTTCTAGCCGTTCTTCTGCAGTGCATCTTTCACATGTTGAATTTCTTCGGTTATGTTGGTTGCATCACTAATTATTTCCCCTCTGTGTAACAGTATTGTGATCAGTGATCTTTTTTGTTGGGGATGGTGATATGCTGCGTGTAGATATCGGTCCGTATGCGTCTTCTTGCAATATACTCCATGTCCCAATTTTCCACTGTCATTGCGTTTTACCAATACATCCAGTCGTTGTTCTTTCATCGAAGGCAGAACAACGACGTCTACTACCGTCAGAAACGCAGCCTCCAAGACTATACGGACTACCGAAAATATACAAAACTGGAAACCCTCTACGACAGTACGTGGAATTAACAAGCAGTTTTGTAAAGAACTCTGAACATTTTGTGGGATTCTACAATGAACATGAAGTAACCAGTGACGACATATTAGTGAGTTTCGACGTGGAATCTCTCTTGCGTGCCAGTGGAATAAACCCTAGAACTCTTCAGACAACGGTTTATACCACAAGGACTACAAGAGGATATAATTGACCTCGCAAGACTATGTTTAAACACCATCTATTTCCTAGTGAATGGAGATTTCTACGAGCAGAAAGACGGCGCAGCCATGGGATCATTACTCTCGCCAGTCATCGCTAATATTTTTATGGAAACTTTTGAAGAACAAGCCATCAACTCTAGCTAGTTTCGATTCCTTTTTGTTTAGCGGATTTCTAGCATCGGCATCGAAGAAAATACGACATTAACTGTTTTGTGATGTTACAATGTACGCATTCGATCTAAAATGACTGATTCATATCGAATCAAATATTTCATGATTTAAGTATTGAACGCAATAATTATGTTTTCGTCAAAATTACTTCACTAGTGAAGAAATTGATATTATATATGTCCAATAATTGCCATACCTCTTAACAAAATATTTAAATTGTCAATATTAGTTCTAACATTGCCCAGGTTATTTTTCTGTTTCATATCATTTCAAAAATTAACCTTGTTTATAATTTTTTTTTTAATTTTTCGATTAAAATTATCTCGTCACTCCGGTTACAGATTCAATATTTGCAGGTAGTATATAAGTGAGTATATAATTATGCTGATCATTAAACGTATAGAATTCGAAATAATGAAGATCCAGAACGAATGTTGTTTTTCTAGCTATACGTATATATAATAATAATAATGTAATAATAATAAACTTTATTTTACCATTAAATACATTATGAACAAATACTGCACAAATATACAATGGTAATGACACAGAGTTAATATGTATGTACACTCGGTTGATTTAGAATCGACTCAAACTGCAATAAAACCCGTTAAAAGTATGCTTTATTGCGGCCTCCGAATGCAAAGCAGTAATAGTATGGTCAGTGATAGTATGGTCAATGTAAATTACTACGTATGTAAATTACTATTTATGTATATACAATATATGTTTCTATTAAATACAGTTTCATATGCAAGGGATCATTTATAAATTCCTAAACCGATAATTTCTTAATGCGAGCTTGACATATGTATAGTTAAATCGCTATCGCATACAATTTCACTATAATTCTAAGTATTTATGTAATTAAGAAATTACATCAATAAGAATATGTATGGGGGCAACATATAAAAGTCTATTACATATTAGAGTGGATCGAAAAACGCGTTTTTTTCTGCAATACAATTCTAATAACGCGGAAAACTTGCGCATAGGCGTCATTATAAATGAAAAAATATTTAAAAAAATTTTTTTCAAAATTTGAAATCGCGCAGAAGGCCTAAAGTTACCAAAAAAGTCAAAATACCGGTAAATTTCAAAAAAAATTACAAAAAATACATTTTTTGTTGTAATAGTGAAAAAAGTGTTTTTAAGAGTGTCCTTAACGCATACAAAAAATAATTAGACTCATACTTGTTTTACTGAATTCGCGCAAAAGGTCTAAAGTTGCGGGTTGTATCGCAAAAAAACGATATTTCACGATTTTCGACGATTTTTAAACATGTGCCAAAACCCATAAAAGTTTTATTTTTAATTTGTAATAGTGTAAAAATCATTCAAAATAGTTTTCCCAATCCAGAAAAAATACTTTCAGACCTGTTATTCCTTAACTGTATTCGTGCAAAAGATCTAAATTATAGTATAAGTTAAGTTATAGTCCCGTAAAAACGCCGCTTTCCATATCTGATGAGTGTTTATTTAACACATTAGGTTTGTAATAAGACAAGTGATTTCCACATCCACCCTACGCAACCAACCAACCAGGGTGAATTTTATTTACAATGTTTACAGTAACTATTTACTTTGTACAATGCATATGTTTGTTGTAGGCAAAAGATTATTTACATAGAAGCCTCTTTGAGTTCTGACTTTTAATTAAATGTGGGCATCAGTTGTCTTGATTTTAAAGTAGCTCTAATATAACCATCTCGATTTTCATGCCCGCACACTTTTTCTGCTGCTTCTGTAACCAGTTTTACATACCTCTCAACAGACTGGGTGTGGCATGGGAATTCGAGGTAGTTAAACGCTGATAGCGCTTTGTCTTTCAACAAAGAAGGAATGCGTTCAGTTGGCATCTTGGACAGTAGTGGCGGCGGTGTTAACTTGCAGATTGACCAATCAATTACTTCGGTATAGTCGATTGCACTAAAATGTATTAAAGGTATTTTGAAGTCTCTTACGTAACCTTCAGCCGATGGCTCATTTCTGGATTTAAGGATCCTCCTGTAGCCAAGTTCTCTAATATGTGGTCTCCATCTCTCATCCATTATCATAGCCAACATAATATTTTCAGGGCGGCAACCCTGCTCGCAACTTTAGGTCTTTTGCGCGAATTCAGTAAAACAAGAAGTCTAATTACTTTTTGTATGCATTAAGGACACTCTTAAAAACACTTTTTTCACTATTACTACAAAAAATGTATTTTTTTTTGTAATTTTTGCATTTTTTTTTAATTTACAGGGATTTTGACTTTTTTTTGTAACTTTAGGCCTTCTGCCCGATTTCAAATTTTGAAAAAAAATTTTAATATTTTTTTATTTATAATGACGCCTATGCGTTTTCCGTGTTATTAGAATTGTATTGCAGAAAAAAAAACGCGTCTTTTATACTTTAAAGAATGAATGTTCGCATGATGGTGCAGAAAATGTCCTTCAGAACCAACCAATAATTCAAAAGTTTTTTCTGTGTATTAATTTGTTTTCAGTTTGACTGCCTTTTCGTTTACCATCTCTATTATTTGAAATAAATTATTATTTGTTTACTGTGTGTTTTGTTATAAATTCTCGAATAAAATCAGTGTTTTTAACGAAACAAACTTAAGATGAACATAGATTCCTGTCTATCTGCTTCGATAAATAATTTTTCTTATGGTTCTAAAATTGATTTGTATTATTATTTTATTTGCGTTTATATGTCATTAATGGTAATGGGTGTTGGCAAACGCTATACTACGTAATAACGCAGGTATTAAAAGTATCTGAAAAAGAATATATTTCTGCAGCGATCTTCTCATTCATTTCACATTACGTAGCTATTTTACCTGCTCATAAGCAAATTGCTTTATTGCTACAAGCATCCAGTTCAATGTTGAAAGTTTCTGTGTGCAACGTTAGGTCTACGTCGCTTGCCGGGTGAGTCGATTTTAAATCAACAGAGTGTACATACATACACACTTGCAATGGCAAATATTTGACAATTAGTTGTAATACTGCAAAAGCATAATACACATAAACAAACTATTAAAAGTTTCAAGCAAAGGTATGCATACTTTTCTTGATGTTCTTCTTATTACTAAGATTTTATGTTTGCACTCGAATACATATATCAGTAAATAATAAAAATAACACACTAAGCGCCACTACTTTTAACCGCATTAATTATGCAATATGAATTTTAGAATGTTTATATAATAGCTTTCCAGTCTCTAATTATTTTACGCCCAATTTCTAACATGACGTACTATATTATTAAATAGTTAATTAAGTACCATCTCAATATATTATTTCTATGAAGCAATTACAGATATTACACCGTTTTAAATCATTTTTATACCGACTGTAAAACCGTCTGCAATCTTTACCCATCTAACTGGCTCACATTTATACTGTGCTCGTAAAAGTGGCAATAAAACCTGCAGACAGCTTCCTAGAAATACTAACGTAATAACTAAGATTTAGTATAATTACAATCAAGAATATCCGAACTGCTGTTCGTGTAATATATTTAATTCTTTTGAAATTAATAAATAATATAATATTAAAACCACTAATATTAAAAACCCTGGAAATTTATAGTAAATTAATATTTATTAATAGATTACAATCCATAACACACATAATAATTTTGGAAAAGTCGACAGTTTTAATAGAATTAAATTAAATAATAAATCAATCAGTTCTAATAATACGTATAATATTGCAAGCCAATTAACTGCGCGAATTAAGTTCACGGAGAAAAGGATTCGGTACAATTCAAACTTCGATTCATGTCAAAAAATTTACCGCTAAGATAAGGCACATTCTCCTGAACAATAAAAATATTTTTCTGCAACTGCAGGTGACAGTATTCCACTTATGGTGTTCGGCTGCATTTTGCATTTGTCTGACAAACCATAATACACTGACTTTCAACATGACTTTCCACTGCAACATAATTAATAAGTAAATAACACCTTTCAAGCACGTATGCCATTAAGATTAATTAAGATGCTATAAAAATTAATAAAACATCACGTGGTCTACAAATATGCGTCTTCATCATAAGCTTTCCATTTCTTAACATCGGTCTAAATAAATAATATTTTTCTGGAGTAAAACTAAATTCGCTTCTCTTTCGATCCAATTGAGCATTGCATATGGATGTTAGAAATGTCTTAAAATATGTAGCTGACAAGCAAAAAGCCTAAATTGCCACTTAACGATTTTTCGTATATCTCCAAGTTTTTTAATCAATCTAATGAGATTTATAACGCAAATTTTACTTATCTTATCTTATATGCCATTAATTTAGTATATTGCAGCTCTCTTAACGTGAATCGCAATATTCTTGAAATAGGATGAAAAGCAAAAAAAAAGGAAAACAGGAAAACGGAGAATATGAAATTGAAATGGACCATTAATGCGGCGTAACTAAATTATTCTAATGGATTTTGCGGGCTCTTCCTTTAATTGAAACTGTGATTAATGTCTCTCGCCTGGTGATCGAGAGAATTTCGGACGACGATGATGATTAAGACAAAAAGAAGGGAATCGAAGGAAAAGTAAGAAAAATCGGCCAGAAAAAGCAGAACTGTTTAACCTTGAAGGCTCCGGTTAATAATACACGGCGTGCCTTCTCCTATTCCTCTTCAGCCCCTTCTTAGCTTTAGATCGAACTCTAGTTTCCGGATATGGAAAAGATAGCAATCCGGTTTCTTACTGTTTAGAAGTTAATTAATGTTATTTACGTCTATGGTCGAAGAAAGACGAAACGAACGAAGAGTCACGAACACTCCGTGGATAGATTCTGAGAAAAACAACTCAATTTGCGTAAAAATCGCAGTTGAAGTAAAGATTCGACGTCTGGAATTAATTTCGTCCAATTAGTAGTACCGTCGAAGAATCCGCTTAAATCGAAATTTGTTTTATATTAAGTGTGTTTTAATTTCGTAAAGTGCTTGAAACCATTGTTTTAATTTGTAACACTACATTTACTTTGTCGTTCTGTATATTAAAGCAGGAACTGCGTTTCAGATACGTAAGTGCTATTATCTCACGGAATCGTTAATAATCGTGGTAGTAGAATAACAGTAAAGCTTTAATTATTTTTTTCGGTTTATAATTTAGAATGTCACTTTTGTTTAAATCATTTGTGATTAAGAAAATGTATTTTTCTTTTAATCACAATTTATCTTGATAAAAATTATAACGATTTTTGTAACTCGAATCAGATAAATTATGGATACGATAATGATTATTAAGAGTAATTAATAATAACAAAGCCTTAACGCAATGTTAATATAAAATTATAGACTACAGTGGAAGAACAAATATGTATAAGCAACATATTCAATTAGAAAACTCTATTTTATTCCACTTATGGTGTTCGGCTGCATTTTGCATTTGTCTGACAAACCATAATACACTGACTTGCTTACAACAGATATATGATCAAACCGAATGTTGTGGCCCGTGTCGAGAAAATGTTAGGCTAAAGTTGAGTGTGCTGAAGAACGTGACTTAACGCACCGTGGGTATTCTTTGATTCTAGTTTCAATTGACCGTCCAGTTTCGCCTATGTATACTGAACCACAATCACGGGAATTTTGTAAGTGCCTGGGCGTAGGAAAGATTTTGTGAACTTTTGTTTGACGGTTAAAACTTACGTCAAAATATCCCTACTAGTTGTCAAGAAGTATAATTTCTAATCGAAAATGCAAGGAGTATTATCACCGTAAATTGAAATCTGCACGTATGGTATATTTACTTTCAATAATACTGAGTTCTAGAAGAAAATACAATTTGAAAAATTCATTTTTAGGCAAAAATTATTTCGGTTAATAATCAAAGATCAATCATACAAATTCAAGATTCTTGTGTTGTTTTTTGCAATATTTTAGTAATTAATTGAAATAAGAATGTAGTCTTTACAGACATGGCGATAGAATACAAAAAAAGAAAGCGGGAGTGTATAATGGAACAGCTATCCGCTAAGAACAATCTATAATTAGTGCTATGGATGCACGAAGTCAGTTTTTCTATAATTAGTTTAGGAGACTTCGCACATTGTGTAAAATTGATATTGCAACAAACAACCTCTTCGTCACATCTTCAGCGCGTTGAAGCTTCCATTCAAATTAATCCGAAAAAACTTTTAAAATACGTTAACATGAAACAAGGAACAACTCGCATTCCTTTATTTCATAATGATATCTGTCTTGACTCCCCCTCAAAATATAGTAGATGCATTTGCCAATAAATTTTCTTTAATTCATATACATAACTAGTTCTGATTTTTCTCAATTATGCACCATCCAATCATATTCCTTTTACGGGGCTTCCTGCATTGGAAGATGAGGTAGACAATATTTTGGCTTTAAATTTCCGCAGACGAAAATTGCTAGTGATGATAGAATCCCCCTCACATTGGGTAAGCCCTTAATGTTAATTATGGATTTGGTTATTAAAACTTTTTCTACACTCTGGAAGCGTGCTAAAATTAATTCTACTTTCAAAAACATTACAAAACTCAAGTTGATAACTATAGGTCTATTTCGATTCTTTCCAATTTTTCCAAAATATTTGAAATTGTAATCTACTGCTGCTTGTGTAATAACACTAAATCTTATGTTGCACCTCACCAACATGGTTTTGGTACGTGGGAGGTCAACCGTCACGAACTTGATATCTTAACGTTTTACATAAAAATTGTTTGTTTTTAGATTGAGCTCATCGTTATTACTCCTTTTGAAGTCCTACTTGGCTGATGGAACGCATTATGTTTTTTACAAAGGATAGTCGTCTGAGTTTCTGTCATCAGGTGTTCCCCGAGGTTAACACATTCTATTTGTTCTCTTCATCAATGACTTATTTACTTCTTAGTCTTGCCATGTCCTCGCTTATACAAACGATCCTAAATTCTATTTACCCATTGAACCATGGAACGACGCCGCCTCTACAGAATAACTTGACTATTATTGCTCAATAGTGCTCTGCCTTTAAACTAAAGCTAAATGTCAACAAATACTTTGTTATTTCATATACAAAGAAAATTAACTATATTGATTCCAACTATTCCACACATGACTGCTTACTTAGAGAGGTTGATAAAGTGAACAACCTCAGTGTCTTATTCTCTAAAACGTTGGGTTTTGTCTTAAGAGCGTGCAAATCATGAAATAATCATTCAATAGTCCAACAGTGGTGAATTATTTAAATTTTTTGGGTTGTTTAACAATATTTCTGAAAATTTTATGTTTATTAATATTCATATTAATAAATTTAATTTGTATCCATTGTTTTCTAAATATAAACTTTGAAACTGTTTGTAAACTTATGCTTTGCATTTTATAAATGATTGGCAAATATTGTATTTGTAGTATTAATTTTTCCATAAATTAATTTATGTGTGTTATTTTTTCTCTTCTATAGCACTAGTATTTAATATTCTGTGTCAACCACTTTCGCAGTGTATCACTTTAGTTTCCTGTTTTCAATTGTATGTACGAGTACCTTGCAGCAAATAAATAAATGTATTTGGTATCTGCGTATTGCTTCAAAGAGAATTCGAAAATGTAATTTTCGGTGAAAATTATATTTTGGTTTTACTTGCGCTTACATCACCTTACTTCGTAGGGAAAAAGACAAACTGCATTGTACGATATTGCACACATTATACAATAGCATAAATAACTAAAGGGTATCTTCCTTAGGGGAACTAACAACACAACACGAGTTCAATTATTCTACTTACTCCTACGCAATAGAACGTAGAAAGAAGACCATGGCTTTCTAATTTTTTCTATGAGTTACTATCATTGTTGTGAACGTCTAATATGTGAAGTTAGGAATACCAAATTGACGCCCTACAGCGTGGGTTCCCAAATCCATAGCACTAATTATAGATTGTTCTTAGCGGATAGCTGTTTATACATTCCCGCTTTCTTTTTTTGTATTCTATCGCCATGTCTGTAAAGACTACATTCTTATTTCAATTAATCACTAAAATATTGCAAAAACAACACAAGAATCTTGAATTTGTATGATTGATCTTTGATTATTACCTGAAATAATCTTTGTCTAAAAACAAATTTTTCAAATTGTATTTTCTTCTAGAAATCAGTATTAACGAAAGTAAATATACCAAATACCTAAGCTTATAATAAATGTTATGACAGTATGGCTCTAGCAGATGTCAGAAAAATAGGGTAAAGAAACGGAAAAGTCTTGACCAGGAATCTCTATCTAACAAAACTGTGTGATACTTTTACAGAAAAGGGGGAATGTTATGCTAACAGATCTCTAAATAATATAATAAATATATTTCAAAAACACTGCTTACTTAAAAAAACTTCAACATCTTTGCACAGAGTATACGAAGATTAACCTGAGTATACAAACATTTATCATTATCTACTAAGAGTTTTCTACTGAGTATACACATCCTATCCTATACACATGCTATCTGCAGCTTACTACCAACAAAGAACCTTGTCAAATTGTAAAATATAACCATATAATCGGTTATTTATATATTATGAACTACTAGTTAACTCATTTTGATGAAATTCTTATAGCAGACGCATTTGTAGGTGATAAAGTGAGTAAAAGCAAAAAGTCTGATGCAAAAGAGGTTATAAGTTTATTATCGCGTAAGTATAAAGATTTTACTCACTTTATTACATACATAGAGAGGATTTCTAAATTAAATATAATGAACATATTCAAAATCGGTTGTAAACATGCTGTAGATGATATTAACATACTTCTGTCAACATATAAGCGTATAATAATACTAACCAGATACGTACATACATGCAAAGGAATCACACCTAGCTAGTTATAATATAATTTACTGCCTTTAATAACTGCTACTACTCAACTTAGATTGCTGATAAACTCTTAGTCCCCAACAACACATCTAATTGCGACTATTACTTTACTTAATTGGTACCATTAACTTTATAAAAATGACATTTGTCGTTTTGTTTCAGAAGATATTAAAGATTTTGAGAATACTTAGCCGAATCAATTAAATGTATAAAATTATTAGTAGAGGTACAATAAAATTTATTTACGAAAAACTTGTAATTTTATTAATAAATGTAGCTACAATTACGTACAATCTCCTAAAGAAGGCTAATATATTTTTTTATACAAAACAAAAAAGAAAGGAATTTTCAAATGGAAGAGTGATTTTAGTAACTGAAAATGTTTTTTTTTTCGCTGCTAACATCTCACCAAGCTACAATTTTGTATTACTGGTGAAGAAAAGTACATCTGACAAAGAGTGCGAAGAGGTTATGGAGCGGCAGGGAATCACTACCAACAGATTGATAAAGAGATGGGAAAGTTAATGAGCTATGAACAAACAGAAGAAGGGAATGACGCGGAAAGATGACAGTAAAAGCATTGGCTTCGTCGGCTTGTTCTTGTTCCATCAAACAGGTTTCATAAAGAGTACAAAAGTATATGAATTAGAACGTTTATTTTTAAACCATTGAATCATACAGTCGTTTGCATAGGAGTAACAATAAAATAAAGCGTCAGTGTTCACTATTTCGTGAATGATTAACATTATTATGACAACCGATAAATAAAGCATGAAGTAGAATTGTCTAATTAACGTACCTACACCAACAACCCTGAAATAATATAATCCAACCGTTTTAAAAGAGTTTTTTTCTTCTGAAATTTTATGTATACTTACTACTATTTAATATACATACATTTAAGATTGTCACTTTTATTCTATAATGTTGTTTTCAAAAACAATGATAATTATATCATATATTATATTCCATGAAACACATTAGTGTTTCGCGGAATATATTGAACATTAAAAACCATAAATACCGTAGCTATCATTATTTTTTATACATATTCTACTGACCGGTCTATTTTGCACTGCTGAAAGTAGAAATAATTGAGAAAAAAAAACGTTAACTCGAAAATTACAATTTAGTAGAAAAAATATTGTATATCCTTAGAAAAAAAAAATGAAAATAATAGAATTGAAAAAGACAATAATAAAACAATATCTTTAAGCGGAAAATGAGGTATTTATTCAACCTAAAAATAAATCGGTATAAACATCAACGTTTAAGATGTAACGTTAGTTTTTCACGCTACTGCATTTAATAAAATAGTAACAGATTATTTTTGAAAACGCTGTTATAAACTCGGTTATGTGAGATAGCTGTTACTCTGGTCATATCTTGAGAGCGCATCTGAGGATTCTTTATTTCCCTATACCTTTTTATGGGAGTAGCGTAGAATGATTACCTATTGGTTTTTCCCATTATGTTTTTATATTGAGCATTGCATATAATTGGTTCTGTTTCAATGTATGTATGTATAATATACATACATACATATATACAGTATATTATACTTACCGCGTCACGGTCACCCGAGCTATGAACGCGCGACTGGTCTTGATATTCCACGATACGACTACATAATAGCCTTTCGGACCACAGTAAGAACAGGCGGTTTCTTCCAGCCGCTTCGGTTTCTATACCGACGGAATGTTGGAGTTATCGGAGCCGCTCAATAAAAAATGCAGCTATAAAAAAAATCGAAACTCGTTGTAGCCACTTATCTAGTGGAAAGCTTTATACTCTACTAAAATTATACATGTATTTTTATGCGTTCAGATTATACAGCGTGTGCTCGTCACTTTTTTCCAACAGTGTACCAGCGGGGCGCAATGTAAAGAAAATATCATAATATAAAAGAGTTCATTGCTAACGCACCAACACAAGTTAATACAGCGATATTTAAAAGAGTTAACGAGAATTATAAAGACAGTTAATTTTAAAATTTTGCATCTAAAATCTATAATATCATTAATATAAAATTCAAACAGAAGGCCGGAGAACCTCGTTGTTACATGACTACAACTAGGCATCAGTTCATACAATGGACAACCAAAAAATAAATAGTCGACAACATTACACCAATTATTCGTGAATTCACACTGAAAGTATTAACTAATTACTTAATTAAGTGGGGAATTACTTCGTTAATTCTTTCAATGATTATGTATAATGGATTGTTATAATAATCTTGGCGAATAAACCCTTTTACTATCTATATATTTTTATGTGATTATTATCTACAGATATATATTTATTGATCATACATACAGACTATTACATGGTGTCCATTAGCTGTTAGTTCACTGTAAGCTCTCCGACACTTTCATAGCATTACTTTAATTAAACGTAATGAATTCGAACGATTTTCTCCACATATACGTATACAAATCATTTCATATCAAACACAAGATCGCAGTTATTATTGCAAATTAATTTTCTACGTAAATTACATATCCAAGAGTAATAACGTACAGGTCCCAGATTGAAATTATTTCTAAACATGCGATTATTGAATTTCATCGTGTGTACGCATACATACATATTATATGGATAAAATATGATCAAGCGACCTCGAAGGTTAGAAACTCGAAAACACCGCCAAACTACGAAGTTAAAAACTTTCTACACAATCACGATATCACTTTCAAAGTGTAAAATATGGCCCGGATTAACCAGGAAGACAGACCTTATTTATGGAGTTTCCTACTACAGATTAAGATAGAATAGGTTTCCGCAAATTTTATACAGTAGATACAGCACCGAAATGCATTTAGTTAGAATATACGTATAACATACATAATACCTTAACATGCATATAACGTAACACTAATATAACTAATATGCATGTTTTGTGCGTTACGGCTTAAATAATAATAATTCTCTGTATTACTATTTTTTGTATTATGTTTATGCCGATTGCAGAATATAAAAATATGTTCTTTAATGAATGGAATATCCAGTCAACCCGTTTTGAATACTCACAATTCGACTTACTACACTGAGGAACAGAACAGAATCTTTTTTGTCTTAGAAAGAAAAATATGTGGTTCTGATCGTTAAGTATTTTTCTTGGCTTATAAAGTAAAATTGATTGATTGATTTGGTCACTGGTTACCGGCCGGGTTTTGTTTAGTAGCGTCCCCTTATAACACCGCGGCCTATGGCCTATTGTATTGTTCGGTACCAAGTGAATTTCCTTATGTAAACAGGTTAGTCCCTTTTACTAGGTTTAGTAGCCTGTGTGGTAGGTCTTTTTCCGGTAGATCTGTCAGTTGGTTAATTGACCCCAGCAGTGGCAGTCTCCGTCGTTCCAACGCAACGCATTCGAATATGACATGGTAGGCTGTCTCCTTGTCCTCATTGCATAGTCTACATATAGGTTCGTCCTTAAGGATGCCAACCTTATGTAGATATTTCCTTAGACAGCCATATCCCGTTATCAGGCTCGTGACTGTTCTAAGCTGTAACCGGCTGAGAGCCAGCACATCACCTGCCAACTGCCGTGATGGCTGCCTCATCATTCTTTTGCTATGAATCTGCCCTTCAACGCTCTTCCAGTGTGCCTGGTGTGTTTTTACAATCCACTCAGCAACTGCACCGCGTATCGCAATTCTGGTTATCGCCAGACCCGGTTCAGGTCCGGTGAATTTTGTTGCAGAACCTTTTCTTGCTAGCTTGTTTGCTATCTCGTTACCTGGTACACCCTTGTGCCCCGGCACCCACACCAAAGTTACCTTGTTGTATTTGGCCAGGGTTCTTAGGTTTTCTAGGCACTCCCAAGCTAGCCTCGAGGTTATCTGATTGGCTATCCGACAGGATATGAATCAGCTGACCCCTAGGTTGTGTCTCTGATGCCCTTAAAGCACATGTGTCTATTGCTAGTATTTCCGTTTGGTATACGGTGGTATATTGCCCTAGTGTCAAATATTCTTTATGATTTAGGGTTTCACTATATATACCTGCTCCAGAAACTGTTTTTTTCACGAAATAAAATTAAAAATGTCTTTTCTACAATATTCCTATGAAATAACGTATTGTTGTTCAAGTTATGATGATTTTCTCTTCAGGAAAAACAATCAATGCCACTCACTTTGTAACTCTGATGAAGCAATAACCATATTGCGAAACCTTAGCTACAAATATTGAGTTTTTTCAACACTTCATCTTTTTGACTGCCTCATTCAATACACCAAACCTCATAGACTACTAGAATTTACATAAACCCCTTATAGTACAGTAAACAAATAGGAAATAAATACGTTAGTAAGGCAAAAATATTGTGGGTACGTATGAAAAGTTGCTTATAAAGTGTCTACAAAAACCATGATGACTATCTGGAAACATAATCAAGAATCTGGAATAGGGGCCAAATTCTCTCATCTAAAAGCAACTGCGCAATTTTTTGATTGCTAATTAAGATCCAATTATCCATCGCAGCCATACGTATGATCTTAATCAGACTCAAACTGTAGTAATATCAGGCTTATGCTAAAGTTCTACACAACACAGCTTCCCGGATTTTTTTCTCTAGAGTTTTATTCAGCTTTAAATATTTCTTTTAAGAAAGGATGTGATGAAATAGCGACTATATAGCGCCTGCTGTTCAACTTTTACTTAATCGGCCATAGCTTGTACGAAAGCATTATTATCGAAGAATTATAGAAATACTATTTAACGTACCTATTCTAAATGGAAGTGTACTATCTAAATCAACATGATTTCACAAATCATGCATTGCATATAACTGTTCCAGGAAAGTGGAAACTCTGCGGAAAGCTCTGTATCAGTAACCAACAATGAGTTGAACATATACATAAAATGCACAGGATATTACCGCATTTGTTATGTACTATATACATTGACATCTATATCAAGTCACGCACATCAATTAATAATGTTTTAGTAAATACACTTCCTTTAATGGATCGTTAAACGCCCGTCATTGTTTGCTGGCATAAGCAGAGATCGCTGGTTAGTCTAACCGTTTGTATTTGATATCGGTATCGAATGTTCGTCCGCACCATATATGTATCTATAAACTAGTTTATAGATAAGTATATGGTCCGCGCAGTATACGTATGTCTGATAGAGAAATCATATGTGAACTACTACCTTAAACACCTTACAAATTCCTAGGTAGTGCATGTTTTAAAGTTATTCACGTTCAATTTGGCAGAATCCTAACCTACATTTTATCCATTAAATTAACTGTATAGTAGTTTCACTAAATTATTTCTATCGACTACTGTAAGATAGCACCACAGGTATGATTGATTACAAATAATCTACTCGCCATTATAATGAAAATTTGATAATTGTGGAATCCACTGCTTCGTAAGCGTGTTATTTTCCCAAAACCAACGAATTGTCATTGTTTAGCAATATTTTTCCAGTGGTTTATATGTACGTGTTGCAAACGAATTTCGTGAGAAATATCTGAATGCATAGTGCCTAACCATTCAACAATAACGAAACTAATTGCCCGTTTTCATGAACACGGATCAGTGGCAAACAAAAAGAGAATCGAGAGGCCGGCCCGTGTTTACTGATTCCAAACTGGTTGAGCTTAGAAATGTTAGTAACAATTTTATACAATAAAAGGTTATGAAAAATTATTATAATTATAAAATGTTATAAAATGCATCTGTACATTTATTTTGATGTGCGCGAGTTTTAGATCTCACTGTGTCAGTGTGTCCCATGACGAGCTCACGCAGAAAGTACATATATCAAGTATCGTTCGTAGAACAAATCTGAAATTTTGAGCGTCTTAGTTTTTCATAAAACTTGTTTTAGTTAAAATATTTTTAGAATTGACTGATTTCCGGTTACACCGGAAATTAATACAAACTAGGTTATTTTTTTTTACTTGTTGCTTCAAAATAGTTTGAGTCAACAATGTGTCCAGGAATATATTCGCGTAACTGACATGTGTATGAAACAGAACATTTTTCAATTCAACGGGAGTTTTTATGAACAGCTGGAAGGGACGGCAATGGGTAACTCCTTGTCGCCCTTTTTAGCTAACATTTTCATGAGCCGTTTTGAAAATGACGGCTCTGAGAGCGAATGTTTTCCTAGGGTTTGGTTGAGGTATGTGGATGACATTTTCGCTATTTTTTATACTAAAAAATGTAATATTGACGATTTCTTCAATAGATTAAATAATCGGTTCGAAACGAGTTCATTTGTGAAAGAGAAGAAAATGGTGAGGTACCCTTTCTAGATACTTTAGTAATTAGAACTAACAATAGATTAGAGTTCGACGTGTATAGATAAGAAACCAATACACTTCGTTTCATTCCTTCAGATTCCCATCATGAGCAAGCCTGAATTTTTTGGTACCTACACAGACTCCTCACTTTTCCCTTGAACAAGACGAGGTATGAGAAAGAGCTTAAAATTATAAAAGATGTGGCCAAGTGTAGTGCTTTCCAGCCTTAGCATATCTAGAAGTTAATTAGGAGTTTCATTATAAGAAAACTGTGAAAGAATCTACGACTTTTCGAGAGGATGTTAAAGCTTCGTCCTTTGTGACCCTCCCTTATGCTCCCTTTATCACTACAGGTTTGACTAAAATCTTCAAAGAGCTAGAATAGTTCCAGTTCTGGGATTACTTTACGAAGTCTCACCGGTAACTCTAAAGATAATCTTTGAAATAGTCAGGTATTTACGAAATCCATTGCAAAGATTGTAATCAAAAATATATTGAGCAAACCAGGATAGCAGTCTCAACTAAATTGAAAGAGCATATGGCTAATCTTAGATTTAATAGAATCGAGAAATCAAGCGTTGCCCAACACATTTTTGAAACAGATCACAACATCGATCATACGAATGATGGATGATAGAATCATACGAGTTTGTTTTCATTAATCGGAAATTAATTATTCATATGCGGATTGACGGTGCATACATTTAGGTTACTTGTTTGTAGATTTTGTTTTAATTTAGTTTTGTTATCGCCATGATAATGACAGCTTTGCTCTCGAAACGCATCGGTTTTTAGTTAAAAGTTTTTGGTGTTTAGTGGGTTGAAGTGTTTAGTGTTATTATCAAGAATAACTAAAGATGTTGGGTAATAAATAGAGAGACCCAATTCGGAGCGAATGCAGAGGCGTGACTAACGAATTGGTTCCCGCGTGCCTCATCGCACATACGATTACTTAGTATGTTGTCCGCGGTCATCGTGTGTGCACGTATAATAGTAGCAGAAAAGTATATTCTTTTAATCCTCTAATTACATACATTTTAGATTTTATTTGTTATACGTATCATCGAGAACGTTTCATAATCTAGAAAAATCGTCTTACATTTTTTTTGTATCTAACATAATAACAGCACCGTTTGAGATAGTATATCTCTAAATATTAATAATGTTTCGCATGCGGGAACCAATTCGTTAGTCACGCCTCTGCTTTCGCTCCGAATTGGTCCACTCTAGTAATAAATTACTAGATCTACATATTCAGTTGGTAGTACAAACTGCTGCTATTTTATGTAAGATATGTATATTTGTACTTCTTCTAAGTAACTATTCCATACAGCCAACTGAAAGAACACATGTTTAATAACAAGAACAAAACGAATTTTCTCTTTATAAAATTGTTTGTGGTTTTGCTAGTAGTAGTCATACTTGGCTACTAACAATTAGGAAAATATCGCGCAGCAGAAACGTGTTCAAACCAGTTTACGTCTATAATGGTATGCTTGAAACATCACTTCTAAGATACAAGGAAAACTATTTAGAGATTTAACCGCATAGACACACAAATTATAGCGGTGTTCTAAAAAGCCATTCATTTCAATTGTCTGCGCGTCGAAGGAAAATTGTAGTAAATTTTTAATTAAGATTCACAATAAGTCCGACGACCCAAATCTCCTCTGTCAGGTAAATTTCATCGAAGCTTCACGAACTGTAAGCCCTTCTAAAGCATGCCACATTGTCTGAACCGCAACTCATTGAAGAAGGTGCCGTTGAATAATGTAAAGAACCAAAGGTGCCGTGAATAATGTAAAGCTAAAGTACCAACAAGATCCTGAGAACGTTTACGCTTTCAGCGCTTAATCTAACGTTTTTATGTTAGTAAAATATTACATTGCTTTTCTCTGTTACTTCACATTTTATCATGGCTTTATCTGAGCTGTTACTGTAATTACCATATTTCTTGCTGCATGCGATAAATTATAATTACTACTTTTTCGGTACATTTTTGTATTTTCAGTATTTAGTCTATTATTAGTGGATATTTGTTTTATTTAATTATATTTATACACAAAATAATCTAACAAATCACGATATAGGTACATATACCTCAATGTACATAAATTGTAATATATATTACGCAGTACACATATTTGTTCAATCTCATATAAAACGTACTTATTAATTTATATGATACTATTAGCCCCTTTATAATTACTAATTTTTCATACAATAACATTTCACTAAGATATAACTAATTCAGTATTCTCATGTTTCTTGCAGCTTGTCTATGTTGTATAGTAATCTAACATCTTTTTTACTAAATTTACTAAATTATTAATTTTTTTACTAAATATCGTTATCTAAATTATTTTTTTTACAAAACACTTATACAGGGTGGTTCACCGGCAACTGCAACGAACCGATTATGGGAAAACTATAACTAGGAATTTTAACACCAAAGTATTTATTTTCTTGGCGTAAGTACATGTATATATAATGCATTTTTCCAACCGCCAATTAATTAAACATATTTTTATTTTAAAAATATGTCGTACGGTTTTAGAGTCGAATTATAAATATGGCTATCGCTGCCCACTCACAACACCGTTGCATACCATCAACTCGACTCCATAAATTCTTCACAATTATATTATGTGAACAAGATCTAAATGCCTGGATAGGCCTATATATTTGCCTATCCAGGCCTTTTTCTTGTTCACATATAATTGTGAAAAATTATAAGTGGAGTCGAGTCAACGGTAGCGCAACGATGTTGTGAGTGGGCATATAGCCATACTTGGATTCGACTCCACCTTCGCGCGACATATTTTTAAAATAAAACTAAGACAAAGACAATGTTTAACATATTCGTATATTACAATAATGTGTAATAATTTTGAAACTATGCGTTTTAGACACGGTAATTATATTTAAACGATATGCTGCATTAGTAGGTTTAACTCATGCTATCGTAAATATACGATTATTATTGTTACTATTACTGATGCTGATTGTTTTGTAATTCATATATTCATATAAGAGATATTGTACGCCTATTTAACGATGAGTTCCAACAAACTATTTGTTTTGAAACAGTTCGTCATATAATCAATGGCTGTTTAAATCCGTGTAAAACTTGTATTTACAGACGAATCTTCGTTCGCTTTACATGGTCGACACAACCCAAGTGTTGCAAGGTATTGGTCACAAGAAAAGAGACCTTGTACTTATGACGCTCGAACACAATACTCTGCCAAATTAAATGTTAGGGCTGGCCTATTACATAACAACATAATTGGGCCATTTACTTTATTTACTTATGAACAGAAATTATTGTGTTCGTTACGTGTGTAATTGCTTCTCCTATTTGTGACGAGTTCATCATCCATATTTTTACCACAAACTTCTGTTTAGTTTAGAAAGTTTATAGACATTTTGAGAATAAGCAAACAATTATTGTATTGTGCGTATGTATTGAACAGAATACAACCGTGCGGTCTCGAGTGAAGCGTGCATCTAACTATCGACTAATACATCCCTACTTCTCTATTCCCGAATAGTTCCGATATACGATGCCCCGACTATAGGACGGCTGTTTCATCTGTATATACACGAAGAAGTCGTCAGATAACTTCAAAATTGTTACGGAACGGCATGAGCTAGTAATGCAACAAAACTACACTCCCCAAATGTTATTTTCAAATATCAAATTCAAACATCTTCGTGTTTTCGTTCTTTAATGTAATTTGACGAGTACCTACGTTCTATATACTGAGTTGAAGTTTTGCTTCTAAAAGCCGGTATTTTTACTACCTGTATTTCATCGTTTTGCCCCAGAGGTTTTTATACAATTAGAATAATTCAAAGAAACCCGTTAATATAAAGGGATATTTTCCTTTCTCATTCGTTTGATGTTTTCTGGAGTTGTTTGAAAATTCATCCTTGCTTTATGTTGAAAATAAATTATTTATGTGATGAAAAAATCCGCAGGTAACTCGCAGGTAGAATTTTGCTTTGTGGTATTATTAAATTACCGATAGATATCTTTCCTTCTTTGTCATTAATTAACATTAAGTTATCTTTTATAAAATAACAACGTACAAAGGATTGTGTTATTAAATAATTAAAATAGCAAATAATTTGTTCATTTTTCATGATTAATAATGTGTTTAAAATAGAATAGATGCGCCGTAGCAAGGATCCTAATAAATGTTGTATCCCCTCTTAGGGTTTTGTATTTCAGACTGTCTATACCTCATACAGCCACGAGAGTCAGGAGTGTGCGTACTAAATTGTTTAACTTTCTACCACCTTTCCTCCATACATGTTCTATCGACAAAATATCAGGAAATGGACAGACTAGGGAAACGTATTGCCATTAGTACCTTCAAAGAGAGTTAGAATGATACTTCAGTTGAGCTACCATTCACTATTGAGACGTAGTTAATAGTGCAACACTATTTACGATAAGTGAAATATAGCAAAACCATGGAAGCGCGCTTACATATACAACTTACACAGTGATAGCAACAATAGTAAACTTGACAAGCACCTTTTCAAAGTAACGCTTATGCCTAGTTTTCATTAGAATTAGTAGTAGAGTATCATGGGCAAGTACTAACTATCATTATAACTCTAGCAATGTAAACAGAAATGGTAGAGTATAGTGCACAATTGCGGTAGAGTAGAGTGAGATAGCACGGTGGTAGAGGAACTCTCCCACTACGATTCCTACTCTACTCTACCGGCACTATACCAATGAAAACAGTATTGTGTTAGTCGAGCATAGTAAAATTCAAAGTCGTATGTAGAAATATTTGCCGTGTTTGTGTAAAAATGAAGGGGTCTATGGAAGATACTATTAAATTAGTAGAATTGTATCGTGAACATGAGTGCCTATGGAATATAACAAGTGTTTATTATAAAAAGGAAAATAAACGAACATCTGCGTACGAAGATACAGTAGTTCAAATGGGTAAAGAACATTTTGGTGTTCCCGAGTTAAAACAAAAAATAAAAAATCTTAGATACACATTTAACGATCCACTTTAAAGAAGTTGAAAACGTCAAGAAATACGAAAAAACGCCGATGTCAATTTTTGTTTGAAAGGAGAAACTTTTTCATCAATAAGGCAAACTCATGTTTTGCTCCCCCTGGGCCCCACTAAATCGAACATTAAAATTTCAAATGGGACTACGTCATATTATTACACTTTTCGATTCTACATACTATTTGCAACAACTTTTATGTAGGACAGCCTATACCTATCCTTAATACTTTAGATATCTTTTAAGATCTTCAAGGTCTATTTTTTCTTTCATCCGCAAAAAGTCTAGGCTGTATAAAAAAAATGACAAAAAAACTATATGCTGGATTTTTTAACACGGTGATCAAATAGTACATATGACACTTAGTGGCACTTGCACCTTGAGTTCAGCTGAACCGTTGATGTAACAGAAAATAGCCTTAAAACTTTAAAAGATATCTTCTAAAGTGCTAAGGATAGGTATATGCATCTCGTAACAGTGTGTCATATTTCTTAATTTCTGGAACTACTATATCTAGTAGGCTTTCAAAACTTTCTGGATTCATTCGGGAACACAATCTGTACTCTTCTACATCTTCAATAGTAAATGTCCTTAACAGAATCACAGAAGCTCCGTGACTATGTCTTCTTCATAATGAATCTCTACACCATGTATTTTTTTCGGTTTTGTTCTTCTTCAGTTATTTCTCTAAGCAAATCACCAGCGAGATGTACCAGCGCATTTCGTACAGATATTAAAGCTAAAAGACGATTTTTAGGATTCATTCTTGGCATTTCACTCTCTTCACTCTATACTATCATATATCTTCTGCACTCTACCAGTACCATATTATTTGCAATTTACGTGAAAACAGGAACTCTGCCAAAGTAGGTAGAATCGAATTAGCTCGACTAAAAAGTGCTCTGCTTACTCTACCACTAATTCTACTAATGAAAACTAGGCATCAGTATCATAACTCCAGTGGTTTAGTGAACAGACTTCTCAAAAAAAATGTCTTTCTCTACGTCTCCCTCTAAGCATCCAACAGTACTTCTTTCTGCAGTAAACTAATCGGATTTAATTCTCTTAAAGCCACCATTCTTTAGCACTCTTGAGAAGCAGCTTTTCTTCTTCATTACCTCGTTTTCAATGTTTCGTTAGTCATCGGTTCTCAACCCACGCTAGGGGTAATATTTATAGTTCATGCTTGATGTTGTGCCGATGCTTGAGCATGCAATCTTGACGTAAATGTCAATACAAATATGTCAAAATCGCGTGCTCAAGAATTGACACAACCTCAAGCACGAAATATAGATACGACCTTAGATAACATCTTATAACAATTTGGCGTTTCCGAAATAGTAAGGTAATAAACACATACTACGAATACACAACATACAAATTAAAGCAAAAACGTTTGATAGTTTAAATTCACAGAATGAAAGAATAACAATTACACCATTGTTACTTGATATGGTTTCAAAATTCAAATATTACCCCTATGAGGTATTTGAATTTCTATGTTACTCAGCATAGTTTTATTTACATGTATTTTATTTAATCCGCAGAGTCGGATCAATTAGTTAGCATAGAAACTAGTTAGCGTAGAAACTAATAATTTTAATATTTAATTCGTTCCTCTCCTCCTTGAAATGCTAATTCACAAAACATACGTTTGTAGAATAAATTATAGGTATGCTGAACGGATACAGTAAAATTCTATAACGTAACTGTTCGCACAAGCGCAGCAGATATTAGAAATGTTTCTGTCTAGTTTATCTATCTAATTGTATTCGTTTATTTTTGCAACAAAGTGAGTCTGTCTCTTATAAATTCAAATATCTCAAATACACAATAATGCTGGGTTTATGCTCTTTAGGATTCATTCCTTTCCTTGTCACTCAACTTAACACTAATGGTAACATTGTTACATTATTTCAATCAGTATCGCAACTAGCGATGACATTTAGATCTGCATTGATATCATTGACACATTGGCATTGTCTTGTATGAGAGATATGCAGTAAACTTTTTGATGTGAAAAATATTACATTTCCTTGAATATTTGGGTTTACTAGATGTGGTATAAGCATTAGTACCTTTTATGTATAAATTGGAAACGTTCACGTTATAAATTTGTCAACAAGTTTTTGTTAGTTCATGGTTATTACATTACAAACGATACAGTTTACAAAGTCATTGCGGCTAAGCACCCACCACACATAAAAAAACCCGGTCCCTCCGCCAAAATTCGTACGCTTTGTATCCACCTATACTAAACAAAAAGTTGCTGCAAAATTGTTACTTATATAAACTAAATTCTAACTTTACCTAAACAAATAATTCAGTCAGTGCATTCACACATTTAAGGATTGAAATTCGAAAAATCAATATGATATATTCTCATTGGACATAACATACGCATAATATAGTCCAACAAATGCGTAATCTAAACAGGTTACTTCCGTATTAGTATGAGTCTCAACAATTACCTTAGTTATTTGTTTCACTTGGTCAATAAATGCTGCTAATCCATTATTAAATTCCTACCGCCTGTTATGTGTCCTCATTTGCAGTACCATATACATATATTAAACCTACGGCAACACTAACAGCCGTTTCCATTTCCAGAACCATTATAGCAATATGTCAATAACGTAATAGACGTTCGATGCTTTCAAATGTACTTCTTGCGCACACAGAGTAATATACCATTGCTTTAACAAAGATAATGATCAATTATGCCATCGTAGTGTAACACCTCTTAACGAAAAGTAAACTTCTCTACTTATCTAAACGTCAAACCACAATACGCATCTAGATTAATCCTCATTATATACGCGCTCTTCAGCGTTCGATTAAATCAGTCCCTATTATTTTTATCCCCTTATTTTTTTGGCATCACTTTTATTAGACAATCGAATACGCAATCGATTCCCGGAAGAGCAATTACGCTACCAGCATGCCACGCAAAGACTTTATCCGTTAATAGAGTGACACATGCTGTCGGAAAGATGGATTATCTTTAATTATCCAAGATACCAAATGCTGGTTCCAATTCTAGTACCGACGGTAATAAAGAACTTTAATAGCTCGAATATCATACCATTAATCGTTGAATCTGTTGTTCTACAAAATGTACGGGATCGAAAAGCAGTGAAAGTATTCTCAGAATTGGAATTGAAACATTTCGAACAAGATTGACTTGTTTTTTGAACATCTAATGTAAAGAACTTATTATAAACCAGTTTTTCTGCTACTGGCATCATCAAGGTATAAAAAAGCGGAAGCCATAAAGAGCTTATTTCCCGTACAAACTTTGCCACTTCTTTTTCACTCTATTAATTTTAGAAATTACCGAAACGGGTGTTTTATTAATTGTTTTAAAGAACATTTTGCTATTTTCAAAAACAATCAGACCAACTATTTACTTATCACCGTAGCCATTAACAATTGCAGAACTGAAACTGGTCTAGATGTTTTCAAGTTTCTCATGATCCTTAATCCGTACCTATGTAGTTCAATAATAAAAATTATGCAATCTAAATATAGGCCTTCTTTGCTAGACAACTCACTCTTACATACACTGGGTGTAGTCAAAACTATCGATCGAAAACGAGGAAGCTCCAAAGGAAACGAATTATTCGTCTTTATTTCATGAATTTCGACTTACTGTTGTTCCTAATGAAAAGGATTGTTAAAAATCAGATTCACCTTCCACTTGGAATGGATGATTTTACTAAAGTGCAAATTGCGATTTCTCAAATAATAATAATAAACACTTTTATTGGAAAATACACATATTTCAACACTACACACAATTACTAATATATAAATTTGAAGCAAAGGTCAAGAAGCAATCCATATCTGATGTATGTGTACCAGACCACAAAATTAAAAAGCTTACGAGCAAGATTTATTTCGAAAAGAATCATATTCAGCTAACCCTAAGCAATTGCTGCTTTCCCTAATAACCCAAATCGTCATTTCCTGAAACCAGCCAATTTAACCTAGATGACATCTACTTCGATTATGTCGAAAGTACCGTTAAAAGTATCCTTGAGTTAAAAATACTGTTTTTTTAAGTGGAATTCCATTTCTCATAACAGAATGGTGTTTTTCGCGAGACAATTATTTCTAAAATTAAATAACTACTGTTTGAATTCGGTAGGAGGCAAGGTTAGAAACTACCAAAAAACAACTATTTAATATCACCCTTAACATCAGAATTCATTTGAGTAGCGTAAATTTCATACGTTCACGCACTTTGCCATGGTAATGTTGAATTCATTAAATTAAAGTAACACTCGTTCGTGGAACGCAATTCATAAAATTCTACATCAGAGATTAATGCACATATACATTCGTACATAAACATATGTTTTTACATACTTTGAATTTATTTCTTTATAAAACGTGCTTGCTTTCCTTTTTGCACGAAGCGCCTTAATATTTAACTCAAACAGGTTGACATTAGATGTCGTTGACGTTTTAAAACATCGCTTTCGCCTTTTATAAAAGAGCAACGTTGCTCCACATGATCGTTCCACAATATAATAACGGATGGCTTTTAGTGCGATGTGGGTAGCGAGTTATAATGAAGGTGTGAGGAACCCCATCTCCGAAGAAAGAAATTCAAATCTAAAATACGTATACGTTAGAGTTATAATTTCATGTTTTTCTGAGTTTCAGCAACAAAAGCTTTCCCTTTCACGTCTACATTATATCTTCGTTGAAATGGATCCTTACAATTTTATCGGCGCTTAATAGTACACTTACGTGGGGATATGTATGTCATATCAAACGATACAGAGTATCGCATTGACGGAAAGTAATATATCCATTATCAATTTTTCTCTATATCCACATATTCATGTGAATTGTGTACGGTTGTACTGTTACTTATACCAGATATGACCAGTTAATTACCTTCGAATTAATAAACTACAAAAAGACCCTCAAGGTACCTACACTAAGTTCACTATACAGTGATTTTCATATACTTTCTTCGGAAATAAATCGAAATATGTATATCAATTATGGTACTAAAAAAAGAGGCAAACTGGTCTTCCTAAACACTATTGACTGATATATTTTCAGATATCACCCGGTCCCTTGCTGATAAGGCGTATGAATTTGCTAGTTTCCTAATTACTATTTGTATTTAGTTTCTACTACTACTTTCAGTTTTTTAATGTTTTCTTCCACTTGGTTTTTCCATTTGATACTTCACCTTTACTTGAGTTTATTATATATACAGGGTGAGTCACGACTATTCCCTCGCTCTCTTGTGTCTAAACGCTAAAAAATATGAGTTTCAAATTTTAGTCAAATACGTATGTAGGACGATAAGGAGCACATTTTAAAATTATTTGCAAGTATACAGGATGATCAAAGTTAGGTTATTTTTAATGGAACATCCTGTATTGTACACCATTTTTGGATTCTACGTCATATGGCTAGGACGATTTACATTTGTAAGAAGTTATTTTGACAAATCGTGCGTTCAGCGAAACAGTTCAGATTTTGTATTGTTTCAAACATAAATAACTGGTTTAACTTAAATGGAACACTCTCTATTTATCCATCCTAAGCACATTAAGCCTCCCCTCCCCTCTCCCCCAAACTATAAAGATGTATATATCTAAATTTAACGATTACAATGTCATTAACGAAATTCTTCCAAAACGCTCTAAAGGTGATGCTTTTTCTCATCTAAATAGGCCCTGCTTTCTAATTATTTGTGTGTGGGTAATTATATTCCTTGTAAGTTGTATTCTAATGATTAATAAACCTGGAAATTATGTTGAAGTAATTTGAATATCCGATTAATACATTATTAAAGAGTAAGATAAGTTCAAATGAATCTTTCAGGTAATTGACTATTCGTCGAATATTTGAATATTATTTGTTTGATTCGAATGAATATTTGACTATTCGAATATTAAAATGTTGAAAATTCCTCTCTTTGTTTATAATATATTGAAATATTGCACGTTGGTAAGTTATAGTACTAGAATTGAAAATAAAATAATAAGTAACTGATATCAGAAACAAATTAATAAAACTACATGTTAGACAAAAAAGGAAGTAAATAAGATATAAAATTTTCAACCACATTCAATTTTAATATATTCGGCTGAAATGAATTTAGTAAGCTCTTCTCCAAGAATGTCTACTCTACTACATATTCGTTTGAATTGAATAAATATAAATAAATTATCTAATGAAAAAGATTACAGCAGATGTTCATATTGATTGACCATCTTATTCTATGCATAATGTTATAAGCAAGAGAAGAATCTTCTTCCGTAAAATACCTGGAGTGATTGAATAAAATACATTTTTGTTAACATTATTTATAATACAGATAAAAATCGGTAACGCCAACACCACAACGCTTAATTAATTAATTCAGGACACATGTTTCAGGGGCTAATAGATAGATTTTTATTTGTATCATACGAGACCCCAAGCGTTGAAATAACATTATTTTTTATTTTAGTTTCATATCTTTAGGAATGGTAGGTGGCGTATTGTTTGTTTGTTTTTTTTTCATCTACTAGACGTAATAATTGTTTAAAGTATACGATTTATACGTAGGAATTAATGACAGTTGCAACTAGATAAATATAAATATGTTACTTTTAAAGCAGCATGACCTCCTATTTAGATGAAAAAAGCATCGGTTTTATGAGGTTTTTAGAAAATACCGTTAATAACATTTTAATCGTTCAATTCTGATATAGATATCTTTATAGTTTTTGGTAAGGACTTTAATGTGCCTTTATCACATTGAAAACATTTCCTTTCTGGTTCTAGAACATTGAAAACTATTATAAGAACATCAAAAAAATGAAATACACGAATATAATAAAAGTATTGTCTTTTGCATTCGTTACCAGCAAACTGGAATATGCATCTATTGTTTGGAATGCATTCTATGAAGTACAAAAATATGCTATAGAATAAATTCAGCGCCCATTTCTAAAGTTTTTAGCATATAGAATAAATGGAGTATATCTCGTCGGTTATAGTGAATTGCTGAAGTTGCGCAGGGTACAATCATTACAACATTGAAGATAATTATACAGTGCAACATTCTTAGATAAGGTCATAAACAATCTAGTTGAATTTCCAGCCTTTCTGCCCAACTTGCAGTTTTATGTACCTCGCCAGTCAGCTCATGCTGCGCACACTTTTACTTCCAACACGCCCCGCACCAACCTTATGGTAAAAACACCAGTCATCCACATGATTCAAAACGCTATTCAAGTTAGATTGCATTGTTAAAGATGACAATTTAGTTTGCGATAAATGAACCTCAACATTTAATTAAATAAAAGTCTACACTACATAGGCGCTCCAAAATGTTTGTCCTTATAAAGTGTAATAAGTAGGTCGTGCAACTTTAATAGCTCTGTAAGTTCTTCAAGATATAATTTCAGTTCTAGTTGTGCCTCCATTTCCAGAACATCTACAGTGACGTTAATTTTGATCGTACCTCATCGGTGCCTAATGGCGCTATGGCCCTAACAAAATTCCGTCTGATGTAATAAGATTTGAACGGCACAATTACATCCGTATTTGTTGGAAGCAGTGCAACTTTTATTTTAGAGAAGACTTGAGTTACTACTAGGTGAGCTGGGGCATTATCTAAGATTAATAAGATTTTAAACCGAATGTGATGTTGGTTACAGTACTTTTTAACTTCAGATTTGAAATTATAAAACCATATGAGCTGCCATCGAAGCTTTGTTATTTGATTTAAAGCAACCTGAAAGTATAAATTATACATACCCCTTTAAGGTTCTAGAATATAGCATAGCATCGGTTTCAGCTTGTAGGGTGATATTGCACTGCGACCTATTGATCTATTTTGCCCCGTTTCATCCAGTCCAAATGCTTTCATAAACTGCAATAACTGTTTCAGGTTTCAGGTGTTCTGGATTTTCATCCTCCGCCCCACAGAACCTACAGTCGCTATTCTGTTTAAGACCTATCCTTATATGAGTTCCCCAAGATGACAATGCCCTGTAAGAAAACGTGTGAAGATGCGGAAACTGTTTCTACTTAGCTGTAGCAAGGTTTTTGCTCTATGCTTGTTGTAGTTTCCAAGGAATATATTGTGTCTCAAATCAGGCAAATTCGCCCAGAGGGATACTCCGAATCCCTCCTCTCTATCTTTGGGTTCTTTTTCGTTGACGCTCACCGCAAAACGATTCCGAACCCACAAACAAAGTTGTGGCGGCCTTCCTTGCTAATAGGTTAGTGTCTTCGTTGGCATACGCATGCTAAGCGTCGCAGCTTGTCAAGAGCGTTTCTAGTTGTAACTTTTGTGATCTTCTGGAACTTTTAATTCCTGAAGATTCCTTGTAGGTGAATGAAACAGCAAACTAATTAAATACCACTTTATTCCAGAATATATAAAATTATGTTTTTGTTACATTATTATGTTCTGGAATAAATTGGTATTTAATTAATTTGCTGTTTCATTGGCCTATAAGTGGAAATACAACAGGAATTGAAAGATAAGTACATGAAGACCATAACATAGATATATTAATAATCTTCTGGAACCAAGTTACCGCCCCATATGTTACTATAGGTCCTACTATACTGATGTACAGCCATCGCAATATGTTTGAGTTGTAACCCCACATTTTACTTGCTAAGTTCCGACATATCGTTAAGGCTCTTCCTACCTTATTTATTGTCAGTTCGATATGTTTATTCCACAAAAATTTTGTATCTAGGGTTATTCCTATCAATCTGCCCGCCCTGTATGCTGGCTCATGTAAAGTGGAGCTTTCTTCATAACCTCCATTCTAATGTAGCTATCTATTACTTTTTCCATCGCTTTCAATAGAAAGGATATCAAGCTAATGGATCTGAAGGATTTGGGGTTAGTCCCGTCCTCCTTTTCAATTTTTAATATGCATGTGACGTTTGCCCTTTTCCAGCTTTTGGGTATACATGCTAACGCCAGACTGTTTCTCGTGATATTTACTAAATGGTGTATTACTTCTTCCTGCTCTTGCTGCAGGAGCGTGAGGAAGATCCCGTCCTCTCCCGGCTATTTGTATGACTGGAAGGTGTCTATCGCCCACTTCATGCGCTGTATTGTGCAGATGCGCTTGGTAATTTTGCAGTCCTTCTGTTTGGCCTTCTTGGTGTTTATACTTGCCTCTTCCAGATCCATCACATAACAGCACCATACTAAAAATACCACCATAATAATAATTATGTATAGCAGAGAAAGTAGCATCAATGAGAAATCACTCAAAACGCTCAAAAAGCACAGACCTAAGCTCCCTCCCGGTACAAGAGCAGATGTTAATGTCCTGAGAGATCAAGTTAAAAAGTTATAAGACATAATGTAGAGAGGTGACTTGGTTAGTACATTGGTCCTGGAAGTCGGGCACCAGAGGGTCATATCTCGCCTCGTTGGAATATAGGGAACCCTAAACGTTATCTGTTCCAAGAGCGCTGGGCAATCAATTTTATTATGTAATATATTATGTAATTGTGTCAAACTAGCAATTATTCTTCTACTACTTAAAGATTTTAAATCGAATGTTTGCAAAAGCAGTTGGTGATCATAACCTCTAGTTGGAAAGGTACCATGAGATTTAAAAAAAAGATACTTTAGAAACTTGCGCTGAACTCTCTCCAGTGCCTGTACATGAGTAGTATATATGGGATACCACACCAGAAATGCATATTCCAATTTGGAACGCACAAAAGAAAAGTAAAGAGATTTAAGCACATTTAGGTTAGTGAATGATTTTGTAATGCGCTGTATAAAACCCATCATTTTAAGGGCATGGGTCGCGGTATTGGTGATGTGTTCAGTGAACGTTAGTTTACTATCGTAGTGTACGCCAAGGTCTTTGGTAGTATCGAGCCGTTTAATGATTTGATTTTGTAAAGTATAATTATAAACAATGGGATCCAATTTCCTAGTATAAGTGACAATTGCACATTTGGAAACATTAATATTCAAGCCGTTTGTTTGACACCACATCTGAACATTATCTAATTGAGTCTGCAATTTATGACAGTCAGCCACAGAGTTGATAGCGACAGATACTTTTAGATCATCAGCAAAAAGTTCTTTGTCGCAGTCGATCACCTCTACAACATCATTTATGAACAACAAAAACAGTAGGGGTCCCAAATTTGAACCCTGTGGAACGCCCGAGCAAGCAACATATGGTTCTGATTGATAACCGTTATACTAGACATATTGAACACGACGGTCGAGATAAGATTTCAGTAACATTAATAGAGCATCATCAAAACCAAACGAGTCAAGTTTTTTTATTAAAATATTGTGATTAATGTGATCGAAAGCTTTGGCTATATCAGTATAGATAACATCCATCTGACCTCCTCGATCAACAACGCTAGCTGTTCTCGGAGTAAAGCATAACAGATTAGTGAGCGTGGATCTACCCTCCATAAAGCCATGTTGCTCAATTGCAATGTAGTTTTTGATATTAGAATAAATTCGAGTATAAAGCACTGACTCAAATACTTTAGCAAAATTATTCAAAACTGATATAGGTCTATAATTACCAATCTGTGATGCCTCACCAGATTTCAGAACAAGGCACACCTTCGCTTCCTTCACATTTCAGGAAAGACGGACGTACGCAATGACAAATTGAAAAGCAGTAATAATGGATAGGCAAAAATGGTTGCGCAATCTTTAACAAGAAAACTGGGTATCAAATCAAGACCAGACGTCATCTTATTCTTTAATTTTTTTAATGCAATCAAAACCTCCGCCTCCGTTACATTCGATATGTTAATCGCGTTACTGTAGCTACATTTACAACTACAATCGTTAGCAGTTGAATCTACGTATACACTACTGAAATTTCTTTTAAACGCATCAACAATATTTGAGGGATTGTCATAAACCTTGTTATCATAATATAGTACACCCGGTATTCTAGACGATCCACGCAAATTAGAGACAAGTGACCAAAATTCTCTAGGGCTATTTGATAAGTTGTCCTGTATATGAAGGAGATATTTGTTGTACTCACGTGAACATAGTGTCTTGATTTCAGCCCGTAAACGCCTATAGCAGTTTTGATCTTCGATTCTTCTATATGCCTTAAACCTATTGAAGTGCTTAGCTTTTAGTCTAATTTGATTTATAATTTCCCGCGTAAACCATTGTGGATACTTCCTCTTAGTGTTTTTAAATTTCGATACGTACAAGTCAAAGATACTATGCAATTTCCTATAAAATTCACCGCAAGCGCTATCTACTTCATTGAAGTCTGCTATAAAGCTCCAATCTGTTCTCAATAATGAGTCATATAAGCCGGGAAAGTCAGCCCTTCTAAAATTGTAGGATTTATGATCATCATTACTCCGAAACCGTGTAGTAGGTGTAGTATAAAAAAAATATTTATTTCCAAAGCCGGATGGTAGACATCTTCCAGCACCAATGGTGAATCATCCCTGTATATATCACAAGGAAGATTCGTTATAACCAAGTCAAGTAGTCTTTGATTAATATTTAGCACTGTATTGCTTTGATTTAAATCGTTAAACGTCATGAAATCCCGCATTGCCCTAGCCTTAGTATCATCAGTCAAACCCACTAAGTGAGGAACATTAAAGTCTCCCAATATTAATATATTCTCCTTACCGTAATTTAATTGTTTCAATGCATCAAGAAACATCACAAGTTCATCTGCCGTTGCACCGGGAGGGATATATACAGAATACACATAAAACAAAACATTCTTGAATGTACCAATTTACAGCCCACAATATCAAAAAATTGCACAAAGTCAAATACATTATCTAAGTTCAATTTAGTAACGTTAACATTATTTTTAAATACAAGAAGTGCACCTCCCCCTTTGTCCTTGCAGCAGTATCACAGCCTAATAAAACAATAAAGAACTGAATTCACAACATCAATTCTTATGCACTAAAAACTAATTGCTGATGTCTAGTCAAGAAGATACAATCAGTTTCGGCTTATTATAATTATAATTAAAACTCCAGGTTGTTATACGAAATTACGCCAAATTTATTACAGAACTTTAATTCCATCTGTAATCTTCTCTGCCGCTATTTTTACACACGATTCATTAGTTTATCCCGCCAAAGCTTACTTGTGAAAAGGTTTTTAATCTCCAACGTATTCATGTCGAGATCCTACAAAATAATGAATACATCGTATATATGTAATTGTGGATGAAACATTTTACCACAATTTCATTTTAAAGTAAAAAAAGAACAAAATGAACCAAATTATCGACATAACATCTATTACATATTCCGACAAAATTGTCGTAGTACCAGCGTTGTCGTATAGACGTAGGTATACCTACTTTACATACTTTAGGACTAACATTGCTGTTGTATTATAATTTAGAGTAATACATTCCATGTTAATATTAATGAGGCTGTAGCTTGTTATATCGAAGATTTTTCTAATAGATATAAAACCCACATATTAAATTAGAGTAAATTTAAATTTTATTGCAAGAAGGTGATTAAGGTTATAATATAACAAGCCTTTTAATATTGAAACAAGGTACTAAAATGTCGACATTTTGACTCCTTGTAAAAAAACTCGAAATATGTTGTATGTGTTCCTAAGTACTCAGTGGCGTGCAGCGTGTCACTCTCGATCGAACGATAGCTGCGTTGAATAGTGCTGTCGCTAATTGTGCCGCCACTGACGTATATGTACTTCTTAAAATGTTTAGACTTTTGCGGATGCCCTTTGTATTATTTTAACTGTTTTTAACAGCTAACAACATTTTTGACACTGTTTAATTTTTTTTTCGGAGCCTGTACTATAAACCGTTCCTGAAATATGGCTGAACGTCAATTTTATTTGGCCACCCGGTACAACAAATTACAAATATGTATCATCACCTTATTTTAAGTAAACAAAAATCACATTATTCTCAACATAAAATATGTTGCCCATATAGTGCTGACGGCTTTATGTCGTTACACAAGTTTTTCAATAGGTAATTATTACATTGTCTAACACAGCTTTTATTTCGTTTACTTGTGTTCAATCGTGGCCTAGTTCATAAACTTTTCGTAGCCAAATTCATATTTGCTTTTAGATTTCTCTGATAATAATGTATTATAAATATGTATATGGATATGGATATTCCGTCCGCGTAGTATAGGTGATCCATTTTCCCATGTTTTTGATGGTTGCAGGGAACCTGCGAGAGACAGAAAAAAAAACTGAGGTATACATCCAGAGCTCTTTTTCTAAAAATAATGGCGCAAACCACATTTCGCTATCTAGCTAGTTTTGTTCTTCGCTTTTTGGGGAAACCAACCTCTAAACATAACCTCATACAAAACACTCTTCCAAATAAAAATACTTCGCAAATTTTTATTTACTTTGTTCCTGTACATAATTATTCCTTTACATTATTGTTATCAATACGAAATCAAATCACCTAGACGACAAACTCTTCTATAGTCTATACCACCTAGGAATCAAAGTACGAAGTCTAATGAAGTATAACCCACCTTCGCCATTTTATAATGATTCGCATATAACTATCCTTATTTGGTTCTCACATGTTACACTTTTAAAATGAAAGCTTCTGAGATTAAGCTCTATAGACAAAATGAATTCTATTTCCTACGGGGAAGCTATTGATCTCAAATATTTGTACATATTTTTCGAAAAATTTTCGAATGCAGTCGATGAAACACAATATTATGCTTATCACTGTGTTTTATGTCCAATAGACATAGTTTAGGAACGGGTGCAAAATTATGTAATACACATATCAATATGTAATAGTTATTTACGATGCAAGTGTTTAAAGTGCGATTTTATTTCACGAGTTAAAAGTTTACGAGTTTACGCATTTTTGACACGTGTAGCGTACACTACTTTTTATACAACTGTTTATATTTAATTAAATGATTTAGCATTTCTGCCGTTGTTGATTTAGAAAGAGGATCTCATTCAGAAAATGTTTGATTCAAAAGATCGTTTGCTTCTTAAAAAGATCTTCACCTATGCGCGCATTCTCTTATCTTAAATAAAATTATACCTACGTTCTCGTTCTATTAGTTGAACAATAGATACTTTTCTAAATGATAACATTTAATCCAAAATAATGTCATCGAACTTAGAATGGCGTCACTAACTGTAAAAATGTCAAAACAAAAAATTAAGCTTCAGTGGAAGTTATGATCACTAAAACAGTACTCATGAACGCAACAACAGGTCGCGTTCAATGTATGGAAGGGTTTAGTGTATTTATTGTTGCATTACCTCGCAAGACCAACAAATACTTCACAAAAAGTATTTGTGCAGTGTATATGCGCAATGACATAAATAATTTTTCAAATAAAGAACATAATGGACTGTTTTTACAATAAATTCTCAATATTTCTGAAACAGTATTTGTTGAATTTACACATAGAATGATATAATTCACAAACATTCTAAATTAGTTGAGAATTTATACTAAACAATCATGTACAGGTATCATTAAAAAATACAAGTGACATGACTTTTTTCCAGCTGATGACGTCACTCATATATTGAAGACAGAACAAAATAATACAATTTTAGTCCTACAGATTATCGAAAACTATAGCTCAACCAACGAAACGGGACTTTCCAGCAGCACGGTCGATTTGTTGTGTACATTGACAAACAAAAACTGAGCGCGCCAGTATTTGAATTAGTCCTATCATGTCGAATCAAACAACCTTTGGACAAACAAGTAAAAGACCACTACACAAAACGGGACTGTACACAGTTGTTAAACATGACAAGCGTGGGCTAGGAGGGTGCGGAGCAAGACGTAAAATTAGTGCAGGTATTTTCCAGGGATCAAATTTACTTGGTGGACTATAGGATCCGTTATCACTTTGTCGTTCAAAATATTTGAGCATCCCTACGTGTAATTGAATCCTTATGAAGTCCTTGATTAATTAAGCATCTCATTTTTTATAAAATATGTACATACGAGTACCATCTAGATCTATGCTAATGTGCAAATATCAAGCATCTATAAAATATTTAAAACAAAGACACTACATCATAAATAATATGCCAAAACGAATGTCAAAAACACGAAAGAGAAAATAATCTAACTTTGTCGAATATTTGGCAATTTCTTTGCTACTTCACATGCAAATGCTTAAAATTTCATACAACTTGAAGTAGAAAAGAATATAATTTAACAAATTCTTGCAAATTTAACTTCATTACTATTCTATAGCTAAATTTACGAATATTTCTGCCGATTTAATGTTAAACAACATAGAATGATCACACTGATTTATCTAAACATAAATAAAACGATAGAATATACAAAGAAATTTTGGGAACAGTAATGGGTTCTCCGCTCTCTACCATAATAGTAATTTACTAGTGGAGCAAAATCCATTAACTAAATGAAAGTGTCATGTAACATTTTATAAACGGTATGCAAGTGATTGATTTTGTTGCATATCGAATAATAAAGTGGAGCATGTTTTAAACACATTTCAGAACAGATCACATTTGAAACAGAAAATCAAAATTTTATCGTTTTTTTTAATGCTTTTAATACACTTATGGATCCAAATGAATATATCTAAAAAAATGATGCCGCCTTTAAAGCTGCGTACTGACGAACAAATTTACGCGCCGAACGCGCAATATGCGCACGAACTCTATCCATCGCTTGTCGGTTTCTTCACGTTTATCAAAGGATTTGTGTGCGCACAGAGTTCCTGCGCGTAAATTTGCTCAAGTCAGTACGCAGCTTAAGGCATCTTATCTGAATTGAATGCAGTGATTTAATACAAATACCGCCCCTTTCTTGTCATCAATAAATTCTTCCTATAAGGATATTTTTGTACTTTAATAGATTATATTAATTTTAAATAAATGTTTATTTATTACTCTATAGTGTAGCAATCTATACAAACTGCGTCTAGTACTTCTATGTAGTAGTTCTAGTAGATCGACCATTTGTGTATAAAATCATTCTAAAGCAATATTTGTATGTAAATCAAAAACAATATGTTCAAATAATACTTATTTAACAACAACAAAAAGTATGGGCCAGTAGTCATTATAGTAAAACTATAGTACCTCACAACGTCACCAAATGTGATATCCTCAATTTTTGGTACAAATACTTATTTTTTTAATTTATAAAATAAAACAAAATATTTTTGAAATTTTTCGGAAAAATTCATTAAAACTAGACTACACTTTTTGTTTTAGATATTTAGAGATAAAAAACAATCATAAAAATTCTAGTTCGTTATGTAGAGACTTAGTTCAAATTTTGAATTATTTAGACTATGAAATAAATCTTATGATCGATTGCAACGAGTAACACGCACTGATACATACGCCTCTATTTTTGTACAGTCAGCTTAAGTTCATAAATCTTGACATGCAAGTACCTAGGGCGGTTAAGAGCTTTTCCATGTACTCACGTACTTAGACGCATTTAGAAACGGCGGGTGTAGAGTGTTATGATTGTGCGAACGTCGAATATACCTTCTAGCGACACAACTATTCACCCGCGGGTGCGAAGTATATACATACGAATTCGATCATGCACGGTAAGCACGCGTGTACGATGGTATGTTGCGAATATTGAAATTGTACTGAACTATTATGCATATGAGTATAAAATCGGCTTAATTCTTACCTTTCAAAAAATGTTTCGTCTGGTTCTTTGTTGGAGAAAGTATTTGGCTTGTATCAAGATGAAAGTAGTCTCCAATAATCACAGTTTAATTATTTCTAGTGTATGATACTTAACTAACGAAAATTCTATCCAAACGTTTCATCTACAACTATAGAGAATATATAGGTATACTCATTATACATTTAACCATAAGGATTTAACACTTAACAGACAAAAAACCTGAATATTGTAGAAGTACATGTTTCTGTAACTATTGCTTCTGACCGAGAAAACCTTCGGTTATATAATATTGGCTAACAAACATGAGCTAATTATAACGATACCAATAGAATATATAAATGTTAGTTATCGCTATGTTTTTAATTGTTTGTAGTAGTAAGTACAGTTTGAAGTGCTTGATAAAATATTCAATACAACTCAACAAATGATGTTTAAATACCATTCAATTTATACCTACAACAATTTCAAATATAGCCCTAATTCAAGATTATAGTCAGCGAAATTTCTAGTGTCATATGAACTCTTGAACTCAATATTTGGTTGTCTTAAGTAATATCTTCGGCAAATTATACATTTAAGTTCATTCTGATGCCTTACACCTCACGGTAGGAAGGTACAAGATTAAGAAGAAGAAGAAGAAGTTAATCCTGAACTACAAAGAAGCACAAATGCTAGACAAGATAACATTAAAAAAAAAATTACATTTTATGCAGAGAATATTTAACTTAGTTAATAATTGTAACTCAGAAGAACGAAATTTTTATAGAACACAAAATTAATAAATAAAATAAATATATTAAAAAAAAGATAATTCTCTGTAAACTTTCCTTTTCCGACTGCACGGACGGGGCAATCCTGAAAGGCAAGCTCAGCCAGAGGCTAGACTTATTGTGCCCCATGCCGTTTTAATCCTCTCAGCCAGGTTGCATCCAAGCAAAAAAGTCCGCTGGGATTGCCTAATCGGTCAACCCTAAAGTATCTCCGCCTCTCCTCGTCCGCTGTTGGTGCAGTCAGCAAGGAGATGGCCTGGAATTTCCTCCACACTCCCACAGTTTCTACACATGGGAGAGTTACTATGCCCATGCGATGCATGTGTTTATTCAGTGCACAGTGACTGATTAAAATCCCACTGGGTAGCCTTAGCCTGTCTCTGCTCATAAAGACTGCCTTGTTCAGGCACATGGGCGGATCCCAAGAGTTTTACAATGTCTCACGCCGGCAAGTGCAAGTGCAATGCCTAGCAGCGAGTTCGGATCTGACAAAGGGTTTGATACTACCATAAGAACTCCCACACGTCGATTCTGGACCTATGAATGGTCGTTCACTGGCACATCTTGCCAGCTTATCAGCCATTTCACTGCCTCTGATGCCAAAGTGGCTTGGCATCTATCTCACCGTTGTGCTGTGATGTTCCACCAGCTTTGCGAGCATTCTATGGCAGTAAAGTATCACCTCGGAGTCAAACCTGACAGCCTGTAAAGCTCTTAGAGCAGCCTGGCTGTCAGACAAAATTTCTACCACTCCATTAACTTTTGGGCGGTTTGAAATGCCTTTGCGCAAGTTTGGATAGCAATTATTTTGGGTTGAAAGATGAACGGGAAGCTCTCCAAACTGATGACCTCGCCATTGTCCATCTCTCCAAATTCCAATTCCTGTGCCGTTTGGCATTTTAGAAGCATCCACAAACCAGCGGGACGATCCCCGCCTGGATTTGCGAAGGCATTTACGGTCGCTCTGCTGGCGATATTTGCATCGTATCCCCACTGAAACTGAAGACGG
This sequence comes from Holotrichia oblita, assembly GCA_023690525.1. Classification (NCBI taxonomy): domain Eukaryota; kingdom Metazoa; phylum Arthropoda; class Insecta; order Coleoptera; family Scarabaeidae; genus Holotrichia; species Holotrichia oblita. The sequence continues at coordinate 99,503,441 of CM043016.1, read as the reverse complement.
GGAGATCTTGTCCGCCCTCATGGACCGTCTTTTCGATGTAGGTGAAGATGCTGGTGTAATCTCCCGTTTCACCAGAAAAACCCCTGCACGCAATACATTTTGCTCTATAGGCTCCTAGGGCTGCCTCCAACCACAACACGGGTGCAGCGGAGAAAGCCCAAGGATCGTCTGCATCGCCGTAGTTGGCGTCGAGGACAAGGTCCCGGTGATGCCTAAGATTAACCCAGATTAACTTTGTGCCACCAGACCAGTAAACTTAGTTGTTAGTATTCATACTATCAATTTGGTCAATGTTGAAATAGGAATATAATTCTAACAGCTCGTTATAGCAGATCTTGGTTCTTTAAAGCTATCGTATTGTTTATTATTAGGATACACCTCTGTTGCCAATATTCCCCAACGATTTTCGATGGGCTTCCGATTGGGCGAACGAGCAGATTATTGTAAATAATAAATTGATTTCCCTTTGATGAAACCGCTCCTTTGTTTGTCTGGAAGTATGATAGCTGCATTGTCTCGCTGAAATATCCAGGCTTGCATCGGCAATTGTCCACCAAAGTCTATCAGAACCATTTCCACAAGTTCTATGTAAGAATTGGAATTTATTCGTGTAGAAATAAAATATAATAAGATTTTATTGTTATGTGTAAAAGCTATCCAAAACATTATACTACCTCCACTAAAATTTAGGCTCATCGTAACTTATGTTCTTACGCAAATCGTGTGTATAATATTTGAAACCATTACCAATCGTCAGAAAATATGACCTTGTACCACTCATGATCGCATGTCGTATGATCTTGCACAAATTTCAGTCTTACCTGCTCATGTGTTTCTTTGAATTATGATTTTGAAACCTGTTTAGCCACTGAAAACGTTTACTGCCTGATAAAATTTGTTGTGTGCGTCTGTTAGTTACTGGTAAATTTAAATTACATTTCATTTGTTGCGCGGTTACATTACAATATCGATGAGTGCTGCCTTCGAGTTAGTTTTTAATCAATCCTGTTAGTGCGACTTTTGCCGTAAAATTACCTAACTTTATAAAATTGTTAATTAGATGATGGGATCGTCCTAGTTTCTTAGCTATGGCTTGCTGGAAAATAATGCCTGATTTCGTAGGATTTCATAGGATGTTTGTCTCCGTAGAAGTAGTGTTATAAGTTTATACTGCATACACTTCTCCTACATATTTAACAGTTGTGATATTGACAAAATTGTCTCTGTTAGCATCTTTACTCTCAACGAAATGATTTATAGGTAATTCCAAACTAACACAACTAAATTTTACCGTATTCAACAAAATTTTGTGGAATTTGCAATTTTACTGATTGTGAATGTATAAGCTGATTACAATGTTAAATTAACTTTCTCGAATTTTTGTCTTCTCAATAGCGTAAATAATCATCCGTCGTATTTAATCTAAAATTTAAATCGATTCTGCAAATAAATGTCAACGTTACACATGATTGATAGCGAAAAAAATGTCGTCAATCCTACTTAAGATTCCAATAAGTATGAAAATCATTTTCGATTTCTTAAACTCAATTATGTCATTTTATTCTCAACATAAATTATTGTAGAGAAAAGGTTCATTGTATTGCTTAGCATATCTTCTTACAAAGCCAAATGATTTAATAGAAGATAACAAGTAACTTTCTAATCTCGACAAATTCACTGGTTTTAATGCCAACACGTTTTGCATTCTTTCTGTTTTTACTTGTTACCTGATATAATCTATCTAGGTAATTGTTTTAGAATTTTTATTATTATATTATAAATAATCATAATTCGTATTTAATCTGAAATCGATATCGATTCTGCTAGGTGAAATGTCAACGTTACCATAATTGATACCGATAGAAATTTCGTCAATCCTTCAAAGCAATCTTCCATTAAGTATGTATCAAACTTATTTATTGAAACTCAATTGATCAACTGTAAATTTCAACATACCATTGTAAACAAACAATTGTCCTCTAGATATCTTCTTACAAACCTATACATTACGTCCATACATCGATAATAATGTATGTAAATTTGTATATAAAATGACGTTGCCCAAAAGGAATTTTAAGAAATTCTAAGAAATGAAATGACAAATAATCCGTATGTAATTGTTCTTGGTAATTGTTATTAGGAATTGTTATATAAAACTTATTTTAATATTAAATAGACATATGGTTCGTTTCCTTCCCGTTTCTTCAAACTTTTAATATTTACATTTATTAAGGTAATGATTGCTTTTAACAAGTTAAAGTGTATGTATGTATAATTTATTTCGCAATCGTCTTATGCTAATAATAGAGTGATTGTTGCCGCATTTTTCCAAATTTAATAGTATATCTGTCGACCATTAAGAGGCCCGACTAAACCGTTTGACAGTTGGCGATGTTGCCATCTTTTAAATTTTTCATTGCTAATGTTTTTATAATTTATTTAAAACATATTTCAAAATCCCCCTTCATACACACATGTGTAGACGTATTTGGAATGCTCATAGCAAATTTCAGTAATTAAATCTGAAAATTAATGAGTTATCGATTCCCGTATCAAGGTAACGGGCTGTAACGGGAAAAGAGATTGTGAAGTTAATACCGAATATTAATAGACAAAATTGTATATGTAGATGTAAAACATTTGTAGAAATATGTGTATGAAGCCCAATTTTGTGCAAATTATATTGAAATAAGATCAAGCAAACGATTTATAGAATTATGTAGATATTGCACCGCTGCAAAATAATCAGCTGGTAGATGACCCTCTTAAAATTGCAGATATTGTAGTTTCTTTGTGTATTATATGTATATGTATAAAAATCGATTTATTACATCTTTGGAAATCACACCTAGCACTAAATGTTTTGTTTTTGATAATTCACTTATTTAAAGTAACATTTTCATAGTATATCAAAATAGTTAGTCAAGATACGTTTTTAATAAATTTGTAAGTTATTAAAACGTTTTTAAATTTTATACATACACAGTTTTTAAGTTTTCATTTATTCCGTTCTCGAAAAAAAAAAAACCGACATTTACTTAATTATCTAATAGACTTCTTGCGTTATACACCATTCATTATCAAATAGAGGCGAAAATCGCGCGCGAACCCTCTGCAACGCGAGTCGCACGCAATTTTCGCCTCTATTTCGTAAAGTAAAAAATTCATAACTTTGGACCCGCTGCAGATAATCAAACCAAATTTGGAATGTTGAATGAACAAATCATACTCTTTCTTTTAGTGACACAAATTTAATTCAACTTTCACTACAAATCAGAGGTAAATTTGTCCATGCCTACTTCAATGCTTGTAACTTTGTTCATAATTAACTTATTAGTGAAATATTCCACATTTAAGCCGTTCTGGTCGTTAGTGATCTATTTGTGGCGAAAGAAATCGTTTTTCATCTTCTATTTGTAAAACAAGCAATTTTTTTACCTGGACCAATACTTTCGCGGGTAACTGTACGAAAATAGTGTACTCCACGGTGTCCTGAGCTCCACCGTAGATGCAGTCGTCTTCAGTGTCTTTACCAAATCGCTTGGCATATGCTATCAAGTATCCATGCCCCGTTAATGCCTGGGGAAGGTGGTAGTCTACCTCACGGTGGCTGCAATTTAGCCAAGGTCTTATGTTTTTATTAGGCTCTTGGTCCATCTTGCAGTTTCAGAAATCACTCCATCTATCTTGCCAGGTATCAAGGACTTTCTCTCTGGCATCCGTCCGTGTCCTGAGTCCTGCGTCCTTGTGTTTGTAGATGTATGCCCTTTCCTTGACCATTAAGTCTATGGGCAGCATTCCCGTGATTACGTTTAGCGCCGCTCCCGAATTAGTGCGATATACCAACGCCACGCGCAACAGCGGTTGCCTTCGTACCCTACTCAACTTATCCCACCCATATCGAGGCCCTATACAGTAATATGTTGTGAACCACGCTGCAAATCACCAGTCTCTTGCTGCTTCTTGGACCGCCAATGTTGGGCATAAGCTTGGCTAGGTTAGACAGCCTGGTTTCCGCTTTTTTAGACGCTTGCTCGATATGGCGCCAGAAGTTTCTCTTCTCCTCGAAGTTTATGCCTAGATACTTTATGGACTTGTCGAGGGTGATTATCACTCCTTCCACCCTAAATGTTAAGAGTTTTCTCTCCCTGCCATCTCTGACTACGACATACTCTGTTTTCTCGGGTGCTAGGGCTAGCTCATGGGCTTTCAGGCGCCCACTTACTTCCTCCAAACACCTGTTCACATTTTCTGTAAGCGAGTCCGCGTTCCCAGCCGCAACCACCAACGCCAGATCATCCGCGAAGTCGACGGTCACCGCACCCACGGTAAAGTCCATGTCAAGAACACCATCCACAATGTCGGCCCCATTGCTATTTATTACTATGTACCTAGAGAAATTAAAAAATTACTCGTTCCGCTTTTATTTTTATTTTGTTTATTATGTAGTTGTGTGTAAATTAGCAATGAAATTAAATGACAAAATGCTTAAATTGCATGCGACTGAGACATTCATTTTATCACCTAGCAGTAAGCTGAAATTACAAGACTTTATAAACACGACAATCTAAGTATATTCTTTTCACAGAAATGTTTTCTTTTAGATAATCGCTTGACATACGAAACTTTAGAAATGATGATTGCAAAGATTTATGAAAATTCATTTAATTTGACGTATAAGTTGATACTAAATAAAAATGAATATCTGGAAGCCAGTGGTAATAAATAAATCCCCAAAAATAACGGGTTGATTTGCCAGCCCATTGGCCCACAATAAAATAATTACACAATAAAATGATAAAAAAACTACCTCTCATAGCAAAACAAGAATTAACGAGGAAGGAACATTTATCATAATAAGACAAGATGTTATTTACTTAACACAAATAAATTATCTATGTATTTAACCTTTTCCCAACGCTATGTGAAGAGTTATGTTTAAACTTCGACGAATAAATAATGGGATGAGGGATTAAATCTGACAGTTGATAACAACTATGACTTTGAATACTCAATTTAATTCCAATACATTCCTTTTTCTTTGCTGTTGTCAATTCTGTTAACTGAATAAAAAATTCATATGTTTTCGATGAATATATTATACACATATTATGTTGTGTATTAGGCATGCATGTTTTACAAATAGAGTTTATCGTACAAACTTAAACTGATAGTCAAAACTTTTGAGAAAAAACAAAAAATATTGTACAAGTTTAGCGTAAGTTTAAAATATCCAAAATTTTGACTGTAATATAAGCTCACATATTAAATAATAAAAAATATAATAACATTTTTTATACGATAAAAAAACCGCTTTAAAATATTCCTAATCCTTAAATTTATTGAAAAGAAAAAAACGGAAGCAAAATTTTACCAGAAAAGAGAGCCTTTCAAACAATAGGGTAAACAACATTCTTTTTATAAACATGTCTAAAAATAGAAAAAACTTTAAAAAGAATAGAATGATATACATAGAATATAGAATGATATACATATTAGCAATAAAAGCAACTGAAAAATATTCTAAACACACAAATATCGCGTCTGCTAAATTATGTGGTAGCGTTATTCTAGACAAAAGGTGTTGCCATAAATCATTCTGTTCCTTGTGCCGGGATGTCTGAACACTTTTTGGATTATTTAACACTGTCTTGTTTGGTGTCATGTTTCTACCTCAAAACATTTAATGAATTTCTGTCTTCTTCAAAATCGATTTTAACAGTATACAACATGTGTCTCTTATTTGTTTCGAGTTTGGCGACGGCAAAATTTCCATGAGATCCTCATCCAAAATTATAAGAAAGGAGTCAATAATCAGCATCTTATATATCTTATTCTTATTTTACTCTTGCATTTTCGCTCTCACACATTCAACGTGTGAGCATGTTTATAAAATCATGAAAAAAAACCTTGTGGATTCTGAGTTTATGAGTAGCAGGGTTTTATATAAGATTGTAACGGTAATTTTTTATATTACACATTTGTACATTGGCTCGCATTATGGTTTGATCACGGTCTGAAATAAAATATGTGTCCAATACTATGCGAGGTCAATAACGAACTCACTACATATTTATTGTTACTAAACTGACTACCAAATACTACTGCCAAAATCTCTATCCCTTAAATATTTTCATTCCCTATTTATTATAAAATTGTATTGTAAAATTTGGTCAATGTTTTGTATTGCAACAGTTATACTAGCAAATTTCAACTCTAGTTAATCACTTTCTATTAAGCACAAAATTATGTTTTCAATACATTGCATGTTTACATAGTTGACCTAATGTGTTTTGTAGTCTTGTAAGTTTTATACGATAAGAAGAATATATCATATCTAAGGTAAAATTTTGTTGTCGGCAGGGCATCGTATTAAACCACAACATGTCGGCAAGGATAATCCGTAGTAACCAAAGTTTGGTTCTCCAAAGGGTCACGAGACAGAGCGCCGGAAGGTACGTCTGCTCGGCAGTCAACAGTGAAGGGGAGACACTCAGTAACGAGCTCGCATTTCGCGTTCAATGTAAGTACTATTTACCGCAGCAATTATACGAAGCGAAAGTCTGCCGCCTCGTGTTGCTCGAATGTCGCGGTACCGTAGAGAATTTGCAATCCCATTTTAGTTTTACAACACCTGTAGGCAACCTATCTAACTTGTCTGCGTTGCAGATGTAGTTTCATGGTAAGCACGTGTACAAGAAAACCGTGTATGGCAACAAGATGGGTTAATAGCAAAAATATACAACATGATATATAATTATAAAACATTACAAGTTGTCCGATGGTAATTGCAAAATATTACTTTCTTTACGAAGAACCCGCTACAATTATTTTAAAGAACATTTCACTGTTAATGTAGTATTTCCATTTTTAACTAAATAGGTATATATGCACAAATAAGTCAAAATAATCTTAATTCTGCAGCAGAATCTGATGCATAGGATAATTGATTGAAGCCAGCCATTAGAAAGGTTGGACTTTCTAATGATAATAAATTTCTGCAAAGTTGCACTGGAATAAAGAGTAATTAAATCTATTCACTAAAAATACTTTCAAGATGGACGTACTTCTAGAAGTAACGGAAATTAACATCAACTTTCTTATTTAAAACGAAATGATTGCTTTCTCTGCATTTTAGAAATCTAAGCGTTATTTTAGAGGGACTTTTACTATACTACTTATACCTGAATGCAGTCGTTTTTGAGATTGTTCAACTTTTGCCAACATTTTTGAACTTATGATGCTCCATATTATATACCGGTGCCATTTTTTAAGTGGCACTTTAGAAATTGTGGTTATGGATAGAAAAAATCTGGACGTTTCTGTAATAGTTCTTACAGTTAGTTCATTATATAAACGACGTCCAAAATTTAATTGTTCATTTTGTTTTCAATATTTTGAAGCAGAATTAAATTCTCCATCGTACTGTATTACCATTCCATATACATACTTAGGTGTCATCATTTTTGAGCTAGTAAATTTTCTGATAAAGTTTGTAGAAAATTATAGCATGTTCGTAATAGCATGCCATGGAAATGACAACACGTTTTATTGTCATGTCCATGGCTTGCTTCTAAGAAAATGTTATAATTTTTACAAACTCTGTCAAAAATTTTAATAACTCAAGAATTATAACAGATACTTATAAGAAATGCTAATAGAGTTCAATACAGAATTTAATTCTGCTTCAAAGTATAGAAAACAAAATGGGTTATTGTGGATTATTGAGAAAATCGAGTTTATATCGAAATTAATAGTCTGCAGTTGTACCAAAGAAACGACTTAATTTTGGACAGCCTACATATAATGCACTACATCTAAGAACTGTAAGAGAAATATCAAGATTTCTCTTATCCGTAGCCTCAATTTCAGAATTTTCAATCCAAAAATGGCGGCAGTAAATACTGTTAACCATCATGACATAAATTCAAAGTTTTCGAAAAAGTCGAAAAATCTCAAAAACTACTGCGGCTAGTTATAGGGAATACCAGTAAAGGTCTCGCTAAAATAACGCTTAGATTTCGAAAATGCAAAGAAAACTATATCATTCATCAAAAGTTTTACAAGATCATTCTGCTTACTAGAAGCAGACAGAAAAGGTAGTTCAATTTCGAAGTATCCGGTTAAAAGAGGAGGAAAAAAAGAAGGAATTTAATAGTAACCAAATGAATTTATATGTCACGGTATAGTTACCACTTGTGTATATAAATCGTCGTCGTATATTTTCACAAAACATTGCTCTACTACAGCATTCCAAGTCTGACCAATAGAATCCCGAAATACAGTCTGCACGACGTGGAAGCACTTACAACCTCTATAGAAATAATAAAGCGAGCTCTTTTCTCTTTCAAATATTTAAAAGACCTATAAAGGACTATTAGTACGTTATTCTCGTTCATTATCCTAGTGACCGTGATTACCATCGCTCCGGCCGCCTTTTTCTGCTAAGTTAATCCGCAAGTCCCGGAAAAAGATGGGCTCCGATCCATACGTACACGACTTTAAATATTTATTCAGCGAGCGCATTTAGTTTATTTAGTGAGGTATTATCAGGGGATAACGAGTGTCCTGGTCAGAGTAATACATCACCGGTGTTGTGACAGGGCGACTCAGTCTCGGGACAACGACACCCGGCGCCCTCTAATGGACCACTCTGCCGGTCCGGCAAGATAATAAAACCGAGAAAGAGAAAACGAGGAGAACTTAGACTGAAGCGTTTCTCGCATATGGAAAAAACATTAAAGTGATTTAAATTTTACTTGAATCTCTTGCTTTACGAGATTTATTTTGATGATGGATTCATTGAAAGTATAAAACTGAGTTTGTATCTATCAAATGATTGATCTCTGGTTGGACTAGTAAAATATAAAGCTAGCAAGAACTAGTTATATTTCGCATGGAAGGTACCAATTACCTTAGATTAATTTCTGCTGTGTATTTAATACAAAAGAGAAACCTATTTATCTATGTATAATGAGCTCACTGAAAAAATTTGGAGTTAACTATGTTTTTCCTATTATGAAATCAAGAAGCGACTTCAAAAAGTGGTATTAATACGTTACAGTATTTGTCATATAAGTGTATTTTTCTGCATTAATGCAATTATTTATACTTTATTTGCAGGCAAACTGTTAAATCGTTGTTAGGTTTTCAACCAGACACGAACATTTTTAGTGTTTTGATGAACTACTAAAATTTTAACAATCTATTAAAGTGTAGTTGTAACTAGCAACTAGGTATAATCGTTTATAATGTTAATAAATCCACAAAAAATACTTAAATAAAATCACAGAATAAAAAAGAACAGATTTGTTGAATAGAGAATATTTGGCCTACGTAAAAAAAAATTTGTGTGGAAAACATTTTCAGCTAGAAATGTTTTGACAGTTTCTGGCCACTGAATGTGAGTGTCATGTACTCTTTGGGACTCCAACTAATACAGAATGTAATGTTAAAGAAAGATTAGATAGAATCCTACTTCCTCCTAAATCCGCCAAAAACTAAAACAGTAGATTTATTTGCATATAAGACAGTGTTGTTCAGCGAATATACTATGTGGACGAGATTAGAATTAATATGATTATTTCCAATAGCTTTATCAGAGCAGTCGAAAGACTAAATTTATGTACGTATCGTACTCATAGCAATGATAGGAACTTTGTTCCAGAGAGTCCTGTAGTTTTGATGTATACAAGTTGTATAGAAGTATAGAAATATAGATCCTTTTGCAACATTATTTGTCACAACGATAGGAGACAACTTGATCTCCTTAACTTGTAATTTACCGCGCCAAAAGCCCGCATGCAATGCATGTGTTGAAAGTATGGGTAACGAACTGCAATGTTCAAGGAAATTTAGTATTTAGTAGTTCAATACCAATCCCGTCACATCCATCGGCCTTCAAAATCATTTTGTTGAGAAACCATTGTTGTTGCCAGTAGAACTAGGCTGAATATACTTATAACAGTGTATATTTCGGTATCAATACCCGCAATTGCAAAAGAAAGCAAAATAAAAAAGATTAAACTCATCAACGTTGGAGAGTTGAGCTGGCAAAACACAATTACTGAGATCATAGTGATTTAGAAAATGTTGAACGAATGTAATGATGAACCAGGTTTTAATTCTCCCGGGGCACGGTGACATTTTCTCGGAGAATTGGATTGCTATCGATCTACCATTCGCTGTTGGTAACAGAATGATTAATAGCGCGACATTATAAACGGCGATATGACACTGTCACAAAGCCATTTTAACACAAATTACACACAGACAAACTACACAGCAATAACTACAGCAATACAGCTTAAGAAGTCACTGTAACTAGCACCCACCATACATTTAAAAAAACGCACTCAAGAAAACAATAGAATTCTCAAAATTGTCCATAAATATGATGTAGTTTAAACTGGATACTGTAATCATTCACTCCAAAGATAATTACTGTAGATTTAAGTTTTAAACAGTATACATAGTGCGTGGAAGGTTTCGCTGGCATAGCGGCCTAATTATGAGATTTTGGACGAGTTAAAAACACATTTAAGCTTTCGGTAACTTTATTCTACCTTCGTCAGAAAAACCACTAAACTATGAAAAAATTGCACACATTATAACAAAGGAAAGTTGTATACAGAATAGTAGCTAATACCTTGTAAAGTATTACATGTTATGTTCTAATTCATTGTCTGTCTGGAACTAAATACAGAGAATGACCGTAATAGGTATTTAAGAAGTAAATTTTCTACAGATTCAAGTAAGACTATTGCGAGGGCGGGAAAAGGTCTAAATGCAACACATTGGTCATTTTTACCACACACATTGTTGCATCAATGCAACAGTGGTTTTTCTGATGAAGGTAAAATAACGTTACCGAAAGCTTAAATGTGTTTTTAACTCGTCCAAAATCTCATAATTAGGCCGCTATGACAACGAAACCTTCCACGCAATATTTATAAATACACGGCCAACAAAAGGAACTACCTCTAATTATACATAGTTGTTCAACAACATCATTGGAAGATGTATCAATGATAGAAAGGTTAACAGATTTACTTACACAAACACATCCAGAACCCAGATAGAAGTCGTATGGTTTCTGCTTTCTTTAATTAAAGCAGTTTATTATACGATATATCATTGTAAAGAGAATTCAATACCTTTTCAGAATAACTGATAACAGGCGATTCATGCCATTTCAAATTGCGAACGTATGTATGTATATGGTACATCTTCAACGTTTGAGAAGAAATTGTTGGATAGGTGTTATAACTTTATATGACTTTTATGTAACTGAACACATCTAAATACAAAACATGGGAATTTTTAAATAGGTACATAAATATCTAAACTTGTCGTATTACAAGTTGAAATGAAAGTCGTAGAGACAAATCAGTGGCTGTGTTTCCTCCACCTAGCGTTTCGTCTGTAGACCGCTTAACAATATAACTATGACTTAAAAAAACAAACGTAGGAAGTTTGCAATTTGATAACGAATAGAACAACACTATCCAGATCAAAAATTCGTGAAAACTAATGTGTGTGTATTGAGCATATTATTTAACATTGTTTATGTCAGAGCGTTTCTATTTTATTTTATTTTGCCTTCTCTCTTCGAAATATTTCAATAATAAATTAAACAATATATATTAAAGCTACATTCATCTAACTGTAACAAACATATGCATTCCGTATAGCTAACCATAAAACTGATATCATCAACGTTCCCGTTATCAAGACGGACTGGGAAATAATACTACTAATAGAAATATAATGTTTACTAGTACCAATAAATCATGCTCTTAATACGACTGCTCACTTATTAAATAAACTCTTTGAAAACATACACAATTTAAATTTATATTTATATAAAAATGTATCTTTCGGGTATTGCCGAGGTTGTTGTAACAAACTTGACGTTTCGTTCTCTAAAGAGTCTTTAGACAACTTCTGAAGAAGCTGACAGTATGATCAGCGAAACGTCAAGTTTGTTACAACAACCACGGCAATACCCGAAAGATACATCTTTATGGAACAGTGGCCGTGAAAGCCTACATTCGTTTATATTTATATGTCAGTTGAAATTTAATTAAGGAAACTTTATGGCAATAGTTCGTAAAATAGAGCGATAAAAATGGGAAAATAGTTTAAAATTGCTGAGAAACCTCTGAAATCTTTAGTAAACTTGCGTAAATGTATTGTTAATAATCGTTAATAATTCTTAATTGTAAAACTCAATTTCTTTATATTGGTAGTGCTGTAGGAATTAATTTTGCGATTCAAAATGTAGGACAAAAATACTAATAATAATAATAATAATAATAATTTTTTTTTAATTAAATTATGTTCCTCCACATACTCCACCTCAACCCAGGCTGCACCCCTCCCAAAAGGAAGGAAGAGAGGCATCCCGGGAATCCTCACGCGAATAATTATAATAATAATAATAATAATAATCTTCTAGCTAGCTGTTCGGTAATGAAGCAATATTTAGAAACATAATCGCTTGTCCACCAAGAACTGAGAAAATGTTACCAACACCTAAACAAAATGGTATCCTACTACGAATATGATCCGCCCCTGGTCTGCTGATAATTCGCGGATCTATTGGAATACGAAAATTATAACCGATAAGATCATTCCTAACAACATCCCCGACATAGTGCTGACGCTCAAACAACATAAAATAACATATAATAGACGTCGCCATTCCGCTAGCCGCCAATGTGAATAAGACCATCACATAATTAAATAAATATCTACCTCTGGCGGATGAAATAAACAGATTGTCCCCATAGTTATCGGGGCAAGAAATACCGAAAAGATTGAATATGAGCGTAGAGGATTTGCAATTAGACCGAAAGCTATACTTACCTATGCAAAAGTCTGTGTTGCTGGACACGTGCGCTATTATACGAAGGACGTTGAGCAACTGAAACACGTCCAAATTCAAGGGAACCAACTTGCCTTCGGGCCGATGAGCTGCACCTGAAAGAAAGAACCAGGCTAAAACCTGCTGAGCTAATGTGTATAATAATAATAATAACAAACAGATGCGGACCTGACGCCTCTCATGCAAACAGATGCGGACCTGACGCCTCTCAGGCTGGCAAATAGGAGGTTCGACCCTGCCTCGAAGATCACACCAGTCGCAGAGATACAAGAAAAATGGAGAAGAAAACCACTCCACGGAAAATATCCTACCTTCATCGAATCGGACATCGTAGACACCAAAGCATCACAAAGGTGGCTGAGAGTGGGAAACATGTTCGTCGAGACAGAAGGGTTTGTCGCCGCCATTCAAGACCAACTAATCTCAACGCGCGCATAGCCGGTGTCACATGCAGGCTCTGCACTCAAAAGGAGGAGACGTTAGACCACCTATTGGCTGGATGCTCGGTGCTTGCGCCGAAGGCATACCTGGACCGCCACAACAACATCGCGAAAATAGTTTACCAACAACTTAGAACGGTGTACATGGGGGCAAAAGATATGGAGCCGTACTACAAATACAAGCCACCACCAATTTGTGAGGATGATGAAATCAAGATCTATTGGAACAGGAAAATTATTACTGATAAACCGATTCCTAACAACATCCCGGATCTGGTGCTAATGGTGAAGAGCAAAAGGCTCGTATACATTATAGACATAGCCGTTCCACTAAATGTCAACATCGCCAAGACATGTAGCGACAAAATCAACAAATACTTACCTTTGTCGGATGAAATTAAAGTAATGTGGAATATGGAGAAGGTTACCATTGTCCCCATCGTTGTCGGCGCTACGGGCGAAGTCCCTTACAAACTACACCAATCCCTAGAAATACTGCAACTTAGCCGCAATTTATATACAAACCTACAAAAAGCGGTATTAATAGACACCTGCGGTATGATGCGTCGTGTACTTACCTAGTCGTCCAACACCCCATCAAGTACTTGTGACACACACCGTACTAGAATGGAAACCCGCACCTGTAGAAGAAAAAAGGGGGCGTGAAGAAGAAAATAATAATAATAATTATAATTTATTAATCCAGTAAACCAAAGAAATACATACCTAATAATGAATACATAGGCTGAAAATACAAAAGAAAGAGTACAATACGGATGTACATATGTACAACAAAATTAAATGATACAAGCGACACAAGCTAGCTGTGACGTATATTATAAACACAGAAAAGTAAGACGCTATAATATATGCTACATTGTAATACATTTAAATAACAATACATATATAAATTGAAATAAATACTAATTCAATTTCCACTAAAGAATTCATTTAATGTATAGTATACATTGCAAGTTATGTACTGGGGCACAAAAACTATCTTTGTTTCGAGTACTATAACTGTGATAATGGCTATTTCTAAGAAACACACTTTCGTTCCTTTTTACGTACAGAGATATTTCTAAAATATATAGATTAGTAAGTGTTAATACTTGCATTGTCAAGAAAACAGATCGGCACGAAGTATATTTTGAAATTCCAGCCATATTTCTTATTGCCAGTTTTTGTAGTCGAAATATCCAGCTACTATAGCTTGATGAACCCCAGAAAACAATTCCGTACGACATACGCGCCTGAAAGAATGCGAAGTAATATGATCGTAGCACGCCTGTACTGCTTATACTTCTTAATTTGTAGTGTACAAAACACGTTGAAGCAAGGCTCGATGACAAGTTGGTAATATGTGATTCCCAATTCAAACTACTTTCAATATTTAATCCCAAAAATTTTGTAGTGATGACCTGTTGTACGGTTCTTGATTTAATTTTTAGTGAACTGCATTCAGATATTTTAGAAACACTTGCCGTAACCTGCATAAAGACTATCTTATCAATTGTTGTTCGAAAACCATGTGTCGAACTTATTCAGCATACTCTGGACCTGAACGAGTAAATCATTCTTGGAGAAGTCAGATGCTAAAAAACTTGTATCATCAGCATACATAACTATATTATTATCTGTCGATAATTCCGGAAGATCATTAACAAAAATAATAAATAATAGAGGCCCAATTACTGACCCTTGCGGAACTCCTCTTGTAATTTCCATTCTGCTGGATAACTCTCCTTGTATTTTAACCATCTGAAATCTGTTTGACATATATGATATCAGCCAATCTAGTACACGACCCCGTATTCCGTAAGCGGTTAGTTTATGAAATAGTATATCATGGTCCACTAAATCAAATGCTTTGCTAAGATCCATAAATATGCCTATGCATTTTTCACCGTTATTAATTTTATTGTAGAGCATGTTTATAAATTGCATAATAACTGTTTCTGTAGATCTCGATTTTATAAAGCCATGCTGAGAAGGACTTAAAATGTCATGATATTCCAAGAACGTTGTTATTCTTTCACAAATAATTTTTTCGATAACTTTAGAAAGTGATGATGTCAAAGAAGTAGGTCTATAGTTTTGTAGTTGCTTGATGTCGTTCTTCTTGTGTAAGGGTACAATCTTCGCTGTTTTTAGGCAAGCAGGAAAGGTTCCATCTACGAAAGATCTGTTTATTAATACTGTGAGAGGCTGTACTAGAAATTCGACGTTGCGTTTTAGAATATTGTTTGTAACAAAATCTATACCTGCTGAATTGGAAGACTTCAAATGACTTATAGTATCTGCAACATCTGGTTCAGAAACAAGGTCAAGATAGAATGATTTATCGTTGTATTTCAAATTGTTCATTTCCTTATCCCCTTGTTTTAACACAACATAATCCTTAGTACATTCAATAAAGTATTTATTGAAAGCATTAGCAATATCTACTGGTGAACTAAGAGCAACTTCGGCCTGTACTACTTCATAAATCTGTTTGTGTAAATTTTTGTTGGCAGTATTGCTATTAATAATTTGCCAAGCTGTTCTATTAGTATTTGTTGATCTTTTTAAGAGATTATCATGGTACAGCCGTTTCGCAGTCACCAGCACAGAATGATACGTAGATCTATATTTTTTATAGTACTCAAAGTCAGAATTACTTTTAGTTTCAATAACTGTACCAAATAATTCTCTCAGTCTTCTAGATGAAGTAAGTATTCCCGATGTCATCCATGGTTTTCTTGTAGTTGTACATATTTTTTTATATGGGAATGCTAAATTAATATAGTAAATCAAAGTGTTTACAAATGTTGGGAAACCGTTATCAACAGAGTAAGTTGAATAGACGTCCGTCCAATCTTCTCTCGAAAACAAGTAATGAAGTTGTTGGAAACCCTGTTCAGTAAAACTTCGAGTGTATATTTTGTCACGCATACAATTTGTATTCAAGACGGTACTCATTCTGGAAGTGGCAGTTAATCCAGAATGATCTCATAAACCATTTGAGTCGATAACGCAGTCAACATCGGAAAAATTGGAGCAAATGAAGTCAATGCAAGTGCTAGATGTGTTAGTAATTCTAGTGGGCTCGTTGTTAAGTAATCTTAAATTATAAGCTAATAATAGATTTGCAAAGTAAATTTTAGATTCTGAAGTCGATAATAAGTCAATATTTACATCGCCACACAAAATTAACTTTATATTATTGTTTTTACAAAGAATATCCAACAGAGATCTCATATTTTGAAAGAAAACATCTAAATTACAATCGTATGGTGGTCTATATATTGTTACAACATTCAGTATATCATTACCTTTTTTTAAATTGTGCACCTACTATCATACATTTACATAGATAATCAAAAAATAACTGATTTTGAAATGCAATTGTCGACGTTTTGTGCAAAATAATTACACCACCGTGTACAAATTCTGATCTACAATAGACATTAGAGATTTCATAATTAGTAATGGCTAAAGAACCAAGTTCATGTGATTTTAACCAGTGTTCAGAAAAGCAAAGGATGTCGTACATATTATCATTAATTAGAATATCTAAACATTCATATTTATTCTTAATACATTGAATATTTTGATAAAATAGAGAAAACTGCACTTTGTGATTATTATCACGCCGTAATTGCTATATAGTCTGAGAATTGTAGTTGATCTTCCTTTTCTGGGATGCTATTCTTCTTTGCAAATATGGACAAGATACACTAAAAGTAGAGTGACTCACCCATAAATTAAGTTTAAACTTAAAGTTTGCTTCTACACAATTCACGCATGTCCAATCTTCACTTTGACATGACTCAATGGCATGGCCAACGGTTGCACATTTCACGCACTTAATTTCCTCATTACAGTCCTTCGCCATGTGCCCGAAACCTTTACAACTGAAGCAACGAAAAACACTCACATAATCAAATACACGGCAGATCGACCAGCCTATAATTAATTTGCCTTCATTCATAATGTTTTCATAAGTTAAAGGATCCGTTTCAGCAATACACATATATCTCGTCTTCATCTTTCTAAACGTCTTAATGTTAAAAATTTAATTATCTTGGTTAAGAAACACATTTTGTTTAAGTATACAGGATTTAAGTTCATTTTCGCTAGGGTTTAGTAGTTCTGGAATATTTATACTATATTTCTTTTTCAATTTCTTCTCAGCTGCTTCCTTAATTTTAATTGAATCTTCCTTGTTTCTACACTTTATAATCAATCCACCATCTTTAATATTTTTAATTTGTACCATTTCTACATCAAGTGATTGAGGTTTCACATTTTTACATATCTCTTCTCTGGTTGCAGAGCTATTTTGTTTTAATTTAGGTTTTTATGTTTAATCTAATATATTGAGCTCACGAACTACATACATGAAACGTAATTGACAATTACAATAAGTTTCAAAATAAAATTAAAAGCTTATTAAGTGACAATATATAGAAATATGTTCCATAGAATTATTATAAAAGATACGCTATATCACACAGAAAAGTGTTTACTAAGAGCAAGTAAGACTTACTTAATTTAAGTAATTCTCATTCTCCTATATAAGCAAGAAAATAGGTATGGCTTTCTGTGAAATATTTCACTTTCTTGGAAATCCAAAGATATATTTTCTTGAACCAAGTAAACTCTCCATTCACTCGCACCACGTCAATATAGCTACTATTTATGCACTATGTGGTGCATGATAACTAAAAGTTTAAAATCAAGAAATTTTTTGCTTGACCTTAGAGATTTTTTAAGGAAAACATTTACTGTTGCGAAGAAAAGTCATCGTCTTGTGTCAAATAAGTACTCTTGTTGCAAGAAAGAACTTACTTCTCTGAAGAAAATGAATGTAAGAAAGTCAACTATCTTGGCCTTAGAAAACACTTTTCTCAGTGTAGGTTTAAATTTTGTTAAGCTATTAAATTTTGGTCTGAATAATAATCTAATAAAAATTCTCGATAGGTTGAAGGCTTACTCTATTACACCGGAAATATAGCAACTTCCTAGTACATATTTATTTTCACTTGTATCTTATATAATTTTGAAAATCTTTACAATACTTTGCTGAGGTAATTTTTTGAGCTAAATGTGCTAGAATTGAATTCTACTGCTTAAACTTTGAACAGCAGGTAATATACATATGACACTTATACCCATTTTATACATTGAGCAATTTGTTTTTGATTTAATTTATTATTATTTATTCTTTAGACCAAAATGTAACAACTTTTGCCAAATTTTAACTTATAGTGTATCTTTAATAATAAGCGAGATCTCCATACTGCCCGCACATTTAAAACAGTTTGTACACACTTTTATTTTCCAGTGCCAATAGAATCCCTGATCTGAAAGAAAAAATAATGGAATAATTCAAAAAACACTATACAAATTCTTTTGACCAGAAAACTATCACTATAGCTATCAAAATAGATCGAACATTTACTTAAACGAATAACAACTACCCAATTTTAAACAAATCAGATCGGTTAAATAAAAGCGATTATTTTCCCGTTCCTATATGTGATGCAAAACAATTCCCCACTCTGCACGTAATGTTTATATTTCTTAAGGCTATCCGACCTTAAGCACTGCGACAAGATAGAGGAGCGAAAAAGGAAATTGATTGTGCACAATGTCTGATATGACTTATTGATTGCTATTAAATTGCTTCAGGATATTGTGATATTTAGCAGAGTTTACTCTAAGCTCATCTCAAGATAATAATCAAGGAATCGCTTCGAGCTGTTAGTCTACGCCGGAGCGAGCGGTACATCCGGCAGCAAAAAATTTCGCCAATAGTTTATTTTCGAAACAATCGAACTGCGAGACAATAATCTTAAGCCTGAATGCTATATATATATACTTTAAGTACTGTTGCCACAGGTATTTTATTTGAGAGTATACATATGCAAACTGTATCATTACATATCGGTACAGAAAAATATGAAATATATTTGCAGAAGGAAAAGACATTTCAGCCATATTACTTTCATGTCATAATGATTGACGAAACATTTTATTGTAGATATATGTATCAGCTCGTGTATATAAGTTATATACATATATTGCAGTGTTCCTATCCAATTTTTCTGAGACAATATTAAGTTACTTTTGATATACTTTAGTACATCAGCTTTCTTCTCATTTCGGTAACATCAATGAGACACCAGTGAAATTAAAAAAATCCAAATTACTACCACGTAGTAAGAGCTTGTACTTGCGATATAATTCTGATGATGTATTTAAAAGATTTACAATATCTGGATCGATACCATTACTGTGGACACACATATTGTATGATTGATACACACACTAAATTTATAAATTTACTTATTAGAATGTTTTTATATTAGTAAAATTTTGTTTGGTAAAGGTAACATGATTTTTGTTTAGTAGCTTGTATGATGTAGATAGGAAATGTTTCTAGATCCTCTCTGCACTCTTAAACTATCTCCAGCCTGTCACCAAGACAAAGAATCAGAAAGGTTACTCGTAATATATGTTATAGTAGATTAATTAATAGAAATATTGTAACAATTCAATACATCTGAGATATACATACATCAATACATTCAAGAATTTTATCACATAAAGTTATATACCTATACAGTGACGAAAATAAAATGCGTATAATGAAAATTGCCTGAAGAAAATCATTACTACAATTGTATTTCGATAGATTTATAATGCAGTTTAAGCAGATAATTTCCTAATATGGTACACTTTTAAAATAATTTGCATTTTATGACCCCTGCATTGTTTTACATTTTACGATACCTGGAACCGTATTAATCTCTATAGTAATAATATTTAGGTAAATTTTAGGAAAAAATTATTCGCATTGTGAGATGAATAGGTTACAAGAAAGAAATTGTAGAAATATCAACGAGAGACATCAATTGAAAAAGGTTCAGCTATTATAACATTACTTGGTGAAGGTTATTCGACAGCACAAATCGCTAAAAAAGTGAAGGTGTCAGTATTCAGTACTCTTAGGAGAATGCAGGAAACAGGTTCACTTCATAATAGAAAACGGCCAGGGCGAAAAAGAGCAACGGCAACCGGTGAAGATCAGTTTGTAGTAGTAACTTCGGAACGAAATAGATTTCTCACCACCCCAGAGATCGCTCAGCAACTAAATATTTCGAGAAACACACCAGTATCTGTCACAACAGTTAAGCGGAGACTTCTGGCAGCAGGGGTAAGGGGAAGAATAGCCGTGAAAAATTCGTTGCTGAAGCAACGAAACAAGAAAAAGAGATTGGACGCTTGACCAGTGACATATTGTATTATGTACAAATGAATCGAAATTCCAAACCTTTGGATCAAACCGTCGATCATTTGTGAGGCAGCAGACTGGAGAAAGATCGAGTGATAATGTCTGATTACTATAGCAAAACAAGGTGGAAGTAGTGTGATGGTATGGGGTTGTTTTGGTAATACAGCTGTAAGCGATTTGGTAAAAATAAACGATCGCTGGAGCTTTGGGGAATAACCACAACGTCGCTAGGGGTTAAATAGCCATACCAGGTCCCCTGGTTGGTATCCGTTTTCGTCTACATAGCGCTCCTTCATTCGATCATTAGCTTCGTGGATACTCACTCTTACCGCACTATGCATTTCATTCATTCGCTCGCGAAGGTTGGATACATAATCTTCGCCGACTACTTCTTCATTAGGCTTGAAACCAAACTTCAGGTCACAGGGAAGCCGCAGCTCTCGACCAAAAATTACTTTGGCTGGGCTTTGACCAGTGGTTTCGTGGACTGATGCTCTGGGGAGTTGTTGGTCCCAGTCACATTGGTAGTCGGCCACAGACTTCAACAAATATTTTATAGCCGTTCTATTCATGTGTTCTACCATGCCATCAGATTGTGAGTGCAAAGCTGTAGTTCTGGTTTTGTGGACTCCCAGTATTTTGCAAACATTTTGGAACAAAGACGATTCAAAATTGCGTGCCTGGTCAAAGAAGAATGTAATTCGAGTGGTACCCCAAATCGGCAGATGAGTTCTTTAACCAGGGTTTCAGCAATCGTGATAGCTTCCTGATTGGGCAATGCGTAGGCTTCAACCCACTTGCTAAAGTAGTCTATTGCCACTAGAATAAATTTATTTCCACTTTCCGTATCGGAATGGGCCGGCGATGTCTATTGCAATCCTTTCGAATGGACTACCCACATTGTACTGCCTCATTGGTGCCGTTCTTCGATGCGGACCATTAGCAGTAGCACAAGTTGCACATTTTCTGCAGCAATCCTTAACCTCTTCTTTACAATTCACCTAATAGAAACGGTTCCGGATCTTCTCTAGTGTCTTCCGGATTCCCAAGTGTCCTCCCGATGTTCCATCATGCAGCAGCTCTAGTATCTCAGAGATCTTCCTTTTTGGGACGACTAGCTGTAGCTTTCTGCTTGTTTCATCTTCGTCCTCTAGCACACGTTTCAGCAGACCATTTTCTGCTGCTTCAGTCTAGGTGTATGAAGCAATCCTTTCCCAGGTTGGCTTGGTTCCTGCCATTTTCCATTCTAGCAAGTGCTTCAAATCCTGGTCCGACTCCTGATCAGCTCGAAATTGGTCTTCGTTGCATCGATCATCTACTACCGAGACTCTACGACAAGAAGCTTCCTCCTTCTCTTCGGTGCGATGGCAATGTGCACAATCTTTGGGACAAGGTCTGCTTGATAACGCGTCTGCATTATGATGGCTGGCTCCTGGTCGATGGACTGCATCAATATCGTATTCCTGCAGTCGTGCGATCCATCTCGCTACTTGCCCCTCTGCATTTTTAAAGCTTAGCAACCAGGTTAACGCTGCATGATCGGTTCTTAACAAGAACTTTCTCCTGTAGACGTATTTGTGGAAATGCTCGATTGATTTGACCACTGCCAACAATGCCCTCCTCGTTACACAGTATTGGCGTTCTGGGTTTGACAACACCTTGCTGAAATAGGCAATAACTTTTTCATTCCCGTCCTGTATTTGAGATAGGACTCCTCCGATACCCACATTGCTAGCATCGGTGTCCAGAATAAAGTTTCCGTCAGGACGTGGGTAGCTCAAAATCGGATCACAAATCAACGTTTGCTTGAGTTGCTCAAATGCATGCTGACAGTCCTCGTCCCATACAAAATCTCTGCCTTCTTCAATAAGTCGTGTTAGTACCTCGGCGATCTTGACAAATTCTGAGACGAAGCGACGGTAATAAGTGCAAAGGCCGAGGAAGCTGCGCACTTTGTGCTTATCCTTTGGCACTGGCCAGTTTCTAATTGCTTCTATCTTTTATGGATCGACCGATACTTCTTCTCCAGAAACAACATGATCAATATAGTTGACTTGCTTCTGGAATAGATTGCATTTCTTCGGGTTCAGTTTTAACTTGGCTTCACGGAGACGTTGGAATACCACTCTTAATTTCTAAGATGAGCATCAAATGACTTTCCAAGCACGATTATGTCATCAAGGAATACAAGGCATATTTCCCACGATAGTTCTCTTAACGTTTTCTATGAGCCTCTCAAATGTTGCTGGGGCATTGCATAACCCGACTGGCATAACGTTGAACTGCCAAAGTCCGGTTCCAATTGTAAATGCAATCTTTTCTTTGTCTTTGGGCTCCAAGTCCACCTGCCAGCAACCACTTTTGAGATCCGCCGTCCATTTTGCAACCAACCACGGTGTCCAACGTATTGTCGATCCGAGGCAAAGGATAACTGTCTTTCTTCGTTATGTTATTAAGGAATCGATAGTCTACGCAGAATCTGGTACTACCATCCTTCTTCTTTACTGGCACCACTGGAGAAGTCTATGGACTCTGATGGTTCGATGACGCCATCCCTTTCCATATCTCCTATAATTTGAACCGCTTCTTTTCTCTTTGCTAACGGTAACCGTCTGGGTGCTTGACGAATTGGTTTCGTGCGCTCGTGTCTATTCGGTGTCGTACCACATTGGTTCTTCCTTTGGCACCATCTTTGATTTGGAAGATATCTTGATAATTTCCAATCAACGTTCTCACTGCTCGACGTTGTTCGGTTGTCAAACCCTCACAAGCCGTATCAACTAGTTTATCCAATACTTTTGACGGTTGCCCATATATGCTAGCAATACTGCAGGCTCGTTGGACAATCGAAGAGATGTCTGAACAGCGTCCCAGTATGGCCCCTCTCTTTATTTTTACTCTTTTTTTTTAATCATTACGGTTCATCAGTCGGACTGGCAAATTCGACTTGGCTTGGATGATCGACTTTGCAAAGAGTATTCCTTGATGCAGACCATTATTTACTTCCGGTTCTAACAGTACAATTTGGCCTTCGAGAATATTGTCCTCGAGTGTCGTCCATGCAATGGTTTCACTCTCGTCGAGAACTATGTCTTTGGCCAAAAACGCACGTGTGGAAATATCTTTACAACGGTTCAGGACAATGTCTTCGCTATTTACAACCAGTACACCTCCTTGCAAGTCTAGTTTGAAGCAAAATTCTGCCATTATATCCATGCCAAGAATTATGTCCTGTTCTATGTTGGCCACCAGTATGCGATACTTCATGGATGCGACAGTTACAGATGTTTAGGGGACGCCAGCAACACGGCAACCATTGCCTTTTCGCGTTACCCCCATTTTGCTGCGCTTGCTTAGGTGCCCTTTGTGGCTGAGGACAGTGATTCCCCAAGTGTCCAATGCCACAATTCCAGCAACGTCCTGCCTTTCTGTATTTCAGTGCTTCCAGCATTTTGGTAACAAATTCTTCTACAGGGTATGCCGCCTGCTTTTCCTCCAATAGTATTTTGCCATCAAATGTTGGTAACTTAGTTTGACCATGAGGTATGGGTATCATTCTGTCTTCCTCCCTTCGTATAGCAGCTGCTTCCGGCTGGATGAAACTATCACTGTCCGTTGTATTTATTTGACCCAATCTTGTTCCAATTCCCTTTATACGCTCCTCCAGTTCTTTCGAGCGTTGTTCTATGTTACCTGAATTTTCTAGTAACTTTTGATCCTTTTCTTCTTTGAAGCTCACCATTTCTTTTTCCATCCTTCTAGAAGTTTCTGCCATTTCTTCTTTCAAGCTTCTAGAATTTTCTGCCATTTCTTCTTTCAAGCTTCCCACATCTTCTTTCAAGCCTCTAGAATTTTCGGTCAACCTTTGTTCTAATACTCTCTTTAATTCATTCGTACCACCATCCACCTCGAATTCGTTAGTATCTGGATCCTGGTCATTTTCTCCGCTGCCGCTCTTGAAGTTCGTTGTTCTTTCCGCTAGTGTCTCTTTTAAGTTCCCGTTTGAGATCCACCACTTTTAGGTCCTTTAATTTGTTCCCTCTCGTAGCCATTTTTACAATTGTAACGTCCACAAATATCGTCAAACCCCACACCTGACACCAATTGCAACGTTTTCGGGGTTTAAATAAGTTCGCAGGCGATATTTCGTTAAAAGCAACGATTTATTTCTAATAATAATAACGTGGTAACAATAGCTTTGTTTTGGTTCGGAATTCAGGATTAGTAACAGAACTGCGCAGAACGTAAGCGCACAACATTATAATTCCAGAATGGTTCCGAACTTTTAATAACCAAAACACATTTTAGGAGCATGTTACTGCCATCTTTTAGATACAGACTAAAATACAAACCAACAAAATATCAATAGCGAATGTTCTGCGCTAAGTCTTTCAAATCCTGTCTCTGTCTTGGGATACCACTCACTTTCCATAAATTTTATTTTCAGGACAGTAATTAACCAAAGAAAAGAAGAAAATCTCAAACTTTAAAAGACAACGTAAATATCAATGTCATTGATCACGAACATATCGAAATAACTCGAATTTCTGAACACATGCACCGATGACGTAATTTCGAACTAATAATTCAGAATCGGTACTCATGGAAGTACAAGAACTGTTTGAACGGTTCCAGAATCATTCTGAATCGATTCTGTCAGTAACCAAAACATCGGACTAAAAATTCGGTTCGCGTTCTTAATTAACCAAAACGCTAAACTATAAATGCGCGTGCGCGACAACTCTAGAACCATTCTGAATTCTGAACCAAAACAAAGCTAATATAACACTAACTAACACTAAGAGATTATTTATGTGGATACACTATTTATTTGTACACGTCAACGTTCGGTAATAGGCTGTTTCCCCGGTGCAATCTTGACCCCCTTTTATATGGCCTGGTGTTTCCCGAAGATTCCATTCTCGAACTTTGAAGAGCTTCTCTATACTTCTCTATATTTCGATGTTTTCTCGAATGAGTCATAGGCGTACGGCAGTAACAGTATATTAGATCTGTAGCAGTGTTAGGGGAATTTAGACGATTGTTGATTATCTTTGCGTAGTGTTTGTTATATGTATAAAACTTTTAAAATTGGATCAGTTCTGACACTGACAGTTGTAGACTTTAAAACGTGATTGATGTATATTTATATACATTCTGGACGAATATGCATAATTGCACAAAACCTTTATAAACAATCAAGACTCAATAAGCAAATGAGTAAAAATTAACAATAAATGATGGTCTACGCGTGAAAAGCAGCAACAGCAACGATTCTTCCTCTCGACCGACGACGTCCTAAGTGCTAAGTCCAATTTTGACGCTATTATTCCTGCACCTCTAGTATGGAAAAGAGTATTCCATTAATATAATCTACAGCAATTTCTGAATTTGCAACACCGGCTCAACGTTGAAAAATAAAGAGTACAAAATCAATTCAAAGATTCTGCTGAAGTTAACTAGAGAAAAATGCATATAAGGTACTTTTTTATCACTGATTATATAAAAAAAATGCGTCATCGAAATATGCAATAATATACACGGTGTTCCATTTAAATTTTGATAATTTTCTTTTGGGACACTCTCTATATTTCAAAATAATTTTAGAACGTGCTCCCAATGGTCCTACACATGCTCCAACAAAAAGATTTTAAATATGTGTTACCATTTTTTGTATATCAACCGAGGCGAATGTGGTGCCCCACTCTGTATACATAATTTAATTTAAAAAAGAAATATTTAATTAATTCTGAGTAACTGTTGTCAGCACCACGCGCAAAACGTAAAAAGTTAATAGCATTTGCCTCAAAAACAGATATTTACTGTAAAGTTAAAAAAATATAAATTTGGCCTTTGAAATAAATTGTTACTAAATTGTTACTAAATTGTTAAGTTTTCTTTACCTGTATTAGTATTTTTTTGATTCATAGACATATGTACATACAGATGTTTCAAACCTTCTGAGACTTATTTTAACATTTAGTTAATTTTATTTTTTTCTTTTTGTTTGCGAAGGGTATTGCAATTTGATTTTAAAGTAGATTTTTCCTAACAATATAATAGTTTCAGGAAGTGTTCCTCTTAAAATTCCCTCTAACTATTATAAATAATATAAGATAAACATTCCTAGAATTTTAATATATAGCCCGGCTCTAAAGTGGATCATTAATATGAAATATATATAGTTATATTATATACTAAGCGATATATGTAGTATCAAAATTTCAAATGGAATAGAGGATCTAGTGATACCTCATTTTAAACGGCTCACTGAGTATGGTAGTAGGCCAAACTTTCATAAAATTTTATCCACTCATATGAAAATAGTAATAGAACAAAATTTTAATTCATTATACATTTTGGAGTGATTTCAAGGACTGTGGGCTCGTAATAACAATAAACATCGGTATCACCTCACACCACAACTTTGATTAATTATTCGGGACACGTGTTTCGAAAACGCATGGGTTTTCATCATCAACCGAATACCGAATGAATAAATAAAATTTAAAAAAAAACCATCATTATAAACATCCCCCTACTTCTTGTATAAACAAGCAACGCATGCGAACTCTACTTAACCGGACTAATCGTTAGCACATGTTGCGAAGGGACATCCTATCTCTTTAAATTCGTAAACAAAACCGACCTTCCAAGAATCGATGGTTCTCTATTCATGAGATTATTTTCGTGTTTATACATAAAAATACTCTCGTAGGCGTCGAGTTCCCTTGGCTTATCGACGGCTTTTAATAATTTGACACTGTCTGTTTCAATATGATGTCCCTTTTCAATTAAATGTTGTGCTACTGCGGACTTTTCCTTTCTTCCGTATCGAAAGTGAGCTAGATGTTCTTTGTATCTAGTCTCTATTGACCGTTTTGTTTGCCCGATATAAATTTGATCACAGTCTTTACATGCAATTTTATAAATTTCCGACTACTGTCTCATCTCAGGCTTGTCTTTCGGGTTGCCTAAAAGATTTTTTAACGTACTATTGGTCTTATAACAGACGTTTAAATTAAACTGTTGAAAAAACGCGGTTCAATCCTTTGGTTATAGGGTGGAACGGTAACTTAATGAATTTCTTTTCTCGGTTATTCGATGGGACTAAAGTAGTGGAATTTCTGACGTAATTCTTATATTCGGCTTTTTTAAGCGTGCATTCAACATCTGCAGAAGAGAAACCATTATAAACCGCTATTCTCTTAATAAATTCTAATTCCTTCTGAAATCTCACTTTATTTAGCGGAAATTTAACCAATCTATTAATTAAAAAATTTATCGCGGACATTTTCTGTTGATCACAATGATTTGAATCTGCTAGAATGAATCTATTCGTATTTGTTTCATTTCTGTAGATGTCAATTTCCAATCTATTATGTTCATTCCTAATAACTAGAGTATCCAAGAAAGGAAGTTTGTTGTTCACTTCTTCTTCTACTGTAAATTTAATGGTATTAAATCTGGAATTTAATTTGCTGAGGAATTCGTTGACACTCATTTTTGTAGTGTCGAACACCGGGAATATGGTATCCCGAATAATTAGTCAAAGTTGTGGTGTGAGGTGATACCGATGTTTATTGTTATTATACATTTTGTATAATGAAATAACGTCACCGATCCAAACCGATTATTCGATAGACAGAACGTTTTTCAATAAAATTATGCAAAGGATATAGAATTTCCTATATTATTTCGTATTTTTGCTCTAGTGTACACATACAGGATGTCTCAGCGAGACCGTTCATTAGAAATTTATGGCGTTGTGGTTAAAACATAAATTTGAATATTGAGAATTATATATAGTTGATTATGTTCTCTTCAATGAAAATATTATTAGATTTCTAGCGCTTCTCGTGATACCGGAAGTCGCCATCTACTTCATTATTTTTAATGGAACACCCTGTATATTTTTACACATTTGGATTCACCTATTTTTAAGCTTTATGAATATCTTTAATTTTTGCAATTTGATTCGCCATAAACTTCTAATGAACTGTCTCGCTGAGACACCCTGTATATAAATAGCGGCATTTGTCATCCAACTACCCAATTATAATACTAAAAATCATCACCACTATTTACTATGAAAAACGCTTTTACAAGCTAAATTTCGCCAAAGCAGTCCGATCCCATGAAGTGATAATATTCTAGGATCCATATTCATAGTAGTCCCTTAGATAAAAATTAAAAGATGCTTGAAAAAGCAGGACCTATTACATATAGATTTCTTGTTATTATTTCGCTAACATTTTCAAAGCGGGAATTCACATGAAATATTTATGAGTTGTATAATTATTTCTTCAAGTATTAGTTTTCATTTAGTTGAATCATATATAGATGCCGAGTTCTATTACATAATTCTGCATAGTTTCCATGATAATAAGTTGAACATCTTAAGTAAAACGCAATTATTTATCAAAAAAATGTATATTTATTTATGTTGTAAAAACATGCAGTACTGATTGGTTGAATTCCTGCATTAAAATAACTAACCCTTTATCTTATTCACTTCACTTCTTTCATCTTTTTGACAGTAGATATTTAGATCGAATGGACGAAACACAATGTACTCATACAGCACGATAGAACCTTATATAGGAATTTTGTGAAAATTATACCCAAAAAAATTCATTATACCGCAACAAGTCTGCGCGTTAATCATCGTTCTTTTATACCACTTTGATAAACGATTTGAAAAGTTAACAATGTTTCCATTATTCTCACAGGATTTACGGCGTTTTCAACACTTTAGCTATCGCTAGCGTTCTTTCACTTTACTTTTCCTTGAAAAATCGCGTATTAGCGGTAGTACACAGAGGCGTGTGAAAATAGCATGCGTTATTAAGATAAATGATCTCTGAAACGTTCGCCTGTTTTTCCATAATGATCACAGGAGGAAGGTAATCTTCCTGATGGCTATTTGCATCTCGAAGTTATTATTGTCTTGGCGGTCGAAGCTACGGTTATACCTTCCGTTATTCCTTTATATGCTGTTGGCATGTTTAGAAATATGTGAGTCGTTTGTAGCTGTCTACTACAATAATAATCTGAAGTCATGGATCGTTAGGAGTAAGAATGTATGTTACGGAGTAGCCGACGAAATTGGAAATATTTCATATTTACATACTTACACTGCGGATTTCTCAGGAGTACGTAACGTATTTGCAAAACGAATAACTTGAATTGATCTAAAGAGAAGCGAAGGATTCGCTATCCTTACATCAAATTTGCATATGTTCCATGTTTCAAATAAGATTATGGTACTTTAGAATGTATCGGGATTGCTTTTCTCGTAGCATATCTAATTTGATTGTGGGTTTCTAACCTGCACTGCATAAGATAGCTACTTTATTTTTGTAAATGTGGCCTTAATGGACAGTTAAGGTTCTTTCTCCTAGACTGGGATGTGTTTACTTATAAAATAAAGGCTTTCCCATGTGTGTTGCTGCAATCGCAAATACAGTAATAGCACATATGGTCAATAGATATCCCCAAAATGTCTGCGCAACCACTTCATTTATCTTCAACCGCAGTGTAAATCGTTAAACGGCAAGTAAGCACGCAGTGCCAAATAGAAAGATCAAAACGAAAATTTTCGGAAATGTACCACTTAGCGAAACTACATTATATTTCCACAGTTTATTCGCCGTCCGTTAATAATGTTCGAAACGCGATTTTTAGAAACACGATTTCCGTAACTAGGCGTCATTCTAATGAAAAAATGTAATACGAGCCAGAATTCCTAATTTTTTAAACTATGACTTTGGTAGATCTCGGTCCTTGTACTCCTATATTTGTAGTTTTTGCCACATTGTACTGACTCTCCGTTACTACTCTGCAAACCGAGACGAGCTAAATATCTTGCTGTAGCTACTGTTAGGTTTTTCCCAGATTCTAAACTAAAACATGTATTGCTATATGTATTAGTAATTTCGTACTCACAACCCAAATTAATCAAACATGACAGTGCATGCAATCAAAATTGAGCCAACACATAACCAAAGTGGCGAACACACTTCATATCATACCCATTATGGCTAAAATGGTAATTTCAAATTGCCAACTGTAATCAACAGGCTTACGGTTGCGGAAGTTAAAAAGTGACAATTCTTCTTATCAAATATAACGTACGAATAACTAAAAGTACTGAAAAGTATACGATAGAAGTGTGTAAATAACTGTAACATGACAATGACTGACCGATTATGTAAAGCATCAAGAAAATCATCGCTAAATACAGTTCGAAATTGGGTACATGTAAATATTGTAGACTAGGCTGCGCTGTATACTCGTACTTTAGAAGAGTACAGACCATAACCGCAATCCATCAAAGCAATACTGTATTATTCGCTTTATAATGTTGCTATTAACCAGTTGCAGTGTTAATTCAGCTTCCTACTATTGACGCTGTATTACTTTTCACGAGTATTGCCCTTCATGTAGCTTTTGATATGCTTACTGATAACTTTAAGCTTATATTAGAAACTTGCAATATCTTTTGCACACACTTATGAATTTATTTTTAAATATCACTCCATTTATTTTTAATTCAAGTATTTAAAAAATTCTACTGCTGAGTCACCGATTGCCCAATGAGTGACTTAAGTATTACCTTAATTGCTGAAACAGTTATGAATAGCCGCTCTTTGTTAAAAATTATTTAATCAAATGCTTAGCTGTATTTCTTCTTACCTTCTATCATAGCAATTTTTTTTCACATTTTACTCCAAATTTGTCTTACATTTATTACGCGTAACATTAGCTACTGCTAGCAGTGTTTTAAAATATTCAATCAATATATTATCTAACTTTTAGCCGTATCTGTATCTGTTTTTTCATATATACACTTTGTATTAAATTTGAATCAGATATAACGGCTTTCTGTTTTTAACTTTATTTATGTTCACAACTCATTATTTACCTCTAGATTATTTGTTCTCAAACATTTAAGGAGTATTTAAAACACTTTGTTAACTATCCAATTTTAAAATTGATCATACTTGGCGATGTCTTTTACATCTGTTATTTTAATTTTATAATACTAGCTGAATAAGTAATTTATTTTTGTATTTAATAAATCGTTTAGTAACTTTTTTAATTATTCTGTAACGTTGCCCTGTATCCATAGAAGAAATCAATAAATAGATTATTTCTCAGGCTCTAAATCACCTTCGGCTATCTTCAAATTCCATTACCTTAAAATTAAAAAAGGCATCAATACTATTTAACCACTACAGCATCCACAAAGATTAAATTTAGTTAGTAAATTATTCAAGTCTGACAAAGCTAAATGTGATATAACACATTATTCAGTATAATTCTCTCAGCTTATTAAATGAAATAATGTATGTAGCGTATTATATTCTTGAATTAAAAAGTAACATCACTATCTGTGAAATATTTTGCTACTAATTACGACCATATGATTTATATCCTGAGTCTAGAAAGATACACACAGATTATCTAAGTATCTACAGAAATACTACATTAACAGATTGGTGTGCAGTATTTACTAGTCTATTATGAAAAATATTGTTAAATTAAATTTTATTAACACTAAAAAATCAACGTTATAAATGTTTTTTATCATATTAATAAATTACAGATGCACCGATATGCAAATACGATCGCATCATAGTGCTAGGAGCTTCTCGAGGAGAAAACATTGATGTGGCGTGTGAAATTGAAGCAGATCCACCTGCCAAGACCTATAGATGGAAATTCAATAATTCAGGAGAGACACTAGACGTGGACGCAGAAAGATTTGCAAAAACAAGCAACGGGAGTGTGAGTGTACTTCGATATACACCGGTGCATGAAATGGATTACGGTTTACTATCTTGCTGGGCTTCGAATTCTGTAGGACATCAAATTAATCCCTGTGTTTTTCAAGTTGTTGCCGCAGGTAAGCTCTCCAAAGCCAGATAGCCTTGAATTATTTAGAATCATAATGTAAATACATAGCCAAATGAGTTAATAAAATTTTCTGCATTATCAACAGAAGAAAGCCTATTTTGAAAAAATATTGAGTTGGTTTCTAAAAGCGAATATAATTGGTATCACAAAAATATAGTCATAGAGAGATTCTGTTCCTGTTTCAAACAGCATATTATAGTTTAAATAAATGTATATATTATAATGATTAATACATCATCATAGGTTTAGAAATATTTGCATAGTTGTTACAAGTTATATTATTTCGTTACCTATATTCAGGTTTATATTTAGTTCAGATGGTAAATTAGTAGAACTTTGTGTATTAATAATTTAAAGTATAAATACGAGTACTGGTAGTTAGATATTTAAAAGAGAGTTTATACATATGAACAAGTGGACAAGGTTTGAATTGCAAAATTAATCAAACTTGTAGGGAAAAAAAGAATAATTACTCTGGACGGAGAAACGGTTGTCAATAAATAAAAAAATTAACAATAAACCGATATTGAATGTATCGTACCATATGAAGTTATTGCAATAAAACAGAGAAACATGAAGTTACTTTAGAAGAACGAAATATAAAAAAAAGGCTAAATCAGGTAAAAGTTGAGAGAGGACGATCTGGTCATACTCAATTGGAACCAGCTTGATTTATGAATATAGTGTTTGAAGATTATTAACATATTTGGTTTTGTTGGTAATATTTATAATATTGTCATGAGTGTTAAAAGAAATTTTGTCCAAACTTTATGAAATAAAAATACACTAAATAGATAGTTAGTTACTTGCATATATTGTAGGTTGAATAGAACAGCTATAGCTGGATCACGCCTACTGGTTGTACCTAATATAATTTTCATAGACTTTTGTGTTCTTTTGTGTTCCTTTATAATTTTATGGTACAATAAAGACATTTATTATTATTATTATATTTAAAATACACGTTTTTTAAAATTATTATTATTATTTTAAATGGGCAATAGTGCTTCAAATACTTAGGTATGCGGTTTGTGACTGGAGGCAATAAAACTCTATTTATTCAAATCTCAATATTTCGTTGTTTATTAACAACTTCATCAGGAGTTTACTACAATTAATCAAAAAGGAAACATTGGTCAATAATGAACTAAAATAATGTAAAGTTAAAGAACTACTTACAAAAAATAGTCGTGTAAAATTTTGCACGACTCTTTGTTTTCTTTTTGATTAATTGTGGTAAACTCCTGATGATGTTGTTAATAAACAACGAAAAAAGACTTTTATTGACTCCAGTCACAGACCGCATACCTGAGTATTTGAAGCACTATTGCCTATGTTGTGCGGTCGAGTACTTCTCTTCCAACATTATTATTATTTTAAATAAGGTTTGACGATAAATAAATTCTAATTATTCAGATACTGAAAATTTTAATTTTTAGGAACCGATGGGAGATTAGTCTCATGTTCATAAAATCAAATTGATTATATATGTATACATTTATCTGGTAAATAAGAAACGTATTTATTATTATTCAAAGAAATGGTCTATACGTTATAATATATAGTAAATAATAATCGTACTTATTGTATCCTCAAATATTAATGAAACTTGATTCCTATCGTCGTGTTTTTTCGAAAATATTTACAGTGTGGTAAAGAAGGGGTAAACATTTTGAACACTCATATTTTAGTACCCAACGTTATGCTTTAGTGTTATATATAGCCAGAATACTGATCACATCTTCAATTTTTATAGAGAAGCGATTTTCACGCCACTTTTATGAAATAATTGCTAACGTATTCTCCAGTGTCCAATTGCAGATACAAATAAAAAATGTAAAATATTTATTTGACACTTGTTTCGATAGGACAATTTATTAGCTTGATTTATGGAAAATATTTTGTGACAAATACTAAAATAAGTACTTAATCAAATACAAATAATAGCTGCCCTCTGAGAAAAATAAAATGCCAAAGTTAAACAACTCAACCACATTTAAAATTTTGGCTTATCTTCATGTTATGACACAAAACATTTGAGTTAATAGTACCTCTTAAGAGCAATGCTGCATCTTTTTCTATAAAAATGGAATCTTATAATAAATGACTAACTACACAACTGAATAGTAATTCCGTAATTCTCACGGATGGTTTAACACGAAAACAGTAAGAATATATTTAGAAGCTCAAATATCGTATTCCGTTCCAAACTCAACAATATCTTTCGCGTAGGATGCAAAATCATAAACAGGATTACTTTGAAATAAATAGAAATAGAAACGAATAGCTTCGGCTAAACGCTTCGTTGATTTTGAACACGGATTTGAGCAGTAAAGATTTTAGAAATGAAGGAGCATTTATCTAAAATATTTTTTTTTATAAAAATTATATATTTCATGAGATAGAAATCGTATCGTATTTGTTTTAGTTAACCGTATCTTTGCATACTTCCAAGTATCATTTCTTTACTCATTGTATGTTTTTAATTTGTAGTTCACAGCCAGATTATATGTTCACAATTTTTAATTGTTACTGCATATAAATATGTCGGAGTTTATCTTAATGTTTACTCTGCCCTACAGGAATTAAATCACATATTGTAAATGTTTACTGTAAATAGATATTTTATAATATATCATATTAGTATGCATAATAATGTAACATTTTATATAACATCACCAACTTCAAAGTATACATATAGAAGTTTGCATCCGAACTAAATTAAAAACGATAAACAAGTACTGTCTTTTTCTAGGTAAACCCTTTCCCGTAAAGAACTGCACTCTATCTAATCAAACTAGCAGCTCGGTAGAGGTTATTTGCTTGCCGGGATTCGACGGAGGTTTGACCCAGTATTTTCTACTGGAGCTGTATTCTGCTAATTCTGCAATACCACGATATAACATGACATCTAATCGAGAACCGTACTTTTTCCTGGACAATCTCGAACCAGATGTTACGTTTCGGATCGTGGTTTTTGCTGTCAATGCCAAAGGAAGAAGCAATGGTGTTGTTTTGGAGGAGGTGACATTTAAAGATGCAGAAAAGCGCACTGGTAAGCAACTATATATTATTTTTTGATGTACTACACTCAAAACGATTGCTATACTCAGATTATGTCAAGTACAACCAATATAATAGTCTGCATAATCATAACACAAAACATCATAATATTTGTATTAACTTCTTGCTTCTCTAGCATACTGCAGTGCATTATACATATAATATGAAAAGTAGTAATATATTTCTCATAAATGGTAGTATCATAGCTTTTGAATGCAGGCTTTCGATAGGAGCAAACTACTCGCTTAATAACGCGGTTAGTATAGTAATAATTTTGTCTTCTGGTGAGAACAAACAAAATTATTTATTCTGAAATTTTTCATCTCCATTAAACGTATTATTCCGTGTTGTTCCACAAACATGCGACTTTATTACCTCAATTTAAAGTATTCACCAAACGAAAGTCTCGTATTTAGAATTTAATTATGAAACATTAGCAGAAATCGTTAGTCGCAAAAACAGAATTTCGGCGCTAATGACAGATAACTGATCACTTGCGTTAAACGTAAGCAGCGTTTATTTTACACCTACCATAATAGTTATTAGGTAAATAAACGCTTACTTTATCCGTTAGTGAAAAAAATGGGCATCAGTCGACGATAGGTAACTATTAAAGCAGGAATGAGATTTTTGGTTAAACATTAGCAAATTAGTAAGCAGTTTAAAAAATCTTATTATTGTCGGAAGCTATTTTGATTCAACGATTAACCACCATAAATTTAAGTGAAGTTGTTAATTTAGAAATATTGAAATATAAATATAGAAATATTGCAGTTTTCAATTACTACTTTTGTAAATATTTTCAGTTTTTATCACATAATTTTCCGAAGATATAGAAATAAAAGTATAGAATAGAAAACAAAAATATATGCAAATCGTCCACTATCTACTAAAAATATGTACCTACCTTAAACAGTCTTAGAAAACGCTGTATTTCTTTTGGTTCATTCTTGCCAAAGACAACCAAAAGAAACCTGTGTATTTAATTAGCAGAGCATTAATACATTTTATTTACATTACTTCCTGGACTTGTATTACCTACAGTCGTTATTTTGTATTATTATTAACCAAACGCTTCTTTTATATCTATATTAATTCGTCCTTATTTTCATAAGCTAGTCGATTCTGCAAAAACAAATTGATTTTGAAAGATAACTCCGAAAGTATGACATCTAGTTGGTATATATGTCTCTAATTTTGAACATACTAAGTACTTATAGAATAAATTTAAAAACTCTAGGTTACTATGATATTGATATTTCCTGTATAAAAAATTTGGAATTTTTTGCTGAACACTACATATTGCTTTGTCAAGCTTATACTACCGCATCTGATACAATAAATCTTCCAAAACAATTGCCTCAAATTACAAATCTGTATATGTATGACTGTTGTGAAATTGCGCCTATCAATCTTTTCACAAAAGACGAAAGAATTCGAAAATGAGTCATTTTAAAAGCAAGATTTATTACACAAGAGGTAGTCTTAGAATTATCTCCACAATAAAAATCAATTATAAAAATGAAGTAATTCTATTTGAAATAAGGAAGTTGATGATGTTGGGTTTCAGGTGTAAGCAAACAAAAGAACGTACCCCGAAATTATTTATATGAAGTTTCAAAATGCAATTCATATTACTTCCGTATATTATGTATGTGAAAAGATAAACACAACGTGGTACAAAGATGCATTTACATAAAGAAATATTATAGTTCGGATGCAGTGTGCTTCATGCGCATATTAAACATATTCATAGTTGATTTTAATAATTAAGATATTATTATTAATAATTATAAACTGAACGACGACCTTAATAGCTTCGGTACAGTGGCTCTTCCATTTGCAAAACAAATTACTGGGATTTTTTGGAATATAAAAGGTATTTTTGCGTTTGTAATAACTATCTTCCAAAACGACCAATCATTACAACTGAGTCACATGTGCAGATAAGACAAGTGAAAAGAAAGTTAATAAATAATACAATGTTAAAATGTTATTTTATTAGGCATATTTGTGTTTCTCATTTTCTAACCTTTCAGGCTAATCCTATTTTGTTTGATTAAAAAAATGTGTTTACACTATTATCTACGCTACTTTTTAATAGAAATGAAATATACCTATAATTTTGCATTTAAAGATGATCCTAATCTCATTCAGATTTCTGAATTACCAAGTATTCGCATCATATTCATCAGTTTCATATAACCGCATGTTAGTAACAACATACCCAACTTTATTAAAGTGCAAAATACCTAACTATGATATAGTAAACTGCATTCAACAATTCAGTACTGATATAATACTTTCCAATTACAGTCTCTGCTCAATCTCTACCGTTTCACAAGTTTCAACTCATTTACGCAACGCTAATTTGTAGTTATAATCAAGCGAACTGTGTGTAGTAAAATACCAAGAAGTTTACGACAGTTGCTCTAATTGGACTAATTTTCAAACTGAAAGTATTAATACGACAGACGCTTCAATATTATCTATTATACTACGAAATCCTGTCATATAATGAACAATACAATTAAAAATTTCCAACGATAATGATAAAACAAAGAATTAAAAAATCTTTGGGTGCGAATGCCTTAATGTTTGTAAGTTAAAAACGTGAATTCTGCATGTATAAAAATCGCTGCTTATATTAAAAATTCGCATTATTTAAAAGGAATAGGTCTTCCTTTCATCAAAGAAATTATGTAGTTATTTGGAAATACATACATAATTGAAGTAAAGTATTAATAGTTTGAACTATGATTACTCCTTTGATTTGAATAAGCAATCATTTTCTTAAATCTAGTAATTGTCTCAAGAGATTAACTTTCTTATTTGTAGAATATATTTTCTTGCGTATATATAAACGCGTATTTATTTCATCCAAGTAATTATATCTTGCTTTGTGTAATCTTTTTTCTGTGTGTATCCACCGCTATATTAACACTCGTGGATAACGTCACTAAGACAGTAATAATTTTTTTTTATGTGTGGTGGGTCCTTAGTTGCAGTGACTCCGTAAGCTGTATCACTTGTCTGGCTATCACTGCAACTCTTGCGGTGTAGTTTAGTGTGTGTAAGTTGTGTTTAAATGGCTTTGTGACAGCATCATATCGCCTTTTATGATGCCGCGCTGTTAATCACTTTGCTCCCAACAGCGAATGGCAAGTCGATCCGGGATTAAACTCTCCGTCCGTCCGGGACTAATGTCACCGTCTAACCACTCCGACCATCGACCCGTTTAATAATAATAATAATAATAATAATAATAATAATAATAATAAACAATTTTATTTCGTAAGACAACAAGTTTGAAATAAGTCAATACAGAAAAAAAGCATAATATCTAAATAGACTACTACTCACCACCACAATAAAACAGCGAAAAAACAGAGACCAAAAGAAATTATGAATCTAGATTGTCATGAAAAAATTCATTTAGTGAATAATAGCATCTAGATTCTAACCAATGTTTGATTGAAGACTTTCCAGTTGTTTGGAAGCTGGTTATAAATTTTAAGACCAAGTACATATATCTGGACTGTCCGAAGTTAATTTTAAATTATGTTCCACCAAATGAATTTTATTATTTCTGATATTATAAGAATTCATTCATGAGTTTATTTTTATTTTTATAAACATAGCAACTAGATTCTAAAATATATATTTCTACAAGTGTCAATATTTTCAGAGACAAACATGTTCACGACGTGATGATATATAACTTAAACGTAACGCTCTGATAGCACTTTTTTGTTTAATAAATACTTCAACAGCTGATGAGGAAATTTCCCACAGAAGTATTTCATATAATAGGTGAGATTGAAATTCAGAAAAGTAAACGATGCTTAAGGTGTTAATATCCATAGAATTTTTTAAATATCTAATTTTAAACATCTTATTTAATTTAGATGTTAAAACTGAGCACTGTTCGTCCCACTTTAAGTTAAAAGTCCTTGTATTCGAAATTATGTTATGAATGTTCAGATATGAATTAATTTTCTTTTGAATTGTGCGAAGTAGTATGAATTAAGTTTTTTTTTAATTCAAACGAAGTTCGTTTGCACAAAATCAGTTATACATTTTTCAATTATGGCTTAGTAGTGTCTTCCTTTTGATCCGAATTCTCCGCTATAAGGTAGTATCATCAGCATAGCAAATCAAGTAGTAATTTTTTTATGTGTGCTGGGTGCTTGACTCCGTAAGCTGTATTGCTTGTGTGGCTATCACTGCAACTCTCGCGGTGTAGTTTTGTGTGTGAAAATTGTGTTCAAATGGCTTTGTGACAGCATAATACCGCTTTTTGTAATCACTTTGCTCCCAGCAGCGAATGGTAAGGCGATCCGGATTTCAACTCTCCGAAAAAATATCACCGTCTCTCCGGAGAATTGAAACCCGGCTCCTATCGTTCCGCCACAAGGATAGCCAGCCGCCTAACCACTAAGGATGGCTTTGATACTGTTTCTACACAAGCTACTACTACGGCCAAAAGCATGTTACCTACCTTTTAAAAATAAGCACGTGACTCTTCTTCTGCCCAGATATGCAATGTGCGCTTATAGCTCGTCTACTTAAGATTGATTGATTCATTCATTCAAGATTGATTGATACATACATACATTCATTGATTCAGGCATAACGATGTGACGGTAGCGATTTGAAGGGAAGAAACTTTAACAATACCATTATGAGAAGTACTCGTAGATTGCCTAGAACATTGAGTTGTTGAAGTGAAATACCCTTTTCTTAAATGCCATTCAAGATATGAAATATTTTATTATGATTTTTTATTTGTTTTAGTATGAGAGATTCCTTTTTTATCTGGGATGCAACTTTTGGGACACACTGTATAGTAAGAGGCCAGTATTAAATATTGTATGCATAATTTGAACCAACTTGTATCTAGTGATGATGATAAACTCTTCAATAAATATATATCTCAAAATGAACTCTCAAGAGTAACTACCTTTATTTATATTTACTGAAATAGTCAGGTAATTCTACTATAGGTAGATGTCTATTGGGACAAATCCCCAGTTATGTGCAATCTCACAAAAAATTAACGTTAATATTAGATGACATATAAGGTCATAAAAGGGAAAATTCTATCTTGGCATATTATCCGAAATGTAATAATATCCGGGAAATATTAAAAGGCAGAGACTCGGAACCTTCTCGGCAGAAGAGGATATTATGATCCAATATCAATGAAGTTGAGTTCCACAAACACTTTTTATTACTCACTTCCCAAAGCTACACCTGCTTTTATTAATATTTTATTTCGCCTTTCGCACATTATTATTTGAGAGCACATTTCTTGACCCAGCTTTTCTCGAGTTTGCGCTAAAAACTACATTTAAAACAACCCTCATATTTATTTCATATATATTATGGAATGGAAATAGGAATAAATATAAAATAGATGGTTTTCACAAATACACTCGTTTCAAGCATTTCTCTTGCAGAGAATTCTCTTTTCTACAAACTAGTATGATTAAAGAAAGCAAATAATTTTATGAATATGCGTGTATGTAGCTCAGTCTTATTTATGGAGAGTAATAGTGCGATGACTCACTATGTTCAGTTGGTTTTATAGTCGCACAGGCGAATTTTTATAGCAATATAAATGTTTTTGTAGGTATGAATAGTCTTTACATAGGCATTTATCTGATATACCAACAATCCAAAAACGGCCTCAATAGAAGTGCATGTTAAACGTTAATTTTGTTTTAAAATACAATTATTATGTTTAAAATAAAACAAAAATATTTATACGTCAATCATATTCTTGATAAAGTAGCTGTATGCGATAGACAGATGGTATTTAAAATAACTCTTTAAAATTGATTTATTCTTGCCAACATGTATTTGGCCAATGCAGGTGTGAACCTGTCTTTTTTTAATTAATAAATTAACAACGGAAAAATTAAAGTAATAAATCTATTTACCAAAATGCTTAAAAATAATAAAATAGGCGCCCAAATTCTTGCAATTTATATTCAACCAATTCCTCCGTTTTCTTGTGGTGAATACAACTACAACACAACTGCTTCCTAAGCTGTATTGCATATCAAGGCTAACACTACGGCTCTTGCTGAGTAAATTGTGTGCGTGAATGTGTTGCTATGGGTTTATTCCATTAGCTCAGTGTAAGTAATATTCCATTATTAATTAGCTCCCAAGATCGAATGGTAACTTAGTCGGAGTACCGACTTAGCGAAACGTGCCACAAGCATCACCGACAAGATTCAAAACTTGATGATAAGTACCATAATTTTTTTACGTATTGTGAATCTAGCGGCAATTAACCACCACTACTTATCTGATCTTTAGATTTTTTTAATATCACGATTAAATAGGGCTTTTTTTGGTTGTTTTGGTGAAACGAATCATAAATGTATAAAATTTAATTTAAACACATAACTGTTACGAAGCTAATGAAATATTTTTCCCATAAAATATCGAAGTTCCAAGCAAAATAAAGTTAAAGCTGTGATAACTAACTTCATACACTTTGCTGCAATACCAAAAAGCTCTCCCAGCGCACGCTACGTGATCACCATGAAAGCTGCGCACATTACAGCGACTTGGTAGTTACGCCATATGAATATACTTACCTTGCTACGAAAATTTGTGTGTATTCACCTACGTTCCGTTACTTAGAAATGCAGATATTCGTATTAGCATAATTTCAATATCGACGTAATTCACCGGGCTTCCATCATGACAACGTCGACTTACCTACAACATACTGCTTTGTACTGTAAGACATTGCTAAATTAAAATTTTAGCATACCAAACGAGTACTTACAGCTTGTCGTTTTATACAAAGCTAAAATCTAAGAAACATTCATTCGTCTTTGTTCATCTATGTTAGCTAAAGCGCACATTATTAATTGTGCTCATATTTCTGAGTTTAATAATATAAAATCACGACCTTAGTAACTTTTGTTTTTACATGTTGTCGAAGCTTGTACTCAGGCTTTGCTAATACGATTAACATTTCTTGTTTTAACTGAACCATTAGGGCGTAAGGTTCCTTTTATATTCTACCGGAGTCGAGTGCTAATGAGAACCCGTCAATAAGAAACTTCAGACACAGTTATTTCACCTGAGCCTAATAATCATGCTATACTCTACAATTTGTTCTTAAGGTTATAGAATTTACTATGTAGTGTGTTCTTTAAGGAATATTAATAATTCATTGTGTCAATTTAGCCGACATATGTACATTAAAATAAAAAAGTATTACGGAAATATACACAATAAATCCATTGTCGTTAATGAAAGAAACCCACGCGTATATAAACAATGTTTAACAAAAACACAATTAATAATGCCTGCTAATTATTTCTAAACAATGTTCTATTTATGATTCAAATATACGCCTAAGTATTTTTGAAAGCGTGTGCATGTTTAAAAACATTTTGAACGAAAAGGTGCTAGTAATCCACCTTCAAACGCTAACGGTAGAGGAAGTAGTATCAGCAAAATTTTGTTTGTTACGGTTAGCAGTTATCATTGTATTTTTCTGAAAGTATAATTTGCTAAAATAGGTTTACTTTTAACTTATGACCCTTTGAAAATATTAATTTCGATATTAATATATAATAAAGTACTGCATATTCCAAATAGTATAAATTAGTGAGTGAGTTATATTTGCAATTTAGAGCATAACATATTAACGATTACCTACATCGTTTGATTGCTTGCTTTATTTTATGCAAAGGATTATTTACTCTATTACTAGTAGTATTACTGATTGTGTAAAAGTAGCATGCATTTAAAATACACATACATTTAATTACATAATAAACACGAGTCAACAAGAACTGTAGTAATCCACCTCCAAACGCTAACGGTGGAGAAAGTAGTATCAGCAAAATGTTGTTTGTTACGGTTAGCAGTTATCATTGTATTTTTCTGAAAGTATAATTTAAAATAGGTTTACTTTTAATTTACGTAAAGATCTGCATCATCACATTGCTCTGTTGGTCTTTCGTGTTCTATATTTATTAATTTTGCTTTACATTCTTTCGCACACTCATATCCAGGATATTCCGCATAACCTATTAGAAATTTTAGTACCGTTAAAAAAATTGTTTTAAAATATTTTCAGCAAAGATTCAGGTTAAATACACAGGATGTCGACATATACATTTTTATTTTAAAGGGATTGATATAATTTTTATTATTTTAATATACAATCATGTTCATATATATTAGACACTTCAGGAATTTGGAAATAACAGAAAAATTATAATAATAAAAAATGAACTGCATAATATATTCTGTAAATGTTTTATTAATATTTGCTGATTTACTGATGCTTTTGAATGTTTTTTCTTTGAAATGAGCCATAAATATTCTATTGGTGACATATCTGTAGATTGTGATGACCGGTCTAATAATTTTATACTATTATCCGCGTTATCCTATTGAAAATAACATTTGCCTTGATTATCGTTTGAAAGTTTTGTGATTAATAATAATAATAATAATAATTCATTAATGGATCTACAGGCCGCCATGCAGCCCGAAATCATTACACCTTCTCCTTCGTGTTTTTTGGTTGGTTATATAGGGTCCAGATGATAGACTTCTCGTTTTCTACGGCGAACATGCTGTATTTTTACACGAGAAAATTATGTAAACTATAATTTCAGGTGTATGTGTCGAGGCCAGATAAATGTAGTACAAGCGTTTTTTAAAAAATTTGTATCGTGTAAGTTTGAGTTTCAGTATGGTCTGACATTTGATTTTTATGACAAGCAGCTTAAGCTAAAGCTCGTCTTACAATACAACAATTTCAAATTTTTGACATAAGGATAACAACTTGAACTACGAAAGCCTATTGATAGGAGAAGATAGTGGGAGGTAATAAAAGTATCCATTTTAGTATTGTCAACTATTTATATGACAGGAATGTCAGTGGTTATGTCAAATACTTGACCCAACCATCAAACTTTATCCTAATGGAA
The DNA here is from genome assembly GCA_023690525.1 of Holotrichia oblita. Classification (NCBI taxonomy): domain Eukaryota; kingdom Metazoa; phylum Arthropoda; class Insecta; order Coleoptera; family Scarabaeidae; genus Holotrichia; species Holotrichia oblita. The sequence goes on along the minus strand of CM043016.1, from coordinate 99,458,867 downwards.
TACACAATTAACGAAAAAGTGCAAATTATAAAGTGGTTTCTTTAACACATTCTACACGTTTATATTCAAAAACATATTATAAGTATCTAAATAAGCAACCAGCAACGTTTTAATAACACTTAGGAGAAAGTTTGATGGTTCCGTAAAGTAATTGACATAACCACTGACATTTCTGTCATAAAAAGTTGACAATACTAAAAATGGATACATTTAATTTTAACTCCCACCACCCTCTTCTATCAATAGGCTTTCGTTATTCAAGTTGTTAGCCTGTATATGAAATTTAAGGTTGTACTACATTTATCTGGCTACGACTATACATTCGTAATTGATACATAATCATACTTTTTTATATAAAACTAAAGTTGAAGCTTGTAGTATTGACTTCTATATTGGATTCGCACATTCAGCAGCATGCTTGTTTAATTGGACACGCCCTAACATCGAATGATATGGAACTTGACCAATATTTTGCTTTTATGAGAATTACTCGATTATACAACTCATAATGTATTAATTCCCTATACCTCTACTGGACTAATAAGTGATAATCAAGCACCGTGCTTTTTCATTAATAAGCAATAATCACGTTTGTTGATTTACCATAGCAACCGGTTTTAATCGTTGATTGTTCATTGCAAATTGCTTGTCAGTTACATTTCCTACCTGTCATAAATTGATTGAAAATGTCGCCATACGGCGAAACTATGTTAGAAAATATTGACCAGACAGTTAAACATAATAAACCTCTTTACAGTGCGATCTGAAAACTACATATGGTCACAACTTATGGAATTTTGTGAAGTTCTATCATATACACTACTGTGCAAAAGAAACCAGCACTTATAAATATTCTAGTACAATGCAAGGTACTATAAATAAATGACCTGTAAGGACAATAAAAATTTTATTATGTATCTAGTACGATTGCTACTTATACATTTATAACAATACATGAGTATCTTTAATGTTACAACTGCGAATATTAGTATTTCATGTGACCACCTTTAAATGTAATGACGTCCTTGATTCTATTCTGTACACTATCATGTAGTTTCTGAATAAATTCATTGGGGATTTTGGTCCATTCGTCTTGTAAGACTGTCCACAGCTCCTTTACATTGTTGGGTGATCTGTCATACCTCTTTTGATCTAGATAATCCCAAAGATGCTCTATTATGTTAAGGTGCGGGCTTTGTGGTGGCCAAACCATTGTTCTTAATATCCCATTACTTTGTTGTTGGGCCAAGTAATTTTTAACTAATTTGGAAGCATGTTTGGGATCATTGTCATGTTGTAATATAAAACTTTCGCCTATAAGGCGTAGTCCTGAAGGGATGGCATGGTCTTGTAATATTTTTTGGTATGTTTCTGCAGTTAATCTACCATCTATTTTTATGATATCGCCAACGCCATTTGCAGAAATACACCCCCAAACCAATACGTTTCCACCCCCATGTTTTACAGTAGCCTGCAGACATGGCTCCAAAAGAGATTCTCCTGGCCTTCGTCTTACATATTGACGTCTATTGGTGCCAAACAGCTGAAACTTAGATTCGTCTGTCCATAAGACTTGACGCCACTCATTGTCTCCCCAGGATTTATGATCTAAAGCATATTTTAATCTTTTTGCTTTATTACCTTTTCTCAGTAAAGGTTTCTTTATTGCCACACATCCTCGTAAACCGGATCTCTTCAACGATCTTCTCACAGTTGAAACATGCACCGATGTGCCCGTCATTTCTGCCAGGTCCTGTGCTAATTGTCTGCTTACTTTCTTACGATTTCGTAAGGATGTCATTTTTAAAAAACGTTCGTCGGTTCTACTAAGCTTTTTAGGCCGTCCTGACTTCGGTTTATCGCCTACTTCACCAGTTTCGTTGAACTTTTTAATTATACTTTGTACGCTGTACCGTGAGCACTTAACACGCTTCGCAATTTGGGCTTGATTCAAACCTTCTTCATGTAACACAATAATTTTATGTCTGTTCACAAGAGATATTCGTGGCATCTTGTGACTTTTTTAATGTCTTTCACGATTAGATACCGCACACTTTCAATAAATTGAACGGAACGAACCGGAACAGAGACTTACACAAACAAAAATGCAAATGTATTTTTAAAATATACCAAACCTTATCGTATGATGACAAACTATGAACTGAATGTGTAAAATATCAATTTTATTAAAATACTTTTGTCTACAATAAAGTTTCTATGGATTATCCCTCCTGGGAATCGCCTCAGGCGGACCATAAAATATTACATTCCCTTGCAATTAAGAATTTCCTAGAACTTACGAGTAAATTTCTTACGATAACTCATATTTATTCTTCGGATTAGATGTATTTCATATTCCGCACGAAGTTATATTTCACACTTTGAATAAATATGTGTTGTTAGTAAAATATCATGAATTATGTAAGGTGCTGGTTTCTTTTGCACAGTAGTGTACCTATATAGTATTAATCCCTGCAGTGTTTTTTGCTTTATGTATTGTATAACGTATGATTAGGCAACTCATAATGCTTGTCAGTGATGACATTTCCTATATGTCTTAGTACTCGTTAGAAATTAACTCAAAATGTCGTACCTAATATGTTGCCAAATAATTAATATTTGGCAACATATCTCGTGTCAACCCGGCGACTATCGATAATCACAAAGCCACTCGTTGTATTATATTATGATAATAAACAGAATCCAACCAAATATACATATGCATTTGCATGTTTCAGTAGTTGTTATCTTCAATTTTTTTAGTAGTGTACTAGTGTAATTTACTTCTTACAATTGTTTACAAGGAAAGTACCTCATATTATTTACAAAATCATAATAAACACATTATTGTCTTTTAACAATAATTTCAAGCACGCAAATATTTCAATACAGGTAATATTTGTGCGATTCTCTACACTTATTTGCTTGCTATAATCAAACAAATTACTAATGTACTACTCTGAATACTAAAGCACAGATTTAGATAAATACAATTAACTGATAGCAGACCACAATGATAAAATCTTATTAAAAATCTAAATTTTACATTATATATTATATTACATGAAGAAAAAAAAATTAATCACGAGAAGCCAAATGTCTAAAAAGAAGAAGTATACATGCAATACTTGCATGCAGCTTTTGAAGATAAAGTATCATCTTGGGTCACGATTTTTAAATAGTTTGCAAGTGTACGTCCGCAGTCACCTCAGAAAATGTTACAAAATGATGGAAGATCCATCTACAGAATGATAGAGACCGCCCTTGGCATTTGATCCGCTGCAGCAAGGCAAATCCTTCATGGAGACTTACATGTACGAAAACTTGTGTTGCGATAGCCGTCACATAGTCTAACAGAAAGTTATGTACTGTTTTCTTTAGACGTACTGGTCTTGTGAAAGCTGTCAAGAAGGCTGGCTAGAAGGACAGAAGACTGTCATGGTCACCTGATACATCCAACACTGCCTACCCGAGGTTTCCCTCAAAAATAACGGCTTAATGCTACATCAATAAAGTTTTAAACCATTTTCTTGTTTTAGTGCTCTACATCTTAATAATTTCAGTGTCAACCTCGTGTATCCTATCTTTTCCTTTTAAAAGTTAAATCAAGCAAACCGAAAACCAAACAATTTGAAAAATGCGATTTTAGCTCTTCAAAATAAATGTTAAAGGCTCAACATGTTTCACTTACCTAACGAGGCTCTCTTTATTTCTGCGGTATTACTACAAAATTGGCTTACTATGTTATTTTATGTGGTATTTTAACTCGCATCCAACTTAATTATATAACATTACATAATTAACCCCATTTTTCTTTTTTTTTCTGAATTGAATATTAACTACAATCGCGTTACCTAAAATACCGATTTATCTTTCCAGCCTTCATATAGGCATACACACATGTAAAGACACCGACATAGCGAACATTGAGGAATTGAAATTGTTATCCGCTGAGATCTGTCTTTGGTATCTGAAATCCGACGTTGCATGAAAGTAATTCTGTACGTCACGCGTAGAAGAACGATATGTCTAAGTCACTGATAAGCGCCAACATCAATGATGGTGCCATTGGCGTTTCACGTTCGCACACCCCTCTACCCTAAAACTTCATTCTGCTTTTATTCCACTGTTCCACCTGACGATACAAATGGCCGGTTTTTCTTTTCTCTACTCCATCAGCAATGCTGCAACGAGAGATGCGAACCGGCACCGCCACCAGCCTTACACGCTATTCAGAATATCGCTAACATTCTTTCGGTTTTAGTTCACAGCAAAAGTTTTCTACGCTAAGGCATTATACAAATTTGTATTCTGAATTCAAATAGCAGTACAAGTATTAATAGCCTATCGACACAAATCAAGAATTTTTCAAATCTTTCAGACATCGATGAATTAGTAAGCACAACTACTAAAAATGTTAAACTAAAACGCTTTTTAATCCAATTTATCTTTAACAGCTAGAGAATGAAATATATTGAATTGTTGAATCGAATATTCTTCACTTACCTAGAAACTAAAAATAAAAATACTATACTCAGTTTTCTTATTTCTGATTACATTTAAGTTTTACTACTTCCATACACTTTTTTAATTAATTATTGTCATACCCCCACTACAGACTATAGGGAGGTCATATTAATTATTTCCCGTATATCAAGAATGTTATGTAACTATAATGAAAAATTGTAAGGCTATGCCTATTATAAATAGTTGTAGATGTATTGTAGTTGTTGTATTAAGTTACTATTAATATCAAGTTACGTAATGCAATGTCGATTTAGAATGTTAAGTATTTGGACTATTATAGTTTTGTGTATTATTTAACGTGTCTTGAATATACTTAATAAATAAGCACAAATCAGGAGAAACAACAGAAATGTTGATACAAGTAGATATACTCAATTTCAACACTTTTTTGAAGACCATGACAAGTGAATAAACAATCAATCGTTACTTATCTCACTTTATATCCAAAAGCTTAGAGACAGACAGGTAAACATTAACGATATTTACACAGATTTTTCAAATCTTTACCTGGCAAAATATCGTGCATAAGAATGTACTCAATCTGCTGCTCATTCGTGATTCTCTAGAATCTGAGAAAGACAAGGAAGATAGATAGGCTCTCTTTCCACTCATAATTACGCGGTTGGTGTAGTTCTTGTGAGATTTGTATTCGTTAAGATGCTCCGGAGGCATTATAGCGACGAAGTACATCAATTTTTCAGAGCATTTGTTAGCCACAGAGCGGGTTTCTAGTAACACAAACAGAGGGAAGCGGCGCAGAGAGATCAAAAAATGTGAGCAGATTTGATGTGATAAACAACAACATGTTATCCACATCAGTCATATCATAGAGTCATCTTCAGGGCATTGAATGCAGAGCACCCGAAAAGCGGTGTATGAAAAAGTCACGAAAGGTGACAAGTCTAGCTGACGAGATGGATCACGGAAAGCATAAAGTAGAAAATTGTAGCTTGTAGTTAGAAAAATGTACCTATATCCTTAAAGGAGGTAGAAGTAAATAAACCTGTATTATTAGTCACCCTTGAAATGTTTGCCGCCAAGATGCTTTTTGAGTGAACCAAACAGATGATAGTCGCTTGGCCCTAGGTCGAGGCGGTTCAAGAAGTTCTTCTAATTCAGCAATGCAGTAATATTCCTCTTGTCAGTAAGCCTGGACGTTTTCATCGAATTACATTCCGAAGCAACAAAAAAACTCTACAGTATGACTCGGCAGTCGCGTTCTCATTTCTATTCTGCAAAACTGTCGGTCGCAATCGCTCTTAGCGTAATAAAGAAAAACACGTTCCCAGGACGTGCGATAAATGGAAGATTTATAATATTTTAACAATAAATATTAACACAAAATATGTAGACAAATATGCAATTAAATGAATGAAAATGCCTCAAGTAAATAAATAACAAATATATTAAATGAAACGTATGCATAATGTATATACAGTATTAGAACATATTGAACGAAATCTTAATATTAATTGCACCTTCTTTAAGTGAATCAAATACGCGACTAAATTGATAAGAAAGACAACGGAGCTAAATATATAAAGTTAAATGTAACAACAACGGCAAAATTTATATAAAACAATAGTTAATTTATCCTTATATGTTTACGAGCTCGTATTATGAAAAATAATAGTTTTATGGCCAAATACCTTTGCGAGACTTCTTTCTTCGCGTACGCTCGTTGATGCTCTTCCTTTTCGCCGAATGTTCGCTTCTTTCGGGTGCTTTGTCTTGGGGCTTCGGGCGTGTCCTTTCTTGCAATCTTCTTTTACCAGTATTTTATATTTATTGGCTAGGTGCTGGACCTTCCCCGTAATCACGGCCTTGCGATTATACTGATTATTTAAACACTTATTATAATTACAAGAACACTAACTGGCCCTAACTTGACAAATATATTTTACACTAATTGCGGAGCGGACTAGACCGCTCGGCGTCCTAACGGGAAGTGCTCTATCGAAGAGTCGAGTCGAATTCCTACGCGGTACAGTTCTAATCATAAGTCACCTGTTTGGTCGTTGTCGGCTAAAACCGTTATATTTTTTAACTATTAAAAATTTAAAATGAGGGTTTAACATAGGGAAATTATATTGGAGTACAAATTATATATATACGGAATATTATACATTTAGGTGCATTGCATTAATTAAAATAAAATAACATTTCATATATATACATATATATAATAAGTACTTGTTTTCCTTACTACGTCAATATGTCTAATAAAATAAACTAAATGGAAATATCGCGCCCTGTTACATGGTTGACTATTACACCATGTACCATCGTATTGCTGTAATACTGTCGGCTCGAGAATGATACTATTAATACATTCCCACATACTAATACAGCATCACTCACCTGATGAGAATAAGCTATGCTGGTTTACCACTGCTTGTGCACCAAATTCCATTGCGCTATGTTCTAGCGTTCGGATTATACCGTAGGTGCTCATGAATTGTTTACAAAACTATGAAACGGTTTAAATTCGATTTCAAACTAGTAATCAAATAATTTAAGACCACTAAATATGATTGGAAAAACTCTTAAATAGTACAAGAATTCCAAATCTCCACATATTTATTCCAACGCAAAATCCGCAATTAATAAATTAAATATGTCGAATGGGTGATTAGAAATGCATTATTAAATTAACGATGCTTTCAATAAACCAAACAAATTTCCTAATTAAGAATTCCGAGAAATTATTTCATATAATTTTAAAAAATAATAATAATAATAATAATATAATAATAAAGATTTATTGGCAACACTCAATACTATTACAATAACAGAATACAAATGAATAATATGCATTAAAAAAGCATTAAGTGCCCAAAGGGATCACCATCAGTTCGCCAAACGGCTACCTGTTATTAACGGTGAATCCAAAAAAAAAAAAAAATCCAAGAAACAACTTAATATAAATATAAATGCGTATAAATCGCACGCCCGTGCACGATTACAATCTAAATTCAACAACGCGTGATGTGAAATAATGGAAGTGATATCAAATTACAAGTAGCTTCATGTAGCGACCACAATGCGCGATATATTTAGGTGCAATAATAGACAGTACGAGCGCAACGCATATGAAAATAAATAAACCGCTTTATAAGCTCATCTGTATCTGCATACTAATCGAAAAAGAACAAAAATTCTTACACGACATAGCTTGCTCGGATGGGTTCTTGAGACCCAAATAATCAAAGAGTATAAAAGCACAAACTCTGCACCAAACAAACTAATTTAAATCATTAATTGATTAATACTGACTTATAAAACTATAATCATGTAACGTTTACTACTCTTATTATTGTTCCAATGATTTCAACTGAAGTATTCAAGAAGTAATAAATTACCTTGTTACATTAACTGATATTACAATTAGTTAATTATAGTTATACATACCTATCCAATGAATATACAACTATACAGTGTGCGCACGTTCGACCTGCTGATAGATGCATTAGCAATGTGTGGTCGACTGTAACTGGAAAGCGCTACGTTATGCTCTGTGTGACGCTCTCGCTGTATTATTCCTTCGCAACACCTTGATGAGTCTAATATACACATATGCAGGCGCAAGTCTGTTGCAGTCTCAAATGTATTCTCTCGTGCTTGAAAACTTCGATCTGTTGATAAGGTCTTCAATGTGTTAGAGCAGGCATAGGATTTTATTATGTTAGATAAAGAGATACAAGGAATGCATTCGTTCAAGCAAACAGTATCGATATACGTTTCCTGTGTTAACTAAGGGGCGTCTCTTCACTGTTCTTTTTCATCTTACACTAAACGTATCAACAGGTCGTGCGTGCGCTCCCGGTATATAAACTTATGTTATATCTTTGCTTAAGAATATTTTAAGTCACAATAAAAATTCAAAAACAGCCTAGAAAGCCTGTTCATAAAACTGATATATGTGGCATCAATAAAATGGTTATTGAATCGAACAAATTTAATACCTGACAACAATAACAACAACAATCAGTTTTAAACGTGAAACAAACGAAAACAATCCAATATTTCAAAAAAATCGTGTAAGTAAAAGTCCTATAAGTTAATTATTTATAATGGAGTTACGTAATCGTCCTAATTTCTCGGCCCTTGGACATACGGCTTATATTAGCATGTATAACAATATTAGACAAAGATATTAAATCAAAATGTTAATCGCCAAAATGTAATTTACACAAATAAAAAGCCTCATCAGTTTGCATAATTAATTAAATTATAGTGTGCATATTTCTCTAAGAAAACGTAACATTTAGATGCTTTCGAAATATATAAAACAAAATATTTTGAGCACAATTTTATAATCTCATTTTTTTTGGGCAATTCTACTTAAAATATTATGTATCTTTCATAATCATAGAATTAGTCTCCTTCACATTTATAGAATTAGCGTGTTATAAATAATTATCTGACATTCAAGGCAGAAACGCACCACTTCTTAGCCAGAAAATCTCTATAAAGTAAAATAAATTTCAGTGGGAACATTTCGTGAAACATTATGACACATGACTAATTCCGATTCATTAGTATCAACGTCTTTATACAAATAATTGCCGTTTCAATATAACCAGATTACGAATTTAATCTTCTTCGATAATTCATCCAGCACGGCGAATAGCCTGACGTTTTTGCGAGTTGCCGTTTCGTACATTTATTCTCTCGGATTCCCTTTCTCTTACGATTGCAGAGAACAGACCGTTAAATATAAATGAGCCGGCGTGTAGAAATTCATCTGCCTAGTGCCTAGTAACAGCGATCGACTCGACGGATATTAAAAGATATCTACAGGAAAAGATAAAATGTTTCGGGAAAGAAAGAAAAGTTAACACGAATTATATTCACCGATAGGGACCCATTTCGATTGTAAATCTATGTGCATCTTATATTTCATACGATCAGCTTTACATTTTCATGTTTACAGCACGTTATACATTAAGAAGACTATACGACTATATACAAAATCATTGCTCCTCATTACTTTCTAAAATGCTGAAATGACAAATACTAATGTTATTTCTTTAAGAAATACACTGTTGCACAGAATTCACGAGTACATTCTGTCTGGATAAAAATCCTCTCGCCTGGCCACGGAATGCTGCGAAAACGTTAGGTATTACGGGTAGGAAAAAAAGCATTAATTAAACGAACGACAGTGTTTGGCAGTCTGATTAATCGGCCCGCTCTTTCTCTCCCCCTCTCGTTCTCACTCTCACTCTCACTCTCTCTCCCTCTCTCTCTATATCTCTCCCTCTCTCTCTCTCTCTCATAAACATAGTTTTAACAACTACTGATAAAGTCTATAGTCAAAAGCCACATCTAGAAATATCAAGAATAATAAGAATACATACATACTTCTATTACCTGTACTTGAATTCTACTAGTACATTTAGCATATTACGTATACGTAAACGTCACTAACTGTACCGCGACTACACATTGCTTTATACCAAATTTAATTAACATATTTGTGCCAAAGACAGATAATGTACTGTTGACAACATCACAAATACACTTGGGTTTTCAGAAGTAATATTTTATCATGAACACATTTCTAATAACAAGATTACTGCTTATTAATCAAACTAACAAAATTTACAGCTTCTTGTAACATGCTAACATCTTGGCAAAGCGCTTACGTAGAAGGACGACCCAGAGTTCGAGCCATTTATATTGCTATTAGCAAAAGAACTGAAATAATATCAAACGATAAAGATGCGGCAGTAGTATTTTTGGACTTGTCTAGGCGTAGTTCACAGACTACTTACTACATTCATACATATCTTAACGGCAGGATGCAAAGCGCGGGTGCTCTTACAAACGGATAATCAATTCAATCTGCATGGCTTAAATCCATAGGAGGAATACCTCAAGGTTCAATATTAGGACCATTCCTCTTTTTATTATACACAAATGATTTACCTGTAGTAACGGACCATCTCATGAATATGTTCGCTTATGATACCTCAATTGTAATCGAACAGAGAGACGACACTGATTTGGGCGAACAAGTACTAGACGCGCTACATAAAACCAAAAAATGGTGTAGGGCAAATAACCTTCAATTAAATGTTGATAAAACAAAGTTGGTAAAATTTTCCTTGCGATGTAGGAAAAGCTTGATGTAGTATTTGAAAATGAAAGACTCACATCAATTGCCCATGTTCGATTCCTGGGGCTAGAACTTGACAGTGGACTGAACTGGAATGAGCATATAAATTTAATACTCTAACTAAAAAAATTGCAGGAATGGTTTACGCGTTAAGAGTAATCTCCTCCGAAATCCACACAGAAACAGATTTGTCTACATACCACGCTTATGTGGAATCCAGACTATCCTATGGTATTATTTTCTGGAGTAACAGTATAGATGCAAACAAGATACTTGTACTGCAGAAATCGTGCGCTAGAAGTATCTCCAACCTAAATAAGCGACAAACATGCAGTAAAGTGTTTAGACAATATAATACACTTACCCCATCGAGAGTTTATATACATACATATACAGATTGGCCGGGCAATTATTTAGGAATAGGTAACGATCCAATGAGTACGAGTGAATAGAGCGTACATACATATATGTGGATATTAAACAGAGGAATGCAGCGATAAAACGATCACTTGCGTTGTTGCCAGTCACGCGCTCAAGGGATTAGTCACACTGATACCTTAGTTGAACAGCAAGCGTGTGATTGGCAACAACGTCGGTGATAATTCTATCGCCGCACTCGTCTGTTTAATATTAACACATATGTACGCTGTATTCACTCGTACTCATTACATCGCTACCTATTCCTAGATAACTGCCCGGTCAATCTGTACATTTTCTTTTAGGCAGCGCCATATTCAATGTGTGTTTTTCTACAAAATTCAAATAGGGCTATTAAAATTTGGTCACATGTGATGCAAAGTTTATTTGTTTTTGACTCTGTATAAGGTAATTTCATAAAATAACTGTTTTTGAAAATGTAGTTGTGTCTAAAAGTAATACACAATAATATTAATACAGAGAAGCACACAGCGTCACAAGTAAAGTCTGCATTAAGTGGAAAATAATTTTTCGTTTAACTTTACGCAAGTTTAACTAGTTTCAATGATTTAATTTAAAACCCCTTTATTAAAATTTGTTATGGAGCTATGTTATAAAAAGTAAAAAGAGTCTCTTATTATTTAATTTCAATTTCCAAAAAATTAACTGGTTTTGTACCTTACGATGATGCACCAAACCCAAGTTGGCCGCAAAACAAATGATAAAAAAATCAACAAGCCCTTGTTTTATTAATGACAGTCAAATCGCTTTCTCTTTGTCATAGTGGCTTTTAATTAATATTGCGTATTAAATAAATAAAATGTTAACTTTACAGGAAAGAATTGACATTGTATTAATATGTGGTGAAAACACAAGTCATCGTGTAACGGCCAACATTTTTAATGAAAGGCATCCAGGCAAAAATGTGCAACGAGTAGGATTATAGTAAAATTTGTGGAAAGTTCATTTAAAAAATCTCACAATCCTATAAAACATAGTGAAGAAGTCCAATTAAATGTTTGCCTAGATATTGTGGAACATGGTCAAACTAGTATTAGACATGTTTCACGCAAAACTGACGTTCAAAGAGAGAGTGTAAGGAATATTTTGCACAAAAATAAATTTAAGCCATATAAACCTAAATTTATAAATACTCTTATGGAACAAGATTTTGACATACGTTTGGGATTCTCTTTTTGGTACCGGGGGGAAAAGAAGAAAATGTGTCCTTTCCATTTCACGTTTTATGGACCGACGAGGACACTTTCACTTCAAACGGCATTGTTAGCTCTCAAAATTGTAGATGGTGGGCTCAAGAAAATCCAAATTTTATAATAGAATGCAAGGACCAGTATTCCTTTAAAACTAATGTGTGGTGCGGTATTTTAAACGATCAAGTTGTTGGGCCTTATTTTTTTAGAGGCAATTTAAATTCTGAAGAATACCTACGCTTTCTTAACACCGAGGTCATTGAAGTTTTGGACAATATGCGCCTATTGAAATAAAGCATAATTTGTGGTACCAGTGTGACGGTGCTCCCATCCATACTAGAAGACAATATGGAGCAATACTGGCCGGCTAGGTCTTAGTAGGATTTACTTGATTTTTTCTTGTGGGGTTACCTAAAACAAAAAGTTTTCAAAGAAAAACCTTTCCGTAATGTTGATCATTTGGAAACGGTGATTCGAAACTGTATTTTAGAAATAAGGCCCCTTAGTATCAGAAACTCCATTAAAGATGTATCAAGAAGAACAATTGTTTGTATTGAACGCAATGGGAGGCACACAGAAATGTAATTTTAATTTTTAGGTTTTTCAAATATTTTTAATTTAATATTCAAATACCAAAAATACATATTGGTATTAATTGAAAAGGTGGAATTTTAAATGCGTTTCATTTTTATAGTGTATTATGATTATTTTATTAGAAAATTTGACTTTTCAATTAAACTATTTTCTTAATATTAATGTGGCTTTTAGGCACAAACTACATTTCCAAAAATAGTTATGTTATGAAATTACTTTAAAAAGTAAAGTCAAAAACAAATAAAGTTTGCATCACATGTGATCAAATTTTAATAGCCCTATTTGGATTTTGTAGAAAAACACACATTGAATATGGCGCTGCCTTAAAGAAAATGTCTCTGGAATAAAGCATTGTTAAAACTAAGAAGTTTTATGTAGGTTGCGTTGAGTCTTATTTCGCAACAGTGGTGCAATTTACAAAAAATTGGCAAAAAATCTAAATTATCTTATGCAGCTGAAATTTTGCATATGGGCTAAAAATTGTATTTAGAAAAACTTTTTCTAATAACTTTTGTCGATATTTTGAGGAATAACCCCACTTTTGAATTTTTTTTTGAAAAAAATTTAAATTTGACAGATAATGCGAATCACGTGACTATTATTTTTTTGGTTAATTTTCTTCTTGATCGAAGCAGAAATTGATGCCATACTCAAATTTAGAATAAATCTATTAATTAAAAAAAATCCCATATGATGCGGACTTCACTGGTCACACTGTATACAGGGTCCGCCATCCGTCTGGGCAATTGCAAAATTCGAAAAGTTATGTAATGTAGGTGGTACAGTGGACTAGTAGGAGCACAAAATAAATCTATTGGTAATTATACAGGGTGTTCAGGAAAGGAGTGTGACGTCAAAGTTGTATTTTTTTAATGGAACACCCGGTATATTCTGTGATTTTTGAATTGCGCAACTAAAAATATTGCTTAATATGCTTAAATTATTATACAATACTAACATTAAGAATTTGAAATGTCATCTTAATCTGTTGTTTCCATGTACTGTATTTGACGTGTTTCATGCTTTGGCATTACGAAATAAAGGCGGTATTATTATTAAGTCATAAGTTATGGTCGCTTAACACTCGGTAAAGGTGTGTCGACTCTTAATAAGAGGTACGTACTTTTTGTATTTTTAAATAATACGTCACCTTTAAGATATTTTTACTATACACACTATCTACGATCAAATATACCATTATAAATGTTAACGTAGTGTAATATGTAACAAATTTCAATATATCCTACTTTATTCTAAATCACAAATAATTAAATGATGAAACTATCGAATCAAACTTAATTGAAAACTAAAACAAACCAGTCATTTTTAAAAAATGTATTTTAACTGCTCAACCTCACAACATTTGTAACATATTCTTGAATTTCTGGTTAACATTCGTGTCCCTATTTTGTATTGATATGCCAAATGTATCTTTCTGACTTTCATAGACATTTTTTATATTTAAAACGGAATTTACGACTACAATACCTGGATAACGATGAACACGTATTTTAAGGCAAACCTAATAGAATTTTATAATAGGAAATAGTACTGGGTAGCTCAATACATTTTACAGATTCGTACCGTCGGAATCAGTATCAATGAGAGATTTATACTATTGATTCGTACTGTATGATCCGTACCGTGATGCATACTAAATAGTAAGAAACGGATAGTTCTTATTATGCTATACTCTCAAACGTATTCGAATTCCGTAAATTTTTACATTTTATTCAATACAAGAACTCAACCTCTGGTGTAATTCATATATATAGGGTAAGCTGTATAGTGATTGGCTCCCTTAAGAGAATTTTTTCAATAATAATTCGATAGTAACACACTCTTCTCACAAATTCAAAAGTAAAATACATTTTGATATATTATTTGAAGTTTTTATTGTAGGGAAAAATAAATTTTATCTAACAGCTTTGATTCATGTTTCCGTAAGAAAGCGATAAATAAGACACTCATCCAAAATATAGTAATTGACCCTTTTTGTATAGTAATTGCTCCACAATGTACACTGGTGTGCAAAAAATACATAGGTGCACGTATCTGAATAACATTGAAATTGTAGTTAGTAAACCTACGAAATCAATCGGACGTCTGGTGTACAATAGATATAATTGGAGCACTTTGTCTTACTATATAGGGATCGATTGACCGATCTATATTCGGAAAAATTTCTAACTCTATAGATAATATCGTAGAATTTAGTGTGCATTAAAGTAGGTGCATGTTATTTTTCTGTATGAAAAACAATTTTAACACTTTCTTCATTAATTTAAATTGCAAAAATCATTTCAGGTAAGGTCATATAAAAGAATTACAAGTATATAATTATTTCAATAATCTGTAATCTATAGATATGGGTCGCGGTAAGCACAGTTCGAAAGAACAACGAAGACATTATTCAAATGACACAAGAAGGTAAAACTTACAGATTTATTGCTAAAATGTTAGGAATATCTTGTAATATGGTTACGAATGCCAGAAAATGGAAAGAAAAGAGCGAAAAAAGGGGGCGACCACGAAAAACATCAACTCGTACAGACACACAAATGATAAGAACAGTTAAAATGAATCCGTTTACAACGGCAACAACAATTAAAAAAGAGCTGCACTTAAATATTCATGCTTCAACAATCAGACGAAGGTTAGGAAATGCTAAATTACCGTCAAGAAGCCGAAGAAAAGTGCCTTTGCTTTCTAGGCGTAATGTCCAACGACGGTTACAATTCGCAAAAGAACACGTTACTTGGAATACTAAGTAATGGTACAATATATTATGGAGCGACAAAACAAAAATCAACCTCTTTGGTTCGGATCGTATCCGTAGTTGCGTTCGAAGACCAGCAGGCAGAGCGTACGATCCTCGATTCACTGTTAAAACAGTGAAGCATGGCGGTGGAAGTATTATGGTCTGGGGGTGTTTCTCTGGATTTGCTGGTACAGGCCCGTTATTTTGGATCAAGGACCGAATGACACAAGTCAAACGTGTAAATATTTTACAAACGGTAATGTTATCTTATGCACAAGAACACATGCCCCTGCTCTGGACGTATCAGCAATATAAGCACACGTCCAGAGCAGTCAAGACTTGGTTTTTGGAGAATAAAGTGCACGTTATGCCTTGGCCTGCACAATCGCCTGATATCAACCTCAGAAAATCTATGAGGTGAAGTTAAAAGACGACTTGCTACAGTGAAAGTGTCTAACAGAGAAGAACTTTGGCATGAAGTACAGAAAGCTTGGAATTCAATTCCTTTAGAGACATGCCGTAAGTTAGTGGATTCTATGCTTCGTCGATGTGTAGCAGTTTTGGGAAATCGTGGTTATTCTACTCGATATTAATTACTTATACTATTACCCTTTTATTTTGTATGTACATTTAATTAGTTTCCAATAATAATACTTGTTGCACCTATTTTTTTGCACAGTCTGTTTTATAGATTTCTTATTTTTCAATGAATATGAACTTAGTTACTATTTTATTTTACTTATAAATATGCTATAATAAACAAAAATTACTATATGCATTCGAAATTTTATGACTACATCCATTAAAACTTATTATTTGAGTTTATTTTCCCAAAAAATTTCATGCACCTATTTTTTTGCGCATCAGTGTATATATGTATTTATTGGCCGTCTAAACATTCGATAATACAATTACAACTGATATGTAAGTATCTATTGTATTGAAATGCGAAAAAAATTATTGATAGTTATAGAAAACATTTAGGTATTTAATGAACATTAGAGAAGTAAGCCAATACAGCATATGGCAAGAAAATCTAAATACATACATATATACAATAGTAGTTGATAGGTAAGTATCTAATTATTCTAACATTATTAAACAAGTTAAGCAGGTAAAAGTGCTTGAATTACTTTTATACAAATTGTGTTTCTTAATACATTGAAGGTTATATGTTCTTCCGCACTGATTACATTTGGTGCCATATTTTTGTTTAGTTATATTCATTGCGCAAGAGAAGCATATTCCCGAGTAGCAAGTTGTATTGTTGAAGAAAAGTGTTTTATTTATGGTTTCATCTGAATGTGTTGGAAAATTATTTTCTTGAGATTTGGAAATTCGTTTCGTTATTTTAGCTAGCTTTTGATAATGAATTTTATGTTTATTGTCATTCTCATTACCAGTATTGATATCCTCGTTATTATTTTGTTCTGTACGTAGCACTATATTGGAGAGGATATTAATTTTTTGGAGCTTTGTGCTTTAGCGTTATCAACCGGTATTTTGTTTTCAATATTTTCAATTAAAGATTGTTTCACTGGAAGGTTGGCAGTCGTATTTCTTGTTGACTTTTTTTTCTATTATTTTTTTTATCGGCAATTTCCTGTAATGATGGGTAAACTGGCAATGTCTATATCTTCCTTTATTCCCACATTTGTATTGTAAAAACTTACGTTTTGTTTTTCAGATTGCTTCTCATCTAATTCTGTATTTTTCAATTTCACATTATTTTCAGCTGTATTATTCGAGACATCTGTATTAAAAATTTCAACATCTGTCATCTCTACTATCTCTGTCCTTATTTTCTTATCATTCTTGTTATTTAATACCGTGCTCTTTTCAGTTTCATCAAGTTTAAATTTTTGTAATCCGTTGTCCCCTATAATTTCCTTAAAACGGCCAAAATCTAAAAGTTTGCAAGTTTTTGACTCCTTTGTTTTTTGTTGAAGTACCTTCCCTAAAAATTTGTCAAATTGAATAGCGGAAGGATTCCAAGCATATAAAGGCATAAAGTTGTAGAAATCACGCAGTTCAATAATGGGGCAAATGCTTTTTTTTGTAAGTTCTTCTGTGGGGTGAGTGCGCCTCCATTCAAGTACGCCTTTTCTCCAGCTATCCTTCAGTGGTTTAAACGTCGAAACGTTCGAGGTTGAAGGATTCTTGTAGCACTCGGATATAATGCGATAAGAATAATTTCTAGTTGGGTACAAAGACTGGGCTGCTGACTTGGGTGCAAGAACCTTTTTATTTTGGCGGCACAGCTGAAAACTTATCTCATGTCCATTGAAAATACGTTCAGGAGAATGGACAATAGTGTCGTAACATTTCTCTTTTAGGTAACAACTAATATCTTGAAACCATTTTCTGATGTCTAATTTACTTATTGATTTGACGAATTTGACCTGTCATTCGTACGAAGAATATCTAAAATGTGTATAATAGTTTTAAAAGGGATTTGTATCTACTACTACTTTTTTTATTTTTAGTGCCAATGTAAAAACTTTCTTTAGAGCTATAATTATTGCTTAATAAAATGTGTTCTAAAACGCTTCGTTCTAGGCTTTCCGAAAGAAATCAATAAATTGATTATGTTTATCTACTTTCTATATTCTTTTAATCACTCTATTATATTGTAAGTGTTATATAAATAATGATTAAAAATAAACTTGCATAACTGCATACAAGAAAGTTCGCTCCTTAATTACCATTTGAACATTTTCTAAATTCATTCCTGTATTTTCTCCTTACCCGATGCGATTTCCTCGAAATAGACTATCGAAAAAGACCAATCTCAAGACAAAAGCAATAAACATTTTAAACTGTTTGTTACGGAAAAAGCATGTTTGTTTTGGGAAATACCAGAGAGTGTGCTTGCTTTCGTTACTACTTCTCTCCTTTTAGTAAAGGAAGCGCTTTCATATAATTGGCTTTCTCGCTGAGAATTTGCCAGTCAGCCATCTTAAATTACTCTGATTGGATTGCTCGCCTCTATTTCATTTTAACTGCGCTACAATATTTTCAGTCCTTCAAGGGAAAATTGATATTTTTTTTTGCATTCAATACACTTTTGACTGCTGGCTTAATGTTTTGTTATAACAAATTACTTAAAAGCATAATATTTAAACGAAATGAAATCGAATAATAAAGAAACGATATGTTTGGCGCAGGAAAGTATCGATTAATATTTAAAGTTATTTTTTCGTTCTGCTATATAAATTGTTAAATATTAATCACCACCAACATGTTTAGGTGAATTTTTTTTTAATTAAAACTCTGTTCGTCATCGTTGTACGCAGGTAACAAAACTGATCTTTAGTGCGTCAGAATTGTATACAATATCAAAGAATACCTACATATTCGTCCTTGCTATATAAACTGTTTTCGCAAATTTTTTAATACTGAAAACAATTTGCAAATTTATCACGGACTCGATATTTGTACATACTGATGGTACAACATTGCTTATTGATAGCGAGAGTTTGGCAATTGCGAATCTACTATCAAATTGACTTATCTGTCTTAATAAACTAAAACTTAACGAAACCAAAGCAACTCTTTTATTATTTTATACTTATCAACATATACAGAATGTTACATGTAACATTAATATTAAGAGCAATGGTATTGAATAACGTAAGAAAAATGTTTGTATTATATATAAAAACAAAAATGTATGTATTTCGTACGCTCGCCAATATTATGAATATAAAAAAATGTTTGCATCTCAATTAGAAATGGAACCGTAAGCCTTTACTAAAAAATATTTGCATCGCAATTAGGAATCGAACCGTAAGCCTTTACTCTTCGAGTGACCACTACCCCACAAAGACATACAAATTCGGATTCCCAATTACTCATGACCAACAATTGTTGAAATCATATGTATGTATATATTGTAATGTTATTCTGTCAACCACCATTCACAACGCCATTTTCGCTTGACAGATGTGTATCCAGATGTGTGTAGGTAACTGAAAAAAAAAATTAAGTTAATTTTATATTTACGAAACCGTGGCTAGCTATTTGATATGTGTCTTTTTAATTAAAATTATTAGTTCAAATTAAACTGAATAGCTTTTACACGATCGCACACATTCGAATGATGTTTTAATTCACCCAATTTTCATACTATCATACTATCACAATGCTAGAGTAGGATAAACTTTTCAAGTTGGCATCATTCATGTTTTCTTCGCATATGTACGGTCGACGTCATATTTTGGCTCAGTAGTCGTCTGACGTAGAAGGGGGGTGTTGGTCAGCAGAGACGTTATTACAAGTCCAGCCAGCGACAAGGACAAAAGGATGTTAAATTCACCACAAAGATTTCAATCCTATGTTTTAAGGTAATTAATTAATTTTATGTCCTTTAATTTGTAGAAAAACACACATTGTAACAAAATTACACCATTAATTCAACAAACAAGATGAAGAAAACCAGCCAGTTAGGGGCATTTTAGAGAAGAAAAAGTAGGTGGTAATAAAATCAACAATTTTACGGTGACTCTGTATACCACGATTTTTGACCGGACCTGTAGGAAATTAATCTCGATTCGGCGATTATTGACAATTGCATATCGATACGTGTTTCTAGAACATTGGAAGACAATTGCAAATCAACGTCTACAAATACCCGTGAGCAGCAAACGGTCTCTTTCCCAATAGAACGTTGTCCAGAGCGTCTATTTCCTAATATATTTTATTTAACAACGTTATCACTTAACCGCGCACCGTTAAGCAAAATAACCGCTCATCATCAAATAAAGGTCCTTTAGAACACCTAGATTCCAACAAATTTCGAAAACCCCTACGAAAAGGACGTCCACACACACACACACACTTACACTTAATTTTAGGTTCTAAAATTTAAATAAAATATTTTTTTTGGAAATTAAAGCTTAGAAAATTTTTCAAAATCAAAAATTATTAAATTTAAAATTCAAAGTTAAACTTGAAATAGAGAAATTCACTCCAAGTCCAAAAATTTTGAAAATTTTATAAAGGTAATAATTTAATTTGTGGTGACTTGCACGACTTTAAAATACTGTAACTGTTTTTTAAAGGTTTATTTTATTCGAATTAATAATTTTTTTTTGTAAAACATCTTTCTACCTTGTTCAATTTTATGTAAGTTGTAAAATTTCCACTTGAGTATTATTTCTCGTAAGATAAGCTCTCGTATTCTGTTCATTACACGCGCTGTAGTGTTAAAAACTTGCGAACCCTGAGATTAATTTTTTTTATAAAACCACAATTTTATTTGAGGAGTAAAACTCAATTTTACAATATACATAAAGTACACAGTAATAAATATCTATTTTCAAAAAGCATATTACATATTTGAGACCGCAATTGCGAAATTACATAGAATGAAATTGCCCATTTCAGGACCTCACATTTTCTCGTTTCTTCGAATGGTGTCTATTGATTAAAAGTTGTTATGCCAAGTTTACCAATGTTCAAGCGCAGCGAATGCAACCGCTTTCGTTGTATATTCTCGACATAAATACACCACTAACGGCAACCTCTCGCACATATTTTCCTGAACACTTTCAGAACTTTTCTCCCGCGGTAACGTTTGGCCTAGATTTTTAGCACGTTCACGTAAATATCTGCATAACTGACACCAAAGGGAAAATAACGGTAGTGTAACTTTTCCAGTTATCTCCACCGATACAGGCTAAATTATTTTCCAGTTGTCCTCGAGCAAATAACTACGTAAATTAGGACCTCGAATTAATTTGGATAAAGTCAACATCGTTAGTTACATTAGCAAGTGAAAAGTAGAATTTGTAGAAGCCAATCTCACTGTATTTATTATTTCAATTGGTATTATGATCAGTCTCTAGAATAAATCTACTACAGCGAAAGAACTAGGTTAATTTTGGAGAGTGGGCTATTAAAGATAGAAAGAGGCTTAAAGTTGGTAGAAATAACAGCAAAAATAAAATTGAAGTATAATACGTCAAGAAAATATGTATATCTGATACAATACATAGGTTAAAAAGGCTACAAGAACTACAATTATTTAAAAGAATATGCAAGTATTAAAGCGTCAATTTAAAAAATACATCGAACTTCTATGAATGCTCAGACTCCTCATTCTTGATAGCTTAGATTGGCATCAGTAAATACAGTTTGCTTAGTTTATATCCAAACTGTAGATTCTATGTATCTTCCCTTTATTAGACTGTTTGTTGTTGGTATTGATGGATAACTTTCTTAAAGAGTTATACTGTTGGACAGATATCACGAACACACGCCGCATATTTCGAACAAGCGAAGATGCAAACGTAGTCTTTGGTGTAAAATTGATATACCAACATACCCCTTGAGGCTACGAATTTCGCATATGTATGCGACTATAGCGGGTATATAACGGTTTTGAAAGGTGGTCGCTACTATCGAAGCGGTGAGGGCAGTGCGTTGTCAGAATTGACATCTATCTACTTTCACAGGGAAAACTCTTTACATGCTAGATATGCAATGAAGAGTCGACAATGCTACCTGGAAGTATTGGAGAAATGCCAAATTCATGCACGGAAAGACTGGATTGTTTGACCCAAACAAATTTTACTTGCATTCACCAAATTTTATGGTTGAATATGAACAAACAAATATATAATTGTTGGTAACAAATAATTTTGTTGGCTATATTTAAGTGTTTTAACTAAATATTTCTTTGAATTAAGCAAATATTATATTTGTATAATTAACTTGGTTAAAAACAACAAATAGATTTTGTTGAAACCACTGTTTTATTTGTTTACCATTACGTTAAGAAAGTATTTTACCGAATTATTTTGTTGCGTCACGTAAATCCTTTAACAAAATAATTTGTTTGCTAATAACAAATTTTGATATAGTACCTATTCAGTTAAAGTAGTAATGCGTATGCCATAGTATCCTTAACAAAATATATGCCAACAAAATACATTTGGTTACTGCAAACAGCTCGGGTTTTCCGTGTAGGATTCACACTACATATAGAGAGATTGCTGAGCGGTATTCAGCGGACGTAGCGATAAACCAAAAATCGCGCGTTGGTTCATAGCATCGCGTACTTCTCGACTGATGTAAGTATAGCCTACGAGTAAGGAAGCAGCGTTATTTCCGTCAATTGTACGGTGGCGTTTGATGGATAGTAGACAGAACCCCATCGTATACGGAATGAGTGATACAATACTAAGCAAAGTTGACATGTCAAATGGACGCAAATCTTGTTTGGAATGAATCAAGATTCACAGTGACTATGACAGAGGCACGAATGTTGATTATTCGGAGACTTGGTGAGCGCCTGATCGATGCGTGCAATCATCCACACCATGCCCACCAACAGCTGAGGATAACTCGTATGGTACGGACCTTTCGCGAACAGCACTGCATATGGGCGCTGCTTTGCATTCGGGTACTGCAATAAAGCATACTTTTATTGGGTTTTATGGCAGTTTGAGTCGATACTAAATCAACCGATTGTACACAACGCATTACGGCAGAACGGTTATAATGCCGAGGACATACGAGAAAGGCGCAAAGAGATGAAGAAGAAGGATGTAAGTCAACAAGAATTAATAACATACGCATACCTGCTGTACATGACTGAAATAACTGACAGGTTAAAGAACACGTTAGATAAGAAAAATATAAGAACACGGTTCAACACTGTCAATGAAATAGAATAGTTATTCCCGCCGAATAAAAATCAACTGCCTAAGCTACACACCAAAGGCATATACTTATATATATATGCTATAGACTTGGAGAAAGAAAATACTAACTCGAAATGTTTTGTTGATATACTGAGGTCGTACAAATTGCAGCAAACAATAAATGAATCTACCAGAGTAAGCAGAAGGTCACAATCTACTATAGATAATATTTTCACTGACATTCCTACTTACAACAGTAAAGTAGTGGTATCAGCTCTTTCAGATCATCACGCACAAATAATATCGGCGGAATTGGGTACACAAGTAAAACGGGGAAAAACAAATATCGAAATTAAGTCGTTTACACCTGATAGACTTAATCTAATTAATGAAGAACTTTATATTACGGACTGGTCTCCTGTTTTAAGCTAAATGGATGTAAATGCTTCCTATGAAATATTTAAGAATATTCTTGACTCAGTTATAAATAATGTCGCGAAGAAAAGGGTTATTACTGTTGCAACAAACTCTTCGAAACCTTGGCTGACAGGTCAAATCAAAATGTTGTCCAAAATAGAAAGACAATTATATGAGGGTTTAATAGCAGACAAAGTAGCCTCACAAACATACAAACTATTTTGTGACCAATTGAAACATGCTATTGAAACAGCCAAAAGAAATTATTATTCGGGCCATATAATGAACTCTACCAACAAAAATAAAGCCACCTGGGTGGTAGTAAATGAAATACAAGGTCGTAGTAGGAAACACGTTTTTGACGTGAATGATCTTACTACCAGATACGAAGATAGTGCAGCTGCACTAGATGCTATGAACGATTTTTTCATAAACGCTTGTGCAAGTATAAGGCAACAGGATGATTTAATTAATTAAACAACACTTATACATCCCAAAGTGTTTCTATATACTTAACTGATCCTGTAGAAGTTATGAACACAATATACAGCTTAAACAATACAAAAGCAGTAGGAATAGACGAGATACCTGTCAATCTTTTAAAATATTGTTCAAACAGCTTGGCAATACCCTTGACTCATATAATAAATCTCTCTTTTCAATCTGGAATATTTCCTGAGAGACTAAAATATGTAATAGTAAAACCAATTCACAAGAAAGGTGATAAGGATGAATTTAATAAGTATAGGCCACGAATAGGAAGCAGTCTGTCGTCACTTGTGAGATATCAGGTGCTCGGGTTATGTCGAAATGGATTACAACGGTACATGGTGTTCCACAAGGATCAATTCTCGGACCACTGCTATTTTTACTGTACATAAATGACTTGCCAGACGTAATCAAGCATCCAATGGTACTATATGCTGACGATGCTACGTTTGTGGTAAGAGAACAGACGCAGCAACTTCTAACAGGAGAGATGCAGAGCAACCTGGAGGCTGTAGACCAATGGTGTCAAGCTCATAATTTGAAACTTAACTCAAGCAAAACAAGCATTTTGCCTTTCACTATGAGTGAAAGTAATATAAATTTGAATTTCAAAGGAAAAGTACTTACCACAGTGTCCGAGAGCACCTTCCTTGGGGTCCGGATGGACGCAGCGCTTTCCTGGGGAGCTCACATCGACCGTTTAGCCTCTGTTCTCGGCGGATACTGCCATTGTCTGCGGGTTGCGTCGCGGTGTGTAGGTGTTGGGGCTGCTTTGGACGTCTATCACGCGTGTGTTGAGTCCCGATTACGGTATGGCATCATCTTTTGGGGTGGTGCAGTGGAAGCAACCAGAATCTTTCGTATACAGAAGGCCTGCATCAGGAGCATCTTTCAATTAAAGTACAGAGACTCTTGTAAAAAATATTTTAAACAATATCAAATACTAACCTTACCATCTTTATATATACTTGAATCCGTGCTTTTTGTAAGAAAACACTACAGCGAATTTTTCAAAAGGTATGAAGTAAGTCATAGCTGCACCACTAGAGGGAAAATACAGCTGCATTTGGTGCCGCCAAGGACACATTTGTCAAAGTCTCAAAAGCAAGTGGTTCATCAATGCATAAAAATTTACAACCATTTTTCAGAAACTTTAAAATATACAACAAAAGATTTTATTAGAACTAAAATAAAAACATGTTTAACTGAGGCTTCACTGTATTCGATAAGTTGTTCCTATCTGGACCATTATAACTTTATCATGACATACTTTTTATTTTTATATTTGTATGTATATACTTATATATTAGACCCTATTAGACCTGCATTTATGCGGATTTATCTATTTTTATTTATATTCTATGTTGTGTATAAACACAGAAAAGATATATATAAATATATCTTTTTTTTGACATGTTCTATGCTAATAGCAGTATCGAATAAATTACTATTATTATTGTTATTTTATTATTAGGAGATTTCGGAAATTAAAAGTATTCTGAAGAATTTACAGAATAAAATAGACGGAATTGTAAAGAGTCAGCAATTCATATCAGCCAAATATGATGAAATAAAATCTGGTCAGGATAAAATTGAAAGCCAATTGAAGAAATTTGATGAAACTATAAATCGATTGATAAGCCAAGATAAAATTAAAGAAGCTAAATTTGAGGAGCTTTCTGAGAGAATCGCGGAGCTGGAGAAATACGATAGTGAAACAAAAATAGAAATACATGGATTAGAGGAATTAGCGGAAGAAAACCTTGGAGAAGCAGTTGTTAAACTAATTAAAAAATTGGATGTGAATGTCGATGCATCCGAAATAGATGTAGTGGAGAGAATGAAAACCAAACAAACAGGGAAACCTCGTCCTGTTGTGGTACGATTTAGGTCTGTTAGGGCCTGTAATGCAGTTAAAGCAAAGAAGAGGGCTGTTCTTATTAACCAAGATATTATAGGAGGACGCTCCACAAAGAGGGTACTTATATACGATCACTTATCCTCATATAAGAAGAAATTACTGTGGCAAGCCAAGGAAAAAACTAGGGAAGTGGGTTGGAAGTATGTGTGGTCACAAAACGGGCAAATACTCATAAGAAAGGATGACGGATCGAAGATATTTCAAATAAAATGCGAAAATAGCTTACATAATATATTAAAATAGGCCTACGCCGCTATTTTCTTGGCTCATTTAAAACAAACACTTATTATGGATCAGGACTATATCTTTCAATCTTTGGAACGGGAACAAAATAATAAGGTATTTGATGATTTAGAAAATTGGACAAGATTTACAGGTGTCAATTTTGGTGAGTTCTTTGGTATCCTATTTCTTAATATAAGATCTATCAAAAAACATTTCGACGAACTCCTATGTTATATAGAAAATAGTAGAAACAATATCAATCTGTTAATTCTCGCGGAAGTTAATATAACTGAGTGGGAGTTTGAAATGTGTAGGAATTTATTTCTTTTGGAAGATTATGAGTGTGTGGAAAAATTAAGAACAAATCGTGCCGGTGGCGGACTAGTAGTGTACTATAAGAATAATATAAATGTCTGCCAAAAACACGCGGATTTTAGATATTGCGAGCTAATTTCTTTGGACCTAAAATTTAACGACATATCACTACTACTAATTGCAGTATATAGGCCGCCAAATGCGGACGCGCTTTTATTCTTGGAAGAACTAGAAACATTTTTACGTGGCTGTTCATTTAAAAACGTAATATTTATCGGAGATATTAATATCGATACAATGAAGTTCGGTACGGTTGTAGATGCGTATGAAAACTTGATGTCAAAATTCGGGTTTATGAAAAAAATATCTACGTATACTCGAGAAGAGAGCAGAAATGGTATTATTGTGACATCTTGCTTAGATCATTTATTTTGTAGAAGTAGGAGTATTAACATTGCCAGTTCTGTAATTTTAGCTAAAATATCAGACCACTACATGTTAGCTGGCGCATTTAAATGCTCAACTACCGAAGAAAAAAGCTACAATTACAAAAAAACTCTTACAATCAGAGTAAATATGGAGAAAGACTTAATCAACTACTTACAGAAACTGCGGTTACGTCTATTACTAACGTGAATGATTTATATGACTACTTGGTGGATTCCTAGACAGCTGCACGTGAGTACTCAAAAATGGCTCCCCACCGGACTCATCGTAGAAGCTCGAAAATTAGGCCCTGGATGACGATGGACATAGTCAATAATATTAAAAACCGTGATAAGGCATACAAAGTATGGAAAAGATCTACAGAAGCACATCAAATAAAAGAAACGCTCAGATTAAGATACGTAACTTTAAGAAACAAAATAAATACCTCAATTAGGAAAGCAAAAAAGGTCTATTACCAGCTCCAGTTTCAGAAATATAAAAACAACATGAAAAAGACATGGTACAACATTAATGAAGTTATGGGTAGAAGTTCACGATCATCAACCAAGGCAACATTGTTAGACAAGAACGTTTCTCAGACTTTAGATGGTTTCGCATCTTTTTTTCCGATATTGCCGGGAACATTTCTCACATCTGTAATACCGTCTTATTTGCTCCATATATGAAGGAACGAGGACTGTCATATGAGGTACTTCAACGTCAATCGTTTTTTTTACCTGTCCTTTGTGAACAAGAGTATAACAATTTAATTTGTAAAATTTCGGATAAAAAATCCACTGGAATGGATGGTATTTCAGTGACAGATATTAGAAATTATTGTAAGGAGTTTAAGTATATATTAATTAACCTAGTTAATCTTTCAATATATACAGGAGAAGTCCCGGAGAAACTAAAACTGGCTGTTGTTACGCCTATATACAAGGGAGGCTCGAAAGGAATATATGATAATTACAGACCAATATCTGTTTTGTCCGTCGTAGATAAAATAATTGAAAGGTACATAGCTGATAATCTTTATGACTATTTGCATAAATACAATATATTAAGCGATAATCAATTTGGATTTATAAAAAGTAGAGGTACCATCTCAGCACTGGAACTTGTTACGGATTGTATAAACGAAAAGTTAGATAATGGAAAACACGTACTTTGTATGTTCATCGACTTACGGAAGGCATTCGATAGTATTAACCATGATGAAATGGTTTCAATGTTACATAAGATAGGTGTTCGTGGATTGACTCTTTCTTGGTTCTGCAATTACTTAAAAAATCGAAAACTTGTAGTAAAATATGGCGGACGTTTGAGCGCTAGTAGGACCGTTAAACGTGGTGTCCCTCAGGGAAGTATCTTGGGACCTTTGCTTTACCTCATATATGTAAATGACGTTCAACATTGTTTCAACAAATGCAAACATTATTTATATGCAGATGACACTCTTGTTGTATCAGCACATAAAGACTTTAATTTAGCACTGAACAATTTAAAACAAGATTTCTTTAAATTCCAATTGTGGGCTCATGACAAGAAATTATCAATTAATCTTAAAAAAACCAATATTATGTACATAGCCTCACCGCATAATAGACTCTATTGCAACATCAAACTCATAGCTCACACAGATGTCTGTCTACATATAATGGAAGTACTGCAGGTCTGTGTCATTGTAAACCTTTGCCTATAGTGAAACAACAAAAATATCTTGGATTGACTATCGACGATTCGTTCTTATGGAATATCCATATTAACGAAGTGCATAAAAAATTGAAATACTTTTCTTGCTGCTTTTATTACCTAAGTAATATTGTACCACAGCATATCCTAATTCTAATATATCGCGCATTAGTCGAATCCATTTTAAACTATGGGATTGTTATTTGGGGCACTGCATCCTTCTGCCATTTAAATAAGTTGCAATTAACACAAAATGTGATAATCAGACACATTAAAAAAGATATACAAGATGTTAATAGTGCATATAAAAAACTTAAACTACTGAAAATTGAAGAACTATACATGCTTCGGGTATTAATCAATAACTACTTCAATCAACAAATTACTACTGTGCGTCAACACCCACATAAAACAAGAGCTATTTCTTTACGTGAACTTGAAGTACCACGGTACTCAAATAAATACGGACAAAGACAACGACAAGTAGTTGTTCCAAGACTTTTAAATATGCTACCGGGAAACTTAAGGAATCTTCAGTCACTACGTGAAGTAAAAACGCGAATCAGAGACTGGATAATGCATGATCTGTGATCATGTATGTATTGTTATAATTACGTGTAATCCAGCCCAATTATGAAGTATCTACTAAATATATGCGTACTGAAAGATACTTCTGCGAAATAAACACGCAGATAATATAATATGTATGTATAAATGGGTATATTTCCTGTATACTTTATAAACCTTTACATTATAACTTTCGGAATTTATCGATAATTTTTTGCGTATCGGTCATGACCCTGTTAACAGCTGGGCTGGCAAGAAGTTGTTTATAATCTTTTTTCTGTGAAGATTATTAGTGTATTGCCTGCTTACTTTATCATTTCTTCAGTATGTGATTCTGCATCATGCATGTTATTTTCTGACCATCGTTTTATATACGGTTAGACACGGGATTTTTTTTTTTTTTTTCTGTTATACTGGGATTTTTACGAAAGATTAAGTCTACTATAGTTTTGATTTATCTCTGTTCTTTGACTAGTAATTTAACACTAATACTACGAGATACAATATATCTTGCTTATTATTATAATCCTTATTTTGATCACAGCATCCAATGTTAATGTTAAAATTAGTTAAAATTATATAATTCCATTCAGTTGTGTTTTGGCGAACTGATTAATAAACCCTTGCCACTGTCAAGCATTCAGCTTAGTGGCACATATCTCTATTATATTACATATGTATGTAGTTATTAGAATGGTATATGGAAATTAAGTTGTATGTTCTTTGATGGGAGTCTTTTGCTCTCAAATGTACATGCGTGTTTCGCTTTTCTATTTGGTTATATTGTTAATTTTTTTTTTGTGGCCGGCATCTTGCGCCTCTCTACTCTTTAGGTAGTGGGGGGCAACTGCTGAGTCAGCGTGAGGTACCCGGGAGGTGAGGTCGACATTTTGTTGGCCTTATGTCTTGGGGAAGGTGGAGCATGTGGAGGAAAAAATTATTTAAAAAAAAAAAAAAATTATTATTATTATTATTATTATTATTGTGTGTCTGGCCGGCCCCAGTGCCGCTACCGTATGCGGAAACGGTACAGCCAGTGACGCCAGCTGTCCGCTGACCCCACCCTTCCTCTTCCCTTTCCTTTCTGTTCCCAGGTACAGATCGGCAAGCGTTGCGGCGACTCCGGGAGTGTCTACGAACCGACTGGTCTTCTCATCCGGCTGGGGAGTAGGCTGATGTGAGCTAGCTCTGCCGACGAGGATCCGCGACGCATTGTGAGGAACCAGCCACTTCGGGCCCTGATCAGGTAGTGTATGGTGGATGCAAGATGTCGGAATCTGCATTGCCCCGGGCGAAGATAGCCGGTGGTCAGCGAAAGGACGACGGTACCGACCAGAAACAGCTAAAGAAGAACAAGCAGAAGAAACGGAACACGAAGCCTCGATTGGATGCGCTTCTAGTAAAACCTGCGCAAGGGAAGTCGTATGCTGACGTACTGCGAGAGCTGCGCAGCAACGCGAAACCAGAAGAGACAGGCACCGAGATTAAGGCGGTGCGGAAAACACGCGCCGGAGATATGCTGTTGGAACTAGGACCCGGCAGCAAAGACACAGCAGGCTTCAGCAGCGCATTGAAGAATATCCTGGGCGAGAAGGCGAATATCAGCACCCTAGAGCCCAAGGAGACGCTAGAATTTAGAGATCTAGACTGCTTAACGACAACGGAGGAAGTCTGCGCAGCAGTCAAAGCGAAGTTAGGAATCAGTGACGGCGACGTGAAGATCAGCCTCACCAACGCGAATAGCAGAGGGCTGAGAATGGCTATCGTCCAACTGAGCCAGCGTCAAGCCCTTAAGCTCCTGGAAACACCCAGAATAAAGATCGGCTGGATAAACAGCAGAATAAGACGCAGGGTAGAAGTCGTCAGGTGCTTCCGCTGCTTCGGCTACGGACATCGACAGGCTACTTGTACCGGACCAGACAGAAGAACCCAAGGCCTTTGCATCAATTGTGGAGAAAAAGGCCACCAACGGAAGGACTGCAAAAACAAAGCAAAATGCTTCCTCTGCACGGGAGACACCGCGACACGCAGCCATGTCCCTGGGTCCGGCGCATGTCCCTCCTTCAGAAAGGCATTAGATCAGGCAAAGAAGAGCCAATGACCAGAATCCTACAAGGCAACATGCACCGAAGCAGAACAGCAGACGATCTCCTCATCCAACTACAACTGGACACCGGAGTAGATCTGCTGCTTATCAGTGGACAATACCGGGATAAGGAATGCACCGGGTGGTACAGGGACACACTCGGCACTGCAGCTATATGGATCCCGGACACGAACAGCGTCATGGTCGACAACCACGGAGCCCGAAACGGATACGTGTGGGTAAAGAGCGGCACCATCACCTACGTGAGCTGCTATCTCACACCCAACGAGCCGATAGCGGACTTTCAGGGCAAGCTCGACAACCTGGAAGACGACCTTCGAGAAATGGCAGGGTCCATTATTCTAGGAGGAGACGTGAACGCCAAAGCCGTGGAGTGGGGTATGGAATACACCGATTCGCGAGGGAGGCGTATACTGGACATGGCGGCCAGACTCGGACTCAGCGTGGTAAATGTCGGAGACACCACCACGTTCAGAAGACCAGGCTACGGAGAGACGATACCGGACATCACATTGGCCTCGGAGGACATTGTGCGGGACATCGTGGACTGGCGAGTCATGGAGGACTACACCGGAAGTGACCACCAGTACATAAGCTACAACGTGACGAGACAGCAGCCGATCAGGCGAAATCCTGCTCCGCCCGGTCCTCGATGGAACGTAGCGAAGCTGGATGAAGACGCACTGGCTCATGCAATCGCTCGAGGAAAGGATGCCGTCATGGAATGTACCGGTTCGGCGGAGACAATTGCGGACGCGACCATGGCCCTCATACGGCGCGCCTGCGACGCCTCTATGCCGCGGAAAAGGAAACACAATAGAAGATCTGCGTATTGGTGGAACGACGAGATCGCGACCCTCCGGAAACAATGCTTACAGCTTAGGCGGAGAATAACCAGAGTGAGACGACGAGATCCGAACGCGGCAGAACTAGAGTCCGAGGACTTTAGGAACGCCAAGAGAGATCTCAAGAACGCCATCTACAGGAGCAAGAAACGTAAGTGGGAGGAGCTGCGGCAGGACGTTGACAACGACCCATGGGGCCTTGGGTACAAGATCGTCATGCAGAAACTTACGACGAAGACGGCGAATCCAGTCCTCGAACGAGATCGGATGCGGAACATTGTCGACACGTTGTTCCCTACCCATCCGGAGAGAACTGCGGAAATGGAGGACGAGCTCTTGAACGACATCCCGCTTTTTAGCAGAGATGAACTGTCAAGAGCGGCGAACTCCCTACAAAACCGGAAGGCACCTGGACCCGACGGAATTCCGACGGAAGCTCTCAAGATAGTGGCGCGCGTCTCCCCAGATCTGCTTCTGAACATGTACAACCGCTGTTTAACAGAAGGAACGTTCTGCAAGAGATGGAAGGTACAGCGACTAGTGCAGATAAGCAAAGGCAAGGGCGACCCAACCACTGCATCGGCATACAGACCGCTATGTATGCTGGACACGGCTGGCAAGCTACTGGAAAGACTGCTCAAGACACGACTGGAGAGCAGCATAGACGACGCGGGAGGCCTGTCCGAGAGACAGCATGGCTTCAGGAAGGGACACTCCACCGTCGGCGCCGTAGCGCAGGTAGTGGAAACCTTCGAAGCAGCTCGACGGGGAAATCATTACTCGAGACCCCTGGTGATGCTCGTCACATTGGACGTAAGAAACGCCTTCAACTCGGCCAGATGGGACGTCATTCTTGACTCCTTGCAGAACACGTTCGACACGCCAACCTATTTACTTAGGATGATACGCAGCTACCTTAGCGACAGGAAGCTGCTCTACGACACCGCAGGCGGGCCGTGCACGAAGAAGATAACAGCGGGAGCGGCGCAGGGTTCCATTCTCGGCCCCGACTTATGGAATGTGTCCTACGACGGGATCCTCCGAATGGAGCTGCCGCAAGATGCGTATCTGATAGGATACGCAGACGACGTAGCGGCAGTCATCCTAGCGCGTGACGAGGCGGATGCCCAGAGAAGGCTCAACCAGGTAATGAGAAGAGTCACCACATGGATGGACGAACACGGCCTGACCCTGGCAACGGAGAAGACCGAGGTCGTTCTATTGACCAGGAGAACAATCCCTCGGGAGATCGAGATGACGGTGGATACGGAAGTCATAACCACTACAACTTCCGTGAAGTACCTCGGACTGCGGCTCGACAGCAAGATGACCTTCTGGCAACAGATCTAGTCATCGAGCGATAAGGCCGCTAAGGTAACTACGATGTTGAGCCGACTAATGGCCAACGTAGGAGGACCGACGGCGAGTAAACGCCGGCTGCTAATGACCGTCACCCATTCCATACTGTTGTATGGAAGCGAGATCTGGGCTGACGCCTTACAGCAGGACAAGTACAGAAAGCGGATGGCTTCAGTACAGCGACGGGGAGCACTCAGGATCGCCAGCGCATACCGTACGGTTTCCGAACCGGCGGTGCTCGTGATCGCAGGAGTAACCCCGATAGACTTACTAGCTCAAGAAAAGAGGAGAGTCTACGAGACACGACGAGACGTCAGTGCACGACAAGCGAGAGCGGACGCTAAAGCGCTCACACGACAACGTTGGCAAGAGCGCTGGCAGAACGACACAAGAGGACGGTGGACGGCCAGACTCATCCGCAACATCACGGAGTGGATGAACCGAGACCACGGCGAGGTAAACTATTACCTCACCCAGTTTTTCAGCGGACACGGGTATTTCAACGCATACCTGGCTCGAATGGGTAAAGCAGAGAACGCGACATGTCAGTATCACGACTCTGCGGAAGATGATGCTCAC
Source organism: Holotrichia oblita (assembly GCA_023690525.1). Classification (NCBI taxonomy): domain Eukaryota; kingdom Metazoa; phylum Arthropoda; class Insecta; order Coleoptera; family Scarabaeidae; genus Holotrichia; species Holotrichia oblita. Next base: position 99,424,636 of record CM043016.1, on the reverse strand, counting down.
CACACCTTCTTCGAATGCGAGAGGTGGAGTGACTACAGAGCCGCGCTACAACACGAAGTAGGACCTCTAACGCCGGATAACGTCGTGCAAACGATGCTGTCCGGACACGACCACTGGCAGAAGATCGCCACGTTCATCGAGAAGGTGCTGAAAGAGAAGAAGAGAGAGACCCAAGCAATGGAGGCAGCCGACCGAGGCTAACTACGAGGTGCCATCCTGAAGTAATGCGACCAGCGGTTCCGGGATGGATTCTACACCTGACAAAGTGAGGTTTTTTAGTGGGTGCGAGCCCCACACACCGGGGACGGGTCTCGTCCCTGATGGTGCGTTAAGGCATTTTTCCTCACTTAAAAAAAAAAAAAAAATTATTATTATTGTTATTATTATTATTATACGAACTTATATGTAATTTCGGAAAAAAGTGGCGAATAACTTTACAAGATCATCGACGTAACCACAACACCGTAACGGATGCAGCTCATCGAACTGTAACAAATCAGCGAAGCGAAGAAGAAACGAGGTATATGTATAATGAGGAGCAGAAGACAACATCAGTCTTTAGAAACCTTTTGAAGAAGCTGACAGCGTGATCAGCAAAACATCAAGTGCATACTTATCTACGCGATAACACAGTAAACAACGTCGTGAAAATTTACGTTCAAAAATTAACCATCTTGTATGTAATTATGAAAAAAGTTACATCGGACAGACAGGAAGGAGTATCCAGTGTAGAATTAAGGAATACCGACGAGATACCCAACGTGGATATACGGAAAGATCTGCAGCAGCTGAACACCTATTTCAAGATGGGGACCATCGCCTTAATTATGTTAACGTTAAAATCTTAGCCAAAACTACGCAGTACCATCAGAGATTGAGTAGAATTTTAATATATGCAAGTATTAATACCATTTTGGAAAGCCAAGCTGACAAAATCCTTTGTGAATAACCAATATCAGGAAGTACAAGTCTGTATAAACTCAGGATATATCCTTTTTGGAGGCGTTTAGCAGGATATACAACATCAATACCCTTTTTGAGACCAAATCTACCAAATTCTTGTTGATATTCAAGTAGGACGTAGCGTGCCGTATTAAATAAGGACATATCCACCATATAAGGAAGAAGCAGAGACAATATCGTGTGCGCATCGTAATCGTAAGAGATCTAAAATAGGTATTTATAAGTAGCTATATCGTAGGGTATCAGGTTAGTTAGTAAAAGACAATTTTTGTAAAAAAACTAGAAGAATACACAACTTTATTTACCGTAGTTATTTTCTTTGATTTAAAAGAGTTTAGTGATTCATTAATAAGTCAAATACATTATAAGTAGAGTTGTTATTTGGAATTATAGCTTCATTTTGGTACTGAACCCACGTAACACTACAGTACCCACGATTCGCACCCGTATGTAGGCGTTGGTCTATAGATCGTCTTAAATACTTGTATTTTTGTTTTGTTTAAAATTTCCCGTCTGCTAATAAATCTTTTGTTCATTGCATAGTACAATTTAATAGTTTTCTCAATTCTATTACTAATTTCTGCTTCTTGTTTTCCTGCCTCATTCATTAAAATTCCCAAGTATTTATATGTTGTGACTTGCTGTATTTTTGTGTTACTTATTTTGATATTTGCTCGTTGTCATCCTATGGTCATTACTTTGGTTTTATCAGTATTTATTTTTATGTGTTTTCGTTGTAGTAGGTCGTTCCAAACTTGTATATTATACTCGAGTTGTTCGTCGTTTTCAGCAAGCAGAACTACATCGTCCGCGAATACTCCTTCAGCTATTTCGACTGGTTTCAAATATCTGTATCCAACGTGCATTTTCTTGATTTTCTCATTACATTCTTTGATTATGTCATCCATACAGATATTAAACAGTGTTGGGCTTAATGCTCCTCCTTGTCTGAGTCCCACTTCTATTTTAAAACTTTCCGACTACGCATTATTTTTTATAATATAGTTTACATTATTCTCATATACAGTGCAAATTATAAATTGGATTTCTTCGAAAACATATTATAAGTAGCTAAATAGGCAACTAGCAACGTTATAATAACACTTTAGGATTAAGTTTGATGGTTCGGTAAAGTAATTGACATAACCACTGACATTCCTGTAATATTAAAAGTTCACGATAATAGAATGGTTACATTTACTTTTAACTCCCACCACCCTATCCTATCAACAGGCTTTCGTAGTACAAGTTGTTAGGGTGTATGTTCTGTATTAAGTTTAAAATTCTTCTACTTACTCTTCTGTTCCATACTTCTGCTCTTAGTACTCGGTCAAAAGCTTTCTCCAAATCAATAAAAGCTAAATATATTCCTCTTGTCTGTGCTGTCCTTTTCTCTATTAGTTGTTCGATTGTAAAAATGTGGTCATGCACACTACGTGCAGGTCTGAATCCGCTTTGTGTTACTGCCATGTGGGGTTCTATCGGAGGTGTTATTATATTGTTTATAGTTTGTTGTTAGTTGTTGTTTTGTGTATTTTTGTTTGTTGTTTGTGTAAATTAAGTTATTATAAATATTATGTTGTTTCCTAAGTCCTTTAATAGAATAGCTAGAACTCTTATAACAGAGATAGAAAAAACTTAATCTATTCAATCTACTGGAATATTCAAAAGAACTACATTTGAATTCAAATATTAACAACACTATAAAAATAAATATTCTTTACCATACAAGGTATTACCGCTCTTCAACTTCTACATCCTATTACGGACTGATTTTGCAGTCCGTTTTTGGGAGCATCGAAGATTATTTCAATGATGATAGTCTTATTAATGAGCCGTTTAAAAATTTCCACTATGTTCACTGATCAAATTTATGGCCGTCGCGCTCCAGTTACAGACAATTAATGAGTTCATCTTTTTATTCGGATGAAAAGTGGCGTTGCACTTACAGAGGAGTGCAAATTATTAAATTAAAAACTTTGAATAATTTAGATTCCTCGTGACCAGCTAACAGCTTGATTTTAATAGCGCTAATTACTACAATTTAATTTTAATTATGATCTTATTACGAGTTTTAAATTCCTTTCATTTGTATACATATCTTACAATTTATGATTTACCAAATCTGTCATAAAGAAATCATCTAAAGAAATATTTATAAATGACGATTATCACCTTATATTTCAAGAATATTTTACTCAAAATTTTATACATTTTAAAATATAAGATGATGTGCAATATACCCCAATTACATATAAAAAAAAAAAAACAAAACACGTCAACCTAGAAATAAAAGAACATATTTTTTCTTGGTTTAAAGATTTTTAATCAAATGACTTAATGTCTGAACTTTATTAACAAAAACCAAAGTTGAAACCGTTTCAACAAGATTTTTGAACACGTACCTATGTAACTATAGTAACCCTTCTCATATTGTACCTGGACTGCTAGTTTTCCTTATTTAAAGTCACATTCAAGAAGAGTATCTACTGAATTATAAATAGTACAACTTGTTTATTTTTATTCCTGGCATTGCGTGTACAAGGATGATATCATGACAATGAAGGAACTGGAACGGACGCCGAGATTCGCTAAAGACGGACAGAGTAGGGCAAGAAATGAACAAGAACGGGAAGGGTGTGCCGGTCAGGAACAATTAGACAGTTAGTCTTATCGTCAGTCTATTGTATTCCCAATTCTATTAACTCTCCGATCCGAATGTCAGAATCATTCGAATACAATTAAAGATAGATGGCTCTGGTCGGAAGTGATAGTTACGCCCCTTTCTAATGCAAATATCTCGTCGATATGCTAGCATGCAGCGTCGCCTAGACTATACATAGAGTCGCAAGACCCACACAGCATATTGAGAATGAATTAATCGTCTTAGATTGATAAAGTACAGGTTCCTTTTCGTAGCTTGCATGTTGTAAATGTGAAAAGTTTTCAGTCATCTCATATGATTTACATAGCATTAAATCAGTTCATAGTACCTAATAAAATACTTCACCATTGTAATATTTCCTAGATACGAAAGTCGGAATAAATTTGCCCACACTCTGTTGACATATTATAAATTTTGCATTGGAATCATATCTAAATCTCTATCCCCTATAAATTGAATAAAACTGATTAACTACTAAAGCCAAAATATAAACGGGAAATATAAAAGTTATTCAATAAATTGCTATAAGCTATACAGAAAATGCTATAATGTAATTTCTTTTCCGCGCGGCGTATGGGATGAGGTAGCGTCTAAGGCCGATTTCACACACACCGATATTATCGGTATCGGTGTCGGATTGAAGCAAACATGGATTGAAGCAAACATACATTGAATGAAATGCCACCGATATCGTTGCGCTTGTCGGGTGGCTCTGTTGATATCCGACGGAAACGTATCGTTTCGTTTTACTACGCAATGTAAAATGAATAGTTTTCACACAGACAGGTACACTGTTGCAAGACTACGCTACCACTTGACTGTATCAGATGTCCGACACCGATACCAATAATATCGGTGTGTGTGAAACCGCCCTATAGTATTGAGAGCGAACCCATAAAGCAATCTTGAGAGGCGCACGCGCCGATTTAAATTTATCTCGCGATAGACAGGAAAGGACTTGGGTGCGAATCAAAATTTGAAATAAATTTGTGAATCATCATACATTTTCAGCTTGATTATGACATGCAAAATTTTACAAATACTGACTATTTATAATAAATAGCGTTAAATTTACATGCAGTCCAGGAAATATTGTACGAATAACTATTTCATCACAATCATTTAAAAGTTTTACAACGATTAGTATACTTCATATAAGTAGTAAGTAACACAAAGTTTGCTTATACTCCATTTAGAAACATTAATTAGCGACTACTCGCTTCAGTTTATCGACAAATGAAAAGCATAGATACCGGTGTTATACATACCGGTTAATTTCAGAGATAGGATAAATAACGATCGGAGATCTAGTCAAACAAACACCGAAGTTTCAATTTTGTGCCCTCTACTATATCAACAATAATCGATCTCTGACCTCTTCATCTGTTCTTTTACCATACAACTGTGAAGTTTCTTATTCCAACATGATGGAGGCTATTTAAAATCATTTGTTTAATTTACTCCACCATTCTTTCTTAGTATTCCGATCATTCAGCGCAATCCTTTTCTTCCGCTAATTGTCTGTAGAAAAACGCTATTCTTACATCCACCTGGTGGAAAACAAAGTTGTTCGCATTTCTTACAGCAACTAATATTTGCAATGTTGCCAACTTTGCGTCTATCGCACAAATTTTCCTCTAATCTATTCCGTAGAGTTATAGAAATCTTCTAGCAACTAAGCGAACTCCGTATCGCTTTGCTTCTCTATTTTCATCTCGTGTAACTCTAAATACTCATTTACAATCGACAACACACGTATCTAATGGCAGTTCCACCAGTCTCCAAGTGTTCATTTTCTTTAGTAATTTAATTTTAAGATTTACTACTTCTGTCCATTTCTACGTAGTATTTCTATATTGGAAATATCTCTAAATTTGGTTGATAACTGTTCCACCAATGTTTCTGCTGATAGGGCCATGCATACAATATTATAATACTCAAATGCCGGTTTTCTTCCCCTTTTTAAAAATATTTTGTGTCTTATATTTCTTAATCGCCTATAACTTCTTTCTCTTCATTATTATTTTCTCTTTCATTATCTGAGGCATATTTTCGAAATGTGAAGATATGCCACGTAAACAAAAATTCGTAATTTTTATATATGTGGTTTAGCATCAGAACAAGCTTCAGTTGGTGTTTTACTTTTGAGACATTATACTCGCCCAAATATTATAGCTTGCTGAAAAATGCTCACCAGCGTAACCTAAGGCCACATGTAATATTCATAACCACTTTCAGGGAACTAAGCTATTTTTGACATATTTTGTCACTCGCGATTTAAAGTATTTGGTTTTGCTTCCTTTTAATATCGCCATCCATATGTTAAAGAGGAAATAAATTATTTGGGATAACTCGTTAGCGTACAAGCGAAGAGTGGTTGCGGTCAGTAACTTAATCCTAAAAGTGGACGATCTTTTTCATAGTAACACTAAAACCTAAGGAAATCTTGCGTCTGGGTATTTAGTTTCTGAAACTATACAATGCCGCTGATATATCAGTTTCTTGCTCAAAAGACATTCAAGTATTATACTTTATTTATTTACGTGCCTCCATAACATTGTGCTGGATGCAAGTATAGCGACTTTATCGCTTATCGTAACTACTGCCAAAGCGCTTACTATGTAATTTTTGTGAACTGCTCGCTATAAGTATTGTATCCCAACAAGAATTATTGGCTGGAAACTCACCGATCCGGCCGAAACGACTGCCACAAATCGTCTCTAAGTAAATTCAGACACTTCACCAATTGATCTAACCACTTCGATGCGTTTAATTGATAATTTAAACTCCAAAATTTCTATGTGTTGAAACGCTTATGCACGTCCAAATTTTGCTTCTAATGTCTACATTAATATCCATTCTTAAATACCTATCATCCACAATAGATTAACATCAAATTTAAAGCAGTGAATAACTTTTAAATAAATGAAGAAATAATAGGGTGAAAGAACAAAATCATATAATGTACACTATTTGGTTAACTTAAAAAAAGTATGAAAATTTGTTCTTATTCACATTTTGCATAATCATAACAATTCCTGTAAATAATATAAAAAATGAGCATGCTTTGTTTGCCATCAATTTTACAAAGTATTTTCTGAAAGTAATATATTTTTATTCCTCTCAAATAACATGCCTGATGTAAACTGTCTCAAGTCTTCATCACTTCAAGAACAAATACATTCGCTTTGTCGATCGGTGAATTGATTATATGTTTAGGTTATATCTTTTGTTACCTCACAAATACACGATATAACGACAATAAAACGACTAAGTAAGCGATTCCGAGAGAGATTTTGTAACTGACAAGGACTGGAAATATTCCAGTAAGGACCCTCCACCACCCACAGACCAAACACAATTCTTTAGCAAAACGCAGCGAAAATTTCCAATACAGGTCCTGTGTATAGGAACGCAAGAGAGAGGGCTGGGGAAAGACCCGTCGACCGAAGCTGCCGTTCAAACAAAATATCAACACCTCTTACCAGCTCCATCTAATACACCCTCCGGCCTATCGTACAAAAACACATTGTGCCAAATATTCGAAATAAACAATGGCGACCAAATCCGAAGGAAGGGCATAAATTGCTCTATCTAAAATTAACCGCTTGAGAAATATCCCCGGCCTTTAGAAAGCTTGGGGCTAGGACGAAGATGGGTAGCAAAGAACGGTATATAGCAGAAGAGGCAAAGGAGAATTTGCGTCGATTAACGACAATTAATTAAATTTATAATTACTTTTGTAACAATAAAGGAGTTGCTTTCATTCGACGCTAGGTTTTTTTCTATGCATTCTATACGTTGACGTAGTTTATTTCAAACCCCAGCAACTATGAAATTAACTCGCGTTATTACATGCTGGGATCCACATCTTCTGTATTCGAAGAGATATTTTGCAAATTAAGTACGTGTCAAAGAGATATAATAGGTAGTTGCCATTAGCAACGCCAACCTATCTATCAAATTTCAAGCACTAAATATTACAACTTCGTTTAACATTAAACAAAGAACAAAATTGAAATTAAATGTGTCTGCGACGATTTTGAGCTGGATGTACGGTGTCTTACATTTTTAGTTGTCATAAAACACATTTCATTAATATTGAATTTAAATAACCGTTACCTTATGACGAACTATTTCGTCCCGAACACTAAGATTCTTGTTTTAATTATTTTCCACGAAATGTCTTTCGATAAAACTATGACAGAAGTCCTAGTAAGGGTGGGTTTATCAATGTGAAGATAAAAGTGTTAGTTAAGTAACTGACAGATATTGCTAACTGGCGGATAAAATTTAGCAACTACAATGCTTTATCTTGCAGATAACTTCTATTTAACACTCAATAAACGTTTTATTTATCTTACAAATAAAATTCTATCTGCAAGTTAATTTATTTATCCTCACATTGATAAACCCACCCTAAATGAAATAGTTCCGTTAATATCCACCATCTAACAGAAATTCTTTAAGATCCACAGTGGTCGGCGTTATGGATTGTACAGAGATCTGTTTTAGTGATAAAATCGGGCACCACCTCGATATATTTCCTATGAAACGCGCTTTATTCACTTTGATGTGCAAAATTCTTACGGAATACTAACATAAACTTGTTATGTTAGATATTTGAGTTGGAAAAATAGACATGCTCCAGGGCTAAAAGTCTACACAACAATTTTATTCTTTTGATCTGTCACGACATTCAACAGTTTGTTATTTCCTGTTTGCCAAAAGACTCTTATATGCTGTCTATTGTTCCGTACTCCTTTTCAGAAACTATGAAATATGTCTATCTACATTAACTTAAACAAATACGTCACATCACGTAGCGAAGAATACATGAGTCTCTTATGAAATATATAATATGTATACTACATGTTAAAGTACTTACTTAGCTAGCTTATACACTAGCTGAACAGTATACAGAGTGTACATAAAAGAATATAGCAATTTTAGATGTTTAATTGCACTTTAATTAACAGTAACAAAACTCTTGTTAGTGAAAGTGTAACATTTCAAGTTTGTCTTAAATGTTCAATGTGGCCCGTGTATCTCACGGCACACATCTAACATCCAGATTAATTCCTCTCGTACTTTAGCATTAGCATGTCTAGAGTGATAACAGTAACAGCTCTGCAAATTTTTTCTCTCAACCCGACCAGGTTAGCAGACTGTCAACACACGTGAACTTGGTTGTTTACAAAAACCTCAAAACGCATCGCACGGAGTAAGATGTGGTGATCTTCCATGGTGACCAATCCACCGATCAGTGATAACATTCAACCAAAGTTGGTTCATCTTGCTGTTGAGGGAAAATCCAATCTCGAAGCATATACAAATAAGTAAATCGATTGACAGTGTTGACTACTAGGATGAAATGCTGTTTTATTACTGAGCACAACACAATCAAGAAAGTCATCATTTTCCTGTTGCAACATTTCATATGCAGAGTTGTAACGCACAGCGTAGTCAGTAGGCTTTAAGGCCTGCAATTATATGCAAGCAGTAGAAATGTATGTGTACGCCTCTTCTTAAAACAGAATTTCTATACTGCCATAACTACCGTTGCATATTCTAACAGACGCATTCAACAGTAGTAAAAAATAAATTTATATATTATTTTATATAAACGTTGTTTATATAGCATTTTCGTTAAATATCTTTAAATTATATACTAAATGACAACTGAGAGTTGGAATGATACGGTCTTCGTTGTGCGCTATATTGTCAAAGAACGATCTTACGATGTGCTAATACATATGTTTAAAATCCCTTGGACGCCACAGTATATGAACAAATCCCCATGTGAACCCACGATGACGGATGTTACTGATACCGAAATAAAGAAATTGATTCGCCTGACTAGCAAAATGTCGGTTGCAATCGCTCTTAACGTAATAAAGAAAACAGGTACTTACTTTACAGATTTTCTTATAAACTCTTCTGTATACGTTCTCAAGTACGTGCGGTATATGGAGGATTTATAATATTTTAACAATAAATAATAATACAAAATATGTAGATTTATTTGTCACTGAATAAATGAAAATGCAGCAAATAAACGAATGGGGCTGTATTCAATACTGAAGAAAACAAAAAAAGCCGTATTACAATGGATCACTACCACATGAAATGTGGAAGCTCGTTGTAGTATCTTATTCTTCTTCTTCTACTACTTCTTAATTCTTCTTGGGTTCTGGATTCATCATTGCAGCCAGTTACATGAGTGGGGAAAAATAAAAAACCTTGATAGTGCTCACGGCGTCCTTCCGGAACCTATTTTAAAACAATGGTTTGGAGTTCAACATAAAACAGATATTCTTCTAAGCTCTTCTACTCTTGAAAGCAAGTAACTAGAAATGCAGGTTAACTAATGCCTACGATAGTCCACACAAAACATGCGCTAGTCACACTACCGCAATACACTAATTAGTTTCTGGCGGTTAAATTTGAGAGCTCCCTGAGTTGGGCAAAAAGTAAACTGTTCCCATTCATTGCCTTCAGTACCTGTTTATCGACCTACAGTTTATATTTCACTTCGAGCGGAAATTCTGAGCGTTCTACTAAAAGAGCCTGAGTAGCGGTAGATTTCATTGCTCTTATACAAAGTCTCAAGGCCTGATATTGGATTCTATTTAGAGCTTGTTGTCTAGTAAGATTCTGGGGAAAGATTATTGATCCTGTATAATCAATGTGAGATAGGACAATGGCTTTATACAGCATTAATAGTATTAGAGGATCTGATCCCCAGCAAGTTCGCCCCAAGGAACGTATAAACTCAATCCTGAAGTTCATTTGCTAACGGTTGGTTTGATCTCATTAATAAACTTCAATTATTGATCCAACGGAATTCCTAAAAAAGCGTACTTCAGACTGGAATAGGATTACATTCTAAATATCTTTTACAAAGAACTTTTTTTCATAAAATGCATAGGGAAAACACAACCTGCCGATGCCAATACATACTACATCCTGTATATACTATAACAAATGCCTTTACTTAATTTTGACAAGTGTACAATTTCTTAAACATTGAACCTTATTATAAACACTCTTAATATAATCACAAAATGTGTTCAATATCCAAACTAATATCATTTATACTTATGTATCTAGCTAATTTCAATAATCAACTAGCTACTTAGTGATATATTACGTCAACAATAATGTAAGTAGCATTCTAGAAAACCTATCTGATAGATCATCTGCTCTACATAATAAATGTGTTAAATTTTCCGTTTAAAAAGTAACAAATCTTTCTTATATGAAAATAATATTTCAGTAGATACGATTTCATATTTCAAATTCCAGATATATACTGAACAAAGACATCAAACAGAGGGGATGCTTGCCGCTGACGCTGCACTTTCCTAATGATTTCCACATTAGTCTTCCCTACGTGAACAAAAAAGTTCAGGGTTCGCAAAGTTCTCCCCTGCCTTTCGTCACAAACTGATGAAGGACGATAAATTCTAACAGATGAACATCTGTCGCCGAATAGGTGTAAATATAAATCACGGACAACTTACAAAGTAAAAAAAAATGTTTCTCTTACCTCAATGAATTGTCATCGTTATGAATATAAATGGGACGACGCAAAAATCTGATAATAATGACTCGAAATAGCTAAAAACTGAATAACTAAATAAATTGAAATCTCACAGCACAGTAAAATGGCATGATTTGATCCTAGCGGATAGCTTGACACAATTTTGCGTAAAAGAAGGAATCGAGGAAAGATTTACATCTGCAACGATCTCTGTAAAATGGGTTATTAGCAGCATCAATTAAAGTTACAGTACTCACCACAGAGCGTCGTTACTGTGAATTGCTATTTTTGTGTCATATCTCGGAGCAATTACACCCATCACGATAACAAACCAAAACGTAAAGTTGACCTTGGCCAGCAACGAGCGGTTGTCTGAAGGAGATGTAAACAACCTTAATATATTATCAATTGTACTAAAGGTTTCACATCAATAATGATGATTTGTGGTGGAGATGGAGCGCTACTATTATTTACCGACCCTTACAGTTGTGGGATATATGGGCTACTAAAGAAACCAACGAAAGTCGTTATGGGAAGATCAGCTTGAATTTTTAGAGCGGTACCTCTCTATTGCAAATTTTATCTCTTAAAAGGCATATAGATCGCGTGGCTTAATAAGTAACACTTTGTGGTCATATGTTCGTGCTCAGAATTTAGAACATATCTTCTAAAGTTTCAAGGCCTACTTTCTATTTCATCCGCAAAAAAATTAATTCAATTTAATATTTTTATACTATATCACCCCCGACATCAATCTTTGAGTTTCAAAAACGTTACTTCAAAAATGTAGTATTTCATATTAATGACCCAAAACTGAAATCTCTATTAAACCGATCGTAAATTCCTAGGGGGAAAAGGAAACCTTAAAGCCGTACTGTATATTACAAGAAAATGATAAGAAAAAACTTTTCTACGTACTAAAGTGTTTCTCACAGTAGTTGATCACTTAGGGTCGGCGTTCACCATACAGCGTCGACCCTTAAAACTCTGCGGCTGCACTACCCAATCCCTGATTTCATATTTGCAGGGCAACAGACATGGCGGGAGTAGGCTTCGTATATAGGGTGGATACTCGGGCGTAGGCATGGGCATACGCTCTGGTCTCCGACCAGATAACTGTCAGGGTATACGGTGGGTAAGTGAGGCACCGTACGGAACTTACCTTGAGAACTCTGCAGCTGCACTACCCCATCCCTGGTTGCTACACACAGGGAAACGGGCGTGGCAACAAGATTTGGCGAAGATAGTAGGGGAGGACAAAAGTCGGTTCGCCGAGGAGTAGTCCGGCCGTTGGTTGTCTGGTTGGGGAAACCTTTGGTTTCATCCTGAAACAACTCGGTGACTCTGAGACCCTACGGTGTCACTATAGCTGTCGTGGCAACTCGATCGCGGAGGGGCGAAAGAGTTATGCGCTGTTGGCATTTTGGAGTAAGGCTTCGGCCTGCCCGTCCCCGTAGTCAAGGCTTAATTCACGGGAGGGCTGGTTGTACCTCACGTTCAGATTCCGTTTCCCACGCTTGGCCGATAGTTGCTATCCGCAAGGAGGCCTAGGCCCCGTGGGGTTAGATGTGAGGTAGGAGTTCGCAAAAGCGTCCCCAGCGGTGACCCGTCCAACCCGGACAAAGAAACTTGTCTAACATGGGTAGCACGGGGGAAGGGGAGCCCACCGGTTTTCCGGTCCTCTCCGGGAGGAGTAGGTCTCGTTCGGGCATTCCGTAAAACGCCACATACCTAACGGTCGGTTGCCAGCTGGTGCACCCCCAGGAATACCAGTCCCTCCCCTCCCGCCCCATGAGTAGTTGATTACTGTAACTTTCGTTTGTAAAGTGTCACCCACTCTGATTATCACCCGTTTTTATTTTTATGTGAATGAAAAAAAAAAAACAAGATAAGGGTTTGATTATTACAAAAATTCATTAAAACTATACTATACTAATACTTTCACATATTGGCAGACATATGTACATGTACAGTTTACTCCAGAAATAATGTCGTGGGTCTACAGGGGCGATATCAAACTTTCTTCCTTATGGGAAGGAGCTTATGTGTCGTCCGGGGCCGGTCTTACCGAGGCGATCGCTTTTAGAACGGTTGGATAATAAAACAGTCGAAAAATGCTAACGTTTCATTACCTTACCGTAAACTTTGTCATAGCTACAAAAAGATATACAAGAGGTACACACTATTACATATACCGGGTGTTAGTAAATAAGTGCGACAAACTTCAGGTGGTGATTCTGCATGCAAAAATAATGACAGTTTGCTATATAAACGTCCGTCCGCAAATGCTTAGTTTCAAAGTTATACGGTGTTAAAGTTTTTCTTTAAAACTGACGATTTATTTATTGCTCTGAAACCGGTCGATATAGGCAAATGAAATTTGGTGGGTTTTAAGAGATGGTTATTGCGCATTTCTTAACATCCAACCAAGAATTTTATATTCATCATTGGCGTGCATACGGGTAATGATCTTAATTTTTTTAAGAAAAAAATGGTACGCCACTGAGATATTTCAAATTAAAAATCATTTTTCCATTTGCCATTCAATTTGTGATAAAAAACCTCTCTTGCCTTTTTTTCGTGTGAGGCGCCGTTTTTATGCAAAAAAATAAAACATCTTAACGTGTATTTTTCATTTCTTTAATACATTATCTAGTAGGCTACTGTCGACATTCAATATCAATGCATTGTTAAATATAAATATTTTAACGAAGTGTCAAAATAGCAACTCATTATTATTAAACTTTTAGTTAGCTATAAAATTATTGTTAATAATTTTTTCTTTTACAATAATGCAATTTTTCCCAAAAATAGTAATTAATTTTTCTTTTATTGAAAATAAATAACTCTGAAACTAAGGATTTGCGGACGGACGTTTATATAGCAAACTGTCATTATTTTTGCATGCAGAATCACCCCCTGAAGTTTGTCGCACTTATTTACTAACACCCTGTACATATACATCGCAAATGATTTAAAAAACAAATCAATCCTTTTACCTACATATGTATGTAACAAACTTACATATGTACATATAACTGAAGAATTAATTTCATTTGACATAACAACTGCTTAATAATTAACGGTAGCAATTGTTTACTATATTTTATTCATCTCTTAAATTTTTGGAATATAAGCATTTATACGTCAATAACAATAAGTATCCTTTTCACTGCACTTTTAAATACTCGTAAGGGTATTTATTTTAGGGTTGCCATTCGTCCCGATACGTCGGGACATGTCACCGTTATTAACAGTGGTGTCCCGACAAGGCATAAAATGTCCCGACAAACATATTCGAGCGCAGAGCTATAAGTTTTTAAAAATTGATGGCAACTAACTTTAGAGATCTGTTTTACTGATCGACTGGTAGCGATCGGAAACTTGAGTTGAGTGAGGGAGGGATGGAGAGCGGCACCGCACAGTGGTTCCACATTGAAAAAAATGTTCAAAACCGACTACACCCTATATTTCTTCACCGATTTCCAATTTTTTTTTCACATACTCGAGAGATACTATACAACAATCGCTCTTTGCCCGTTTTTCGATATCCTTCTCTAAAAATTAGCGACATTACCTCAAATGTTGAAAAATCATATTTTGTGCTTATAATACGATGATTGTTTGATAAAAAAATTTAAATGATAATAATAATGACTGGAAAAATTGTAAATGTCCCGACGGGGCCTTGGGGATTTATGGCAATCCTAATCTATTTAGTTTCAAGCTAATGCGTTTTAAATAACAAAAACTAAAATGGAAAGTGGTATTATTGTAGTAGTAATAAATTTTGTAAAATGTGTGTGTAATTAATAGCTCCTTAACGTAACAACAAGAACCTATCGAATGACCATTATTCGAAGAAATATAATTACATAGATAATGGCTCTTAATACTTTTAAGTTTTACCCCTAATTTTATCGATTGATGGGTGCATTTATTTAATAAGATGAAATGCAATTCAGGGAAATCCAGCTAATATCTATGGGATAGAAATACAGTGGACGCCGCTTAATGTGATCGGTTTGGGACGAAACTATTTTGATAACAATATCGAATGATAACAGTATACGATAAATAAAAACAAGCATAAATATATCTTTATAAAAGGTTTTTTGAAAACAAACAAGCACAATGAAAGACAAAATCTCGAAAATGTTTTAACACTTCCTCAACGACTAAATTTTCGAATACACGCATGTAGGTAACATAACGTATAAATCATTTTAAGAATCGCATGCATGCCTCAACCGTTGTTCGCACTGTAGAACAATGGTAACGATAATACACGTCGGCACCTTTGATGTCCGTGCGGTTACTTTGAATATCCTCGGACAAATTGAAGTACGAAAACGAAAAAAAAATGACTATTCAAAATTGTCATATTGCACATACATAGGTATCAGTTTATACTGACTATTAGATTTTGGAGACTTCAAAGAAATTTCTTTGCATAAAATATTTTGAACTTAGAACGAACGAAAAGCCATTTCGCTTCAATTTAATATTACTAACTTGAAAGTAAAACTAATAGTGAATGAAACGTAAAAAAAGAATTTCGTTTTTAGAGATAAAATTATAGATTACAAAATAATAATAAAAGCAAAATAAAAATAAGAAACCGAAGTTTCAAAAATATCTCAGGAAGGAATAAGTTTTTTATTTCATTTATTTCTAGTTAAAAAGTAACCTATTTATGTAAGTAATTTATTTATTCGATGTTGAAGAACGCTCGATAATTTAGTGTAGATGATCGGAATTAAAAACGGCCAAGAATTTGAGCAAGATTTTTATTGGATAATTGTTTCAATAATGTTCTCAAAAACATTGAACTGAAACCTTATTTCACCGTTACATATGTAGATGATTCATTTTTGATAACAGACAAAAATACTGTTGAATTATTATTCCATCAATTCAATAATGCACATGAAAGACTGACTTTCACCGTAGAAAAAGGAGTTGACAATCAGATACCTTTTTTGGATGTTCTCATCATTAATGATAATGGCTCCATTATCACTGACTTATACAAAAAACCTAGTAATTGAGATAGAATCCTTAATTATGGTTCACAACATCCCCTTTATCAAAAAATCAATATTATCAATAACCAGAAACATCGAATTCTAGCACTTTCAAACCCAAGATTTCATAATAAAAATCTATTAGAATTGAAAACAAAATTGAAACATAACAATTATAATATAATATTATAATATAATATTATTATTATTATTTCTTTGCACCCCAATTAATTCCTCAACTACTGTTACCCCTAATAATAATAATAACTTGGTTTCCAGATATAAATTAGTATACATTCCCATGTTATCACGTATGTTGAATAGAATATTACAGAATAATCGTCTCCAGATTGTGTCCTACAACAATAATACTCTTCAAAAACTCAACATTTTCACTAATCTCAAAGACAAGATAGAGAGTATAGACACACGTAATGTAGTCTATAAAATAACATGCAATAATTGTGACTTATGTCATGTAGGCCAAAATAGTCAGACTTTTAAGAAAAGAATAAAACAACATCAATATGACGTATCCACAGGCTCAAAAAATACAGGGTTAGCTGTTCATTGTTTAGACACAGGTCATAAGTTTGATTTCACCAAACCAATCATACTTGACGTCGAACCCAACTTACAAAAAAGACTTTTGTCGGAAATTTTACATATTAAATCCAATAAGACTTGTAATTTTAAAATTGACACTTCTAGTTTTGACAATACATACAGTGTTTTCTTATATTATAATAGATTTCGCTAATTGATTTTGGGAAAACGTTACTTTACTATATCGATAGTTTAGTTATTAATTACTGTATACATACGCACATGTTTGACGACACACACTCTCACATTATTTTATTTTATACCTTGTTTTTACTGTTTTTATTATTCAGCAAAAAAAAATTTAACGCTATTCGCACATATATACTTTAGTTTATATTCATTCCCGCTCTGTCCGTCTATACGTGAGTTTTTAAATCCTATAATTTGTACATTGTTGTTTAGAAATCACACATGTTATTATCACCATGCTTTTGGTTATTATTAATTTTAAAAGTGACTTGGTTTACCAAAATGTGTATGACAAGTATGTAACGTCTTAAATAATTTAATGTATATCTTTTTAATTATCACATATTTCTAGCTTGAAAAAGACGACGGATGTCGTCGAAACGTCGTTGCGAAATACCATACATGGTAATTATCCAATAAAAATCTTGCTCAAATTCTTGGCCGTTTTTAATTCCGATCATCTATACTCATTTATTTATGTATTTTTACTAGTTACCTACATTTTAAATATTGAATACTTAATAAGATTCACCTGAAATGTGAGCGATTATTATACAAGTTATTCTGAAATAGTACTACTAGATACTATTTATGGAATTTGCTATTGCATTGTGAGATAATTTTATCGTTTTCTTAGATCAACCGATTTTTTTTACATATTATTATAAGCATATATACAATTTTGTCTTTATTACAGTTGCTTGTATCCGTGTTAAAACTAACGAATACACACATATATGTATATTTTCATGCATACATTTCATTGCAGTTTAAACTAAGTTAATTATTATAAGCATATAGGCATATTCCTAAAATAAACGATTGCAATATACTATTACTGTGTATGCATTCACGCTTTCAATTTCTATAAACTCGCAATAACTCGCGGGCAGGTATACAAATATATCTAAGTAAATATGCTAATACAAGCGATTTATTTCCGAGAGCGGAAAATATTTGATATAAGCCACACCCATAACGAAGCCCCTGTAGACCCACGACATTAATTCTGGAATAAACTGTACATACACATCAATATCAGGTCTTTATAAAATATTAGTACCTTATAACTCTTAAAAATTACACTTTGATTAATTATTTTATAGTAGTTATATTTTCAGCTTCCGATGGAGAGTTACCCATATCACCACTTTTGGGAGTGGTTATTGGAGCAGCATTCACCGTTATCATAACTGTGATGCTCATCATCATCAGAGTCAGAAAAAATCAAGAACAACCTGAAGGTGCCTTGGAACAAAAGTTCTTGGTGGATCAAATCAGCATACGCTATCGTCCACTAAACCGTTGTTAAGAAGTGCTTCACCAAGAGATAATACCGATGAACGAGACCCAGATGTAATTCCGGCGAAATACGGTAAACTTTTAACTATTTGTAGCTAGTCTTTAATGCACTAGTTGTACTATCTCACAAAAGTTAATGCAAAGTGGAGGAATCCGTATCTAAACATATTGCTTTATGACATTTGATAAAACTAGGTTTGGATAACTTTTCTTGAAGAAAAACTATATACTTATTCATAAAATCGTTTAGTTCTTATTAGATAGAAGGAATATATAGAAACAATGTACTTTCTACACTTTACGTTTAAGTGAAACCTTTCGTCTTATTCTACACTAACTGTCTGATCGCTTAAAGATAATACTGAGCTACCACATTGGCAGACTTCATCACACAAATTCGAGTCAACAAATCCTTACTAATCATCCAAGATACATTATCTTTGTTTTGTGTTTTGTTTTCATTTCTGATATTGATCCTGCGCCGTATTTTATTTGATATTTTTTAGTACTACTAATTGCCATTTCTATTTTGTTTCTCGGTATATATATTATTTATTATATTTTTTATTTTATTTTTTTCTCAAACCAATCAACAAAATATGGTCCCTATCTATTTACTAATCTAATGACCCACTAGTGTAATGCTCACTTTAAAGATTTGGTTATATTGCAATCTGGATGTCAAGATTTCATTTGTTTCAATAGGACGCATATTAAATCGTTAAATTCTTTTTGCGAAAATTGTTATCTTCATATTCACCTTGATTAACCGCTTTACTTTAAACTTTAATATCTGTATCCACAACAGTAGCTAGCGTATGTCAGCACTTGATTGTCCTGAAGAAGTTCGCATACCCGAACGAAAATTCGACAGATTTAATAAAGAACTTGCTCATCTTGCCTAACATTATTTAGAGTATCAAGCGCTAATACTTTACTAGTTACTTAACTAAACATGTTAATAAATAAAGGCGCTTCATTATTGCATAGTATTGTACAATCATGTGTTTTAAACAACAACGGATTTTGAACATTTAAAATATTTTTTATTAATATGAAAATAATGAAAAAGTGACGTGATTCACGTCTAGAATTTGATACATTTATTTTGTAGAATATTTTCTAAAACGCTTTACGATAGATAGACTCTTACTTAGTCTAATAGCTTAGATCAAACATGGAACTGCGTTCACAATTTTTTGATCTACTGTGTATACATTCCAATTTTCCTGTCTACTATTAAAAACATACACACATAAGAGCAGGACATACTTATCGATTCGAACTGCAAAAGAATATCTATGGAGTTCCTATTCTTTATTATTATTTTAGGTTCTCCTGACGGAGAGAGCGATAGACAAATTGGAAAAGTGAGCGGTCCCCAGAGCACCTCACTAAGTAAGCTGCCAACGTCGCCCAGTTATTCGCAGACCGGCTTGCCCACCTCGCAATGGGTCAGTCCAGCCGCCGCGCCCGTTATGGATTCCTTGGTAATCATGTTATCAATTTTTTTTTGGTTCAGTACGTTTAAGATGTCAATAAGGTTTTTGCACGGTTTCCATCTACATTATCGATAAACCAAAATTATTTGACAAAATTCAGTTTCAGTGTTTACTACGAAAGTGCTTCCTTTATGAATTCTATTATTAGAATATTCAACAATTAACTCACGCATGAAGAGTAATAATTACTTCTATCCCCCTACATTAAGTGTTGTCATTAACGACACCTTTATTAAATGTTACCATTTAATAAAGTAAATGTAACGTTAATTAGTAGACGTTGATTCATCAGAACGCGTGACAGGAAAATGAAAATTAATTTTCCTCTTAGAAAATTTAATGTGATTAAGTTTTGCAATCAATACATTCGACTTTATCAATACCACTTCTAAAGTTGGAAAGATTATCAAAGGTACTTCATAGTATGCGTTACAGATATTAGTTTATGTATTTAAATGGTTTCATGGTTTAATACATTTTCAAACTTATAGTGAAAATCCCGCTATCTACCAGACAATCCATGATAGCTCGTTGATGTACTAACTTTATCAAATTAAATGCGAATTTTTCAGCGGAGAATTTTTATTTACTAAATAAAGGCTTTGCTTTAAAGCAAATTTTATCACCCTGCAGTTTCTTTAAAACAGAAACATTTTTTTACAGAAATGAGGTTTGCTTTATAGCAAAGCCTTTATTTATTAAATGGAACTTCCAGGTTGAAAATTCGCATTAAATTTGAAAAAGCTAATACGTACAGGTCGACTAGAATCCCGTTGCAGCACTCAGCTGTGATTGGCGCACTGATGTAAGAGGCGGATCTAATGGCTCATGCGTTGGGGGTATATAAACCGAGAACGCTCATTCACAGATCGATGCCATCGGTGACTGGGGATCTAGGTGGAAACTCAAGTTAAACGAGAGCAAATGTGTCGCCATTTGATTCACAAGAAAACGACGTTTGCCACATGATAACATCTTCGTTGGCGAATTCCGTCTACCTTGGAGTGAGTCGGTTGTGTACTGGGCGTCACTTTGGACCAACGCCTAACATTTAACCAGCATGTCAATGGTGCTGTCAACAAGTTTCTAGCGGCCCGCTCCGCACTGCTGCCTCTTCTATGCAGAAAAAGCACGTTGTCGCTTAACAAAAGTTTTGCTATATACATCCTTTTTGCGACCCGTTATCACATACGGCGCGTTGTCTTGGTCCAGTCTGGCAAAAACCCACCTCAATCGGCTCGAAGTCCTGCAAAACAAAATCCTAAGAATGATCACAGCAGCGCCCTGGTTTGTCAGGAATGTACAGTTGCGCACGGACCTTGATGTCCCCTCCATCAAGGACTACCTGACCGCACTTTCAAGCAAGACGCTCGATAGGGCTACTTCCTCTGACCATCCGCTGATTGAACATCTGGTCAGGCTGGACCCGGATCGTCCTCCTCCCAAAGTTAAAGTTAGAAGAGTGCTAAGCATAGCGAATGATTAGAGCTTTCACAATTGATGAGATCACTGCCGCGGTATTCTGATCGACCTGTAACTGACGATTAGTCGAAAAACAGACTGATGCATAGTTCAAATGTGGCCACATTATGAATTTGCAATATGCACCGTAAACGAAAAGAAGAATGTTTGTTTGAATATTATACAAGTATTTCTGAAAATTTTAATACTATTATAAATTGGCACACTGATCGTTACTCTACAGACAAATAAAGAAGATAAAAAATAAACAAAGCTTAAACAGTTGCACAATCTCAAGATCATTGCTACTGCTGTAGCTTAAGGGGCTATTATCAGTTGTTGGTGGGAAATTTGAAATTGCGTTATTTTTACTTGCAATAATTTTTGTGAAGAATGATTATAAACAAAAAATTATTACTGGAATATTAACATTTAAGTATAAATTGGTGGACGAATAGTAAGTGACAGAAATTACGTGTTTAATAAAAAAGAATTTTTTTTATTTTTTAAAGTAAAGTATTTCAAGAGTTATAAACTTATTCGTCCACTAAATATGAACGGGAATAAGCATGGTGTACATTATAAAAAGAAATATAATGCTAAATAAAAAAGAGTATTGCAAGAAACGTATCCGGTAGTAAAACAGATAACTGTAGACGTTCCAAATGGTTTGGCACCTTTCTAAAAGAGGGGCACATCATCGCCGCAATTACTGCTATTTGAATTTACTTTATATTCCTTTCTACGTGCTTATACCCCTTTCACGACATGTCTCTACGTCACGATCTTGCTATCTCATTTTGTATATTGCTGTCTTTCATCTCGCAGTATGATCGACAACTGGTACTATTAGCTCCCTCTGTTATCCAATTTATTTGTAATGACAGCCGATGTTAGTATAAGATGTGCTCGCTAAGAGTGAAAAGAGACCCTTAACCCTAGTGTTAGAATATAACATTGCCTAAAAACTAGATACAATAAATAGCAATGAAGAAAACTATAAAAATAATAATAATGGCGTGGGTGCTTGCAAATTTCTCTATAGGTTTTAATTTAATTGACATATGACATCTGACTGCCTGAAATGTCAAATTCCTAGTGTTTCAAATGTTTGTAAAGTGTACATTAAGAAAAGAGCCAAATTATAAACTGATATTATGCTAATTGAACGGTACCCCTCACACCTACTAAAGGTTCACTGCGGATAAACCAGTTATACAGCATTGAGTACGAACATACGTTTCACATTCTCCACCAGAAACATTTGGAATCACAACAAAGCAGTTATCTCTATTTTTCTTTTGGTTGCTCACTTGCTCTTGCTATTTAAAACACAGAATTGAAGTTTATCGACCACTGTACAGGGTGTAACAATAGTGCAATATTCTTCCATATCTCCATTTTTATGCAAACTACATCAAATATTTAAATACAAAAGTTGTTTAGTTTTACGATATTTATAACATAAAATTATTCTACGATATACAGTGTGTTTAGTTTGCCCGTAACCATCAGTATCATTACATTTTTAAATGGAATACCCTATATATGATCACATTTTTGAATTGCCTATAGAATTTTAATGCAACATTATACAGGATCATATTCAATTATTTTCATTAGTTTACAAGATATTGACATTTGGTTGAAAATTTTGACATTTTACTTTCTTCAGAGAAATGCCATTATTTCGGTAACGGAAAAATGGAACATTATGAAACTTAACATAACGTTAGAAGCATCTCCTATGATGACAGCAAAACAGATGTAGACTTAAATACGTTATACAGAGTGTTCTAGAAATCAGTGTCTTTTTGAAACAATTGAAATGCGAAAATTTTCATTTTTTCAAATTGAAACACTATAGTTTTATGGGTTAGTTGAAAGCGAAATTTAATTATCTATTAGTTTGAATAAAGCATGTATGTAGTTAAAATTAATTCACGGATTTTACGCCAACACAAATTTCATGGCTACTGTATACATTATTTGGGAATGACTGAAATTCGTCTCAACTTTTACCGGTGGATGTTAAATAAAGAACGGAAAGAACCAGCTTTTCATAATTTTACGTTAGGTAATAGACACAATTTTTTATATCATGACCGCGAAAATCTTCATTTTATAACTGTGGATTATCAACATCGTTGGTCTTTGAATGTATGGAGAGGAATAATACGAAACCGGTTACTTGGTCCATATTTCTTTAATGGTACAGTCAGCGGGGCAAATTATCTAGCATTCCTAAAGAATGAAGCCCCAACAACACGAGAGAGAAACTTTCTTTTGAAGAGCACACCTACTTAACAACACACAGAAATGAGAAATAATATGTAATATCTCTAAAACCATTAATTTTAACTACATACATGCTTGATTCAAACTAATAGATAATTAAATTTCGCTTTCAACTAACCCATAAAAATATAGTGTTTCAATTTGAAAAAATGAAGATTTTCGAATTTCAATTGTTTCAAAAAGACACTGATTTCTAGAACACTCTATATAATGTATTTCAGTCTACATCTGTTTATTGTCATCATAGGAGATACTTCTAACGGTATGTTAAGTTTCATAATGTTACATTTTTCCGTTACCAAAATAATGGCATTTTTCTGAAAAGAGCAAAATGTCAACATTTTCAAACAAATGTCAATATCTTGTAAACTAATGAAAATAATTGAATATGTTCCTGTATAAGATTGCATTAAAATTCCATAGGCAATTCAAAAATGTGATCATATATAGGGTATTCCTTTTAAAAATATAAAGATACTGATGGTTACGGGCAAACTAAACACACTGTATATCGTAGAATAATTTTACGTTATAAATTTCGTAAAACTAAACAATTTTTGTATTTAAATATTTGATGTATTTTGCATAAAAATTGAGATATGGAAGAAAGATACAAACGTAAAACAACAAACCCTGTATTTAGGTTGAAAGAATCCCTCAATTTTCATATATGCGGCTGGGTTTGTCTTATCTATTCAATCTAATATTGTTATTATAAAATTGTGTGACTAGCATTATCATTTCTTTGTTGCAATAGCTTTGTATATCTCATAATTTCGAATATGTTCATAATATATATATAAATGAGAATTTTGTCCATGTTTGCGAACTAACTTTTCACTTCGACATTCAGTTTTACGGTGTTAATACGTACAGTGGCCAGCTTTTAAATCGACACCACCGCAAGCTAACGTGGACCTTATCGACACTAGACGAAAATTAGTTGCGCTGACATATGTATAATCTGTGCGTGCTGCTCATCGCGTACCTGTCTCATTCTTCTATCGACAATTATATTGAACAGTTCAGAAACTCTCCGAACAAGATACAACGCACGCATACATTGAAGTGACGTTAGTTAAGTAGTGCATTCATCGCGTAGTCATAGCCGGTATACTTTTAATTGAACGCAATCAAATGCAATATAAAATGTTATCCTTGGTGTGTGAGTTTGTACGATTTAAGGATGTAACAAGACATAAAAAATATTTTGTAACCAGCCCCTTTGAATAAGTTGTTATGATGTATAACATTTAGTGTATTTTCATCTCCTAAAAAAATATCACATAATTTAAACACATTAGAAAGCAAAAATATAAAAGATTTATGGTCATTTGCGCCATATTGGCCTACCTGATATTAAAATTCGGTAAGAATTGGCAATTTATATGCAGTTTAACGGAAAGTACAAGTTTTACTGAGTTCAAAACGGCCCCCCATTTTTTGAGGAAATCAGTCTAAGATACCTAAAAATCGATCTAAAGAGTGCTATTTCTAGGTTATGTTTCGCTTGTGTTTTGACATTTCTGCAAGGCAATTTTAAAAAAACGTCGTTCAAGAATATATTTATGTAAAAACAATAATCATTTTTTATTTAACAGTATCTTTTAATACAATTAATAAATATATTTCAGTAACTAAAAAACATTTCTTCTTTTGTGTTTTATTAAATTTACACAGTGAAATTTAATGTTAATGCATATAAATTTATTTTTAAAACAATTATTTACGTGTCATACACAATAATTAAATGAGTAAGTTAATATTAAGAAGAAAATTATGAATATTTAGATACTATTTTGACTAAATTTGAAAATATTTTAAATATTAGATTTAACATCTTGTCAAACGTCTCTTAAATGTTATTAACTGCAATTAAAACTAAACTAATTATTTAGATACCTACGTTCCTATTTTATATATGTATTTGCACTGAAATTAATAAAATACAAGAGCAGATATGTTTTTTAGTTACTGAAATCTATCTAATTGTATTAAAAATACTACAAAATGTAAATCATTATTCTTTTATTCCCGAACGATGTTTTAAAATCACCGCTCGATATTTCGTAATTCTGACTGGATGTCAACTAAAAATCTTCGCAGAAATGTCAAAACACTAGTGAAGCATAACCTAGAAATAGCACTTTTTAGATCGATTTTTAGCTATCTTAGACTGATCTCCGCAAAAAAATGGGGCGCCGTTTTGAACTCAGTAAAACGTGTACTTTCCGTTAAACTGCATATAAATTGCCAATTCAGTGGTCGACATACAGAAGTTTAGCCTAAAATTCATTTCCAGTGTTTGTTAAAATCTCATATCGGTTACCATAAACCACCATCTTTTCTGACTTCATAATTTATTGTAAAATTTATTATAAAATTTAAAATACGATTAAGTAGGTAATATGCTTATTCTCGATTATTTTCATTGTATCATACAGCGTGTTATCACAATAACTGTCAAAGTTATATTATGAACATTAGATGAACCATCTCATTGCCGTTTCTGGAAACTCCGGATTAAAATGTATTAGTTCAAAAGTTTCAACTCCACAATAATATATAAATCTTTTAATGGTTTCTTTAATCCATAACAGGTGGGAATCACATTTCTATATGCACTATGCTAATATATTGCAGAAATAGTAACATTTTGGATTTGATTGTAAAATAAAATTCGTCGGCAATAATTCACTCACGATTTATAAAATAAGTATAAAAAATCATTGAACAGTTTTTTTGTTAAGATGCATAAAATACAGGAGCAATCTTAGATTAAATAATTCCCTATATGTTTTTTTTTTTTCTTTATTAATAACAAAATACTCCTGCGAATAATTAAAATTTGTCCTATCTAAGCATATGTATTTCGTGGCATATATAATTATATCGTTTTGCTACTACAAATAGCGCCGTAAGGGTTTCGTTTTATACTTATACACTGAGCACGGTGTCGATTATGCTGCTGTCCACTGTACATACATTTCGTGTTTTATATCGCTTGCAGTCTACTCTGTTCTTCCATCATTCCATTGCACCCCTGTTAACTAGAATTTATTAGTAGATTTTGTGAAATCAATAAAAAATTATTTATTTAATTGAATTTATTATTTATTTTATTTATTTATTAAATTTAATATTTTACATTGGAAAATATAAGCAACCCAATAGGTCGCGGCCACCTCTTAAACATGTGTTTTGTGCTTATTGGATACGATATTTAGTTACATAATCCAAACAAGGATATCAAAACAAAAATTAAGTGACATCACATAATATTAAACAATTTAACCCACTGAACACCAAACTAGTTTTAACTAAAACACCGGCGCGTTTCAACAGCAATGCTGTCATTATCAAGGCGATAATAAAACTAAATTAAAATAAAATCTACAAAAACAGGTAACCTAAATGTTATGCACGGTCAATCCGATACGCATCATTAATTTCCGATTAACGAAAACAATGACGAATGCGGTGTAGGGCCATTGTCACAATTCATTACACATGACTTATTTTTATATATTTCTAAACTTTCGAAAACATTTAGAAACTTACAATTCTTACTTACAAATCTAAGATGAGCCATATGCTCTTTGAATCTAGTTGAGACTGCTCTCCTGGTTTGCCCAATATATTTTTGATTACAATCTTTACAATTGATTTCGTAAATACCTGACTTTTCTAGAGGTTGTATTTTATCTTTAGGGTTACCGATGAGACTTCGTAAACTAGTCCCAGAACTGTAAACTATTCTGAGATCTAGCTCTTTGAAGATTTTACTCAAACCTTTAGTGATAAAGGGAGCGTAAGGGAGGGTCACAACGGGTGAAGCTTTAACATCCTCTCGAAAAGTCTTAGATTCTTTCACAGTTTTCTTATAATTAAACTTCCTAATTAACTTATAGATATGCTGAGGCTGGAAACCATTACACTTGGCCGCATCTTTTATAATTTTAAGCTCTTTCTCATACCTCGCCTTGTTCAAGGGAAAAGTGAGAAGTCTGTGGACCAAAAAATTCAGGCTTGCCATTTTGTGTTGAACACAATGATGGGAGTCTGAAGGAATGTAGCGAAGTGTACTGGTTTCCTTTCTATACACGTCAAACTCTAATCTCTATTGTTATTTCTAATTACTAAAGTATCTAGAAAGGGTAGCTGACCGTTTTCTTCTCTTTCACAAGTGAACTTTATGGTTCGAACCGATTATTTAATCTATTGAGAAAATCGTCAATATTACATTTTTTAGTGTCAAATATAGCGAAAATATCATCCACATACCTCAACCAAACCCTAGGAAAGTATTCGCTCTCAGATTCTAAGTCCTTTTCAAAACGGCTCATGAAAAGGTTAGCCAAAAAGGGCGACAAGGAGTTGCCCATTGCCGTTCCTTCCAGCTGTTCATAAAAACCCCCGTTGAATTGAAAAATGTTCTGTTTCATACAGATATCAGTTAAGCGAATATATTCGATTAGATTCAAAGAGCATATGGCTCATCTTAGATTTAATAGAATTGAGAAATCGAGCGTTGCCCAACACATTTTTGAAACAGATCACAACATCGATCATACGAATGTTAAATTAATTAGACAAATAAACAATTGTAAGTTTCTAAATGTTTTCGAAAGTTTAGAAATATATAAAAATAAGTCATGTGTAATGAATTGTGACAATGGCCCTATACCGTATTCGTCATTGTTTTCGTTAATCGGAAATTAATGATGCGTATCGGATTGACCGTGCATAACATTTAGGTTACCTGTTTTTGTAGATTTTATTTTAATTTAGTTTTATTATCGCCTTGATAATGACAGCATTGCTGTTGAAACGCGTCGGTGTTTTAGTTAAAACTAGTTTGGTGTTCAGTGGGTTAAATTGTTTAGTGTTCTACTTCTGCACCAAGAGATCCAGTGAAGAACTTCATCACATAATATCTTTTTCACATTCTTATTCAGAATTTTCATAAATAAGTACAATTTTTGAGATTCCCATAAGCCACTTTTATATAATTTCCAATTTCAAATTTTCTGCTTTCATAGCAACCAGAATTCTGAAATTATTTATTATTAAATTAATCGAATTGCTCAAAACATTCCACCATTCATCGCTGGCAGATGAGTAGTTGATACTTGGTTAAATTCAATTTAAACGAATGCATAACTCAATTGCGATAAATGGCTATTAAATCCTAACTAATTTTTTCAACAGCATTGTGCTAATTAGCATACTTGAGGGAATAATAAAACTACATATCATCATATTGATAACTGTTACATGACTTATATTAATTAGAATAGATAAAGTATACAGGTTGGACAACACACATACTAGGCATTGTAAATAGCATCACATGCAATGGTGAAATACATGGTGCGTTAGAATGACGGAGATGGCGATACGAGATAGATGTACGGTGTTGCCAAAGTGGAATTATTGCATCCTCTATTCTCATATCTGTGACATGCTGACAATTTGCATATATCAAATTATTTTCTCCTAATGGATAAATAGCATTAATACGCTGAAGTTGAAAGATGTTACATTTAAAAATAAAATTATTGACAAAGTCATAGGTCGTCTGTTTAATTATTAGATAGAAACATTTTCTGGAACCTCTTCCAATTTATATATTATGTTCATATATATTTATATATTATATTCATTCATTTGTTCAAATGGAATTTGATGTAATAAATCCAGCACACATATTTCTAATGTAAGGACATCTCTAATTTACATTCACAATGGATAATCTTTGACATTATGTTTAATAACTGATGAAATTGAATACATGCTATCCTACAAAATTTTTATTTTGAAACATTCTATAATTGTCACAGATACAATACACCGCAAACTTCTACATATACAGGGTGAGGCATTAGTGCGTCAAAGCTCAATATATCCCTTACTATTGAACATATCAAAATACTTTATGTACAAGAATCATAGACAGTCTTAAGCTACACATTTTAAAATTAATTTCTTATATACAGGGTGTTTCATATCGCTAGGGTGAACCAAACATACATTTTCTTAAATGGAACACACTATATATTATTTCAAATTTGGATTAAGCCCATCTTCCTCGTTCTTTCAATATAAGGTTTCATTGAGTTATACCGAGTATTTCAGAAGTTATGGTCAATTTTGTGTGAAAATCGTTGCGTATTTAACGTCCTGTGTATTCCATACGAAACAGCTTGAAATTATTTTTTTACTGGAATAACTTTTTTATACTGTTACACTTTTATAACGAAGTGGTGTTTTCTCAATATTACGAAAACTGTGTACAGGGCGATTCAAAACACAAATGCATTATTTTCTAATTTTTTTTTTAATGGAATACGCTGTATTTTATATTAAGAAAGGGAAGAATACTTGATATACTTTCATTTTCATTAACTATTCCCTATATCTAAAATGGTTAGTTTCTGAGATATTTAATAATTTTTAATGATATGTGAGCATTTTGGCAATAATTGGCATATAATACATTAACCATGAAAAAGTGACATTAGAAAAGTCTGAATCATATTATTTATCAGTTAATCAACTAGTTCTATTTGTTAGTATAGTTTGTTAGATTTTGCAAATTTAATTACTCTTCAAAATGAATTTTTCTGTTGAGGAATTGACAGACATGATATGGGTAACTAGGAAAGTGCATGAAAAATTGCTGGAAAGGTTAATGGATCGCTTTACTTGGACAGGTTCTGTAATATATGAAAAACGTGAAAGTGCGAAAACTGTTCTTACCGAGGAAAAAGAATTCAATGTGGTTCTTGCAGTTACGAACAATCCACATATTAGTACCATAGAAATCTCGCGGCAACAAGATATTAGTCAAAAGGCTGTCCGAAGAACACTCTGTAAAAATAAATTACATCCATATCGTATGCGATTGCATCAAAAGTTACTCGACGATGACTTAGCCCGTAGAGTTGCTTTTTGCGAATGGGCTCAACAACAAATCCGCAACCAAAGAGATTTCTTTAATTTTGTTCCTTTTGGAGACGAAGACATTTCATAAAAATGGAAATATGAATCACCATAATTTTCATAATTATGCTACAAGTAATCGCTGGTTTGTAGAAACTCATAGTCAAAATAGGTGGTCTTTGAATGTTTGGGATGGAATAATTGGAGACTACGTAATTGGACCACATTTTATTACAGGCCGAGTGAATGATCAGATTTATTTAGAGCTTTTAGAATATCATTTACCATTATTGCTAAAAAATGTTCCCCTAACTATTCGTCAAAATATGTGGTATTTACATGACGGAGACTCCGGTACATCACACTAGACCGATTTATAATTATTTAAATACACATTTTCCTGCAAGGTGGATAGGAAGAGGAGGACCAACTACATGGCCAGCCCGATCCCCAGGGCTAACTAAAATTGACTTTTTCATGTGGGGTTATGTAAAAGACTTTGTGTATAAAACACCGGCAACTACGCAAGGTGATATCAAGAATAGAATAAGACCAGCGTTCCATAGCATTAATATAGAAATGTTGAGAAATGTAAGTCGATCATTCGAAAGACGGCTGCAATGTTGTATTGATGTTTTTGGAGGACATTTTGAGCATTTATTGTGAACCTTGTTGTATTTAAACTTTGGCTAAAATGGTAAAATATTAATTATCGGTATAAGTTTTTTATTTTGTAGTTAAATTTGATAAGATTATTGTAATTAATGATTTAGCATTTTTCTAATGTCACTTTTTCATGGCTAATGTACGTATTATATTCCAATTATTGCCAAAATGCTCACATTTTTTTTTAAAAATCATTAAATATCTCAGAAACTAACCATTTTAGATATAGGGAATAGTTAATGAAAATGAAAGTATATCAAGTATTCTTCCCTTTCTTAATATAAAATACAGGTGTTCCATTAAAAAAAATTAGAAAATAATGCATTTGTGTTTTGAATCACTCTGTACACAGTTTTCGTAATATTGGGAAAACACCACTTCGTTATAAAAGTGTAACAGTATAAAAAAGTTATTCCAGTAAAAAAATAATTTCAAGCTGTTTCGTATGGAATACACAGGACGTTAAATACGCAACGATTTTCACACAAAATTGACCATAACTTCTGAAATACTCGGTATAACTCAATGAAACCCTATATTGAAAGAACGAGGAAGATGGGCTTAATCCAAATTTGAAATAATATATAGTATGTTCCGTTTAAGAAAATGTATGTTTGGTTCACCCTAGCGATATGAAACACCCTGTATATATGAAATTAATTTTAAAATGTGTAGCTTAAGACTGTCTATGATTCTTGTACATAAAGTTTTTTGATATCTTCAATATTAAGGGATATATTGAGCTTTGACGCACTAATGCCTCACCCTGTATGTACAATTATAAAAGTGAAAAAGATTTTAAACCGCATCGGTTCTTCACTACCGCACAACAAAAACACACGCTCTGCATCTTAACTTCTAAAACAGTGATAAAGAGATACAACGAAGTGGTATTTGAGGAAGTCGAACATGCCCATTATACAGAATACTATACATAGACAACGACAAATACCATTAGTCTAAAAATATTGATATGGTATTTCTTGATACTGCAAAACTTACACAACCCTCAATAAGTTCTTCCGCATTTATTGAATAAACCTATATTATATATAGTTAACGAAAAATTATAAGAAAACTTACAAAAACTGACGAAAATTCACAACACCAAATTTAATATGCTTTATACCATACTGAATTAAAATACTTTTTAATGAGAAACTGGATTCCTATGCCGCTTCCAATATTACAATATACGTAACAATTATGAAAAAATCTATATTTCTGCATAGTACAAATACATACGAGCAAGTAAGTTCATAGCTTTTTAATTGAATTCAAAAGAAAAAGAAACACTTACTGCGAGAACTAGTTTTTCAGCTTCTACTTTTTTGAAACGTACATCTTTTAGCTACAACAGCTACAGCTATAATTAATATAATATAGAAGAAAGATATTCTGTTATCAGAATTTTCTTTTTACAAATTATTTTCTTCATAGGTACTTCAATCGTTGTGTTAACACAAGCGATTTCGTTCAGAAAAATTTCGAAAGTAAGAAATCTTCGTTCGAAAATTAAATGCAATACTCTGAGTTTACTAAGCCACCAATACCAAATGTCATTGAGTGCAACATAAAAAATATCTACAACATGATAAGTGGAAGTTCAATGGTACAGAAGACTATTGAACTGATTCGTGTATACGAATGAACGTACATTCATTTTTTTTACAATAAACGTTTCGTAGTCCTTGTGTTTTTATTTCCAGGT
Organism: Holotrichia oblita; assembly: GCA_023690525.1. Classification (NCBI taxonomy): domain Eukaryota; kingdom Metazoa; phylum Arthropoda; class Insecta; order Coleoptera; family Scarabaeidae; genus Holotrichia; species Holotrichia oblita. Next base: position 99,391,755 of record CM043016.1, on the reverse strand, counting down.
TTAACGGAAATTAAAAAATACAGTATCCGTATCCATACACATACATATGTATATGTAAGTTCCGGCTTTGTTGCTAATTTATATGTCAAGATACTTCCTCTAAATCTAAAAAAACTTGTTGCAGAATTCTTTTCCTTTAAATATATTACCAAACTTGAAAAGATGTAGAAACTAATTTCCGATGTGAACACCGCAGGCACAATACTTAAAGCGGCGTGGCCTCAATTTAATTTAGAACGATTCTAACATCCGGAAATTAGTATCGCACCTTCAATATAGCAGTATACTGAATATGAAACATACTGTCTGCCGAATTATAGAAAATTTATTTTCTAAATATTCCTAGTATACATGTTTGGGAGGCTACTTTGAATGGTTCCCAGCAGTACTGACATAATTACTTTTTTTTTTAATGTGGTGGGTGCTTAGTTGCAGTGACTCCGTAAACTGTATCGCTTGTCTGGCTATCACTGCAACTCTCGCGGTGTAGTTTTTGTGTGTGTATGTTGTGTTCAATTGGCTTTGTGACAGCATCATATCGCCTTTTATGATGCCGCGCTGTTAATCACTTTGCTCCCAACAGCGAATGGCAAGTCGATCCGGGATTAAACTCTCTGAAAAAATGTCACCGTCCCTCAAAAGAATTGAACCCCGGCGCCTATCGTCCTCTCACAACAATAGTCAGCCGCCTAACCACTGCGGCCATCGACCCGTTTAATTAGTATATGTAGTTTTCTTTTTCTTGCTAGCTTTTTATATATTATATTCAATTGCAATACTTACAAATGATCATTGAGAGACTAATATAAAGAGAGTAGCGACAAAAAGGAAGGTGACAAAGTCAATACACAAACCGGTATGAAAAGAACAGGCAATTTTCCCGAAGATACCCGAACGTACATACATAGACGTACTGACCTACCATATATTACTTAAGACCGTTTTAATAGAAAATTAAAAAATGATATTCGTTTTCAAACTAACACATTCAGACGCGGCACACTTGCCGCACATTACCAAGTCGATGTTTGCTGCAAATATGATCGATTTGCGAAGGATTCCAGGGCGGCATTATCTAAGATCACTTTAATAAAAAATTAAAAAATATATTCCGAAGTTGAAAAGAAGTACTTAGCTTCACGTTAGGTGTGAAAGGGAAAGTTAATGGGATTGCAGCTATTGACGTTAGAATTAAGAAGACGTGAACCTTTTTTCGTTTCTAAGCTTTCGCTAATTCTTTATTAGCTTCTTCAGAGAATAAACTACAAGTAAAAACAAAAACAGTTGTAAAGAATAGTTTTGAAAACGATGAGATCTAGAAAGTCGAAACCACGTGATCTGCTTCTGATGCTTGATCTATTTTCATTGCATTCATTCGCAGGGTGAATTCCAACAATATACCATGAGCGCATTTTTTTGGTTTTTATATTGTGGCATTTCTCGACGTTTTTCACACCCATTAATATGCAAAATTACACAAGAGCAACAACTTTATACCTATCACACTCAATTATATTAACAAATAGATTTCATTCAGAATTCAGATCAGCAGTTTGCAACGTTCTGATAAATCGAGAAAAATATTTCTTCTGTGTAAATGAAATTCACCACAAATAACATGAAAAATGCAATGATTCAATGAAATTTACTACAGATTGTTGATATTTGAACAATCACTACTCTAAAGAACGATGATTGATAACAGACCAATTTTCAGCCGAAATTCAATAGATCTCTACCTTATCCAGCGCACACAATCGCGAAAATTATTTTGTGGAAGAGATGATAATGATTTGTTATACTGTCACCAGATTTATTTTCATATCGTTCGTAATTATTTACCAATAAACCTGTATCGAGTTATTTTGCTATACAAATGAAAATTTTATAGTTAATTTTAAATTTAACTTCAAACAAGTAGTTTAGCAACATTCTTATTCTATTCTAACCAATTATTAGTACCTATATTTTAGTGATAACTTGAACTGTTCTGCTATAATTTTCAGTATCATCAGTACAATAATCCGGTGGCAATGGTTGGAACGTTTCCAAGGGATTCCAGACCGAAGGATCTTCGCCTGGGGAATGGCAACACCTCTTCACTGCAAAGAACAGCTGACTTAGAACTAAATGGATTAGCAATAAAGGAAAGACTCATGGCCAATCGCTTACCAGAAAGCTGTGTTTAAATAAAAATATGTGTTTTGTTTATCATTTCTCTTTCTTTTTCTTCCTTTTTGTTTAACCAACAAACTGCATTTTGTAAATACCGTCCACAAGACAAAATAATACAAGCATCTTAATTCGCTAATACGGCAAGGAACATTGGACGCGTGTGTACATATGTGTGAATAATAATTACTAGTTGTTATCAAAAGAGAAAAATGCTTCATAACTCATAATATATAGGATACTTATGGACAATCCATATTACGAAACGTTAAACACATTATCGAATAATGTAATTTTTAACTTGTACATATCTGTAATTATACATATATAAGAAAATGTATAAAGCGAAGAATTTCTACATTTTGTAATAATATCCTCTTTGTTACTTCTAGGGGTTGAATACAGAAGATATTGACGATGAATGTTTGTGACTTGCTATTAGAATGTTGAATTTAGAATGTTTAATCGAATAATTTTGTGTGAACAATAGCAGCATATCAATTTATCAGTTGATAAATACAAGGAACAGAAAGCAATTATATACTTTGACTTAAAACAATCAATACATACAATTTTAACTGTCCGTATTTAAAATATTCCTAAGTATAAATCTTTGGGTGTAATGCACGTTTCCGAACACAAGCAATATAAATACTCTGACCATGCCATCCAATTCTTCAAAAAGAATGAAATAATGTGCATGCACAATACACCCATGGTGATCTATCGATTCGAGCAAAAATCTTAACTAACTGTTATAGTACAATATAGATTTATGTTTTCGTAAATTATGTCTAGCCGACAACTTATATCGTATTATTAGTATGATCAGCAATAAACATAATATTGTTGAATTTTGCAGTTTTACAGTAGATTTACTGATATGAAGCACGTGTGCCATATATATACATATGTACATATTTTATCACGCAATAAATGATCACTTTATTATATTTTGCACAAAACCCTGATACTATACATATCTTTAAAAAAAACGTTGCGATGTCACATTAGATGAGTAAAAAACAGAACTATAGTAAAAGGCTACAGTTAAACAAAAAAATAGTCGTTCTTCCGTCAAACACCATTTTTCCAATTTTGGACATATTTTCAACTTCCTCGCTACGTCATTATGGAAAATTATTCAGGATAGTATTTCAGAATTTGGAAGATATAAAAAAAGATAGATAGGTATAGTTTCTCATAATAAAATTATAAGTGCGCCCAATTTTGAAAATAGAACCGCAAAGAAGATTTTTAATATTACTTTTGAGATTCTATCTCGCATAAATGATAGACTTTCCGAAAAATAAAAGAAACTTATTCACAAGTCCCTCAGAAGTAGTGGTCCACTCCAGAGATGATTACAAAAAGTTATACGAGTGGAATACATAGTAGCAACACGTCATAGAACTAATTAAATGGCCTAAATCCAATGGAATGAAAATTGAATTTAGGATATCGATTGAATAAAATAAATGAATTAAATAACTAATTCAATTTACTAACAAATAAATATATGGTATGAAACAGAAGCCTTCGTGTATAACCACAGAGACTAATATCATTCTAATATTAATACGAAGTAGTCGTTGCGTCATTTTCTGCGTTACAGAAACATCACAGCATTAGAGGACACATCTTAATGAACTATTCCACAGTAACTATATGAAAGTTTGGAAACATATTAAAATATAATGCCTACAAATGATATTTAAGGATCATGTCAAAAATAATACATTTCGAACAAAATTGCAGCAAGGTCGATGATCACTTTATTACAGCACATCCAGCATATCTAGATTTCCCGAAATACAAATACCTTTCACCACTATAGTATTGCAGTTCCTTACAAAATATCGATATTGAAATTTGCAGATTCCAGTTAATAATGCTTTAAAATTCCCTTAGTATTATTGTGAATCAAATTGTTCTAATTAATGCCACAAAAAATCCTTAATATCTAACAAACTCAAATTAAACCGTGCTAGTTGGTATCCTGAAAACTCATCCATGTTGACTAATATCAACAGCTAAATATAAAGCACAAATGAAACTAAATATAATTTTTGCTGGTTATTTTCAAAATATAATAAACATTTACTTCGTTACTTTTCCCTTTTTTAAATAGAAACTAAAACAATAAGTAATAAAAACATTTCTGTTTTTCTTAGAAACGATATATCCCAAGTTATGTTTCCGCTAACAGCTGTCTTCTAATGGAATCTAAAACATGTTAATAGGTACTGGCAGTATTAAGGTATTAAAAGAGGCAAATACTAAAACATGTGTATACAAAAGAACAAATAAAATAAAATAATTGCGTCTGATCATTTAATATTACCTGCATAATGTTATTATTTGTCAGTATACATGACAGCATAAGGTTTTTATATACTATCGAATGTACAGTTCCTAAATTCTGGTTGTAAACATTAGTTCATAGTTTATTTAAAACATAAATCAATTACCACGTTTATCTGTAATTCTGTACCTATTCGACTTGTACAGGGATTGCAATTAAACCAACAAATTTTTATATCTACATCGGCGCAATTTATCCACATGCCAACCCAAAGTAGGAATAATTTAACAATTTTTATAGATTCTTGCAGGAGATGCAGAAAAAAAGTAAATCAATTATTAAATCTAACATTCCAATAATATGTCAAATGCATCGAAAATAATGGAAGCCTAAACTCATCAGTAATATATGTCATTTCTATCATAATTTCGTAGTGTTTGGAACAATAATTTTAGATTTTACAACATACACAACATTATTAGACAACTGTTCTGCAGACGGATCGTTTCCAGTTTAAGTATAAAAATGAATCTGTTTATAAAATGCCAACGCTAAGCAATTGATTGGCTGTTTAGTTCAAACCCCAATCTAAACTCAATTGAATATCTTTGAAGTTAGTTCAATTAGCTGTTAACAACCAGACCGCATTGACCTAAAAATTCGCTTACTGAATAGTATGAATTGGGGCTACGTGACAAATGGTGGACCTACATCGTGCTGATATTGTAGTTACTCCAAAAATACACTCTCCAGGCTCTCACTCTTTAGTAGTTACACAGATATTAGTAGTTACACAATTTATATTAAAACTAAATAATATTAAAACAAATTACATTAAAAGAGGTAGTAGAAGTATATAGTAGCAAAACCATTAAAAAGTCAAGTAAAAAAGTAGTAATATAGGTACTTTTGTATATATCTGTAAGTTCACCATTTTTAAGATATCTTTCTCCATTCGACGTCTCCATATCACACAAAAGAAAATATTTTACAATTAATGCAATTCCAAAAATGTTAAAAACACAAAGTACTTACTCAAATTCTTTATTTATTAGTGAGTTAGTGAGTAAAGTAGTTATTATAATGAGGATTACATTAATGTATCAAAACCCTATCATAAAGGTATACATTGTTTTCTGTTCTTAAAATTCCTTAAATGTCCTTTACTGAACCTGTTGGTATGCATATGCACTACTCGAAAATATTCTTTGGCTGACATATCCAAGTGCCTTAACATTTTATTTAAAGTTAAAGTTTACAATTTAGAACCTTTCTGTACTATTTTAATTATACCAAATTAATTCATATAACTAAATCTGCTTTTGCGAAGACCCATTTCTACTTATGTACATTCTTGATTTTAACTGGAATAAAAAAATTATATCTACCCAATAGAAAGCAGATATCAAAAAATTCAATCAAGAAAATTATTGGAAGGGTAACAAAGGTTAATAACTTACTAGCTATAAATACTCATTCCAAGAGATAAAAAGTATAGATACTGTTCAATAATTGTTGTACGGTGCCCAAGCTACAGCATATGATGATGACATGAAAAGTACTTGTATTAGAGTTGATATTACTTTTGAAAAATATCACAACTAAAATACAGAGCATTCCAATGAAAACGATCCACCTTAAACAAATCGAAAACGTCAAAAAATACGAAAAAACGTCGAGACTCGTCGATTTTTATTTGAAGAGGGAAACTCTCACCAATAAGACAAAATCATGTCTTGCCCCCTAGCCCTTCCAGTATCGAGCATTAAAATTTAAAATGGAAGTACATCATATTACTATGTACATTTTTCGATTCTACAAACTATTTGCAACAACTTTCATGTAGGACATCCTATACCTATGTTCAACACTCTAGAAGATATCTTCTATCTATTTTGTCATATTGATGAGAGAGTTTCTCCCTTCAAACGAAAATCAACGTATCTCGGCGTTTTTTCGTATTTCTTGACGTTTTCGACTTATTTATGGTGGATCGTTTTCATTGGAATGCTCTGCATAAAGTAGACGTACAAGTTCCAACAGACAGCATAACTGAATATGTTTAATTGTTCTAGTTGCTTCGATAACAATAGAATATCTGCCAATTCGAATTTGTTTCAACTAAAATCAAGCATGAATCCAAATTGTCATATATTGCGTAAATATCGTGAACTGCGTGTGTAAGTGACTATCGTCATTAAAAATTGAAAATCGAAAATCAAAAATTAGTTTCATGGAGACCCCGTTCTTTGTTAACGGAAACTTTCTACTATCGCGTCTTCTTGCGGAATTCAACACCTTCAAAAGTTTTATGTTTGCGGAAGAATATAAAATTGATGATAGTATGAATGATACTGAAGTGTAGTAATAAATTTGAATCGTAAGAATGATTCCTCCAAAATTAAATGTACCTATCAATCAATTATGGATGTTCAAGTGCCAAACATTGACTAAAACATTCTTTTGCAATTTTAATGGGTTCAGTTCCAACACGAAATGGATGCATGAAAGTTGTAACAAAAAATAAAGCAAACTAGATAATATGGTTCGAGAATCTGGAATAAAAATATTGTTAGAAATATGTGTATCAAAATCAATATCATTAAAAATCGGAAATACAATATTAAATGTGAAGTGCAAAAAAGTGTAAGTAAACTAAATCTTAGTAGTTAAGAAGAAGAATATCTCAGGGATGAAATTGTTATCGAGTGCAGTTTATTAAACCTGGGGAATTTACAAATCAGGCAGTTGAGACAGCTGCCAGACAGCTGGTCTGGTGGATCATGTAATAGACATAATCTAAACCATTATCAATAACATTATCAATAACATTTTAGAATTACAACACTACTAACGTAAAAATGGGAAAAGGTTTCAAGACAAGCACTTTGGACGAATAGCCTACTATTTAACTTTTCATCAATATTTTTTAATCGCTGAGACAGTGTATCGTAAGACATATGATTTTAGAGTCATAACCAAATATTCGACGACAGTGTGTGACATTATAATAACTGTGTAAGATGACCTATCTAAACTACAATTCTTCTGTCAAGTCACTTTCGTCCAGATCGAACTTTATTTCTCAAATGTATAGATATTGTCCAAACTCTTTTGACAAATTTTCGGATTTACCTCGCTGTTTCGCTACGCTGATAATCCAAGGGTTAATGCATCTGAATCAGTCAGTCGAGGACTTCTAGAATCTGTGTACGACCTCATCAAGTACACGCCTCATAGAAACGTTATTAACCGCACAAAAGTAGTTGTATATTATAAGAAAATACAGCAATACTTTTATCTACAAAAGCAATTGATACAGTCCTTAAATTATAAATCAAGTTTTTTCGTCTTCTTTCTACTTCTTTATTGTCTAAAAACAATTACCTAATACAAACTCTAGGTAGGTACAATAAAAAACTAAAATTCTTTTATCAAATAATCACTTTACTGCGATAGCTGAACAATCTCATTGGCATACACTGTTATTTATCGAGATACAAGCTGGAACTCCTCTCCACGTATTAATAAATATACTATGTAAAAGTATTTATTATGCGCAATTACAATTTATCTGTTGACGTAGAAAAGTTAATTAAAAGGCATTTATTTTCAATATTTACTTTACATGCTAAGTGCTTGACCAACAATTAATAAACGCATTACGTACATTTAAAACGGCAATACCGTTCAAGTCTATGTGAATATTTTTCTTTTAAGTTCAAAAAAAAATAAATTGAAGACTAAGCTGTAGACAATAATATATTATTATTAGAAAAATTCATTCAATGAAATATCATTAGACAAGCATACCTACTCTACGTTAGACATACATATCTATATATCTTTCTAAAATACTAGTAGACTATAACCAATAGTAATCATTCAATTTTTATGATAAGCGCAACAGATTGAGAAACAACATATCTTCAATTTCGTGCAATATTCAATGAAATATCATGCATGCATATCATGTTCTCGTATAGAGATACGTTCCTTCATATAAAAGCTAATAGGATGTCACAAACATCGCCATACGAATTTATTTGGAAATGGTATTGTTATTTCTCTGTATTCTATCACGTATAAAATTTTACGATAGTTAACTAGAAAACCATATGTGTATGACATATTGCATACGTAATGTATTACTGTTTTCCATTTGGTCGAAGGAAATATCTCTGAGCATTGAAATACATATAAATTGTCTGTTTTATTTGGCTGAGTATTGATTTATCGATATGGGAAAAACTACATGAGCGTGAATATTGTAAATTACGTACGAAGAATGTAATATCATGCATATATTATTGTAATTATGATATGTAACTATGATAATCAGCAATAAATATGGATGCTGTTTACTGTTGCTCTCCCTTACACGAATAATATTCACGCAACATTTTTTTTCCTAACTAGTTTAATTACCATAAAAAACAACCAACCTACAGGACATTTTCAATTTCTGACAACAACAGTCCAGCTTTACTTAGGTGCTGTCGAAAAACGGGTTGAAAATTCATGAGGCACTTTTCTGTTACATCCGATGGCATATTTTGATTTCTCGTTTCGTTTTTTCAATATAACTACAACTTGTTTTTTTTATACGAAGCTCCCTGTGTAACTGAAAAGCGATTCCAAAAATATCTAATACATGCAGTATTTTTTGGAAAAATGTTTCAAATATAATTGGAATTGTTAGAAAATGTTCTTTTATAAATATTTAAAAAAAAGGTTGCACAATTTGAGAAAAAAAGTTGACTCACGTTTCTCATAAATTATATGTAGCAAAAACATAATTCGTATTGTCGTATATAGTCCTTCTGAAACCGATTAATTTGATGTATAGGTCATTAAAATCAAATAATAAATAAAGACGTTACAGTCTCTGGAATTTTTTGTGGAACACCCGGTATCATAGTTTAGAAAATTACTGACGTAACATCTGGCTATCAAATTGGTCTTAGTTCAAAGCGCTCACTCACCACAGAGAACTAGGTGGATAGAATATAACTCAACATTTCCGCACTTTGGATGAAATATGTTAATGATGACAGCATTAATAAAATTTATTGAAGGAAGAAAAGTACGGGAACAAAAAGGAGGAGGATTAATCCGCGATTCCTCAGCACTCTTTATGATTCATCATGATTGATTGCTCATCATTTTAATTTTTTTCATATCTTCGTCACACATTCTATAAATTTATTACCAATAACCTGATTCCAGACCAATAACCTTTTCTCATAATCGATTACATATTGTATTGTTGTTGGTGTACCTGCCATTATTGGTCTCTTACTTGGTGTATGGTATTAATATTTTAACAAACAGTTGCATTTAAATAACATATTTTATGTAACAACATTAATGTTTTTTTTCATTTGTTTCTGGTTTCTCAAACTACCAAGTATGATATTGTCAGTTTAAGTTCAAGGTTGCAAAGTCCGATATATGTATATCCCATTAAGTATCCGGATTGTATACATTTATCCAGTAATAGTAATTTAACAAAAATATTAACCTCAACGCATTGATCCAGGTAAACACAATTTAGTGCTAGGTAGCAATATGGTATTATTAAACGTTCCAAAATGTCTCATAAAATCATAATAACGTCATACTACCGAAGTTGTGTTAAATCATACAGCGCAAACTTGCATGCATAACATTTAATAAAACTATCAAAATTAATTTCTATACGCACATTTTTAAATATCAATTCTCAGCGTTTAAAAATACAACAGACAATTTACTAAAACGACCTAATCGGGATGTACCTGTATATATTTCTGACTGTGTAATACTTTACAAGTTGTATATTGTATATGTCACAATCTGTTATAACAAATGAATTATTTATGTGTTTCAAAAATGTATCATTTTTGGTATCGCTGTGCTTCTCGACGTACTGTTAATCATAGGTACGTTGCAATGATAATAAAACAAAACAGGTCGAAGCATGCTTAGAAGAATTTTCTAAGACACTGTTGAATATAATTAAGATAAAGAGATGAATAACAAAATTAGAATAATATAGTTAAATAAGTCAATATTGTGATATTTTATGTAGGCTAAAACGTTGTGTTTAGCGCAAATTTAGAAAAATAAATGTATCAAGAAATGTATTTGGATATCTCAATAGTGTACCATTCTTTCAAGAATGAAACCATATACAAACCCTCCCCTAATACAACGTATCCACATGAATCTATGTATGAAAATGTACCTACAACAGAATAAGGATGCAAATGTGTAGCACCTCAGCTCAGTCTTCCTTAAATTTGTGACGAAAACTAAGTAATTTTAAAGTAAATTTTCTGAGAACGAAGAAATAAATGATCATTTTACAACATCGGAAAGTATTCTTAAAGTTTAATTCTATACATTTTCGTGCAGTTTTCCTGGACCTGCATTGTTAAACAAGATTTGAAGGATTTTACTACTGTAATGGTTGATCTAAGGAAGGTAGTGGTGTATTATATAAGGGCAGAAAGTGAAGTGAACTGAAAGCGACATCTGCTAATGCTTCTTTCAGTAACGTACCTATTTTGTAGTCAGAATATATACAGTATGCGCGCGTTCGACCCGCTGATAGATGCATTAGCAATGTGTGGGCGACTGTAACTGGGAAGCTCTATGTTATGCTCTGTCTGACACTCACGGTGTATTATCAATTTCTTCGCATCACCTTGATAGCTGAGTCTAATGTGCATGTACGCAGGCGCAAGTCTGTTGCTATCTCAAATGCATTCTGTCGTGTTTGAGCACTTCGATCTGCTGATAGGATCTTCAATGTGTTAGAGCAGGCATAGTATTTTAATATGTTAGATAAAGAGATACAATGAATGCATTCGTCCAAGCAAGCAGTACCGATATACGTTTCCTGTGTTAACTAAGGGACGTCTCTTCGCTGTTCTTTTTCATCTTACACTAAACGTATCAGCAGCTCGTGCGTGCGCGCCCGGTATATATATATATATATATAGGTAAATATTTTTACTGCTAACAAGAGCAGAATTTGGGTTTGATTTGAAATTAAACAACTGTTTAAGTCAACGTGACAGTTTCGGCGAGTATATTTTCACCTTCTTCAGACCTACAAAAAAAAAAAATTAACTTACAGTAGACTTCAATTCATTTGAGATAGTTGAGAGCAGAAAAACTCATGGTCGTTAATGGTTAAGAAAAAGTGCCTAATTTGATACTTAAAATATGCACATTTTGTAACTGAAGTGATGTGCAATCATACAATCACTGCATATCACACATTTTTTTTTTTTTTACCTTTAACTTTAGTATAATTGACGATTTAATGTAGGTCTGAAGAAGGTGAAAATATACTTGCCGAAACTGTCACGTTGACTTAAACAGTTGTTTAATTTCAAATCAAACCCAAATTCTGCTCTTGTTAGCAGTAAAAATATTTACCAATACTCGAAGAAATCAGCACCAGCATCTGGTTTACATCTTCTACACTTGTAACTAACACCGTATACTATTTACGTATGTTTTCGCAACGAAAACAATGGTTTAGTAAAAATTTAAACTTGAAGGCGGAATTTTGAAATCACGAAAATTTTACATTATTGTACGCAAATTAGTAATTCGAAATTTAAATTGAGAAAATAGCATAGCACAAGAGTGAAACAGGTGAATAGAAGAGTTAAGTCTTTCTTAATACAATAACACAATCTCAAAACTATAAAAGGTGACAAATGAGAAAAATGTTACATAAAGTTTCTTTTAAAATAAAAACTTAGACTTAGAGCCGACTAGAAAGTGAAGTGGCGTATTAAACGTGTTCTTTAAAAATTATAGTTCAAAAACTTATTAATTAATAGGCTTATAATACAATGACGGCAACGGTTATAAATGTTAATGCTACATAAGCGAAGGTATCGGTACAGTGGAATCAAGTAACATCGCTACTATTAAGTATAACGTAATGCACTTATAATCAATTTATTATTACCATCATAAAAATAATTCAACAGCAGTAAAACCTAATTATATTATTTTAGAAACGTACAATTTACATTTCTAAGAAGTTCAGTCTTTTAAGAGATTTATTAGTAATAATTATGAATAGATACTACACGTTTTAATACATATATGTAACTTTTAGAGATATAAAAGTATAAAACACCCCAAATTTCTTTGGTATCTTCATCAGCAATGAGGTTCATATGTTAGCCGTATTGAAGTTCCACATCGGTTCGCATACAAACTACCATTGTTTCATCTTCATTATAGAAACGCCAATACAATTCCCCATCAAGCTATAAAAAGAAAGTCAATAAATAGATATATAGAAATAATAATCACAAATCTTGACACTAAATACTTGCGAATCAGAAATATAGGTGGTTTGCTTATAGTTACATCAGTATTAATGCTGTACAACTTACAAACTATGCAATTATGCTTCTTGCTTTTGCTGCCCACTTAAATTTCGTTTTCTATCATTCTTTAAAGTTTAAGAACAATTTTAATCAGTCAGCCATAAATCCGACAGGGCTGTCGAATTCATGTTCCATGTATGTCTGAATTACATTCATGATTTATATATGTAGTTTCTTAAGAAAAAATAATACATATCCAAAATCTCGTTTTCAACATTTTAATTTCAGCATGTCAACAAAGAAAATACTAAATATAATAATAGTCATTTAAAAAATGCACTGGAAGCAATAAAGGCAGGCGTACCATGTCCAACTGCAGCCAAACAGTTCAATGTACCACGAACCATCTTGATTGGAAAAATAAAAGCAATTTATCCTGAAGATTGCTGAGGTGGTGCATCAACAATATTAACACCAGAAGAAATAAAACTTTATAATTTAAAAAGAACTAATTGGAATCAAACTGCCGAAAATAAGACTTTATAAAACCTGGTATAACATTTTACGGATTCGAGTTTAACTTTTGATAAAGTAGAAGAAGAAACTGGTCCCATAATTATCGAAATGAAAGACGAATTAGTACTAGACGAAGGGTGGAAAAATTTAGTGATCTGAAATGACTTCATACCAACAAGTAGCAAAGCAATAAAAGAGAAACCTGGAAACAACAATAGTGATGTTACGGGCAATTTGATTATTTTGGGCATTATTCATAATGACCGGGCAATTTGATTATTTTGTATATGTCTACGATAATGTACTACATTGCGCGGTTATTATAAATACTGCTATTATTTCTCTGGGCACTTTGATTAATTAAAAGCAATTTGGCAACGTGTACAGGATGTGGTTCTCGCTAGCCAATCAGCATCCATTTTCGATGGCTCGTCTTCAATCTCATAAAAGCAAAGGAGCCAAAGAAGTAGCATATACAAAATAATCAAATTACCCGGTCATTATGAATAATGCCCGGAATAATCAAATTGCCCGTAACAGTGAAACCGATGAAAATTCAGGCAAGTAGGAAATTGAAAATACGAGACAAAAAGAAGACAAATTATCGACTACAGAAATTTCTATTGATAAGTCAATAAAGACCCGAACACCCGAAAACGTAACTAGAAAAAACGCAGAACAAGAAAGAAATGGTATGTCGGAAAAAGAAATGGTATGTCAGAAAAGGAAAAGGTATGTGATAACGAGGTAGTAAATAAAATTAATGATGAAAATGCAAATTATTAATATGTTTGGCTGGAGTTGATATTCCATCGGCATTTAAGAAGACTTTATTCTGGCCAGATCCATCAATCCCCAAAGCAAGTAAAAGAGAAACTAAAGTAAAGATTCCTTCTATCGGTACATCCGATGAGTGGATTTATATTATTTAACAAAAAGCACCAGAGTAGAAACAGAGACAGCAGAAAAGAAACGTAGAAGAGAGTAAAATAAAAGAATAAAAGGAATTACCAATAAACATGAAAACCTGGAATCAAAAGAGAATCGCAATAAACAAAGAAACAGAAAAATAAGCAGACAAACAAGACAAAAAGGAATTCTTAAATACAGAAAGATTAGCTAAAATGGAGATCACTATTAATTACTTTGTTATTGTGAACTGTATGGGAGATTACGTGATTACTATCCTTGAGTTATTAAAGATTTATGAGACAAAAAAAGTGGTTTAAATAAATGGTTATCGGACAAGGATGAGATTTGGTACGAATTAGAGGAAATTGTCAAAAAATAGAGCCGCCAACAGAAATCAATAAGAGGGTTTTTTTAACTAAGAAGTTGTCTAAATATGAACATTTTGTTTTGAATTAACAAATGTTTATGTTCAACTTATATAAAGCTGTTTTCTTTAAATAAACAAAAAATTAAAATATGTATACCTTATTGACGAAAATATATTCTTCTTATGACGGAATCAGATACTATGTCCAAATTATGTTCCAACTCTTGTTATCGATATAATGTCCGAAATTAATGCCTGACTATCTGATTTAAATACATTCTATTATTTTAATTTAATCTTATAAAATGAATAATTTAGTTTTAATATAATTCAGAAAGCTTAATAAAAACAGATAATTACTTCTGTAATTGAAATTGTATTATTATAAAAGAAAAATAGTATGAAATGTATCACATCAAGCTAATAGTATCGGAATTTGGGATACCTACCTATGTATTTAACTTATTGTTCCAAATATTACATACGTCACAATTTAAGTTGGCGTCTTTAGTTACAAAATGTAATAGAATAAATTTGGTAGATTTGGTGTATTATCAACTAATATGAAGTCTTTTCTTAACCTACATTAGTGTTTTTCATGATAGAGATCAAATGCACTTCTTGTGCAACGAATTACTAAACAAGGTGTCTGAATATATTGGTGCAAAAAATGTGTTTATTGTTTTAATTTTCCCGTAAGCTACAATGATAGCATTTCCAGATTTCCCCGAATACTGCTGAAACTTTTTAAAAAGTGTAATGTCGCTTCATATTATATTCTTTGAGAATTGATAATACTTGTGTACAAACAATGCGCTGAAGTGTATTAATATTTAATAAATAATATCTTCATCCAAATCTTCCTTCTTTTATTAAACAACCAACTTTATTTTCTTGGTTTTTATGACCTTCTTTAGTATATCAATTTTAAAACAACTAATATTTTAAATAGGGTTTAACCATTTCTATGATTTTTATATATTCATAAGTTGTTATTTTCCTTTTCAGTTGTTAACATTGTTTTGACGAAGATATAATTAAATAATACCGAGCGCTCAAATAATATCATTCATTTTTCTTATGTACCTATTAAAAAATTAATACGGTTATATTATTGTCATTTGTTATTAAATGGAGAGATTCGAAACAGTAATTATAAACTCGATAATCTTTCGTATTTTTTTTTTCTGGGAACACATACATATATCACTTAGAAAAGTTAAAATTGGGTTGCTGCGTACCGCGCACCGAAGGAAACTGACTACAATTATAAACAAATAAGTACCCTAACAATAATCTTCGAAAACCGTATTCAACATTTTTCTGTCTAATAGTCTCTATTCCAACCTATTAACTCTATCTGTTCTGCTCCACAAATCATATACTAATCTAGATGTGCATCTAATGCAGATCTTTTGTGAATGTTGTTTACAGCTCCAAATACGGGCGTGCAAGAACTAACTTAGCAAAGCGCCAAATTTGAATCTCTAATACATAATACTTTTTGATTTAATGTATATAGGTATTGTACTTTATAATACCTACCATCATATTCTGAAGTGTTATTTATGCACCACAGTTATAAATATAACCATTTTGACAATGAGCCTGTAGGAGTACATTTAAGACATGTATAAACAGCACTATTTGAAAAATATATTTTGTAATAGTAAAACAGCAAGAACAATAGGCTAGTACAATGTAAAATTATTCTGTTTATTATAAGCTCATGTACTTTGTATATTACTGTATAGTGAAATTCGTATTCATGCAACAAGATATTTTCAATAAAAAGTTATGAATAAAAACACATTTGAGCCATCTACGTTCTTTTACTTGCCCTACATTATATTTGTAAACTCTAAGAAATGTTGCCACTACAAAACATTAGGGACATAATTACAAAAAGTAATAAAAAAGAAATACCTATAATTGAATTAACGATAAAACAAAAATTGCAATAGTTATCCTTGGAAAGTAAAACAAAACGCCAAATATTTCCACATCTCGAGTATACTTAACGCCAACAATTATGTTGAAAATAAAAGTTTTAGTCTATTTACACACCACTAATTACACTATATACCTAAATTTACACACTAAAAATTAACTTATATACATATATAAACGCTAATCGCACTATAAAAAAAAAGAAAAAGTAACTAGAGCTAACTAAACAAAAGCCAAAACGCAACAAAGTAAACAAACAACACAATAACCTCGGAAGTGATAAACAGTAAACTGTGTAATGGTGGGTACCGGGTAATCACCTGGTTTCGGTTAGTCATAAAGAGTTCTTCTTTATCATAGCGTACAGCTCCACTTGCGGCTGTGCAAAAACTATAATTTCCGTGATATCGTTTAAATATTGTTACACATCTAGATTAGTATATGATTTGTGTTCTGCTCAACTGAACCCAAAACCCGCGAGCTTGTATAACAATGTTTTGGTTTATTGCAATAGTTATGTAAAGTACACCCAGTTAGAGCCACAATCATACATCGCAGGCGCTGTAGTTGCTTTCAGTTACATTTCTTGTTTACAACAGTCATATTGCATCATATACAGTGTTTGGTGTCGTTTGCATTTTTGGCTATTATTTTAGTAACTGCAGTTTATTATTCGAGGTGTTTGTTTACGTACAATTACTTTATAAATATTGTTGTGAAGTTCTTCCCTAGATCTCTTGGTGCAGAAGTAGAACACTAAACACTTTAACCCACTGAACACCAAACAAGTTTTAACTAAAACACCGACCCGTTTCAACAGCAATGCTGTCATTATCAAGGCGATAATAAAACTAAATTAAAATAAAAACTACAAAAACAGGTAACCTAAATGTTATGCACGGTCAATCCGATACACATCATTAATTTCCGATTAACGAAAACAATGACGAATGCGGTATAGGTCCATTGTCACAGTTCATTACACGTGACTTATTTTTATATATTTCTAAACTTTCGAAAACATTTAGAAACTTACAATTGTTTATTTGTCTAATTAATTTAACATTCGTATGATCGATTTTGTGATCTGTTTCAAAAATGTGTTGGGCAACGCTCGATTTCTCAATTCTATTAAATCTAAGATTAGCCATATGCTCTTTGAATCTAGTTGAGACTGCTCTCCTGGTTTGCCCAATATATTTTTGATTACAATCTTTACAATTTATTTCGTAAATACCTGACTTTTCTAGAGGTTGTATTTTATCTTTAGGGTTACCGATGAGACTTCGTAAACTAGTCCCAGAACTGTAAACTATTCTGAGATCTAGCTCTTTGAAGATTTTACTCAAACCTTTAGTGATAAAGGGAGCGTAAGGGAGGGTCACAACGGGTGAAGCTTTAACATCCTCTCGAAAAGTTGTAGATTCTTTCACAGTTTTCTTATAATTAAACTTCCTAATTAACTTATAGATATGCTGAGGCTGGAAACCGTTACACTTTGCCGCATCTTTTATAATTTTAAGCTCTTTCTCATACCTCGCCTCGCCGGGAAAAGTGAGAAGTCTGTGGACCAAAAAATTCAGGCTTGCCACTTTTGCACTGCAAAGTTTTGCAGTAAAAAATTCGCTAGAATTTATTAAAGAAATTCAAAATATTCAGTTGCTGGAGGGTGAAATATTGATTTCATTTGATGTTAGTTCTCTCTTTCCTAGTGTACCGATTCCAGACACCTTGACATACCTCGAGGACTTGTTGCTTCAAAATAGTTTGAGTCGACAATATGTCCAGGAATATATTCGCTTAACTAACATCTGTATGAAACAGAACATTTTTCAATTCAACGGGAGTTTTTATGAACAGCTGGAAGGAACGGCAATGGGTAACTCCTTGTCGCCCTTTTTGGCTAACCTTTTCATGAGCCGTTTTGAAAAGGACTTATAATATGAGAGCGAATACTTTCCTAGGTTTTGGTTGAGGTATGTGGATGATATTTTCGCTATATTTGACACTAAAAAATGTAATATTGACGATTTTCGCAATAGATTAAATAATCGGTTCGAAACCATAAAGTTCACTTGTGAAAGAGAAGAAAACGGTCAGCTACCCTTTCTTTACAATAGATTAGAGTTTGACGTGTATAGAAAGGAAACCAGTACACTTCGCTACATTCCTTCAGATTCCTATCATTGTGTTCAACACAAAATGGCAAGCCTGAATTTTTTTGGTCCACAGAGGCGAGGTATGAGAAAGAGCTTAAAATTATAAAAGATGCGGCCAAGTGTAATGGTTTCCAGCCTCAGCATATCTATAAGTTAATTAGGAAGTTTAATTATAAGAAAACTGTGAAAGAATCTACGACTTTTCGAGAGGATGTTAAAGCTTCACCCGTTGTGACCCTCCCTTACGCTCCCTTTATCACTAAAGGTTTGAGTAAAATCTTCAAAGAGCTAGATCTCAGAATAGTTTACAGTTCTGGGACTAGTTTACGAAGTCTCATCGGTAACCCTAAAGATAAAATACAACCTCTAGAAAAGTCAGGTATTTACGAAATCAATTGTAAAGATTGTAATCAAAAATATATTGGGCAAACCAGGAGAGCAGTCTCAACTAGATTCAAAGAGCATATGGCTAATCTTAGATTTAATAGAATTGAGAAACCGAGCGTTGCCCAACACATTTTTGAAACAGATCACAACATCGATCATACGAATGTTAAATTAATTAGACAAATAAACAATAGTAAGTTTCTAAATGTTTTCGAAAGTTTAGAAATATATAAAAATAAGTCATGTGTAATGAACTGTGACAATGGACCTATACCGCATTCGTCATTGTTTTCGTTAATCGGAAATTAATGATGCGTATCGGATTGACCGTGCATAACATTTAGGTTACCTGTTTTTGTAGATTTTATTTTAATTTAGTTTTATTATCGCCTTGATAATGACTGCATTGCTGTTGAAACGCGTCGGTGTTTTAGTTAAAACTTGTTTGGTATTCAGTGAGTTAAAGTGTTTAGTGTTCCAAATATTGTTGTATCTAGTGTATATATATTTTGTGTATTTTTTGTACATATTTAAAGTTTTTGTTTTATTTCTGATATACCTGCAATAACCCAGTTGTGTATATGTTCGTTTCTTAGGCAGCAAAATATGTCGTAGCGCACCGCATGCGGCCCGCAGATCTCATTAAACAATTCTGCACTGTATTATTACTATTGTAAACGCCAATATTTGACAACTTACCGGCACCAATGTCTCATTAATCGTCATGACAGCGCTAAAGCTTACACCTAAGTTATTAATGATTGGACACGTAAGCTGATTACATGGGTCATCGGGTGTAACATCCACTTGCCTGTAAACACTCCTCAATATAAGAAACACTTCCTGTCTCAGCTGCTCGCTGTCAGAATCTGCAAGGAAAATAATCGTATAATTATTAAGTGAAATATAACATTTGCAAAATAGTAGCTATGTATAAAGCAGATCTAAACACAGGTACCTATTCCATTTAAAACAAAACATCCTGAATTAATCAGTCTTGAAAGAAATATTTTATAGAGAATTACTATGACACGTCAACTTATATTTTTAAGGGAACACCTTTTATCAAAATCACAACTGACAACATTACTTGAACGTAACATTACTCCCTCCCCCTACAGAACTACTTCTTCAAAATTTCCAAATTAAAATGTGAATAAAAGGATACATACTTTGAAAGGTGTTTAGACATTGAAACAAGTCATATTATGTATATGTACAGTTTGTTTATTAAGTAATATCTTCCCTTGTGACGCGCTTATCAAACTTTCTTTCGCTCATGTCCATTCGGTCGTTTTTGTAAATGTTGTTTGAGATGTATAGTTGGTTATCTCGACCAAACGAAAACAACCGAATCGGCATGAGCAAAAGAAAATTTAATATGCTCTTCAAACGGGAAGACATTACTTAATACACAAACTGTACAGGTACCCATTTCAACGTGGATCTTAAACATCGGCCACAAAAAAAGTTATCCCAACTTCTATTTATTTTCACAAATGTGGCAGATATCTAAGATCCACGTTGAAACGGGACATCTTATACATTCAGTGCTATTATTTTACTATGCACCTTATGTTGCATTTTAAAATAATCGAATCAAACCATTATGCAACAGACATTATACATTATAAATGTAAGCGGCTGTATTTCCGAAACTATTTGTCGTAGGTTGTGCGGGACAAATTTTGATAGTAAAAGTGGTCAAGACAAATTACTGAAAATTATTTTCAAATTCCAGATTTTAGCACCAGTGGGCGTAGCTGTTCAAATGTAAAATTCTTGTTATCTCACAAAATCGCATAATGAGCTATAACCTTGATATCATTAGGTAAAAACCCGTTTAATACCAAATAATTTTCTTTAGTGCTATTTCTTCATATCTGCATAATTCGCCAAGATTTTTCCGGTAGAGGCGCTGGTATCGTTATGTCAAATTTGACTGTAACGGGGAAAACAAATAGAAGCCGTTTACAAGTGTGTATGCCAGTGTAGTAGCCAGTGTACACGTTGTTTGTGCAAAGTTGATGCAAGTGAAGTATTTGTGTGAATATTCTATTGAAATTCTCAAATTCGTCAGGGTTACTGTAAAAATAAGTTTATCCGACATTTTCACGTACATAGGTGAAAGAAAACGTCCGATAATTGAAGGGGAAGAAGTTTTCAAAGCCGATCATGTTATTATGTGTCAAGTTGTGAGACAACTAATAGAAACTAAAAAATATGAAATTGTGAGTCAAGTTATCAAAACTTCTGGTATATATTCAGAACCTCATGAAGTTAGAGTGAAGTTAAACGTATTTTCAAAACAATGGTTATGTTTATGTTCCTTTATATAAAATGCTACGCGGTAAATTTTCCGAAGGAATGACATTTTTCTTTAGCTTTCTCCTTTGGCAGTTTGGTATGACTAAAAAGAAGAAAATGATTTAAGATTGAACACAACTTACATACCAAATTATAACATTACCTGCGAACAAATCATTATCAGCAAAGCGTTTACTACACACAGACATTCCTTTTATTATTGATTTTTCATTTTTTTAAACTGACTGCCATTTTTTCTTAAGTTTCTCATCTTTTGAAAACTGGTGGATTGAAACATCCCTTGCTTTATACGATGAACATTGAGGCACCGAACAGTATCTTTTACACTTACCCCTTCCGTTATACTCATCATTATATGCTTCATCTATTTGCATTATGTATAAAATGTTTATTAAAGTCAAGAGGGAATTTATGCTGATATATACAACATGTACAACCGAGCCGAATCAAATATTGTTTTCCCCGTTACAATAGTTCAGATTTTACCAACAGATGTCGACTACTTTGCGCATTTTAGCGAATAAGGGAGAGGGAAAATTATCTATTTGTCAATGTTCGAAGTTTAATATTTCCGTTGCTATTCAACCGGAATAATCCTGGAGTCGTTGGAAAGAGGGTTGTATAGACGTGTACGTCACGTGTACGTGATGTAACGTTCCTATTGCCTTAATGGGTTCTTAAGCAACATAACAGCATTAAATTACTTATATTGTACTTGTACTTAAAATAGCATCTTGATATCCCTATCCGTTCTCAACTTATAGCAAAAAAAGTAAAATGCTAACAAGTATTAAAGATACGAACCCAACCAGGCAATAATAGAAGATAAGTTGTCTTTGAAAAGACCGCATGTCTGTAATGATAATATTAGGAAAAAATGTCGAATTATTTTGTTTTTTCTTGATGTTGACTTTTAGCATTCGAAATGCGTTTTACGAATTATGAGACCATCGACGTCGATGTGATAGCAGAGTGCAACAATTATTGCTCCATCCATATGGCTGTCATTTCGACCATTGACTTTTAAGGAGTCTACAGCCAATAGCATCGGCTGTACAATCCGTTGTGTAACCGTAGTTGATTAGACGGTTTAATGCGGCCTACAGACGAAACAATCGACTGTACAATCTGTATCGTAGTTGGTTCGACGATCTACGTGTCGAGAAAAAACAGCGACTGACTTGTCTTTACGTTTTTATTTTCAACTTGTAGTACGACTTGTCGTACAACCGATTGTTTCGTGTAGACCGCATTAGGAAGAATCAACGAAAGCCCTCATATTTTATCTGAAATTCTTTGGACAGGGGAGGCAACTTTTCACAGCAACGACAAAGTAAATTTCCGTAATTTGCGCGTTACCAGCTGTTAGAAGATATACCTCTTCAAACCAGGCAAAGTATGATCTTATAACTTATAGTGGCTGGCCATTGCATTTTTCGATTAGCGTTTCACGTCACTTAGATGAAACATAGCCGATGGTTAAGAAGAGAGAGTCTGTTTAGCTGGCTGATAAGGCCATCCGACTTGACTTGTTTATTTTTATATGTAGAGGCGAATAAAAGATCCTGTGTTTCAAACGGTAAGATATGCAAAACAGAATTGCAAATGCCAATCGCGACAAAGCAGAAATAGAAGTTTCCGTTTCTTCTATAGAGTATATGAAAAGATACAACCATTCGTGTCAGCGGTAGAAACTTGTTTTATTTTAGAGCCGCATTTCGAGGAAAGAATAGTTGAATTTTGTTATTCGCCTTATTCGGTTTCTGATAAACATGGTTACGTAATTTTGTTTTCTTTTTGTAGTTAATTTGATCATATTATATTACTGGTTATACTTATTATTTTATTTACTTTTCAACGATAATTTGAGAACGGATAGAAACGAAGATATGCTGTTATTTACAATTCTGCCAGATCGACATCGGTCATCAAAATTCCAAAGACAGATGATGTATAACGCGTCCAAATTCTTTAATCACCTTCCACTGGCGGTATACAGAGTATTTCAAATCTTGCTAGGTTGAAATCTACAATTAAGGAGCAATTAACAACCGCTATGCTCTACAATAGTGAGGACTTTTTCCGTGTTTTGTCGCTGGAGAAGTCGTGATGCGTTGCCTGAATTGCGGCGGCATGTACTATATGTGTGTATGAAATTCGTTGAGTAGCACCATATGACAGATATGAATTTAGTAAATCGCTCTCGCTATGTAGTTTTTTGTTTGCGTATAATTGTGTTCAAATGGCCTTGTGACAGCATTATATTAGCGAATAGTAGATCGATCCAATAACAAACATATTTCAGAAATATTCATTTCCGATTATCTAGACTATAAACTGATCAATGTACGAAAATAAATGATTAACAAAGTATGTATCACATGCCCTTGTTTCAGCTTTTGTCCATTAATAATTAACACTCAGTCCTTACTCCTCATATACTAATCTGACATTCTCGGTTACCTCTTTCACTCGTTTTATCCCTTTATATTATACAGTAAAAGTAAAATTTTCACTTTCAAATAATAGCAATCAGCCTATTACAAATTATAACACAACATTAATATCTTAACATTACAATTTTAATAAGATGAGTTTCGGTTAGACGAATCCAATGAAACAGATCCACAAACGAAGAATCGAAATGAAATGATTCCATTGAGGAAGCCGGAGTGCCTATCACTTTTTTCCTTATAATTTGGTAATGAATGGCAATAAACATAAATATCGCCTGTTTCTCTATTTCTTCTTCTGCTTCTATTTAATGTCAGGACGCATAATCAAACTACTTATTCCAAAGTATCCCCGTATTTTTATGCGATACATTACGATCAAAATGTTATCCCAAATCTTCCAAATGAAAACACTCACTGCATTATATACATGGCGATGACCATATCCTTCCTATATAGCATTGATGAGACAACAAACAACGCCAAAATAGTGAAATTTTATAGTTGCCTGAAAATCATATTCATTAATCCTGTGAGAAAATGATGCCGAGTGCCCGATACAAGTAACGAAAATGCAAAAGCCTATCTAGATCTAGTGCTAGTTTACCGAGAAGACAATACAGTTATAATATCAGAACAATATAGAACATAAATATATAGAGCAATATAGGTTGCGGATAAGTAAGTAAATCGTATGTAGTCTTTGATAAATTTGAGGTAAAGGAAGCTATCGAGGTCCAGAGACATCCCCAAAATCCCACTCTCCAGTATTTGAAAACCCGTCCTTTCCGCTTCTTCGACCCGTGCTCACTGTTCCGCATCGCTTCCTCGCGCTCACCGTTCCGTTTCCCTGCGCAGTGGTATATATACCCCCGCACGTCCACCTTCTCCTTGTCAGAAGGTTTTCGCCTCTAGCGTGGTTGACACGTCGAGTTACCAACCCGACAACATCGACAAAGAATTGATACATATGAAAACTGCTCTTCTACAGAATAGCTATACCTCCGGCAACATACAAAGGGTCATAAATAGGTACATTCATCCACGATCTCCTCACGTAACACCAGAATCTAGTAATCAGCTAAGTACCATCGTTCTCCCCTACATACATGGCGTTACAGATCACATCGGTAGAATTCTTCGTAAGCAAAATATCCAGCCCATCTTTAAACCTTTAAAAGGGATCTCCCAAATTCTTCCTTCGCCCAAGGACACTCGCCCTGCTCTCTCCCACAAAGGCATTTATAAAATTCCCTGTAACTGTAGCTCAGTGTACAGTCTCTTTCAAAAGTAATGTCTCCCCCAGCCATCGGGTTCATATCAATAATACCTTCCACTTAGCGTATTGTATTCATCGGATATCTTCGGCTAAGAAAGAGGCCACAGGGTATACGATACAGATAGAACATGTATATAACCTGTGTAATTATAATTTTAAATCTCGATATGCGTATTTACCTGCTAGCGGTAAAATATAGGACTTTATTAAACCCTACTGTTATACCTGTGATGGTCAGTTTTCCTAAATATATAACGTATACTTTTAGTTATTGTTAGTTTTTCAAACTTTTATTAGAGACAAATTTTAATGTATATTACAACAATATACGTATTAGAATATTAAAATAATATTCATTTTATTGAGGTATACACCTTTATTGATAAATCTTACAAGAAATCCGTCCCAACAAAGATCTTTTTTTATAGAAAACAAATAACTGATATATTGAAAATCCATTATTATCCCTTTAATAGTGTCGTTTCGAAGAGTCTGGTACATCGTTAATCTATTTCTAATTACAAATACAATATTTTGTAATTATGGTTTTAAATAGAGTAGATAGATGATAACGCAGTTAGACAATAAACCTGCTTACATTAATGCCTAGTTGTATAGTTGTCATTATAAAATATAATTTTATAATATAGTAGCGCTTAATCTTAAAAATCATTGAATATATACCTAAATATTAGATTTACATATTGGTTAATTTAAATTTTCAAACATTTTCTGTGTTTAATTATAAGTGGATTAAATAAATCGGATCAAATCGGTTTCTTCTCTGTTTAAGGTGGTGGAACCTAATGTGAGATTTTAATAAACAATTGAATTTACTGTTGATTATAGTAGGGAAACATAATACACTAGACAAAATAACACTTTCTTTAATAGATATACAGGTATATTAATTACATATTAGAAAAATCTTGTAGACTCGGCAAATGTATGAGCGCTCGTCAATCTTCAAGAGGGTGTTCATATTGTCTGGGAAAATCTTCGTGGGCAAAATTATTGCAAAAATATCCGTATATTGCTATATTTGTATTATTAATTTTTTGGGAAAATTCTTAGATAATCTAAATTTTTTACACTGAGAGAAACGTATTGTACAGAAGCTACAACAATATGTATGTTATCACAGGTAAAATAAAAATTACAAGAAATACTAAGATTATAATATGTTTTGTAACAAATACAATAATTTTTTCTATTGGTAAACCATTTTGCTTGTTTAAAATATGCAAACGCGTGCGTAAATCGATCATTAAAACATGCGCGTGTTTTAAAGTTACTAGGGGAAACGTCAACATTTCAAAAATAAATGAAGTATAAATGTCAACTAATTGATCTGTCAAAACAACCTTTTACAAATAAAAACTTATTAATAAATGTGTCAAAATCTGTAATGAGATATTTTATAATAATTTTAACGAAAAAACTCTTACTTTAAAGGAACGTGAAATGTGCAATTGATATTATATGAAAGAGTAAATCCTGCACTTGCTATATTTCAAGCACTCCGGCTTCACTGTCGTGCTTGAAAAATCGGGCATGTTTTAATGACCCTATTGTCCACTCATACTTTAATATACTATTCTTATTGTTGTAAAATACATTCTCGTATTGGGCATGATAATTATTATACCGGTGCAGATATATTTCTCTGTTATGCCAGAACGACTAACCAAAATGACAGACGTCAAAATAAGTAGTAAGTAAGTATGTAAAACAAATAAGCTAAGCACCCTTGCTTCCGTAAATTCACGTATCTGAGCATTTTAGATACGGAGGCTAATTAAATCGTTAGAACTTATTCACCTTCCATTTTAGATATAGGAACACCTAATATAGATTAAAAGTAATCTTTTGTAAAATCAGAATATCTAAGGAAATATATACCGTTGCATTAAAAAAGAGCGACTTTCCGAATTTTGAAGGTTTTTGTAAGCAACTGTTTTTAAACACTCTGTATAATATTGCAGAGAAGAACTTCAAACTCTGTATAACTACACGATATCAGCTGTGTGTATGCAAAATTTCATTTGTCTCTTCTGCTCCTACGTGACGTAATATCACTATAAAGTAAGATCGGTATCTGTCACTTTTTTATTTAATTGCAAATAACTCAAAAGGAATGGTATCATATTTAGGTATAGCATGGGATACATGAAATATGTGTAAAATGTATCTTAGAAGCTGAATTTGTAATTACATTTATAGCGTGCTATTTAAAATATCGAAGTTGATGCCCACTTCCGGTTAACAGGAATTCAAATTCAATATTTTTATACAAAAATATTTTCACGTAATACTTCATATTCAATCATATCCGACCACAAAATTTGGTTTCAAAATCCCGTTTCGTTTGTATAATACGTTTAATAGGCCGTTCTCACCAATAACGCCGTATATCAGTTATTTGTTTTTACTTTGAACGAGATCCTTGTTGGGACGGATTTCTTGTGAAATTTGTCCATCAATAAACGCGTATGCTTCAATAAAATAAGTATTATTTGAATATTCAAATAAGTATGTTGTTATAACATGCATTAAAAATTGTCTCTAATAACAGTCTGGAAGACTAACAATAACTGAAAGTACACGTTATATATTTAGGAAAACTGACCATCACAGGTATAAAAGTAGGGTTTAATGAAGTCGTATATTCTACCGCTAGCAGGTAAATGCACATATCGAGATTTAAAATTATAATTACACAGATTATATACACGCTCGATCTGTAATGTATCCCCTACGGCCTCTTTCTTGCCGAAGATGTCCGATGAATATACTACGCTAAGCGCGCTAAGTATTATTGATATCAATCCATCAGCAGGGGGAGACATTACTTTAGAAAGAGACTGTACATTGGCGAAACTGGACGTTCTATTCAAACTAGAATCAAAGAACACCAACGGTACGTTAAGTCACGTTCCTCAACACACTCAGACTTAGCCGAACACTTTATTGATACGGGCCATAAAATTTGTCTTGAACAGGTATCTGTTGTAAGCAAGTCTCATCGCTATTTTCCACGAAAGGTAAGGGAAGCTATCGAGATCCAGAGATATCCCCAAAATCTCAATCGTGATATTGGTTACCCACTCTCCAGTATTTGGAAACCCTTCCTTTCCGCTGCTTCGACCCGTGCTCACTGTTCCGCATCGTTTCCTCGCGCTCACCGTTCCGTTTCCCTGCACAATGGTACATATATATACCCCCGCACGTCCACCTTCTCCTTGTCAGAAGGTTTTTGCCTCTAGCGTGGTTGACACGTCGAGTTACCGTGATCTTCTGAAACGTCGAGTTTGAGTAAGTTATATATATATATTTTTTGTATTTTTCTTTTTCATTTTTGTTTTATTTTTGTATTGTATATGTACTTTACTATGACACGGTCAAAACCCGGAAGCCCTCATTACAGAGACTCAGACCGTGGAAGCCTTCGATATCATTTAACATATATAATACGACAAAGTTGTCTTTATTATATTTATAAGCCTTTGTCAGATTGTCGGTAAATACACCTGACCTTATTGTACCTACTTCATAACAACTCGTAAACGAGAACTCACTCTTAACAATAAGTTAACTAACAAGGCACATTTGTTAGTTTTCCTCCGTTAGAGAATTTTTATTTTATTTATTTAGTGTAACTAATTTAGTTTAAGTTTTCCGGATTGGTTTGCTCAACTTTTCTTTGGTCATAACGCTGTAACGTTATTTTTTAGATTCAAGTTGTAATACTGTCTCCTCATACATCACTCTTGATTAATTATGGATAGATAATTGATTTGATTGATTATAGATAATTGAGAGAAATTTTTATCATTAGTCTTACTTTTAATTACCATAGCATATACATATGTGTTGAAAGTTTCTTCTGTTTAATATTTTGATTTAAAATATATACTTATGTTAAAATTATCTTCATGTTTTATTTTATTTGCCGAACTTATAAATCTCCTTATTTAATAGTCAACGTCGACAGACTGAACATGGCCTACCTTAAAATAATGCTACATTTATAATTAAAAATAATATCTACATGATCAATCCTAAAAACTATTGTATCGTTTCTTTACACAGAATTAAAGAAATGAAATCCCAAAAACTATGAAATATTATTAATTAAGATACCAATCTATCTAAAAAATATTAAAAAATTATGTGACTACAACACAGGTTTTAATGAAATCAGATTGTACTAATTAATTGATATTTAATCAGCAGTTCATAATTATCAATTGAATCGATTAAACTAATATCTGATTAATATCACTTCGATCAGAACATTTGTTTATCGAAGATCTGTTGCTTTTGTAACTAATGGGAGAATCATCGATAAAATAGCCATGAGGGCCATTAATAGGAAATTTGTACAGGTATATTAAAATAATGATGAATGGTACTTATGTGGAAACTAGAACTAAAAGTATTGTAACTTCCTACTATCAGTGTACTCCATTTCAATATTTTGAAGTATTTGCCGAGATTGATTGCAGGCGAAGGTTTGTTTATTATTGACAATTTTTAGTAGATTATAATTTTTGTGGAAATCTAGATGTTATTAAAATACTTGACACCAAATTGTGTGATTTTGTAGAAGGAAATAAAATAATTACGAATTTATACAAATATATAAATAAATAAGCATTAGTATAGAAAATTTACATACACGAACGAATGAATTAAGAAAAGTACATTATCATTATTGGCTGATAAAGGCCACTTCTGCTTACGTGACTTCGTTATACAAAATTGAATTGGAACAACAAAATCCTCTAAAAGTTCCACTTCATTCTAACATTGTATATTTCTTCAAAAATGCGGAAACAGTTGCATTCACTGTCAATGATGATATTTATCAGCCAATAATGACCAATTTTTTTAGCCCAAACTAGATGATACAGATCTTACAAATACATGGTTTTAGCAATGCGACATTAGATCTGAAAACAATACGCTCAATTTATTAAGCAGGCTACACGGAATTTCAACTACAACGATTTACAGACGATTGCCGCTGTAGGATCTCGAGTTATTAGTGAACTTGAACCACTTTTATAAGAGGCAATTAGATCTCTATAATTCAAGCTACACAGCAGACGCTTCTATTTAAGTATTGGTAAGTTTTCCTATATAATGGCATCGAATATGCTTCAATCATGAAACTAGTATTGCAATATTACTTACACAACTTTTTTCTTCCATTTAAAAGATCGCTAGAAATTAGAAATTCTTAGGTATATTCACATTTACCATAAAATTCTAAAGTGAGTTATAGTAAGCGAATATTACATCACCATTATGTTACCTACTCATTTATAAACTTCAAAACAACATCACCAAAATAAAAACTAACAAATCAGAACCATACTTTTCTCAAAAAAAGAAAATATCATTTATTACAATTACGTATACTATTTCGGAAAAGCAAATTGATATATCGATCAGTTTTTGTTTATAAAAATCTGATAATACAATTGTTTAATACAAATCTAATAATTATTTTTATCTTGTTGTAAATATATTACAAATAATGTTATCATCAATATCAAGTGAAATAGCACGTTCATTTCTATCTAATTCAGATACGTTGCATCGCATTACGATTTGAGCAGCTACTCATCGTTGGTAAATAAATATAAAAGGTGAAGGTAATATCTCACTACTCTCTAACAGAAAGAACATACAAAATACATAGTAACTATTGAAGGTGCTGTATATATAGACATTTAAATAATTTTTATAGACAATAAACTACGCAGAATATACATCATATAAATACTTCATTTTCCAGCGCGTATTCAATGACATTGAATTATTTTTTTGTTCCACTAAAGGTGTTTTTGCTAAAGATATATGTTTGCTACACAAATTGAGGATATACCCTGTCACAAATAATTTCAAATATAACACTAATTAAGTTGAACTGCTAAGTTGCAGTATCTACTAGTACGACGTACTTTTTTTTCTCTAACATTGTTAAGAAATATTCTAAGAAGATTACAAAAGTATTCATATATCTACATAAATTATTTACAAATCCATAAAATGCTATTTCATATGATGTATAAATAAATGTCTATTCGATCAGATAAAATATAATTTAAAAAATTTACGAACAATTTCTTAAACCATTGTAATAAACTAAAGCTTAATATAATTAGTACTTACTTATTTGCATATGTATATTAAAATAACTATTAAATTATAATACTTGCTAACTCCAATAACCTTAGACAAGATAGAAAAGCATCTTTAATTCGATAGTTCTTTATTGACAAATATCTAAATTTTTCGTTCGTGGTTTCGAACTTCATCAAGATACATCAAATTAAACTGTTTCAAATCAAAATAAGCATTATAAAGTACTGTAATTAGAGAGCGAAGGTACATTACGAAAACAATGTACAGGATGATTAGCTCACCAATCAATGGCCTATTAAAAGTATTATACAAATGGAACCGAATTTTAAAACAAAATTTTGTGGTTAAATATGGTTGAATACAAACTGTCTTGTGAACATATTTTTGAATAAATATCACTTCCTGTTAACCGAAAGTGGGCATCAACTTTGATCTTTTAAATATAAATTCAATTCAAACGGGTCGATGGCCGCAGTGGTTAGGCGGCTGACTATCGTTGTGAGAGGACAATAGGTGCCGGGGTTCAATTCTCTGGAGGGACGGTAACATTTTTTCAGAGAGTTTAATCCCGAATCGACTTGCCATTCGCTGTTGGGAGCAAAGTGATTAACAGCGCGGCATCATAAAAGGCGATATGATGCTGTCACAAAGCCATTTAAACACAACTTACACACACCAAACTACACCGCAAGAGTTGCAGTGATAGCCAGACAAGTAATACAGCTTACGGAGTCACTGCAACTAAGCACCCACCACACATTAAAAAAAAATTATAAATTCAGCTTCTACGATATATTTTACACATATCTCATGTATCATACCCTACACCTAAATAGCATTCCTTCTGAGTTATACGCAATTTAAGAAAAAAAGTGACAGATATCGATCTTACTTTATAGTGATATTACGTCCCGCAAGAGTAGAAGAGACAAATAAAATTTTGCATATACAATTTGAAGTTCTTCTCTGTAACAGGGCGTTAAATCCATACAGAACTGCAAATACGTATTTGCATTGTATTTTTTATCAACAGAGGACTAGTGAATTAAAGAAGCCTTTCTCAATCTTGCCTAAAGATATTGGAGTTAACAGATGTATCATTTAATAGTTACGTAGAACTCCATTAATACTTCCCTTGTATACTATACGTTGTACACGTCTGCCCTGTGATAG
Source organism: Holotrichia oblita (assembly GCA_023690525.1). Classification (NCBI taxonomy): domain Eukaryota; kingdom Metazoa; phylum Arthropoda; class Insecta; order Coleoptera; family Scarabaeidae; genus Holotrichia; species Holotrichia oblita. The sequence goes on along the minus strand of CM043016.1, from coordinate 99,359,253 downwards.
TTTTATTAATTTTAAATTATTTTAGAAAATATCCCTTGATGTACATTTATGAAATGCAACATAATATGAGTCTTTGAAAGTAATTAATAAATTAACAGTTATCTTTACGTCATAAAGAAATCCGAAAAGCAAAACGAGACTCGTGGAGGAAGTTCTGCGAGGAGATCATAGATACTCCCGCATGCTGCAGAATCCACAAGGTCCTTGCTAAGGATGGTTTCGCACAAAAAGAAGTCGTCTTCCTACAAAAAGAGGACGGAACCTTCACCGACACAAAAGAGGAGAGTATCAGGGTCCTTCTGAACACCCACTTTCCTGCGGCATCTATACTAACGGACAGTGAGAAGCCAGCAAGCCAAGCACATAGGCTAGTGAGGCCCAAAAAGCAAGAATGGCAACTGGCGACAGAAATCACAAGACCGGAAAAAGTAAGATGGGCAATAAAGGAATTTAAACCGTTTAAATCTCCGGGTGTAGACGGGATCTATCCAGTCTTTTTACAGAGGGGAATAGAACCATTAGTTCCCCATCTGTGTAAAATCTTCAAAGCCTGTATTGCATGGGGATACATACCGGCAAAATGGCGAGAAGTAAGAGTGGTATACCTACCCAAAATAGGTAGAGTTGCGGACTTCATCTCTAAGTCATATAGACCCATAAGTCTGTCATCCTTTCTACTTAAAACACTTGAAAGGCTAATTGACAGACATATAAGAGACGGCGCTTTGAAAGCTAAACCACTCAGCGACCGTCAATACGCGTACCAACCCGGCAAATCAACAGAACTGGCACTGGATGATTTGAATAGACTACTCTCTAAAACCATAGAGGATAAAGAGATAACACTGTCCGCCTTTCTGGACATAGAAGGAGCGTTTAATAACGCCACAACGCACTCCCTTGTAGAAGCAGTAGCAAGACGAGGTATCTCACCCACACTCTGTCGGTGGATAAAGGCCAGTCTGGAAAACAGAGTGATCATATCCACAATAGGGGAAGCCACCCTAACAGCAAGGCCAGGGGAGGGCTGCCCATAGGGAGGGGTACTGTCGCCTCTACTGTGGGCAAACCTAGTTGATGAGCTGCTAGAGGAACTGTCAGCCAAGGGCTTTCATTGCCTCGGATATGCAGACGACCTCGCAATCGTAGTGAAGAGGAAATTTGCAGGAGTGATTTCTGAACGAATGCAAACAGCCCTAAATATTGTGAACAATTGGTGCATTCGAGAAAGGCTGTCTATTAATGCCGTGAAGACACAGATTGTTGCATTCACAAAAAAGAGAGACCTTAGGGAGCTTAAACCGGTAAGATTAAGGGATATAGAAATCCCAGTGGCCAAGGAAGCAAAATACTTGGGGGTTACCTTTGATCAAAAACGGCAGATGCAGAAAATTGTGTGGAAAAAACTGGGGATTAAACCCAAAAATGACCTTATGGCTATACACAAGGGTGATCAGACCTATCATAACATACGGGTCAGTGGTGTGGTGGCCGAAGACCCACCAGGCCGGAGTAGCGAGGCTCCTAAATGGTGTACAAAGGCTAGCATGCATGTGCATCACGGGGGCCATGAGAACTACTCCAACAACGGCTATGGAAGTCTTATTAAACCTACCACCTCTACATATCCATATACAAAGAGAAGCAAGGTCTGCCACGTACAGGCTGATACAAAATCAAACACCCATCACACACACACATGGGAGAATATATCAGAAGTTGATTAAAGAACTAAAAACCGGGAAGGTAACCTGTTTACCCACAGACGTAATGGTTCCAAAATACAACTTCAACAAAAAATATAAAACCATAATACCAGAACGAGAGCAATGGGAAGGTGGCTCTCCCGTTAAAGCCTCTCTACACTGGTATACAGACGGCTCGAAAACGGAACAAGGTGTAGGAGCCGGAATACTCGGAGTTAAACCAAGAACGGAAATCAGTTTAACTCTATCGAAGGAAACAGAAGTATTCCAGGCAGAAACAGTTGCGATTTACTACTGTGTCAGAGAAATATTAAGGCAAGGGACAGAACAAAAACCCATAGCCATCTTCACTTATAATCAAGCGGTGATAAAAGCGCTTGACGCAACAAAGATCACATCAAAGCTGTTATGGGACTGCGTATGCGCACTAAATGAACTAGGGGCGCACAGCAAGGTGACCCTTGGGTACCGGGGCACGAAGGTATTAAAGGAAATGAGAAGGCTGATGCTCTGGCCAAAGAAGGAACATCTAAGCCACTCATTGGACCTACACCATCGTGTGGAACCACGAAAAGAGAGGTAGCCAAAACCATGGAGAAATGGTCGGCAAGTAAATCCCTCGAATGGTGGAAAAACTCCCCAGGACAGCGGCAGGCTAAAGAATTCATCAAAGAATACATGCCTAAATACACCGAGGACCTTCTGAACAAAAGCAGGAGAACGGTCAGGCTAGTTGTAGGCCTTTTAACAGGACATAACAGACTCAACAAGCATATGAGCAACCTTGGTCTGGCGGAAAACACCATGTGCAGAATCTGTCAGACAGATGAAGAGACCTCGCAGCACATTCTGTGCCAATGCGAGGGACTAGCCAAATTGAGGCTAGAGTGCATTGGCGAACCATACCCACATGCGGCGAGCTACATGAAGACCAACCCGGCAAAGCTGGAAAGCTTTATAAAAAAGGCTAAGCTAGACCAGGTGGTCTAGATAATAGGGAGCTACAATAGACCTATGGGTCGCAGTAGCAAGAGGCCACATAGCCATCCCACTTAATTATCTATCTATCTATCTACGTCATTCATAAGTTCTGAAGTTTAAACCATTCACGCAATTTATTATTACGTCATTACTATGACAGTCAATTGAATATTCTATCAACTTAAATCTCTACTTCAAATAAAACTTCAGACGTCACGTGCGTGTACTTACACTCTATTTCAAAAGTAAAGTTTCTCCTGCGAACGAGTTGACATCAACACTTTCGGGAAGTTGTAGCTCTAAATATAATATTTTTTATTTACTTGTGCTTTAATGCTAGAGAGATATTCCAGATATTTAATAAATCGATAACTACAATCGTCAATTCGCCATGCAAATTACTTGTGTGAAAAATTTTCTTATGTTGCAGGCACGTAATCATTTTCTCCGTCATTTTTTAAATAATGAAAGAATAAGTGAATTTTGTGTATATTTTTCTTGGTAAACGCATTAAAAAATTGTATCTTTTATTATTTTTCAATGTTGATATTAGCCACATTTTTTTTATTTTATACAAATAAAATTTTTGGGACTTGTAATCAAAATGGTTTAGTTCAATTTTTCCGAAATAATTCTTTTTGTTTGTTTATTTCAAGGTATTAATACAGTTTGTTTTATTAGATAGAAAATAATAATGACATTAAAATTAAACATTAAATTATCATTTAATTACTCATCAAATGCGATTATTTGTATTCTTTTAAAATAAAACACATCAACATGCAATTTAACTACTTATCCTTAATTTCTATTTTGTCATTGGACAAAATCTCTCAAATCTAAAATCTAAGTTAAACCTTAAAGTAAGATTTTAATGAATAATTGCATTTAGTATAATCCTGAACATTTTAACAATATTATATTATGTAGATATATCAAAAACTCTCAATCCATACCTCTATCAACATGTAAATAACATCAAAGTAATTACATTACTTTTTGCATCAGTAACTGTGTCGTTTTATAAAATATGACATGTTTTACAGCAGGCTTGGCCACCGTATTTAGCAGTGATGTAATGGTTACCTTAAAATTTTAAGTAAAATTCAATATTTTCTCACGAATTTTAAGATCGCGCAAGCAGCAATTTGTCCAGATTTGATAATATTTCATACAACAATTTTGAAAACCAAATAGTAAATTGAAATTATAACTTTACTAAAATCTTGTTTCAATATTCTAACTCTCTACTAAATTATTCAGCAATAAAAGCTAATGTAAGATATTTTTCATACTAAAAAGTATTAAACTGAAGAAAATGGTTTCAGATCACTTACTTGCAAATATACTCATACTAATTTTATGTTGCCCTCCAATAGTCAATGCGCAAGGTAAACTACTGCAACCCTCTATATCCACTTCAGACAAATAATATTCCGAACCTATTACGGCAATAATCACTTTGTAATAAATATTCAAATCGAACAGCAGAAAGAAAGCACATACCACAATCCTGGAACGTTACCGGATCGCAAGTTACCAACACATAAGTTAAGAAAAATTGTAAAATATAAAACTTGTACATCTTCTTTAGAAAAATCAATAAACGCTCTAACGCAGAAAAAGATATTTGCTAAACTAATACGACGAAATGAACGGTGCTAAAAGTGTAAGATAAATTTTCAAGAGTTTTATATCAGCAGATAATTGACACGATACAGACTACAAAATATTTAAGTACGCATATGATGTTGTAACAAATAAATATAATTCGCTATATCGATAGGATGGATATAAATTACATGATTAATATCACGATATTATTTCACAGGAAAGTACCTACACCTAATTTATAAAATGATGCTTATTAAAAGGCACTGAATTATTAAGATACTAATATATCTAGAGTCTCATATCAGAGGGGTGTAAACGCCAAAATGTCTGAAATGCGTTTTTGGGCGCATATGATACATTTCGTTTTTGTCCGTCGCATATCGGACGGGCGTATAAATCTGACTTAAAATGTATTATCAATACAGCCTAAAAAAAAGACTTAAACGCCATTTCTCAGCCTCGTTCCATATCATATGGGCGTATGTTTTGTACGCCCATACAACGTTCTGTATTTATCACCAAAAGACATACCCCTTTCTAATACGATCATATGCGTACATACACGCCTTGATTGTCCTGTACAATTTAGCTCGTTTCGCTATTTCTCGAAGATTAGTACTTAACTTACTAGGAAAAATGACATCTCGCGGTAAGCCGTTAGTTATAATAGCCCGTAAAAACTTTAAAGAGAAAGCATTGGAAATTGAAGTTAAAATATTTTTAAAATAAAACTTTTTAATTTATTTTCCTTCCTAACTTTTTAATGGCACTTATTAAAATCATTCATTCGTGTGCATTTTTTCTGTATGTATACAAAGCGGTTAAGAATTTGCTCCGAGTTTTAATGAGTAGAGACCTGAAAGTCTCTCGTAACTCACTTTTTCTAAATTTTCGAGAACTGCTAAAAAGCGAGCAATCTGGACCTTTATCAGAAAATACTGTAAGTAACGATGAAATTATGCGTACTATACTAGAAAAATCTGCAAGAAATATTGATTTTCATGTATGATCAATGTCGGTGTTACATCCACGAACAACTAGCAGAGGATAAAAAGATGCTTCAACTTTTCTATTGAAGCACTTTTTTGAAGGCTTTTCCTAGTCAATGTGCAATACTACGCCGCCACTAGTACCAAAAGTATATCATCATTTCTATAAACCATTTTACCTCATGGCGAAGAAATTATTGATGACAGAAATGATGATGATTTATCTTTAGCTGCGGTTAGAGTCAAAATGCTGAAAAAAGTGTAAAGGTAAATTAACATGCTAGAGGGCCCTGTTTAAATTTTTTCAGAAATATTGTTGTTTATCGAAAACATCAAATGGAAACATACATTTTTTACTGCAAATTAAAAAACTAGGCTAAATTAGCAACAAATCAGCGTAAACCGGGTATCACTGTCATTTACCTATCCGAAGATATCTTGAGAAACGTGTGAATGATAAGAATTTCTTCAATAAATTAAAATTATTCTGGTTCCTCCGAACGGATTTTAGCAAATTTGGTCTTACTAGAAAGGACTTTCCTTGGCTTATATACAGCCATTCAAACTGTTTAATATCATTTCTGAATTTATAAGCATTAGATTGAAGGAGTAATGCTGTTTCCAACGAGACAAAGTTTGCAAAATTTGGTTCAACAGAACCGGTGTTATAAGCGTTTCTTCAAAACAAAGTTTTCCCTCCAGCAGCTCTCCCCTTACTTGGTAATTTTTAGAAGATTCCGATTTTGATGTTTGTGATAGACCTTAAGTTGGCAAATTTTATACAAAATAAGAATTTAACTTTTTGGTGTACAGTTACGCCATCTAGCAGTCATCCTACATTTCCCTAAATAATTTGCACATGTGTCTTGGAGCCACTTTAGTCAGTGATATTTTTTCCCGAAGCTGTACTATAAACCGTTCCTGAGATATGGCCGAGCGCCATTCTTAGTTGGACACGCGGTACAATAGGCGCAAGTGATTTAAAATTAAATTATTTTTAATGGTTTCATAATGTTTAGTAAAAATGAAAACAAATAATTAGTCTGATGTTCAAAATATGTGCCAAAAAACCAACATAGTTCGCGTTCTCATACACATCTGAAAAAAACGTAAATAAAACCAATTTTAAACGAACACGAACGATATAATAGTCATGAATTAAATTTAAATTACATGAAATTTCGGAATTCATGGATAAACGCACTTATAAAGTAAATTAACAGTTAGATATAACACTATTAGTGTTCTAAAGTTGTATACTCATCGCTGTTTTGTTATTAATCTAGAATAAAATAAAGAGAGTCCAAGTTGCAAAAACCCTTCTATAAGTTACGGTTTTCTCAGTTATTTGTTATTTTTTAACATTGTTCTATAGATCACGGATATGTTATTTACAATATTCTTTTGGCAGATGTTATAATAATTTATACGATAGTTAACGCTATGATTTGGCAGGTTCTTGGAAACTACCTCTAAAAACTAAGCAACCATTCCAGTACACATGGAGTAAAAACACTTCTCGAAATTCTTTTGCCAAGTAATTTTTTCTTTTATGTTAGAAACGTGCTACTAAAACGTTAACTAACTTCAACACTCAATTCCATATGCATCGCGGACAATCCATGTTTTGTAAAGTGAGTTAAAGTAAAGAAAGTCAAGTAATAAATCACAGTATTTCATGTTATCATTCTCAACTAACCAGGAACATAAAAGAAGAATATATCCCAAGTAATGTTCAACTAAATTATAATATTTTAATGAAAAAGTTGTGGGTTATCGAAACTATGTATAAGCACAACAATTTCTTAATTGAGGTAATTTAATAGATGTTTAATAGACGAAAACCAATTAATTATTAATGAATTGCAGGAAAGCCTTACTCATGAATAAGCAACAATACATGTATATACTACATATGTATAAGCAATATCGTTTGTAGTGTAGAAATACTGAACTACTTTAACATACATATACAACAAACAACAACATGCCTTGCTATGCCTACTTTTACCCTTTCCTAAGTTCTTTATGACAAAACTTAACTTAAGTTGATTCACGTATATAAGTGTATTTATTTTACAATTTCTCCATATTATGATAATTGTTTTATTAATTCATGCATATTATGTTATGTTCGACATAAGGACCATTAATACCTTATAATCAAGACAACCTATTTTACTAAGAACAAATTTACTGTGTAAGTACACAAAACTACAACATGTATGACCGCAATACTTGTAGAAGGTATGGAAATATCCGGTGTTTCTCATCCAGTGCAATGCAATAATCCTGCATCTAGATGACCACTGTTTTCTCAGAAACACAATGAAACATTATGCGTAATATAAAATAATATGCTGTATATCTCCATAGCCTACTGTTACCTCTAGTACTAGCTTACTATAAACTTCTATTAATACCGTAAGAACGAAGAAAAACTCTCTGGTATCTTATTTATTTATTTTGTAAGACGCAAGATTTATTTAATAAATGTTACTATTCATTTGGTATTGTACATACAAAATATTTTACATTGCTGATATCTGCAGTTGCCATTTTTGTTGATTCACACAAGTTTTCACTGACATCATACAGTTCAAATTTATTTTCTGTTCTTTTATGAAATGTGCTCGGTAACAAACAGAAGTTTATTTTAGATTATACAATACAATATTTCATAAGCTTAACGTTAAAGTTATATTAATAAATACAACTCCAGCTTTTCAATATATTCAAGAAGATATGTAAAGATATTACGTGTACATAATGTATGTTACATACATACCATAATGGCTCTAAAATGTTTATTCAAACAAATTTTTAAAATTTGTGAACTCCGACCGACATTAAATTCGAATGGGCACAACTAATCTAGTGATTATTACAGCTACATGTTAGGTCCGAGATCCATGCGTGAGCTTTCTATTGTGGCCACAAAATGGAATTTACTCAAGGGAAATAAACCAATATTATATAGAACTATACTCGGTGTTTCGCAAGGAAGTACCGAGCCAAATTTGTGATTTTTTTTAATATGACACGCTGTATATTGCGGAGTTTGTAAATTGCTTTCGTTCCTTTCTTCAAAAAAAAGGAAACCAAATAATAATCTAACATTGATAAATTTCTATATAGATTGTTCAAACGTGTTTCGCTACGATTAATTTATTTTACTAGGAGTAGTTTAATTTTGTTACTACATTTTATCTCAATCGAATTATTATACAGGGCGATGCATTTTCGCCCCATAAAAAACATCTTCGTTTTACGGAACACTTGTATATATGATTAAATTTTCTTGTATAGAAATAAAAGCACTTTAATTGGATATCAAACTTTCTATATCTAATCTATATAATATAGGAGAGTGACGTTAGTTACTACCAGTTACTACGCTTATAACTATAGAACGCCTGGACCGACTTGGATTATTCGCACCAATTCGGATTGGTCTCCGGCCAAACAAGAAGAATACCCAAGAAAATTTCCGAAAAACCCTGAAAGAAAAAATTATCAAGAAAATTCATTTTCCCATACATTTTGTATGGAGTGATTTTATTTTTCATGATAGATGAATATTTACGTTACCTACGTTGTGACAATTTTTTTTTTACAAATTTTTGCGACAATTGTTTTGCGGGACACGGGGGGTGGTACGGGACGGGCGGGACACGGGGGGTGGTACCCGTAACAATAAAACATTAAAAATCTAAATCAATACTTTTTTAGGCAGAACGAAGTCTGCCGGGCCATCTAGTTATAGATAAATAAAGGCAAGCTTTGAAAAATTATTATTTTAATAAGAAATTGTAATGCTAGCGCTTATGCACAAAATAGAATAGAAAAGAACCTTCTTCAGCGGTACATTGAAGTAGGCTAAGCAACTGTAGAACATATCGTTTGAATGAATAGATAAACCAGATATAATAAATCCAAAGTTATACAAATATCTTGAAGCCACTATAACAAAAAAACAAATAAATCCGTTGTGATTTGCTGAGCAAATAGTGATATCAGATGTAATAACAATAAATCTTATAATTTCAATTAAATAGGTAAATAAACGAATCTAATGTTATCTAATCAATCAAATCAGTGCATTTTATATTTTGATACTGCAACATCATTTATATAATATTTATAATTCGATAATACAGAAATAAAATACAGCATTATTGTAAACATTGCATCTCATGCAGAAACATTTTTCTACTGTTTTTCTACGAAATATTACATAATTTATATAACCAAATTAAAACTGGCTACATGGTAATATTATAAGACCCATTCTTTCTAATCGGAAATCTTAAAAAAATCTCGTACTTGAATACGTCAATTGCTATGCTGAACCTAAATGTAAATGCCAAATAAATTATGACATGTTTTTTTATCATTTAATTTGGAATTGAATAAAAGCGTTTCAAACATTTACATTACGTTTTTCTGCATCCGCGTCGTGCAATTCTACGACACTGAATTGAAGCTGTAATATGGAGTGAAAAATTAAAAAATACTGAAAAGATACCATACAAGGATTCACACAGACTTTCACAATTTCCAGACCCACAAAAAAAGGGAAAAAAAACAATGTGTTAAATAATAGTGTAATCATTAGGTCATTCAATTTCATGTATGTAAGAAAACAATTATAATAAATTTGCCTTGCTTTCTTATTGCAATCGTTGTCAGCACTTAATTATTTTATTCGAATAAAATAAAACCAATTTTTGTTCATTGCTGCATTGTTTCATGAAACAATGCAACGCAGTAATGCGTTATCTTTAGTCTAATATATATATATATTAGGTTATACGTTCCTCTCGGAACTGGAACCGCTCAAGAGAGCTCTTCAGACCCCAATCGTTTTTTAAAGCGGTGGGTCACTCCGCTTCTCATTTTCTTCGTACTTTCTATCTATAGGCTGCTATGATTCTTTGCTTCATCCGCGACTTTTTTCCATTCTTTTCTGTCCTTCATCTTGTCTCTCCATCCGGTTACGCCCATCTTTTGTAAATCACTCAGTACTTGATCTTCCCATCTGGTTTTTGGTCTTCCTCTGGGCCTGGAATCTTTCGGTTTCCAATTGATTATCCTTCTTATTATTGTCTCTTTGTTTTTTCTATTTATATGTCCATACCATCTTATTCGTTTTGATTTTATTATTCTTACTATATCTTCTCCGTCTAGGAGTTTCACTATCTCGAAGTTCATCAGTCTTCTATACTGTTCGTCGCCTTCTTTCTTGGGGCCGAATATTTTTCTAATTATTTTTCGCTCAAACACTTTTAACTGTTCTTCTTCCTTATTCGTTAAACACATTGCTTCAGCTGCATAAACTACCACAGGTCTTATTGCAGTTTTATATAGCCTTAATTTCGTCGTCTTGCTTATAATTTTGCTTTTCATGATGTCCCTATATTTGTAATACGCGTTGTAACCAGACTGAATTCTTTGCATAATTTCCATACGTCTGTCATTTCTATTGTTTATCATGATTCCGAGGTATTTGAAAGCTTTCACTTCTTCATATTCTTCTTCCCCTATTTTGATCTTTAAATGTGTCTCTTCTCTGTTTGTCCTGCTTATTTTCATGTATTTTGTTTTCTGTTGGTTAACCTCTAGTCCTCTTTTTCTTGCTTCATATAATAACTTTGTTGTCGTTTTTTCAAGACTTTTCCTATTCCTCGATATGACCGCGATGTCATCTGCGTATGCTATTATTTGAACAGATTTTGATATTATATTTCCCGTTGCCTTACTTCCTTTTATTGCTCCTTCCATAGCAATATTGAACAATGTCGCTGATAGTCCATCCCCCTGTCTCACACCTTTTGTTACTTCTATTGTCTCTGTTATCCCTTCATGTGTAATTACTGCTGCCTTTGATCCTTCTATCGTCATTTTGATCAGTCTTATTAGTTTTTCAGGTATTCCTTGTGTTCTTGCGTCTTTTGCTATCATGCTTCTCTTCAAACTATCAAAGGCTTCCTGAAGTCTATGAATATTATATGCAACTCGATGTCATTTTCGTAGCATTTTTCAATCACTTGTGTTAATACATGTATAGCATCTATTGTTGACTTTTCTTTTCTAAATCCGTTCTGATGTTCTCCTAATAAACTTTCTGAATATGGTTTCAATCTTTTTAAAATTAGCGTTGTTAATATTTTGTACGCAGTGTTCAGCAACGTTATTCGTCGATAGTTTTGACAGTTTGTTAGGTCTCCTTTCTTTGGAATGGGCGCTATATATCCTATTTTCCATTCTGCAGGCATCGATTCTTTTCTCCATATTTGCAACATCAGTTCGTATAATCTTTTTCTCATCTCATCTCCAGCGTTTTTTATCATTTCGTTACAAATATCATCAGGCCCTGAGGCTTTTCCATTCTTTAAATCTTTCATTACTTCGTCAAATTCATTTTTTGAAGGCTCTTCTATTTCTTCATCTCTTACGTTTTCTTCTAATGTTTCTTCATTAGCATCTTCATCACATATTTTAGATGTGTTTTTTATATATTCTTCCCACTCTTTCTTGTCTATGTTGGCTGTTATATTCTTTTTCCTCTTTTGCTTTCTTATACGTTGGTAGAGCTTACTATTATTCTTATTGTCTGCTTCTATTTCTTCCATTATTTCTTCTATCCATTTTTGTTTCTTGATTTTCACTAGTTTTGTACCTTCCTTCCTTATTTTGCTATATATTTTGTAGTCTTCTAGTTTTTTAGTTTTTAGCCATTTTATTCTTGCTGTCCTTTTTGTTTCAATTACTGCTTCACATTCTCTGTCAAACCAATCGTTTTTAATTTCCTTCCTTTTTCTTCCCAAAACTCTTTCAGATACTTCAATTACCGTATTTCTCAGTTTACCCCATTCCTCTTCTATGTCTTCATGTCTATTCTGTTCTTCTAACACTTGTTTAATTTCTTTCTGGTATTTTATTAAACTTTCGTCTCTTTTTAAATTGTCTATATTCCATTTCTTGCTAGTTATTTTCGTATTTTTATCATTTGTAACCCTTAATTTTATTTTTGCAATTACTAGGAGATGATCCGTATCTATACTTGTACCTCTAAATGATCTGACATCTTGAATCATCTTTTCTCTTTTTCTTGTAATTAATACATGATCAATTTGGTTGCCGCTTAATTGTCCTGGGAAAGTCCACGTTATTTTATGCTCCCTTTTGTGTTTGAACTTAGTACTTGCTATTGTTAAGTCCATTTCTGTTGCCAGATTGCATAATCTCGCTCCGTTATCGGATGTTATCTCATGTACTGTTTCCTTTCCAGCTACATTCTTCCAGTATTCCTCTTGTCCTATTTTTCCATTAAAATCGCCTGCTATTATTATTGTGTCGTGTTTTGATATTCTTTCACACTGTTCTTCTAATGCTTCGTAAAATATATCTTTTTCTTCTACAGATGCCCCTTCTGTCGGTGCGTACGCGTTTATTATTGAAATATTTGCTATTTCATTTTTAATTCTAATGTATGAGATTCTACCATTTATTCTATTAAACTGCATAATCTTGTCTCTGAACCTTTTGTCCAGCATAAACGCTGTGCCATGACTTCCTTGCTTTTCTTCTCCTGCGTATAATATAGAGTATTTTCCTTTGTCTATTCTTCCTTCTCCTCCCCATCTTACTTCTTGAAGCGCTAGTATTCCTAGTTTATATTTTTCCAATTCTTTCCCTACCTCTTCCATTTTTCCCGTTTCGAGTAGTGTTCTTATATTCCACGTTCCAAATCGTACATTATATCTCATATTTCTTTTCTTCTTGTTATTTTCCGTTGTCTCTTTATTCATTGTCCTTATTTCTGCTGCGTTCGTTACCTTTTGTGATCCGTCTTTCATTACTTTAACTAGTTTTTTGGCCTACCATTAGTTTCATTTTTTGTCAGTTCTTGCTTTTGCACATCCCATTTATACCATTCTGAATTTATCCTCATTTTTTGATAGTCTAATCACCCATTTTTATAAAGAACAATTATGATTTACCATAACCATCAGCAGACTCATACAATACACTCAATACAAATTTTTCTATTAAATGTGTACTGTGTTAATATAATTAAGGCAATATATTATTACTACAAATCTTCTCGAAATCATCAAAAACACATAAAAGCTAAAAATAAAACACTATATGTGGAGACATTTGATGTGTAGATGATAGTTGTCAATATTTCACTGAAATAATATAATTAACAGCTTTATAACCGCAATAGTAAGAACGTCTGACCAGAAAATAAAAAGCCGCTAGGTGTGAGTACAATTCTACTCATGGACAATTAACAACGCAGCATTACTTACGACCAGCCAATGCTGTAAAAAGCCCTAAAACCACATTTACGCACACTAAAATGGCACAAGAATAAGTGTAGCGGTAGTCTTAACAAGCAGTACTACCTAGGAAGTAGCTGCTGATACCGATAACAAAAGCAATACCAAAAAAATGCCTGTAATAGGCGGTCATGGTATATTGTAGGAATTCACCCTGCGAATGAATGCAATGAAAATAGATCAAGTATTAGAGGCAGACAACGTGGTTTCAGCCTTCTAGGCCTCGTCAGTGCAACTACGAATGCAAGATCTAATTTCATCGCCGAAAGCTTCCGAAAGCTTGGATAAAATTCGAAGAGTGAACTAATTTTATTGAGACTACAATCCCAATTTAATTATATTATTTACTATATGTATACATATGTACAGTGACGTGCTTTAGTACTGACTCACCCCTCGAGGGCAGTCGGCTATATATCGTCGTACATAAGGGTTATATTTCTAAAGTTTTATGGCACTTTGAGTCAGTACTAAAGCACGTCACTGTACATATACCTCAGTGTATCAGTGAAACTTTAATTAGTCGTCGGTTCTAGGACAGGTTATTCAATAAGACATCACATACGCTAAGGTTTCGTTTACTGCACGTAAACTGTATCAAAGCTACAAAAAAATATTAAAAATACATACAACACATATTTTGACAGTATAAAGTTTTCTTTTAATTTAATTTAACCTTACCTATATGATAAATTTATTAAAATACGGAAACATTAAAAAAACCGCATAGCAATTGCTCTACCGAGGTATTACTAACGATTAGCTGTGTATATTCCACATATTTATCCTATCCACACCGTATACAGTTCTTATCGGTTTATTTATACATTTGAAATGTTTTCGTATTTTATGTTTCCTTTTTTTTATTATTAGGGATGTGAAATATATGTGACAAAATAATTAATACAAGCCAAACACTATATACCAGGACACATAGAAAGACAGTTTACCGTAAAATACCAAACTTAAAATTTTATAACAGGATTCTAAAAAATTGACTAATATTCGGAAGAATGCAAGAGAGATATCTACTTAAATAGGTTACGGTACGGTGCTAATATCTGAGATGCCGAATCGTCTTTGAGGTTGCAACATCTCGTATCATTCAAGAAATGCAGTTTTTCAAGAAAAAGTGTTTTTGATCAATTTTCTTGCATATTCAACCATATCCAACTGCAAAATTCTGTTTTAAAATTCCGTTCCGTTTGTATAATACTTTTAATAGGCCATTCTCGCCAATCACCCTGCATATATTCACTACGTTATGGGGAAAATATTTTGGTTGGAGTAGGACCTTCATATCAATATAATTTTCTGCTTGTCAACTATTAATATATTACCTATTTTACTTTTTTTTTATTTTAAGAAAAAAAATACGTAGTTAAAATTTAGAATTACTCGTACGTTACTAGAATACGTAAGTTGTCATGCTTGCTTCATAATATAGAATACTGAACTAGTTTGAAACTCGTGTATTTAAAAGCCATACATTTTTTTCTTAGAACTTTATGGTATTTATTATTGTGATGAATACATTTTTAATTAATAAAAGAGATAAATGTATAATATACAGAATGTTATAAACGCTTTGTATGTCACCCTCAAAAGTATTTAGATTAATTTCAGCCAGGATTCTATGTCATAAGTCTTACCATATTAAATCTATCATACGTGACCCTTAATTTTAAATTACTCCAGAAAAAGTCAGAAAAGTTGAATACCTGAGAAGGTGCTGCATATTCAATGTTATTACTGAATGCATTGTTCTGAATACGCTGTAACATATCACCGACGCATAACAATGTAAACAAACGCTGGAGTTGCCGTAATCAAATACTTCAACGGGATGGTATCAATATTAAGAAAAAGAACTACAAAAGTCGTCACTTACTGACCTATCATTACTCTTTCTTAGTTTGCTTCGATTAATATTTAGAAAAACCTTAATATCGATTATTATAAGAGTAGTAGCTAAGAATTCATCAGAAGCTGATCATTGATTGTGTTCAGTTAGCAGATCGGTAAGTCACCGGTAAGTAATGGTGAGTGAAGTACCGCACTGAATATCTGCATACCAATAGTACAACCACAGTATAGTATATATCTAACCAGTAAAGTCACTCTCTGTCGGCATCTTTGATCTTCGGGGACCGAGTTTTTCTTTGCGCATTGGCTTTCGCACATAAGCGGGCGAATATACAGGCGGGGAATAAATGCGCAATGGTCATTTGCGCAGGGAATAAATGCGCAATGGTCATTTGCGCTCTTATTAGTAAAGAGCAGCAGTGTACATTGCTAATGCGCACCGGGTTTGAAACATCGTTCAACAGGTAGGGGTAAGAACACGAATTTTTAGCGAGTGACGCTACTGGCTAGATACTATACTGTGGTACAACGCCTAGAGTGTAGGTATTCAGTTCACTACTCCACTAAGAAACTGTTGAGATTATTCATAAATTCAACACTCACTGGTACGGTTAGATAAATCCATTATACCTACTTAATTTTTTCTAAAATTTTAATTGTATACAGATTAACAACTTGAACTACGAAAGCCTATTGATAGGAGAAGGTAGTGGGAGGTAAAATTAAATGTATCCATTTTAGTAATGTCAACTGTTTGTATGACAGGAATGTCAGTGGGTATGTCAAATACTATGGCAAATTATAAAACCACTTTATAGGTTTGTTCGTTGCACCTACACTAACTAGAATATTGTACAATAGGACAGGAAGTGTAACATAAAATGTGTTCGTTGAATTTACGTGTTACACTACTTTACACTACAATTTGTTCGTTGCAAAATCGTGTTGTTCAAATAATTCAAAAATTATCCCGCCACACTCGATAAGCTACACGTAAATTTTAGCAAGTGTGACGAGTGTAGTGTAGAAGAATTAGGTTATGTACAATGTTTGCATGTTCGTAAAACGTAAACGTCATTTTATTTAATGGCCTATGATTATCCAAACAGACGTGCTGTTTTAGTAAAAAATGATAATTGTGAGCCAGTTAAAGACGAATTATTGGTGTGTATAAAGATGTATTGTAATGCAGATTTTTATATACATATTTTGGAACAACCTCTTCGACGACATTTTTATTGCTGTTCTGGAATCTTCTAAAAGTGCGCATCTCCAAAATGTCTTCTTCATTATCCATATTAGTAACTAACCTATAACTATTTCAAATCAAACTTCGCACTAAGCTGCACTAACAATCTACGAACGTCGTGCAGAAGAACTTCGCCGTGTTACACCGATTTAGATACACTCAACTACACTCTTTCCCCACTACACGGCTGTTATAGTGCAGTGCAGAAAATTGTAGTGTACACTGTAATTTAAGTGTAGAAGTTACGAACAAACCTTATAATTTGCACTTTTTCATTAATTGTGTATTCCATTAGGATAGTTTGATGGTTCGGTAAAGTATTTGACATAACCTCTGATATTCCTGTCATATAATAAGTTGACAATAGACAATAGTAAAATGGATACATTTAATTTTAACCCCCACCACCCTTTCCTATCAATAGGCTTTCGTAGTTCAAGTTTTTAGCCTGTATACATGCAATTTACATTAATATGTCAACATTTAGATTAACTTGAAAATGATACGATTGCATATGCATCGAAACATAAAATAAAAACTTAAAACAAATCGACCGTCATTACCCAATAAAATTACGAAAAAAATATATCAAACATGGTCAAATAATAGGACAAAATAGACTAACTTGAAGTTAGATATGGGGTATATTTAATAAAACATGCTGCAAATAATATGTAAAATCAAAGTATATAATAGCCTGGCTTAGTGCAATTTACAATACTCACTATTGGGAGGATTAGTAGGCAGACATAGTATTGGTTTATTGTTGAAATAATATTCCTTATTGAATAAAAATCGATCTGTGGCGGAGTTTTTCGTATTCCTTCACATTTTGTATTTATTTAATGGTGAATTGTTTGAATGAACTAGAAGATAATTGGTCTTCAAATGTTCATACTTTCTAAAGTAACAAAGATAGTGTTTCACTAACGAAGATTTCTTAAATCTCATCAGTCTCTTCTTCAATTTGATTCTGTAAATTCCATGTAATTCGCATGCAATGTCAAACTAATGAAGAACTAACAGGAAAAAGTTGGAATAAAAATTCACCAGGAATTCGAATTTATCATAAAAAGTAAAGTATTCTGTTTAAAATAACTAAATTGGTACTGATTTTCGGAATAATCGCAAAAAACCTAGATTGCTTTCCAATTTCAGATTTGTTCTAGAACCGATGCTTCTGATACTTTCCGTGTAAGCTCGTCATGAGACACAGTGTAGAATAAACTGGTACAAATAGCGTAAAACCAAAAAAAACACTACCTAGTGAAAATAGAATCTAAAAAAACGTTTTCTATAAAATGAAAAATTTAGGACATCTTTGTTAATAAAGTGGACGTTATTTATTATTTAGTTTAAGTTTATAATATTAATTTCTAACGTTATCTGCGTGAATATAGATTATTATCAAAAATACATTTAAAACTCGATAGGTAAATACGTAATAGCTATTTATATAACAAGTGCATACATAAAGTAGTACTTTCTTAGCAGAGTCGAATTTATGGCCGAGCGAGCTTGCGAGCGAGGCTATAATAAAGACGAGGTCAATAAAATACATTTATGTGCGAGTTATATACATAATTTTATGTTCAACTGCCCTATTTTATACAATAAATAATTAAAATGATTACTCCTCTGACAGATCGTAAGGTAATGAGCTGGGTATGTTGAGAGTATTTTGTTATTTGCACAACTGTCAAGTGACTTATTAAAAATGTCAGGGTCTCAATCGCAAAATGAATGCAGAAAAAGAAGTTATAAAAAGAAATAGCTGCAAATGCTATAGATTAACTTTTACCTAATAAATTTCAGTTTCAGTACGAAACAATTTATGCGGTATATAGCAAATGGTATACATCAAAAAGTTTTGAGCTGATTTTGACATTTATTTGACACTGACATAAGAGTCCATTTTTCAGTTTTTAAGTACTATAGTTACTTTAAAGTGGCACTTATTGAACGGTAAGTAGTGCTGGGCAAGTATAAACAAGTCAGCCTCTTTAATTATAATCAATTTCTTGAATAGCCGACTATATGAATTGAATTTAAAATTTTAATTGAATTGTATACGAATGAATAATTGAAATGTAAATGTTGGATTGAATTGAATGTGAAAGAATAAAAATTGAATTGAATACGAATAATCGATCGAATTGAATTGAATATGAATAATCGATTAAAGTAAATTGAATATGAATATTCGTCTAATTCGAATATTCGAATAGAAGACGAAATGATTATTCGAATACAAAAAAGTCAAAATGCCCACCACTACGGTAAAGTAGCTCATAAAGTAGACAACTATGATGCAGTCGAATATAAAATATTTTTTTGTAGTAGCAACATTTTATAAAGATAAACCGTAATACAGTTGTGAGTTACAGAGCTCATTATAAAGGTAAAAAATGAAAAGTATTGAATTTATAAATTGCATTCTCCTTTTTTAGAAATGTAAATTAATTATTTAAATGCTT
This sequence comes from Holotrichia oblita, assembly GCA_023690525.1. Classification (NCBI taxonomy): domain Eukaryota; kingdom Metazoa; phylum Arthropoda; class Insecta; order Coleoptera; family Scarabaeidae; genus Holotrichia; species Holotrichia oblita. Next base: position 99,340,020 of record CM043016.1, on the reverse strand, counting down.
TATTTTGCTAATAATTAACATACTAAAGAAATATTGCATATTTAAGTTGTTCTTTTGTTTATTCCTTGGTTTGTGACTAAAATGATGATGATTTATTAGACATGTCGTGTTTTCCTGTCCCGTCACTTTATTGAGTCATTGTATATATGCATATGAAATTTTATGTCAGTCATGACTAAAAAGATATGAAACGTAATCGCTACAATATAATGATATTCAACAAATAAAATTCAATAATAAATTATATACATGTTACACAAACTAGATATTCTTTGTTTGCTTTTTAATAATGATGATAATTTACTGCGAAAATTGTCACAGTAACGACAAAAGTGTGTTAACATATCTTATTATTTATCTACGCTTTATTCAATGTTGTTTTTTACATGTTTTATAGCAACCATAAGGTAAATTCGCGCACAATTATTTAAAATAATTAATGATTATCTCCTACGTTAGCACATTCTTGACACACTTAAAAATCGGTTTTATTTCCTTGAGAACAATTATGCTGCAATAATTATGTTATTCTTAGTAACCTACCTATTCATTAAAATATTGTTATCAAAGTCTTAATTTAACACCGAAATATAATTGGGTTTTTATATGGTGCTGCTGTTATCAATTGAATTATTTCTGTTGAAAAGTGCTGCTATGTGACATGCGTTTGTCATAACAAAAATAACTTTAACTCAATTTCATTTATCTTCGGAAAATCATTCTTGGATTGGTACACATCTTCCAACTTTAGACGTATACATATATATATGTTTTATTTCAAGCCGGCCAAGCGAATCACACTTATCTGAGGTAGGCTGGAACCGAGTCGGAACTAGAGATGGGTAGAATGATTCTTTTTTCTGGACTGCTTCGTTGCATCTGACTCATTTCGATTCGGTTGTAAACTTTAGAAGATATGTATCTTCTAAAGTATTAAGGATAGGTATAGGCTGTCCTACATGAAAGTGGTCGCATATAGTACCTATGTAAAATCCAAAAATGTAATATGAAGCAGTGCCACTTGAAATTTTAATGTTTGATACTGGGGAGCGTAGCAATGGCAGGACACGATTTTTTGCCTTATTGGTGAAAGAATTTCCACCTTCAAACAAAAATTGACGTGTCTCGGCGGCTTTTCGTATTTCTTGACGTTTTCGAGTTATTTAAGGTAGATCGTTTTTATTGGAATTGTCTGTATACGAAATCTAGCTTTTGGTACGACATTGCATTCTGAGGTTCCTCTTTAGTTTTTATTTTGCAAGCGAAAATAATACGGTGTACGATAATGCGCCATCAAGAACCTTCTTTCATCTGCTTTTTACGCACATGATTATTTTACTTATATGGCAAACATATGTTTATGCAGTATTGATGTTATTCAGGCGTAATTTTATACATAATCGCCCTAGGTATGCTAATAATGTTAATGTTTCTACAGAACCGGTCTATTAGATCATGTTCCACACTTCCGAACAATTATATACTTCTGCACTTCGTACATATAAGATTCAATTCAACACTTGCCTTTTCGAGAAGTACTTTTATTCGGAAAACGAGTTCATAACTGCTTGGAGCAGGATAAGCTCTCCATGTACGACAATAGTAATGTTTTTAAATTTTGATACAAGATTGTTCAAAAATTAAAAGAATCAGTGATAAAAGGAATTTGTAGACAAATTGCAACTGCCACGCTATTACCGAATTACTGACATTTCTAATTTAGAAAAAGTTAAAAAGATGTACTAAAAAAAGATCTGAAGGTTAAGCTTTGCATAAAAATCGAACTTAAATGTTTTTGTACTAGTTTTTCTTACTTTTTAAATTATAAGTATGCCATTACGTCCGCATAATCATGATAGTTGATACAGTAATTTTGTTTTACTAATAATTTTTAAGAAATCTTACATCAAAACATCAAAACTGGCCTGCTTTTCCTATGGGTAGCCCGCAGGGAATCAGACTCCCTGCTCAGCTGTCGTGTCGTGGCCTACAGCTTGCACATGGGATAATACGGCGCCGATGGTGGATTTTCTTTCTGAAAAGTCTCACCATCGTCAGACCAGGTTCCCGGTTGGTGCTTTGCACTTACCGGGAGTTGGAGGGCTTTAGCTTAATTGCCTGGGCCGAGAGGAGACACTGCACAAAAAAACCTAAATCCTAAGGTTGTGGTCGAGCTGATGGGATGCGTGCTTGAATAGAGGATCAGTCCCTATAGACCAACCCTTGAGGCACCGGGCGGACCCCATTGTATAAATGCCTTACCCACGTACCGGGGCACTGCGTCGGGTCGACCTACACTTCCGCTTACTCGTGGGACTCTTATGGAGCCACATTATAAACCAAAACCTAAACCTGGGGACTCTGATAAGAGACACCCAAGTAAAGTTGAAAAAGCACCTACAATGGATGCAAGGGCTGGAGGGTCGGGAACCGAGAATCCAAAACCGAGATCCAAACTCTCCAGCGCCGAAAGGCGCAAACGTAAAGCTGCAAGGCTAGCCGCTTTGGCCCAACCGGGCAGCACTACGTCCAAAACAGACAAGGCCGCCAGGGAAGCGATTGTCGCTAAACCAAGCATCAGCCACGCTGTGACTGCGGGGGTGAAGCGAAACCTCTCTGAGGGCAGCTCACCGAAAGCAGCCACGAAGCGGATAAAGGCAGGTAAACCTGCAGCTAAATCCTACAAAAAGCCACTCACGACAATCCGGGTGGCCATTGTACCTGAGGATTATCCTGAGAGTTCCATCTCGCAGGAGCAGGCGGACCAGATCCGAAACTGCTTGCTGCTGGAAATGGATAAAATAGAAGTCGGAGGACCGGAACCAGGATTTAGCGAGGTCCGACGCCGTGGGGTGTGCTGAGGGCGGGCTGCCTAGACACCAGCACCTGCTGCCAGCATCTTCACCTACATAGAGCAGACAGTACCACTGTCCATGAGGGCGGACAAAATTTCGCCTACTTTCAGCTTCAGCGGGGAATACAATGTAAACATCTCCAACAGAGAGACTGCCAAAACTCTCGTCCACAAACCGAGACGGGAGGTATCTCGCTGGTTTGTGGGCGCCTCTAAAAGGCTTAACGGCACGGGACTTGAAATTTAGAAAGATGGTGAAACCGAGGATGAAGCTTTTAGCCTAGGGAGCTCCGCGTCCATCTTCCAAGCCAAAGCAATCGCAATCCAGACCTGCGCGGAAGGCATATTAAATTGCCCGCAGGTTAATGGAGCTGTGGAAATTTATTCTGACAGTCATGCTGCCCTTAGAGAACTACAGGCTGTCAGGTTTGACTCCGAGGTAGTGCTACACTGCCATAAGACTCTCGTAAAACTGACGCAACGTCTCAACACAACGCTGAGATGGGTGCCAGGTCACTCTGGAATCAGAGCTAATAAAATGGCAGACAAATTAGCTAAAGGTGCCAGTGAGAGACCACTCGTGGGTCCAGAACCTACATATGGGAACTCCTATGGCAGCATCAAAGCCTTTGTCAGATCTGAACGCGCTGCTAGGCATGGCTCCCACTGGAATACACTTGCTGGCATGAGGAAAAACTGAGCAAGGCAGTTTCTATGAGCATAGTCAGGCTGAGATTACTCACAGGAATCCTAACCGGTCACTGCTCACTGAACAAACACCTGCATCGCATGGGCATAGTAAACTCTCCCCTTTGTAGAAACTGTGGAAAAGCGGAGGAAACTCCAATCCATCTTCTTGCCGACTGCTCGACGGTGGACAAGGAGAGGTGGAGTTACTTCGGTGTCGGGCGTCTGGACGATCCCGGACTAAGAAAACTAACTCTCGACCAGGTTGCGGACTTCTTTGCCCGAGTGCAACCTGGCTAAGAGGAGTAAAACAGCACGGGGACATAATAGGCCTTCCTTATGGCCGAGGTTGCCTTTACGGTTTGTCCGCTCGTGCAGTCCCAAAAAGAAGTATGTTATACTGACAAAACCAATATTTGGTCAATTAACGATTACTGTATGTAGACTTTAATAGCATGGATACAGTAAGCAAGATAAAACGTTGAAACATTATACAGGGTGAATAAAAAGAAGGAAATAATGATCCTGGAAGCGTTATTAATAGTTTTAATAAAAAATATTGTGAATAGAAGGTTCTGTTTATTAGTCAGCATATAAAGACGATTTTCATTTTTTCATACAATATCATATTTTTTTAGTTGTGGCGTCATCATTTTTTTTAATAGCAACCATATATTGTTACACATTTAGAAAAATCCTAGCAAATTCTAGAAAAATTATTAATGACACTATTAATGATTTTTGCTGTTATTGCTGCCACTTTTGAACGATAATATCATTATTTAACTATATTCTAATAATCAAACAAAATATAGGAAATAAAAATAATTTAATACAAGATATAATCTATACACTTTAATCTATTATGCCTTTAGGCAAATCTCTAACATGTCTTATACTTATAAACTTTAAATATATTTTGCAACAATTGATTGCACAGTAGGCTAAATTCTCTTTCAGTCTCATCCAATCAACATTAATATTTTAATACGATTCATATCTATTAATCATGTCATGTTTAGTTTTTGTTGTAAAATGTAGAAATTATAGAATATGTATAATACAATAAAACACAAACAAAATAAAATACGATTACTGTCAATGTAAACAAACACGAGAAACAGTAAGAATAGAAAATAACAAGAAATTCTCTTTAGAACTGAAAGCAGTTTAAAGAACAATATTGCACAACAAAAACGGCAATATTCTCGTAAATACACTGACAGTTATGACAACGGCAAATTTGAACAGTGACATTTTAGAATCTTTAATTATTTGGATTTTTCGAAATGTAACATTATATTTTTATATGACTGTCAAGAAAATGTACAAAGCTATATAATTTTGATGCAAGCTATGTAAGTTGCTGTCACAACAAACCAATATGAGATCGTATGAAGAAATAAAGATCGTCCTAACAAAATAATAAACAGTGAACCTTCTATTAACAATGTTTTCGGCTAAAAGTACTAATAACACTTCTAGGATCATTATGCCGTTCTTTTTATTCACCCTGGATACTTACAATTGTCATATTAAAACTACCAAGCAAATCCAATAACGCAGAAACATAAATCTCTAATCAATATATTAATATTATGTAAGTCCCCACCTATTAGGTACTAGGTACCGTTTTATTTTTTATATATCACTTTAAATATCACTAAATCTATCATAAAAAATTGAAAATTTAATGATGAGACTGTATATATGTATATAGCAACATCAATTATACTCTCATTAAAGATTTCGATGCCGCAACATTTCATTACGGACACAAATTTTATATTCTAATCCACGTTTAGATCTAGTCGCTACTCCATCTCTTCTGGAAGCTTTTCTGTAAAACGATTAGACTAAATGCATACTTTGGAGATTACATAGCGTTATGTTATTTTGCTCCTGTCAGTGTTCAGAAAGCAGTAAAATATCTAGCTCTAATTCCACGACAATAACATCTAATTATGTCGAATAGGATCTGAAATACCGAATTTCGCGTAGATAAAAGAACGTAGCTAAGAGAAGCCATGAAGTTGTTTGTCATTGCATAATTTCTGATACTAATTTTGTTGATAAGTCACTTGAAGCTTTTCAATAAGTGATTTTTTTTGTATTTTTAGATGAGTGCGTAATTTTATCGTTAAGAATTGATCCATTGTTTTTCAGCCGTATTATTATTTCATCTGTTAACTGGTGCAGCTTAAAGACACTCATCGCTAATTTATTTCATAATTCAGTAAATATGTCAAATGTAAATTTGTTTCTATCTCAGTATGTGCTATAGTGACCTAACTTTGATTCAAATTCTATGACGAATTGTGTATAATATGTATTTATAATTGTATACATACTATAATATTTGCCTGTATATCTGAAATATAAGAAGTAGATACGTTTCACATCTAAGTGTCCGTCTAAGTGATTAACAGAAAGAATTAGGTAGACCACAGTAAAGATAATTACACAAACATAAAATCCCATGATCTGGAATTTAGTTTATTTATACCGGGTATTATTATTATTTATATGGCCAACTAAGAATGGCGCTCGGCCATATCTCAGAAACGGTTTGCAGTACAGCTTCGAGAAAAAAAAATATCACTGACGAGAGTGACCCCGATAAACATCTGTAAATTATTTAGGAAAATGTAGGATGACCGCTAAATGGCGCAACTGAACACAAAAAAATGTAAATTCTTATTTTATACAAAATTATTTTACATGAAACAAATTCTTTGTATTTTGTCATACAAGGGTTAGAGTGGAGGGGAAACTTTGTTTTGAACAAACGCTTATAACTCCGGTTCTGTTGAACCGAATTTTGCAAACTTAGTCTCGTTGGAAACGGAACTATTCCTCCAATCTAATGCTTACAAATTCGAACCAATCTAGTAAGTGACGTGCATGCTAGAGTGCGTTGTTTAATTTTTTTCGGAAAATTGAACTTTTATCGAAAATCTTAAATGGAAACGCACGTTTTTGACTTTTTTAATTTACCAACGAATCACCGAAAACCGGATATAGTTATCTTTCACCTATCCGAAGATATCTTAGGAAACGTGGTACCAATGGTAACAATTTCTTGTACATATAAATTCAAATTATTGTGCTTCCCCTGAACGGGAGTTAGCAACTTAGCAACTTTTCTTCAAAACAAAGTTTCCCATCCTTATTCTTCCGTTATTTCACGAAATACAAAAAAGTTTGCCGGTGTGAATTATGCGGAATTTTTAGAAAATTCCGATTTTCATATTTGTGATAGACCTTAAGTTGGTAAATTTTATATAAAATTAAAACTTTTTTTGTTCAGTTGCGCCATCTAGCGGTCATCCTACACTTTCCTAAATAATTTCCAGATGTTTCTCGGGGTCACTTTCGTCAGTGATATTTTTTCTCGAAGCTGTACTGCAAACCGATATGGCCGGGCACAATTCTTAGTTGGCCACCCGGTATATAAATATCCTGGTGTCCAACCTAAGATACAACAGTCCATAACCGATTTATTATTTAAAAAAATGTTTCAAATAAATGTTGCCTTGAATCATATTCTACACATTTTAAAATTAGTGTCAGTAATGACAGACTTCCGCTTGTACGGGAAGAATATACCAACTTTATTATTTTAAATGGAACATCCTATATCCTATTGCACTTTTTGATTCCTTGTTAAATTTAAATTGTACTTTGTTAAGCATACATTGCGTATTGCGTCTAAGTTGTAGCGTTTCCGAATTAGGTGACGATTTTCGAAAAAAATGACATTTGCAGCGTCTTCTGTTTAGAAATATCTACGGAACTACGAAAGTGAGTAAGATGCCGTTTTCAGTCTTCGCTTAAGCATGAAAGAGGTGCCCTCTTTCATTAGAAAATTGTTACATTTATATTACAGGATTATTAAGTAGAGATCTGTATCAATTTGTCTATTTCCAACAGTTTTGGTAATATTTTCGATTTTTCAGTTTTCGCCCTATCTACGTATTGCGAAGCACTGGCCACCTTCCGCTCACGTTTCACTAGGCTTGGAACTGACAGCAATAATACTTAGAAAGTGGCCAACAAAACACAATAAGACCGCTAAAAGCAAACAAAACCTGAAAGAAAGGAAATGTAAAATTTACTAAGGTGCATTCTGAAACATTGGAGATGAACTTAGCATAACAAGGAATCAAAAAGTGCAATAATATACAGGATGTTCCATTAATTTTTTTTTTTTTTTTAATGTGTGGTGGGTGCTTAGTTGCAGTGACTCCGTAAGCTGTATTACTTGTCTGGCTATCACTGCAACTCTTGCGGTGTAGTTTAGTGTGTGTAAGTTGTGTTTAAATGGCTTTGTGACAGCATCATATCGCCTTTTATGATGCCGCGCTGTTAATCACTTTGCTCCCAACAGCGAATGGCAAGTCGATCCGGGATTAAACTCTCTGAAAAAATGTCACCGTCCCTCCAGAGAATTGAACCCCGGCACCTATCGTCCTCTCACGACAATAGTCAGCCGCCTAACCACTGCGGCCATCGACCCGTTCAAATAATAATAGAGTTGGTATATACTGTAGTCCGTCATTACTGACACTAATTTTAAAATGTGTAGAATATGATTCGAGGCAACATTTATTTGATTTTTTTTTTTAAATCAGCTATGGACCGTTGCATCCTATGCTGTGCACACTCGGTATACCTGTATTTCTTTTTTATTTTCTTTGGGAAAAAACAACAGATAAAAAATATATGCAATGTCTCCGTAGTTTATAGAGTGCAATATTAATGTTATTTGTGTAAATATGTAGTTACATTAAAATATTCTTATTGTTGTTGAGTACGGTTTTATATGGAAAACTTATATTTAAAGATTAATGTAAATTTTACCTTAAAATGAAGTACACTTGAAATAACCTAAGCTATAGACTAATAGACTAACTATGTCTCTATATCCCAAAAATATAGTGATTTTCCTTTATTATTTTTTTTACAGTTAATATTTTTAACTAGTAAAACGTACTTGCTATATCTTGCAAGATAGACATGTATATGTGTATGTAGATACATCTTATATAAAAAGTAAGGCGCGTCAACAATAATTTAGAAAACGTAAATACATATTACTTTCGTAATTTTTAACTCGTTACGTGTAGTACAATTATTATTATTGCTTTAACTTTAGTTCATGAATACTACATGTTTAAAAGGTGTTTATAATATACGCATCCCATCAAAAGCAATAAATTACTAAAACTTGAACTATATATGGGGACCTTGAGAAAAATTAAAAGACATTATACAAACAAGTTTAATTTCTATAACATCATGTACAATATATACACGTTATAAACTAAAATTACGTATATTAAGGATATCTAAAAAACAATTAATTAACAAGTCATGGCCATTTAATTTGTAATTCTCGCAGGAACCTCGAAACAGAATACGCTGCTGCCGTCACTGCTTTGGAGCTCCCAGTGTACAATCACCTTTATCTATAACAAAAATTAGTTTTTTAATTGAGTATATTAAAGAATAAATAAATAAACCAAAAAGCAAAACATACACGAGAAATTAGGGAATTTTTCCAGCAAAAGAAAACTATAGTTGTTCAATACTAAAATAACTATTGTATTAGTATGCTTTCATATTAAAATCTTCCCATCGAAATTTATTTATACAATTTTACGTAACTAACCTGTTTTAAATTGCTACCTTATAATTTCTTAGAATGTACATATACATTTTATGACCTTTAAATAACTTATGTGTTGTTTCCGGATGTTGTTCCACTTTTAGGTCAATAAAATACCAAATGAAAAAATAAATAAATTACGAATACCGAAACATATCTGTCAACAAAATGCTAAAAAACATTAATATACGCTATTATCAATAATAAAAACATAATGTGTAGGTACATACATACGTATACACGGTGTACATTGAAACGTTCATAGGCATGCCGCCAAACATTTGATTACCGCAAACACAGCCAAAAACGTTTGCATCATTAGAATTAAAATATAGATATTTATAAGGAAAGGAAAACACAAAGCAAGAGGCAACCACACGAATTTAAACAATTATAAAGGTGGAAATAAGTTAGATAAAAATTATTTTTTTTATTGGTAAACCATTTTGCTTGTTTAAAACACGCAAAGGCGTGCGTAAATCGATCATTAAAACACGCGCGTGTTTTAAAGTTACTAAGGGCACTGTCAACAATTCAAAAATAAGTCAAGTATAAATGTCAACTAATTGATCTGATATGGATCTGATAAAACAACCTTTCACAAATAAAAAGTTATTAATAAATGTATCAAAAGCTGTAATGAGATATTTTGTAATAATTTTATCGAAAAAACTCTTACTTTAAAAAAATGTTAAATGTGTAATTGATATTGTTTGAAATATTAATCCCCGGTGCTTATAGCTGCAAACTTTGCATTTTCCTTTAACCGTCTGATAGAGGAATGATTGTTTCTCTCTAGGTATTATCTGCCTATTTATGAACTCTTATTATTAATAATATTTTTTTCAGCATCATTATTATTGTGATTATTGGGATTCCTTTCCAGGGGTTTTTCATAAGTTATTTGAAATATAGAAAGGCTAAATAATAATTTACATCAATTGTACCAAACACTGACAAATATCTGGTGTTCTATACGCCAGTTTAATATGTTTATGTAATAGCTGGTGCACTTGTAAATTATTTCTATCTATTTATAACTTGGTTTCTATTTGCATTCGAAGGTTTCTTTTTTGAAACCAAGTTAAGAAACCAAATATTATAACCATTATAGTTTTAATTATTAGATTATTTATAAATTAAAAAGCAGATAAATTTCATACATAGAATTGTCAACAAACTTATTGTGTTCGGATAAGTATGCTCCTATATTTAAAATCTCATCTTCCCATATTAAAATTATTGCCATGCAATATACAAAAACTTGACAGTTTAACGCATATTTTAACCTTCAACTTGAAATGTATTTCGATCAAGTATAAGCATTGTTTAACGAATAAACAATTCAAATTAAGGAAGAGTTTCTTTATTGCCGGTTTAACCTTCCTTGCGCACTTAATCATCTTTAGCACAACTTATGAATATCAACAATGAGGAAATGACTAATTATTACAAGTTTCAAAATCAAGTATTCCTGTATTGCTTACTGTTGAAGCATTATTCAAATATGATGTTTAATATTCAAACTTACTCTTGGATAAATGTCTAGGATATCAAATTTATTCTTGTAAATATATTCTTTCCCAGGTTTCAATGGACAGTTAGCCTTTGTCGTGCCGTCCAGTTCGTAAATATTCGGGCAAGCATTGGTATTATCAACACCGATGAATGGAAAAGGAATGCCAGCAATATTAGCATAAACGAGATTTACAACCTTCTGTATGTCTTTATCTACAAAATGAAAATTATCAGGAACATTCTTCTATACTGCTTCTCTATGTGAACTAACCTAATTTTAATTTCATCTCTACTTCCACTTGGGTTCCTTTCTTTAATCTGCACGGTGCTTTCGTACATCTCGTGACTGAGACTTTGCTATCGAGATCTTCAATTTCTGCTCCTGTAACAAAGAGTATATTTATTATTTTAAGTAGGCAGTGTATCAAAGAATAGAAAATTCATCATGTTGTTACCATAAATAGTGAAATGCGTTTAAACGAACGATAATATTACTTAAGAGTTAACGAATTAGCTATTATAAAGTATTTTTTATGTGCGGTGGGTGCTTAGTTGCAATGACTTCGTAAGCTGTATCGCTTGTATGACTATCATGCAACTGTTACGGTGTAGTCTTTGTGTGCGTATAATTGTGTTCAAATGGGCTTGTGACAGCATTATACCGCCTCTTATAATGCCGCGCTGTCAATCACTTTTGCTCCCACCAGCGAATGGTAGGTTGATAGGAATTCAATTTTCCGAAAAAAAAATATCACGGTCTTTCCGAAGAACTGAAACCCAACTCCTATCGTTCCGCCACAACGGTAGTCAGTCGCCTACCTACTGCAACTATCGACCCGTTAAAACCAATAATTCCTTCTCTTTCACCATAACTAGAATTAAATAAAAAACCTGTCGCTATTTTCCTTCACGAAAAGTGCTTATGAAATTATCGCGACTCTAAAATGAACCATTTTAAACTTCCGATTGTACCACACACTAATGGAAGAGCCCCATACAGAGTTAATGAGCTAAGTATCCGAGAATTACTCTTGTTTAAATGATTACAAAAAAAATGTAGATGTACAGTACTAACTCACCAGTGGGGGACAGTCAACAATCTAATTGTAAGTAAAACCAAACGTTTCTCGAATAAGCTGTGATGCTGTAGCAAATTAGATGAGATTGGAGGGTTAGAAATATCGACTGTTATTGTTTCCACACCTTATTTTTGTATAATTCCTCAAAATAAACAATATTTATGTAAGCGAAAGCAACACAAGACAATATAATAAAAAAAGTGTATTGAATTCAAACTATTGGTAATTCTTAAATTAATTTAAACAAAATTTTAAACCAACATTTTATTAGATCGTTCTGTTTATATTTTAACTTTCTACTTCTAACTAATTGTAGGTAGGTAGGTTTTCAATTAATAACTACTTATTGTTAGTTGACGCAACTCTAAAGTAAACTTATTAAATCGTGCATTACGAAGAAACATGAATCTGTAAATCAGTATAAAGTGACCTAAGTTTCCAATGTTAGAAATAAATATAAGATTATTTAATTACATGCCATAAATATTTTGCAGTCAATATTTTGCAGTCAAAACTATGAAATATTGTACTTACATTATGTAAATATAAAAAAACGACATTTCTATTATTAATAGAAATAGCTTTTGTTACGAAAAAAAAATGATTAGTTTCCATAAAATGTAATTTTTTATATATAATTTAAATGTCAAATACAGATGTATACAGGGTATCCTGGAAAATGTGGGAAATCTCTTGAATGCGGATAGAACATGAACTATTAAGATGACAAGTTCCTATAATTTTTTTCCTACCGGCCCTTCCTACGGAGATATGCGTCCCTGAAAGACACTGCTGGAAATCGGTGTTTCTTGAAATTTTTTTAAAGTATGTACTTAATATAATTTAATAAAAATTTAATGTGATGGACACTAGTAAGGACCTCTTAAAATATTTACCTTTGTAATTTACGAGGGGCGGGCTAATCTTTACAACTAAATGACTACATTTTTAACATCCTGTATGATAAAGACTTCAAAAAAATTAAACTGGATAGCTTGAACCTTAGACTAAAAAAAAAGGTGTCCTTGCTTATTGTGTGATGTGATAAGGAACACAGCTGGGTTATTGTTGCGGGTACAACAGTCCTTAATTCGTCGTGCCCGCGAGTGCATCAGACTTCACGGAGCCCATGTTGAACCCTGTTATGAAGTTTTTCAATAATTCCATTAAAGTGCCTCCGGGGACACCGCTGCCTTTATATTAAGTACTTAAAAAAATCAAGAGAAACCGATTTCCAGCAGTAGATCGAAATCGACCAGTTAATTATTCCTATAAATCGAATATTGTACATAAGAGTTATATTTACAAAGTTTGATGGCAGTTTGAATCAGTTTTAATGCCCATCACTGTACATACAGATTATACACCTATTATTACACCTACAATTACATCAATTGAAAAATACTCGTATATAATAATATATAATAATATATAATTTCAATTAGATTGAATACATTAGAAAAAACACCCACATATTTTACATAAGCACATATAAATTACTTTCATAAAATTTACTTTCCCGTGTTATTATTTATTAAAACATAGGAACCGGTTCTAAAATTATACCATAGAAATAGATTGACATCATCACTGTACGCACAGGTTTAATTCAATTGTGTGTTAATATTAAATGTATTAATATTTAATTTTGCTAATATTAAATGTAATAAAAAAGATGCAACAATGATTTAATTAAGAGTGGAGGTATTACAATATCATGAGTAAAGTGAATTCAGTAAAGTCTGATTCAACAATTAACTGATGGTGTATTGTACAATTAAAAGATTTACCGATTCAAATACTTTGTCATAAAATTATTTCCAACACTTTCATTCCAGATATGCTTATATTTCGTTTGAAAGGTTTGTTTCTGAATGTAAGCAATTAATTGTTATGACCACGCAAACACCTATTTTGAATCATTATTACAATTATTACAACATAATACTGCTACTTGATGGACCACTTAAACAACTGTGGAGGTCATTATCAATTATAGATTTTTACAAAACTCATCATGATATTACGTCAATCGTATCTAAATGCGCAGCTTATAATTTCCTACTGCATAAAGATATACGCCAGCTATAGTATCCTATTAAAAAATAATAAGCGACACTGTTTGAGCAAATTATACTAAATTTGTTTGTAGTAGGAATAAGAATATTCAATTCTATCATGAAATATTCGTAATATATTTATGTAAAAAACTATACTCACTGCTCAATACTAAATATTTGATCAATATATGCAATTAAACACAATCTCAAAAATAAAATATTTGTGTCTAATATGTCTTCTTCTTATTGATAGGATTAGATTAATGACGGATCTATCAAGCATTAACTATTTCTCTTCACTACGGCCAGTGAGATCTGTTGTAAATACTCTTAACCCTTTAGTCTCAGTTAATCGCCAAAATTTTGTAGAAGTTTAAGGTCTTCTTGGAGGCTATGGCTGATATCAGACTGTTCTAGATGCGCCTGTTCGAAGTGTTATATTTTTCAATCGTAGAACACTAAACACTTTAACCCACTGAACACCAAACAAGTTTTAACTAAAACACCGACGCGTTTCAACAGCAATGCTGTCATTATCAAGGCGATAATAAAACTAAATTAAAATAAAATCTACAAAAACAGGTAACCTAAATGTTATGCACGGTCAATCCGATACGCATCATTAATTTCCGATTAACGAAAACAATGACGAAAACGGACAGCTACCCTTTCTAGATACTTTAGTAATTAGAAATAACAATAGATTAGAGTTTGACGTGTATAGAAAGGAAACCAGTACACTTCGCTACATTCCTTCAGATTCCCATCATTGTGTTCAACACAAAATGGCAAGCCTGAATTTTTTGGTCCACAGACTTCTCACTTTTCCCTTGAACAAGGCGAGGTATGAGAAAGAGCTTAAAATTATAAAAGATGCGGCCAAGTGTAATGGTTTCCAGCCACAGCATATCTATAAGTTAATTAGGAAGTTTAATTATAAGAAAACTGTGAAAGAATCTACGACTTTTCGAGAGGATGTTAAAGTTTCACCCGTTGTGACCCTCCCTTACGCTCCCTTTATCACTAAAGGTTTGAGTAAAATCTTCAAAGAGCTAGATCTCAGAATAGTTTACAGTTCTGGGACTAGTTTACGAAGTCTCATCGGTAACCCTAAAGATAAAATATACAACCTCTAGAAAAGTCAGGTATTTACGAAATCAATTGTAAAGATTGTAATCAAAAATATATTGGGCAAACCAGGAGAGCAGTCTCAACTAGATTCAAAGAGCATATGGCTCATCTTAGATTTAATAGAATTGAGAAATCGAGTGTTGCCCAACACATTTTTGAAACAGATCACAACATCGATCATACGAATGTTAAATTAATTAGACAAATAAACAATTGTAAATTTCTAAATGTTTTCGAAAGTTTAGAAATATATAAAAATAAGTCATGTGTAATGAACTGTGACAATGGTCCTATACCGTATTCGTCATTGTTTTCGTTAATCGGAAATTAATGATGCGTATCGGATTAACCGTGCATAACATTTAGGTTACCTGTTTTTGTAGATTTTATTTTAATTTAGTTTTATTATCGCCTTGATAATGACAGCATTGCTGTTGAAACGCGTCGGTGTTTTAGTTAAAACTTGTTTGGTGTTCAGTGGGTTAAAGTGTTTAGTGTTCTACTTCTGCACCAAGAGATCCAGTGAAGAACTTCGAAATTTTTCAATCGTATTGCTTTCACGATTCAAAGGAATCAAAACCAATTTTTAGTATGACATAGTAACAATAAATTCATGAATCATACCATCGATCTCCCAAGAACCACATATGGTACAACAAAATAAGTGACTTAAGCCCTATTATCACTCAATAAAATTCTGATTCTTGGGAATAATCTAAAAAAGTATACAATTGAATAACACGAAATTTTGCTAGCCTTTCCTCTCTCTCACCGTTTTTACAATTCATAATGTTGATTCTTCTATGTTCTTTTTCTTCCATATTGTTCCCAGATTTTAGCTTTCTAACATGTATAATTTATTAAATAGTTTAGAAAAACAAAGTTTCGCTAACCGCCCTTTTTTGAAAATCAACAATGTTCAGAGCTTCAAACTGTTTTTTATGCCATACATATTTTTTTTTATTAAACGAATATGACGGAAAGGCTATTAAACGATTAAACTACGGCATTATTTTAAAGAAACAACAATTAAAACCTATCGCTTGGCCACTGAAAATTTTCGAAATGTATTGTTTTATTTTCGAGCTAAAATGGTGAAAATAAGTGTCTCGGTGACTTAAAAACCATTTCTGATAATGATGTCTTCACTGGGTTTCAGTAATTTATGTGTACAAAAATACTAGAAAACATCAATTCAGTAAATCAACTAATAATGGCAAATCTCCATGTCAGATTTAGAAAAAATCATTCGGTCTTAGTTATTGACAATAATAGTAGTTTATACAACGAGTCAATAATGACAGTTATTATTGCTTAGAGCTGAATTTACGAACCGAGCCGCGTAAGCGACGAGCGAGTAACTCGGCTCGAGGAAATAATAGTCATTATTGCGAGTTAGTATACACTGGTTTATCTACGACTAACTAAAGATTACTAAAAAAACAAATCAATTAAGCGAAATCATCAATTAATAGATTACTATATCGATATGGCGTTTGAAGGTTTGACAGTCCATAAAATTAAAATTAAAGAGTAATTGCATCGGCCTTACGTTTAATTTCTGGGAGTGTACATAACTTACATTCATCGACGTCACTATCCATAGTAAAACTAACACTAACCCGCCAAATTCAAAAAACACCGATAAGGTTTTGACGTTTGACAATGAAGTAACTACGAAATACTCGGACTTGTTTATCGTTACTATGATAACGTTGGTATCATTATGTTCTTATTGGCGGAATGCAGAGAATAATGATAACGTTATGTCTCATTATTGCCTGGTCGCATTTCATTATTCCCTCCGGGTATTATAAGTACTATTATTAACCAATAGTGATTAATATAATACCTACTTTACTATTTAGTCGTAGATAAAATAAATTATTAAAATTTTACACGATCACTTAAACGTAAAAAATATGCCCATATTGATTTTCAGAAAATTTAACTGAGACAACTTTGTGTTAAATGATGTAAAGAAACACTTGAGCTATTCAGCTGAATCACATCTGATTTGGTACACGTATTAATAGAACTTGAATTTTTTCTACAAGTCGATGAGATGAGCCCGAAACTTATGGCAATCAACTGTTTGAGTATTTCAAAATGAAGAAAAACCAATAGAAGTTATTCATGGCCGCAACACCTGGAAATGTAATTAGTATACCTCTAGAAGATCATACAAAAATTCTCAGCAATATACAATCCTCTTATTATCCGCAAGATTTCTACGAAATATGAACAGGAAACAGAGAGCATCGAAGTACTCTGCATCCAATTATACAAATTTGGCACTATATTTTCTCTTTCATGCGAAATATTTCAAATTGTGCAAACGTAAAAGCTATTCCACACAAGATACTAAAAAGTAAGTACTAAGTATCAATTACATAAGACATTATGTACGATATCTTAATGCGATGCCATCTTATGTTTTATTCATAGTTAATTTTCTGTATTTATTTGCTTACGCTGTGTAGTACTTCGCAATGATTACCACATAAATACTGAAATAGAACGACAAGCAATGAATGTAGGAAGCGCAGCAAATACGTAGTACAAAAAAAATTATAAATTACGTATACAAGGTCAATTTACAATTGTATATATCAGGTGGTCTACTAACAATGGCCATATCTCAGAAACAGTTTACACTACAAGTTTGGGAAAAAATCACTGGCTAAAGTGGCCACAAGAATGTGAACGAAGGAACGGAGGAGCTTATAACTGAGGTTCTGTTGAACCGAATTTTGCGAACTTAGTCTTGTTGAAAACAACATTCTTCCTCCAATCTAATGCTTACAAATTCGAACCAATCTAATAAGTGATGCGCATGCTAGAGGGCGCTATTTAACTTTTTTTCGGAAATTTGGACTTACATCGAAAATCTTAAATGGAAACATATATTTTTGACTACAGATTAAAAAACTAGGCTAAATTACCAACAAATTAGCGCAAACTGGATATCGTTATCTTTTACCTAATTTCTTCTATAAATTTAAATTATTCTTCTTCCCCTGAAAGGAATTTAGCAAATTTGGACTTAAACAAATATAACATCGGTATCACCAAACGCCACAACTTTGATTGATTACTCGGGATAGGTGTTTCGAGAACGCGTAGGTTCTCGTCATCAACCGAATACCTCATTTCCCTGCCTCCACCCCCAAATTTTGTCTTGTTAGAAAGGATTTTCCTTGGCTTGTCTTTAGCGTTTCAAACTGTTTAATAATATTTTATCCATCTCTGCGGGAGGACGGGAGGAAATTTAAATATGTAAATTGTGTGATTTTTGAAAAGTGCGTGGAATATTTGGTGACTAAGAAAATAGACTATCATGGATTATCCTAAGCCTTTCCTAAGCTAGTGATACAAATTATTTTATATTATTGTTTCTGCCGCCGCCAGAGAGCGTTAAGGAAACATAATAAACCCTGTTTAAGTCGCTACTCTAGTCTCACCTCTAGTCGCTCGCTACGTCACTATAAACGTACCCACGTAGTGACGCGACGAAGAGGGCGACAAGCGACGAGATTAACGGAGCGACGAAAACAAGAACCTACAGTCAAAGCTTAGCGTTCATAGTGCTAGAGACGCGATTCCAACATCTTGTTTAAGTCGCTACTCTAGTCTCGTCGCTTGTCGCTCTCTTCTTCGCGTCACCATGAACGTACCCTAAAGGCTTAATCACAACGCTGCGCTGTTGATCTTGTGTGGTACGCCGTGTACTGTAAGATTCGACATAACGCTTAAAATTTACAGGTTTCGTATGCCGTGTCGACAGTTCTTGTAGACGATTCTACCGTTTCTTGGCGAGAATCAGAAAGGTATCGCTTGCAAGGTAGATTGTATGCAACTTACGCTATATACTGCTTAGAAACTGTGACTGAAGATTATGTACTATGTACATACTACATATTCGGTAGGAGTGTATTTATAAGTTAGGTTATTTTAAATTTATTGTCCCTAGCATACAACGAACAGAAAACTATGTATATTTCGAATAATTTTCCATAGTCAAATTTTGTATATTTTATTTTTGTAGTAAATTAACAAATAAACAATAAGTCAATAACAATAAAACTCATATGTTTAACAATAAATAACTAAAAATATTCTGGCGAAAAATACAAAATTTTAAATATTATTCAGAAAAAAAAATCATTAAACCCAGACAAAACACGTAGATAGTCAAAATCAAAATAATGGCTACAATGGGGTCAGAAATATATTTAAGAATTCATCCACCGTAAATGTAAAAATAATTCTGTACCACAATGACCAGCATAAACCGGATTAACATTTTTACTAGGACAATTTTTATTTTAGAAATATGTTTTTATAGCGTATACCGATTGATTTCAGAGATAGGATAAATAACGGCTGGAAGGGGCAAGAGGTACGAAAATTCGCTAAGAAGTGGGGACGCGAATGAGTCTATCATAGCGCTGTGGACTAGACGAGACTAGACTGTGATAGAGAGACTTGTACGTGTCCCCACTTCTTAGCGAATTTTCGTACCTCTTGCCCCTTCACGCCGTTATTTATCCTATCTCTGAAATCAACCAGTAGGTATACATAGATTAAAAACGAAAGTACCAAGTTTACCGAATAAACAGCGATATGTACTGAAATACACAGAGCCTATCAATAATAATAATAATAATAATCCATTAAAAATGAGAAAGCCTGCGGCTGTACGTTACCTTTCCGCAAATTTGGAAAACCGAATAAACAGCGATATGTACTGAAATACACAGAGCCTATCAATTTAAGCAACTACTGCCTAAAATCATCGAAAGCAAGAGAATTTGGTTATATCTGCCAATCAAAAGATTCATTAGGCAAGAGAGCAGTTGTCCTTCTCCGATTAACAAAAATATAACTCAAGAATTCTCACAAAGGTGAACCAAACAAACACTATTTATAAATAATGTACTAATTAAATATACCTACATCACTTTATAAAGGCTAGATACACGTCCGTTCTATTCATTTTTTTAGTTTTTTTAACTTCATAAAGCTCGAAAGAATATATTAGATATTATTGCTTAATATGGTATAGTGCGTCAATTTGTTTTTGCCAGTACTTAGACAAATAATATCGCAATCGCTTGTGGTGTTATGTACAGGAAACTGCTGATCTTAAGTTATGCAAGGAGAAAGTATCAATAAATGTTTGCATATGTAAATGATATAAATTGTATTTTAACCTGCAGTGTTTGTATCAGCTTCCACTGATTATAACTGGTAGGCATAAGCAGTATACAAAGATTATGGACAAAAATGAATTCATTCAAATCTTAACTCAAATCATTCATAAGTACAGAAATTTTACTTGCTTGTAATACCATAATGCAGTAATAAGTATATCTTATAAATTATCTTATAAAAATCAGCAATTATAGCAGATGTTGTATATAGTAGACAGATTAAGTGTATGTTATTGTAAGATTATAATATTATTTATCATAAACTACAGCTACTAACACGCTGAATACGTTGTTTGAACTCTAACAAATACATAGACAAATATATTTTTTGTACTGCATTTTAGAGTTTCACAAAGTACGTATAATTCAATGCAGGCGAACAATAATCCTACCTACACTATTGGCAATAATTCACGACTACACCCCCATGTATTTGGGAGCTTAAGTCAACGAATAATAATACTCGAAGCAGAAGGCAAAGGGCAGATTATGAAAATAAACAGCGGGGTTGCACAGGGATCCGTACTGGGACCTACTCTCTGGAATATACTATATGACGGACTGCTTGAGATGAAATTATCGGATGGCGTTAAGATCGTGGGATTCGCTGATGATGTTGCTCTCATTGTGGTTGCAAAAGGAGAACAAAATCTGATGGACATATTGTTAATAAGGTAATACTAGGGATCACCGCATGGATGGGCAGAAATGGATTGCAACTGGCTCCTGAGAAAACGGAAGCGGTTCTTCTTACACTAAGAGGAAAATTGTTCGTATTGAATTTGATATCCAAGGCCACAAGATACCAACGCGGCAGGACATTAAATACCTTGGTGTTTGGCGAGACACAAAATATACGTTCGCTGCCCATACTCGACATGTTGTCTTCAAAGCCGAAAGAACAATTGGCTCGCTGTCTGGCCTAATGCCCAATATAGGTGATCATGTGGCTTCGAAAAGAAGACTGCTTGGAGGAGTAGTAAACTCGGTCATCCTATATGCCGCGCCGATCTGGAGCAAGGTAGTCAAAAACCAGAAGCTAACAGCGAAACTTACAAGAACGCAAAGACTTACAAATATAAGAATTTCCAGCGCCTACAGAACGGTATCGGCATAGGCTGTTGGTGTGATCGCCGAGGTCCCCCTATCGAACTCCTTATTCGCGAAAGGGAAGATAGATACAACGGAGTACCAAGAGCAGACGCAAGAGCTCGACTGAACCTAAGATGTCAGGAAGGATGAAGCCTAGGCAGATACGGCGAATGGACTCGGAGGCTATCCCGAGCGTCCGACAGTGGGTGGAAAGACCGTATGGCGAGGTCGGCTATTACGTCACGCAGGCGTTGTCTGGCCATGGGTGCTTTCGCAAATACTTATTTGACAGGAAAAAGGCAAACTCCGATGCGTGTGACTATTGTGGGGCTGTGGATGATGTCGAACACACACTCTTCATATGCCCGGAGTGGATTCACATTAGATAAAACTACACCCGGGAGACTGGCGAGGTATTTAATGAAAACAACATGATGAAGGATCTGGTAGGGACAGAGGAGCAATGGAAACATACGTATGCCGCTATACGTAGCATAATAGCTAGTAAAGTACAACATCAGAGATAATTGAAACGGCACCACATTGATGTAATACGAGAGCGAGTTCCGGTGTGGAAAGATCAGTATGCCGACGAGGAGAGGTTTTTTAGTCACTAGGAATCTGACACAAGCCACAAACTTCGAACTGTGTGGTAGTCTCATGTAAGATTTTTCCTCTCCTCCATTAAAAAAATCCTTTGAATAAACCGTGACGTATGTAGTATGTATAGAGCTTTGAAGGAACAATTGACACTTCAGAATCTTTGCATAGACGTTTGTTTTTTTCACAGAAACCCCTATTGGCTGCATGGTTTACGGCAAACATGGATATCGTATAGTAATAATTTATAATCCATCAATATACAACCGTTTTTTTAACAATGACAGCATTACTTACATGACTACTAAAGCTTATCGCATTTTTATGTATGTGTTTATGTCAATCAGTTACAGCGAATTTTTCTCGTTGAACTACATTCTTAAGTGATGCTGTTTATATTGTAGGCACATATTTACTATTCATGTGCGGTAATCGATAGACTGGACATATTGGTCTGGACGTGCTTTATCTGGTGAACTGATCTTTCCTCAATTACACCATAACAGTCGTTTAACAGAAATACGTCGTCGTATTTCGCACACATTTTTTGAATAAAGCCTTTTTCTTTTTATGATTTTAAGATTTATTAAATCCAATACATGTTTTTTATTGTGCAAACCATTTTGCTTGTTTAAAACACGCAAAGACGTGCGTAAATCGATCATTAAAACGCGCGTGATTTAAAGTTACTAGGGGAAACCTCAACAATTCAAAAATAAGTCAAGTATAAATGTCAACTAATTGATCTGATAAAACAACCTTTTACAAATAAAAAGTTATTCATGTTGCAAAAGCTGTAATGAGATATTTTATAATAATTTTATTGACAAAACTCTTACTTTAAATGAATGTGAAATGTGTCATTCATATTGTTTGTTAATACTCGGTTTTTTAAATTACATACACCAATTACTCAATAGCTGTTGTGACAGATTGTTTACAAATTGTGTTATTTTACTCATTTCCATGCCAATCAATGGTGTACTAATGCCACATCACATCACAAAAATTTTACATGATTAATTCGTATTATGATTAGTTCGTAGGTATTTCTATTTGTAGTCTTGAAGTCAACAAGACATGATTTTAAAATACACCAATAAAAAAATATATCAAAAACACTTGCTATATTTCGCGCGTATAGCAATTGTATTTTTGACTCTGTAACACGATTTTATGGTGATCGTTCCAAAATGAAAAAGGAAATTTTTCAAAATGTGTAACTGCATTACGTTTAATTAAAAAATCTATTCCTATTGTATCGTTCATATCTTATTCTTGGTTTCTTAAAAATATATCTTGCCTCATATGCGAGTGCTGAAATAACGCAAAAAATTAGCAAATCAAAGATATTTAGCTGTCAAACATGTCCAAGCTTACACAATCCTCATGAGGAGACATACAAATTATTAATTTGCCCTTTCTTTACAAGAAAATTATTTTGTGCAAGTTATATTCTTATATTTGTGTAATTATTTATTTATATTATATGAATATTAATAATATACATTATTAATAACATACTAACATCATTAATAATAATAAAGGCATGCTTATACTTGTATATAATACCACATTTTCAACGCTTATTTGAACTTAATAACGTAAATAAATGTATGTGCATATGTAATGTATCATTACCAATATTGTTCATAATGTGAAATCCATATTCAATATACTGTTTTCCGTGGTCGGTGATCAAAATTTAACAGAGAGAAGGACATCTTACCGAGTACGTGGTATAAAGATGCTAGAATACGATTGAACCTCACCATTTAATATCTTCGGCATTGAACAAAAACAAAAACAAACAGTAATTTAATATTAAAATTGATGCAATAGTAGAAAATAGCAAGGCAATTACGACCAAAGTGTTTTTTTTATTATCTATAGACGGACTAAAGCAACAAGTAACAGTTGTTAGACAAATTATACATACAAAGCTACAAACTCGACATATTTCTACGCAAATCAAGCAAGATGTATGCCTTCATATGTATCTAACCAAACAAGTAATAAAAAATAAAGAATTCCATGTAATTTAGTTATTAATAAAACTAATTAATAATACTTTATATATTATACACCTTTACTATGAAATCAACCTCAAGAATTTACTTTAATGTGGTCCTTCAGTTTTTGCTACAAGAATTTAGAAGTTTTATTAAGATGTGATAGAAAGTACAGAACATATTATAATCTCATTAACGTTTCTTAAAGTAATTTTAAATTATGATACATTCGCGCACAAGAGTAATTATCTAGATTATGTACGTAAGTTACTTTGAAATGTTAAACTAAAACATAAATTCACCTTATGTAAAAAATATTATATATAAAATTAGACAAGTTAAATAACATAGATAGAACTTTATCCTACGGAAAAGTTGTACCTCTGATATATTTATTATTATTCACATATCTATATAGCCATATATTTTTCTGAGAATAAATTAAAATAATTTTATTTTTGCATATTTTTTCTTATCTGCCGTGTGGTACCAAGATGTTATTGTTTTCATATTATGTCATGTGTGGATTTTAGTGCTCTAAATACATATCCAGATAGATAAATAGGATTTGTTGGCAGGACCGATGATCAATGTAAAAATAATTACATCAATACTACAGCAGAAATTAATTACTCTTTAGAAATCCTTACAACGACACGTCTTAGCGTTTCTATATTAAACTTGAAATGTCTAGAAACGATTATAGTTACATTTCAACAAACACCATGACAATACCGTGAGTCCAATTTATTCACGTGTACCGGATGACTCCAAAATAAAATTTTCAACGCAAAATTCTACGTACGATTATTATATTATTAATAATCGTTAAAAAATAACCAGCAGCAGAAATGAGGTATCTAAAAAGAGTTAAAGGCGTCACGAAGATGCACGAATGCAGTCTGTGTTAGAATATATGAAGAAAGACAGTTAGGATGGTGGGGACACTTACATAGAATGGAGAATACAAGACAAACAAGAAGAATATGGGAAGCAAGAATAATGAAAAATAAAAGAAGAGGAAGACCGAGAGCGACATGGGATAATGTTATCACTGAGTTATTGGAAAGGAAAGGCAAAACCAAGACGGAAGCGAAAAACATGGCAAGAAATAGAAAAAAATGGAAGAAGTTTTTAAAAAGCTAACAGAAGAGAAACGCCTTACACCATAATTATGGTAGAAGGGAACTTTGGATTATATATATATATATATAAAATAACCATGAATATGTGAAGTTCTTCACTGGATCTCTTGGTGCAGAAGTAGAACACTAAACACTTTAACCCACTGAACACCAAACAAGTTTTAACTAAAACACCGACGCGTTTCAACAGCAATGCTGTCATTATCAAGGCGATAATAAAACTAAATATGTATTCAGCAGCATTTTTTTATAAGTAGTAACTTTTCACAACTAATTTCTCATCGAATCCTAATAGCAACGTCCACATATACATTAATGATCGAGTTAAATTCCCATTGAATGGAGTTATCTTCGTTACTTTACCACTTTACATAGCTCACTGTTTGCCACTAGTATTTGTTGCCGTTAGCGAGTATTTTATTTCGCAAAATAACGCTCTGTATCGCAAAGAATTCGTTTGCAAAACTACAAAACGGCAATTTAATTTATTTGATCCATGAACTATGACGTTGGGATATCATTTTTGAAGGATGGCTTACTGTGTTCCCATAATAATTCGTTATAGTTTAGCGCGTTTACGAATTAGTAGTATGTATGTACAGTCACTGACAGAAGTCATGTCTCCCCCCAAGTAGCGCTGTGTATCAGAACTGTATTCCATTTCATAATCGGGCATGTTTGTCGTTGCATACTACCTTCGCTTAATGCGTTATGTATTCACATAAGCCGAAATCCTGTTTTTGCTGTTATAAAAACTGTAGGTATTACCACCAACATATTTGTGAAATTTAAATTTAAGTTAGATTCATTTTTCTTTAAGACATCATTTTAAAATGCGGATATATTAGCTGGCGTCTATATATAACATAATAAATACTGCTTTATCTTCCGTTATATGTATTAGCAATGTAAAAACCTGTTATTTCTATTCCGGTCGATATTATAATAATTTTAGTAGGGTATTTAACGCTAAAAGAAGTTCAATTTGTCCGATTTCCCATTATATCTTCCAAATTTAAATCTGCTTTAGGCTTAAGTTCCCGGCCGTTAAAATTGTAAAATGTCGATTTTATTTAAGCATAATTAGATTCAACGTAATAATGAGCTGTGTGATATCTTTTACTGTAATGCTTTATTTTTAAATATTTACCTATTAATTTAAGAGACGATTTGTTTCGTATTTGTTTTCGTTCATTACTATCTGGCCCTTTTTTATAATTATATACATTTTTTATGCATAACTATTGACTATACAAACATCGCTTAAATCCATAGAAATCCGATATACAACAAACTGCACTAAAATAATTGTACTACAATAACTAGCGCACCACCTTTCTTATATACAGTGTGGTCCAAACAAGAAGAGGTGGACGATTATAAGAAGAATTTCGAAAAACCTTTTTCGGGATTTGATTGAGGGCTACATGGACTACGTTTTAAAAATACACAAAGTGATCGAAGCAATCGGTGACGAACCAAAATTATGTTTTTTTTAATGCAACACTCGGTATTAAAATATCACAATCGATACTGCTAATTAATACACAACAATTTGGTATAACATTAGTTGGGTCTAAAACCTATAGTTACGGAGAGAAAAACGATTGAAGTTGAAAAATGCTCTAATGTCGTCCATTTTTTGTATGAACCAGAAATGAATACTAAAAAACTAAGTGCATCGCGAAATGTGCTAACTTGTTGAGTAAAATAATGGCCAATCCTCAACTTGAAAGTATTCGCCATTATACAGGGTGATCGAGTTTTGTAAATCCATATCGGACTTAGTTTTTTCAAATGGAACACCCTATATATTACTTTCGTATGTTAAAGAGAACTTCATCAGCTTTCTAAAAATACTATACACGTTACCCTTTTGAGTGGCGGTTTTAAGCAAATTTACCGCAAATGCAATATTTTGAGATTTATTACACTTAAAAATTTGAAGTCATCATGCAATGATGCATGTAATTATTAATAAGCAAAACATAAAAACTATTTAGTATCCAACAAATACAAGAAATTTACACCGATTTAATGACAAGGAAAAATATTGGTAATCCGTATTACTACAATAGATGATCAAATAATGCTCCATGTAAACGAAGACACATTTAGGTTCGGTAAATTATAATATACCTTTTTGTAAAGTACGTGCAACAATATGGTCAAAACCGCGGTTTTTTTAATAATACTTCGTAAATGCAATTTTCTGGGATTTCCTACGAATAGTTAAACTCAACCAGTATAGAGTATTTTAAAAAAGATGCTGTAAAATCCGCAAATCCCGAAAAAGGTTTTTCGAAATTCCTCACCGCTTAATTATAACCGTCTACCCCATCTTGGTTGCATCATCCTGTATACTCTAATGTCCCATGCTAATTATTTTTCTCAAAATTTACATTAATATTTATATATATTATATATTTATTTATATATATATATATATATCTCTTCAACAAATAGTAGGAATACTTTGAAAAGTGATTACTAGCTCTAAGCGCTAATGGAAATCGTCAGTTTACTTTCTCGTAAATACATTTAACTGTATATTTATTCAGAATTTAATGTGTGTTTTATAAATAATAAATTTGTAGCATACTTTGATCTATATATTGTTGGTTTTTTATCTTAGTTCTCTGAAATACCTACTTTCCTATTTTGTTTGGTTTAAAAATTAATGTTGTTTAAATTTCACCAATTTCATTTATCTTGTTAACAAAATGTTATACCACATGAAAAGTAAAATTATTTCTACTGCGTGTGTTTTCTTATTTTACGAAACAAAACAAATCCAACTATGTTATTATTGACTTTATCGAAGCTTAGGTTATATGTATGTTTTTTTAATAACTATACTACTTTCAGCATTTCTTATCTATTTTTTATGAACGAAACACATATTGTAAATACACATCAATTGATTACTTACATCTAATATTTTCTTTGATCTGTCGAATTATCAGTACGTTGAATCTAATTCTCCTTAAATAAAATCGACATTTTACAATTTTAACGGCCGTGAACTTAAGCGTAAAGCAGATTTAAATTTGAAAGATATAATGGAAAATCGGGCAAATTAAACTTCTTTTAGTCTTAAATACCCTATTAAAATTATTATAATATCGACCGGAACATTGCTACATTGCTAATATAACGAAAAATAAAGCGGTATTTATTAGGTTATATGTATATATGCCGGCTAATATAACCGCATTTTAAAATGATGCCTGAAAGTAAAATGAATCTAACTTAAATTTATATTTCACAAATATGTTGGCGTTAATACCGGCAACAGTTTTTATAACAGCATAAACAGGATTTCGGCTTATGTGAATACATAACGCATTAAGGTAGTATGCAACGACGAACATAACCGATTATGAAATGGAATACAGTTTTGATACACAGCGGTACTTGGGGGGAGACATTACTTCTGTCAGTGACTGTAAATATATGGTATTGATCAAATAATTGTAAGGTATCGGTAGCTTTAGGAAGTAATATACATATATACATCTACCAATTATAATTGTATGAAAAGAATATTTTGCTAAATAAATATTAAGAGCGTATCGATGTTCCACAAAAAAATGTTAGAATACGAAATAATTGCATTCCAGTCCACAGATATACTCGTATTAATTGCTGACAATCTAGATTTATGTATAATTATAATTGCAATAATTTACATAAGTCGCAACCTAAATAATACAGTGATGCACGTGTTCACAACGTGTACCGTACAGCACCTAACATATTTTTCTAAACATACGTCTCTGAAAAATTAAATACTAATTGAAGTCTATACATGCTAAAGTACTATTGTAGATAATTACTATTTGGCTTATATAGTTACGCTTGTAGGTTAATAAAAAATATAAATTAGTTAAATCGATTTGTTCTACACAATTATAAATTCTTTCGTAAGAAACTCATTTTTGTTCGTTTAAATATGCCAAAATGTCAAAATTCATTACAAAACAAACGATTACCAAGAACTTCGTTAGTATTTCACTTGTCCAAAAGCCATTAACTTTTAACTCGCCTGAACCAATAATTTGAATTTCTTTAGAAGTAAGTAATACGTTTTAGATCTATTTTAAAAAAGTGTAGTATATTCCACCTTATACGTAAACTCCTTATAACGTTTCACAAATATTTCCTAGTTTTCTATTCAATATAGAACATTTTCAGTCTAATTGCTTTTTAAATGTCAACACTGACTGTCAGCAATTGATTCTACCCTATATACTCCATATAACCAAAATAGTTTTCATCACCTGTAAAAGCAAATACGGATGCGAATTTTATTACAGACATTCGTGAATGTAAATAGTGAAGTAATAATATTGAAACGTACAAATGATTTTGTGTGTATTAACATACACATGGCAATTTGTCTTACAATTAGTTTCATTTTATAATACCAGTAACTATAGAATAAAATTTGTTTAAATTTTTGTTTTTCTTATGTTTTTATAATAATTCAACACCCTGACAAGAAGGTATTTACATAGAATATGAATATGTTCTTGCCCGAATACGACTGCAATTGTGAATACTTACAAAACAGAGAATATTCGTTACATTAAACTGTAACACCTGAGCGGCAACCTCTCAAATTTCACTAAATTTATTATTTATAAAATAAAACTAAAAATCATAACTATGATGACAACACAAAAACCTTGAAATAATATTATATATCACACAACGACGTACTTCTTACATCTGCTGTCTAGATTAATCTCTGACCACCCATTTGTCTTCTACTTCACACTACATGAATATTTAAAAAAGTCGTTGAACCGAATAGCGTTAAAATTGTATAGGTACAGTGGAGAGCTTCTAAAACGAGACCCCTCTAAGCAAACGTCGACCTTATGGACACAATGTAGGAGTAAAACAGATCTGGGAGAATACATAAATGGTCCGCTGTATTTTCCCAGGTACTCGGTTGCGGTATACCTTTGCGTACGGATTGTATTTAGGTAATTCTTGTTACTGTTGCATTATAATTTATAATAATAAAATTATTTGTATGTGGAACATCATTCTCTGAAAACTTAACAAACTGTGTATGTATAAAATTTTAAAACGTTTTAATAACTTACAAATTTATTAAAAACGTATCGTGTGACTAACTATTTTGATATACTATGAAAATGTTACTTTAAATAAGTGAATTATCAAAAACAAAAATTTAGTGCTAGGTGTGAGTTCCAAAGATGTAATAAAGCGATTTTTATACATATACATATATAAAACTAGTACACAAAGAAACTACAATATCTGCAATTTTAATGGCCGACGCAGATATACTATTAAATTTGAAAAAATGCGTCTTGAGCAACGATCACTCTATTATTCGCAACAGATAATAACGAACAGTAAATTATACATACATACACTTTATACTTGTTAAAAGCAATAATTACACTAATAAGTAAATATTAAAAGTTTGAAGAAAAGGGGAAGGAAAGGAACCATAATTATAATTAATGTTAAAATAAGTTTTATATCCCTGCCTTTATTGCTCTTTGCAAGAACAATTATATACGGATTATTCATTTCAATTCTTAGAATTTCTTAAAATTCCTTTTAGGTAACGTCATTATTAGGGCGCGGAATCGAGCGAGCTAAACTACCACGGAGCTACAACCGAGCAAAGAAATAATGTAAACAACTGTGTGTTGTTTACATTATATTTGAATAGCACTAATTCATAGAGCGAACTGCAACATCTATTTACACTCGACAAGAGCACGAGAATCAGAGCAAAAAATGGCAATAAAATAAGGAATTTATCAGGTAAAATTCTTTATATACGGGCGTACATAACAGTGTGAGGAGTGTTTAAAATTTATTATATTTACAAAAGAAATAAAATTTTCATTTATACCTTACGTTAGTTTCCTTGTTTCATTGTTTTATCTGTTAATTGCGTACTTCGTAATTTTTGTAGTAGTTTTTGCCGATTTATGGATTCTACTTCTTTAAACCTCTTTAAAAAGACATTTCAATAGTGCGCCCATGGGCGATAAGTCATGGCTCGCTCGATTCCGCGCCCTAGTCATTATATACAAATTTACATGCATTATTATCGATGTATGTATGTGTATGGATGTAAAGGTCGTTTCAAGCAATATGAGCGACTTGTATAAGGTGATAATCCGGATTAAAGAGAAACCCTTTCCTCGAGCTGCAGGGGGCAATTAAGAAGCACTTGAAAAATATCAGGTACGGCCTACAGATAATTAGAAAATAAAAGCCAAACTAGTTCGTAGTTAAAATCACATAATGATTAATACATATTTCTTAAATACGTAAGTATCATCGGTCAATGAAAACAATTGTGTATGTAATTTATGTTATAATATCCAAACGTAATGTACGTAAATACAATTAAGTGAGTTTTTGTCTCAAATAAATATTTTTAATCCGGCCCTTACTACGTTCTCTTTACTCGGCACATTTATGACACATAACTAGCTGTCTTAATGATTATCCGTATTATAATTGTATGGGATTTGCCATATAACTTGAAACGAAGTATAATGTATGTTTCTTCTCATAGCAGGTGTCAGAGGGACGATTGTTTGTTAGGAGAATTTTCAAAACACCGTGATGTTTTAGCATTTACCCTCAGCTAATCGTTGGCTGGAGATAGTATTATTCTTTAATATAACCCTGCCCCTAATATATATTATATATATTGTGAAAATTTCGCCCTATTTATAAGAACCGAAAATCAAGAAAAATTAGTACAGTTAACAGCGCCATCTATTGAGTAAACACCGAACTACAAGTAAAGACTCCTGTTGCTCCTTGCTTAGTTAAAAACTAATTTGTAACAAATTTTTAATTTTGAAAGTCGACCTTAACAATGAAGCGAAAACTATTTTCATTGCAAGTAAAGTACCGTTCGTTTATAGTACGTCAAATGTCTCTAACAAGGAAACTCGGCAGGTGAGAATTTCCGATTTCGATGAAACTTTGCAGACTGAAAGAGAACCTTAAAATACGTACGTCTTTTTTTGCGGCCGAATCGCCAGACGCCTCCTAAGTTCGGGTACTTTTTCAATTTTTACTAATATCTCCCAAATTATAACAGATATTAAAACATTCTTTCAACAATTTGAACACCGAAGTATTTATTTTTCTTGGCGTATGTACATGTATATATAATGCAGTTTTCCAACCGCCAATTAATTAAACATATTTTTATTTTAAAAATATGTCGTCCGCAGGCGGAGTCGAACCACCAAGTATGGCTATCGCGGCCCACTCCCAACACCGTTGCGCTACCCGACGACTCGACTCCACTTTTAATTTTTCACAGTTACACTCATTGTTGTTACAATTGATACTCCTTATCACTTATATTATCTATTCATTTGTAAGAACCGTTATTGTCTGCAAGTATATTACAAATTATCGATTATATCAGTATAATAGATAAGATACGTAAGTATAAGTCACATATATGAAAATTTATTATTAATTGTTTATTACTACTTCTCAAATTTATTATCCATTATCGTATTATACACAAAAGTGAGTTAGTTTTAGTGAAAAAGAAAAAACAACATTATGAAAACTATAGGGGGTATGAAATACCCCGTCCCCCATTATTTACAAATATAGTAGGTTACACAATCTTTAAGACGATGTAATATACCTACTGCAAATTTTGTTAAAAGAATGTTTTAATATCTGTTATAATTTCGGAGATATTAGTAAAAATTGAATAATTGCCCAAACTTTGGAGAGAGCTGGCGCCCAAAATCGGGCGATTAGGCCGCAAAAAAAATATATACGTATTTTAAGGTTCTCTTTCAGACTGCAAAGTTTCATCGAAATCGAAAATTCTCATTTGCCGGTGTTCCCCTGTAAATAAAGATGTAAAGAATAAAAAACTACGGTCATATACAAATTATCGGAATAATCGACCTATTTTAATACAATCATAAATTCATTCATTGTCAATATTTTTATTATGAATAAAAATCGCAATAACCTATTACTACAGGTTACTAGCTTCACACTAATAAGCTATTAATGAAATAATAGTAAATGAAAACCTCAGATTAAATGAAAGGCTCTGCTAAGTTTCGTCCTAAATTTACACATGTTTCAATACGGTTTCGGAGTTCTTCAAAAACTGCCTGTACATGCTCTTGATTGAATTGCATGTGATGGGGATTGCCTCTGCTCCAATATTGACAATTTTGGAAAGATGGAATACCATTTGTGATAAAAGTAGATTTGTCAGAAAATATTAGTAGTTTATAAAAATGTCTGTTTCCTAAAATTAGTTCTCCTAAAGATAAACAGAAGTTCAATCCCCTTGCTTCGTCATCTTCTTCCCAAGTCTGACAGAATTTGGCTTTGTACGGGTAAATTTTACTTGCTTTATAAATTCGTTGTAAATGTTTTACTTATGTTTATATTTCCGATTCGATTTCTTAGAGAATTGATGGGAGCTATATCTATTGAATTTAAAGCAACATGTACCTGAATAAAGTTTCCTCATAACCTTTTTTCCCTTTTTTTATAGTGCAGGCTTCCTGTAGCAAGAAATCTCTTCATTAAACGCCAAGCAGTACTTTTTTAATTACAATATTTGGATATTTTTCACTAAATAAAACAATAACCAAATTTATCAATCTTTTACCGATTCCGTAATACTAAGGGTGGGTTTATCAATGTGAGGATAAAAGTGTTAGGTAAGTAACTGACAGATATTGCTAACTGGCAGATAAAATTTAGCAACTACAATGCTTTATCTTGCAGATCACTTCTATTGCACACTCAATAAACCATTCTTTGTAAGTATCTTACGGATAAAATTTTAGCTACAAGTTAATTTATTTATCCTCACATTGATAAACCCACCCTGAATCAAAAACTTTTCCCTCTAATGTTTACATATGTAAAATACAGTTCACGTTTAATAAGGTAGTATTTGACTAATAAATTTGGCAGATTACCAATGTTAGATAAACAATTTTGTAGAATGAAAAAACTGTTATTTTATCATAGTAGACCGATCGCTCCGAAAATTAGCAGTAGGGTACTATGAACGAAAAAGGTATTTTACCTACAATGAAAATAATTTTCGCTTTACTGTCAAAGCCGACTTGTTTTACACATTAAAAATATGTTAGGAATTAGTTTTTTAATTACGCAAGGATGAATCCGAGGAAATGAAAATTTATATCCAAAATTTTTACAAGCATCGTTTCAGCTATCTAGAGACACATTGTATATACAAAAGTCAATTAAAAGTAAAATAATTAAATCATTTTGGACAAACAGTTTTATCTTCGGTTAAGTAATTCAAATTTCTAAAATTTATTTCTGCAGATCTTTCAAAAAATACCCAAGAAAAGCAGAAAAATGCATTTTTACATCACCAAGCTTTGTTATTATTTAATATAAACAGAACACAACAACCGATGTTAACAATGAATTGTATCCATGCGTAAACTAATCAAGTTTACAGTTCTAACGCAACTTGTTGATCTACATATAGGTATGTGTATAGAGTAAACATGAAACTTGAACCAGTGTAGCTCGCTAATGCGTGGGCATCTAATCTAATTGGTTGGTTTTACATTATCGATGAACACTAAGCAGGTACTAGTGGCGTTTCAAATTTATATGCATATTGAGATTACTATTACGTCCAGAGTAAATTTTATATTATAACTGTTAGTAATACATAAATAAAATATATTTTCCGTGTCATAAATTTAAACATCTTTATTTATTTCATTGCCATTTTTTGCCAAACCTGCAAACCATAACAAAGGCTGCGGCGATCCCTAGTGTCTCGCCCTCTTCATTGAGCGCACTATGCGTAAACGGTGGTTGGCCATGATTGATAATTGATAATACTCCTTTTTACCGTTATACATTCGCATTTCATTTCAACTATTTCATACTTGCCGAGCTATTCTTGGCACTACTTACACATCCACTACATTTGAAGTTTGGTAGTGAACTTTTTCGTAAAAAATCTTTGACGCTACATTACACACTTTTTTCTCAAAAATTATACACTATTTAAAGAATAAATTTGGTTGTCAAATTACAACTACTATAATACGCGCTTATGGTATATTGTTGGAATTCACCCTGCGAATGGGTGCAATGAAAGTAGATCAAGCATTAGTCAAAACGGACCATTTCATCGCCCTTCACATCACAACTTTAATTCCAACCCAATGCCCTCTAGTAGGCAGGGTGATGCTTAGCAGCTCGAGACATGAAGCGGGAATAACACGAATCCACGAATTGTGCGAGCTAGATCAGTATCTGCTGTACCGACTTGTGTTGTGTAATGCCTTACAGTGTGCTACTTCCAACCCTGCCCACTAAAGGGCATTGGGTTGGAATTAGTCCATTGTTGAAGGTATTATGCAGTTAAAGTTGTGATGTGAAGGGCGATGAAATTAAAGAAGCAAATGCTGTCTGGAGTTCCACAAGGCGCAGCACTAGACCGGCGCTGTTCAGCATCTACGTCGCAGACATTCCCAAGCCGACAGACTGTCGAGTGTTCAACGCCATCTACGCGGATGATACCGCAATAGTGGCCACCTCGAAGAGTCCCGAGATCGCAGCTCAACTGGGTCAGGCACAGTTGGATCGAATTGAGGGATCCTTCAGCACATGCGGTCTAACGATCAATCCGAGAAAAACGCAAGCTATTGCGTTCAGCCGCAGATACCAACCCTCGCCTCAAAAGATAACCGTTCTACGGACGGAAATCGACTGGGGCGAGAAGATCGAATACCTAATAATAATAGACAGGAAGCTAACTTTCGCCGAGCATCTAGGTAGAGCTAGGAACAGGGCCATCGGTCGACTACACCAGCTATATCCTATCCTAGGTAACCCCAAACTTAGTCCCAAATCGGGCGCAACGCTAACCTACGCCAGCCCAGCCTGGGCCACGGCGGCTCCATCACACATCGCACCACTGGAGCGGGTACAAAATTCCGCCTTCCCAGGCGCACCTCGCCAGTCGTCCTCCGGGAACTAACAGCAGCAGACGCCCAGGACTTGAACGAGTTCCTGAGGAAGCTCAACAGAACCCGGCGCTGAGTAGCGCCATCGCGCAAAAATTAACGGGGCATACCAAACACCGTACCACTATGGAAACACTCCGGCGAATGTGATACGGTAATACACACCACTAATACCTAATTCTGTTTTATGATGTCAGATATACTCGTACAACAGCGAGGGAGATCCACCAGAAGACTCCAAGGGCCCAATCCGACAACACCCGAAGACCACCAGAAGGACATCCGGACAGGAAGTGAAGCTGGAAGAAGAAGAACCCATCCGAAGAGAGGGACAGAACAACCAACGAACGCGATGAAATTAGATCTTGCATTCGTAGTTTCGCTGACGAAAGCTAGAAGGTCGAAACCTCGTGGTCCGCTTCTAATGCTTAATCTATGTATTTTCATTGCATTCATTCGCAGCGTGAATTCCAACAATATACCATGAGTGCCTAGTATAGGCATTTCTTTTGTTTTTATGTTGTGGCATGACAACTACTAGTTTAGAAAATGTAATCAAGTAAACAGCGCCATTAATTACTACAGTTGGCACGGCAAACCTTGCGAAGCATTATCTTTGCTTGTGCCGTATCCTAAGCGGTCCTAAATGCTTCGTCGACGTTGTTTTGTGCATTGATGTTCAAGATTCTTCGACCGTATTAACACACGAAATATTATCAATAACTTCCTCTATAGACTTATTGAATTCTTCTTGTTGCCTTTATATGTATTGTTACATAGCATTTTTCTGGAAATTATTTTCAGATGTATCGGCTCACATCAACCACTTACAAATACACAAAAATTTTAATTAACTTAGTAACAATCGAATCTTTCAAATGCACTGTTGAAAAGTATGCTAACCCGTCTGTTATATTTACAAAAATCTGCAGCGAAAATTCCTTCTGCTTAATCTCTAAGGCTACGTTAATAGTGAGGCGACGAAGAGAGCGACAAGCGATGAGACTAAAGGAGCGACGAAAACAAGAACCTACAGTCAATTCTCTTGTTTAAGTCGCTACTAGTATCGTCGCTTGTCGCTCTCTTCGTCGCGTCACTATGAGCGTACCCCAAAACGCTCACCCCATTAAAGGTTACTTCAAACAGATGAACCACGACCTGGTCGCTCCAAAAGTACACGCGGAATGAAATTCCCTCTAAATTACTTTACACCTTAACAGAACACTCCAGTCATTTCCCACCAGCTTACGTTATTTTCAGAGTAAGCAAATTAAGAAATTGCATTTTATATCCCCTGACAGACCAGAATAAGTTAAATGACAGTCGTTACAAACTTTCCTCCACAATATCGAAATGCTTTCTAAAAACATTCTAACTGTGTGTACAAAGAAATTGATCGTATAGGAAAATATGCTTCCTTAGGGATAATCGGTTGATAAGAATGAATCTTCAGAATCAATGACAAAGCTCTACGATTGTAAATTTTGTTGGATGTTTGGCGAGAGTATTTATGAATTAAAATTTTTCTGGTAATGTGAATATCAATCTTTTGATAGGTACTGAAAAATATTTTTTTACAGTATCTTAATAGAATTTACATTGCAATGGTATATCCAAAACATCTAGCAATATATACATATGTAATTACGGTAACAGGATATACAATAATTAAGATTAATTAATTTTCCGTAACTACTAATAGTTTCATTAGCAATTACGAACAATTAACTTGAACTATTAACTATAGATTAATTTTGCTTGCACAGCATAACTTGTGGAATATACCAAGTAGGTATGGATTCCCTACAATAGGGAATGGATTCCCTACAATACATTCCCTCGTCAAGTGACTCTGATAAGTAAGTTTGTACGAAAATCAAATTACATAGTTAATTAATGAAAATAAGAGATACGTTCAGATGTATCTCAATATAAAATTTGAAATGTTGGTTTTGTTTACTAAATTTATCCAACAGTATAAAACTAAAACCGATTTTATTAGGGAGTTTTACTTGCCAATATTGACAGTACCAATATTGACATACTAAAATTATCGTTCAAAACCTGTTTTGACCTTTCACAAGAGAAATAAAATTAATTCGCATTTGCACTAATAGTAAAATTTGAAATTTTAGAACAATTCGCAATTGTAAGGTCCGAATCAACCTATATATAAAGAACTACTTAAGAAACAAATTTACATGTTTGTAAGTACTAGCATTACAATCAGCTAAAAGCGTAAACAGTAATTGCAACGTTATAGATTATTCGATAGCATGTCGCCAATTAATATGCATATTATATACGGATTTTCCTGAATATTTTACACAATATTCAAGCACTTTGCGAACGTATACACATACTACATAGATTTCAAACCACGCCATCGAACTAGTTTAATCGAATGTCAATTACATAGGATGGTCATGGTCATTTTAATTGTATAATCGCTGACTGTACAGTTTATTATACCAATTTATTTCTACTAATACTTTGCCAAAGCTCTTGCCATAAAGTTTCTACCTACAATCTAATAGAATATGTTTAGAAATTGTATAGTGCTATTGTATGAGAGCACGTCGAGAAGCTAGCTAATTTTAGACTTTTTCAACATTTTTCGAATTTCCTCACGTAAATTCTTTTCTGGTGTCAAAATTAATGAAGTTAAATGATAGCATCTTTGACTCGCTTTAGTTACTTCTATCATTAAAAGTGTTAGTTTTACCTCGAAAAACAGTAACGCGTAAGTTGTGGTAGGAATAGTAACCCAAAGAGCACTTAAGATTATACAGAAAAATTTGAGACATTTTTCCTTAAAAGTATATACGAGATTGTTTTAACGACGCGTGTATCATCACTATTAACCGAATACCGACTAAGACAACAAAAATAAAATCTAACATTAAAAACATCCTCTCCTCAAGCATTTACAAAAAATCTATACGTTCGTCTCTTTCCCTATAACGACCTAATTACGAATAGTGGTGAAAACATACAGTCGTATCTTAAAACTTTGAACAACACTATGATTCCTAGAACCAGACGCTACCTATTCAATCATTCAATAAGAAGTTGGAGTTTTGCACAAAGAAAATCGTTGGATTATTTTGTATAGGACTTAAAATGTTAGTAGTAACTGATCAACAGCGCAGAATTAAAGCTTAACACTGATCTCAATGCACCATAAAAGTTTTTTCACCTTCAGTAAAGTTTGTACTAAGCTACCAGCATAATTTAGTCAAAAGTTGAAACATGCCTTAAACGTCTTTGTGTTAAGTTCAAAGGTCCATCAAAAGGACATATAGGTGTGACACCTAACAAAAGGGCCCATCCAAAAGGTAACAAAAAACGTAGAATACCATTGATGTATGTATGTATGTATATCGTATTCGAAAGATCATTTCTGATTTTGCCGCATTATCATATTAGACATTCAAAAAATGGAGGTGTAACCTGAGAGAAAATAAAATAAGCAGGTTACTTTTTATGAAAGAATATTTACTTACGGATATTGCAAAACAAAAATTTTCTTGATTTAATGTAAATTTACTTCATAGATCAAATATTTCTCTGGCTTCAGCTAAACGAAAGAATTGATTTTTTTTGTCTAATTACATCTAATTAACCATTTACTCAGTATAAGAAAAAATTATTTGCACAGAGAATCTTTTCTGTACGTATATGATGTAATATACATATATAACACAATTCTTATTGCAAATAGGACAATTTTCTAACTTACTATAAATATTACAACATAGAAATGTTTGTTTGCCAATTTATTATTTACCAGATAATATATACAAATCCAAATGTACAACAAAAATGTTTCAAAAAGTAAAAGTGTATTAACATTCATAGAAAATGTCTATCATTAATCCTGGTTTTCATGTGCCAGAAAATTATTTATTTAAATAGTTTTGTCCACCGATTAGCGATTATTTCATAAGTTAATAAACATTCAATGAAAAAATTATCTTGTATATGGTCTTATAAATTAAAACAATATACATAAGCATATAATTTCCATATCCTTTTATAATTACCGCATGTTGAGGAATAGATACTTATTCCTGCATACAAAAGATACATAACTAGACTTTTGCGCTAATCGCTCTACTGATTTCACTTTAATAGCTTACATAAATAATCGAGAAGCATACCTACATTATGAATAACTCCCTTTAAAGAAATTTAAATAAAATTGATTTAAAATAGGTATGATAGTAACTAGATACATCTACAGATATGCCTAAATTTCAGCCGTAAGATAATTAGATGGTAATATTGTTAAAAATTCAATATACATACCATTACGACACTGTTGATAAATAGCCGCTGAAGAATACACAACGAAACTCAAAAGAAGCACTGCAAAAACGGAACGCATTGTAATATTTTTTTATTATTGATATTACGTTTATGTCAAAAACCAGCAGCCACTCTGTCTAACCGGGTAAATGTAGACCAGTAACTGTATGTATTGAGTGCACGTACCGTAAGTGCCTACTCTTTATTGCACCTGGCAGCTCTCACTATAAGAATTCGCTCCCCACCAAGTCATCATCATCAACAAACCAGATACTAAACCCAGTATTGTACATACGTAATGTAAGGCAATGAGGAAATAAGTGTATGCATGTATTATCAATTATCACAATACCAAGTAATAAATACAGAAATGATCATGATCATTTGATACGGATATATAATTCCAGTCCCCTGAGTTACCTTCCTTTGTTGTAATGAATATCAAGCATCAGCATTGAATCCGACTTAACTTAAAAGTAACATATATTAATAAACAAGTCACACTGAAAAGAATGATAAGAATTATTTATAACAATACTAAAATTTAATTTCTAGTCTAACCACATCCCACCTCTTCTTCTATCGTGGAATTCTATTCGGTTTCCGTGATATTTTGAACGTATTTTAGAGTTGCATACAGTAACAGAAGATTGTAATTGAAAATTAATACTGGCGTTCTTAATTTATTAATACTACAGAATTAATCCAAAAATTCGATGTACGCCTTCTAATTATTCGTTATTTATTATACAGTGACTAGCAAAAAAACAAGAACGGACTTTTTTTACTACCTATTTAAATTGAACGAATTTTAACTTAATAGTTTATATTTACAGAAAAGCTAATCACTATATAAACAACTACTAATACATTAAAGAAAAATTGTCAGAAATTCTATAAAAATATGATTTGTATTTTCGGTTTTCAAAAGTATTATAGATGATAGATTTCTGACTGGTCAATCTACTATAAAGTTCAGAGGTATCGATTGTTCTCACACGATAATACTACATTGCACTTACGCACAACGCTATAGTTTGAGATTTTAACACTTTACGACGTAAGTTTTATTACAACAATGAAACTATCACCAGTATATGAATCCTTAAAAGAACACAAATACTTCAACGAAGATTGCATATTCAGCAAACTTACAATAAACAATTTGAAATAGTTATAGAGCCCAAAATGCAGTAAAAACACAGTATATAAAATTATAAGCGCATACTCGTAATAAAACTAAAATAGTATTTGTAATTATAAAGAAATGCTGTTAGTTAAATGTGTTTTCCGTCAATGCTTCCAATATAATGAGGTACACTCTAAATTTTATAATAGTGATTTTTACAATAGTGATGGGTGCAAATGAAAGCTAGTTATCGCCGGGTGCTAAATATCTAATCAAACAAAAATACCAAATACATATAAAATTACAGGTTCATATATAATATATATGCTTCACCTTATGGTCATAAGAAGCCGTTGAGTTTGCAAATACTATTTTTATCAAAAACTTAAGTCCTTGTTCGCAATGAACGCAAAACGTAAAGTATAGATAAAATAAACATTACACGTAAAATTAAATATATAGCTATTTGTAATGACTATCGTTATGTCACGTTTTCCATACGTGTATCTAATAAAAAGTACATACATAATACATAATAAATTCAACTTTTATGTAAATTTGACATGTAAAATGTTATTCGGATTTTTGCAAGTATAATAGCTTTGGTAGTATTCTTATTTCTTCGTTGATGATAAATCTTCTTGATATGCCCAAAAAACATGTGTATTTTCGAATATGTGCGAAGTAATGAATTGCACTCACGAACAAAATTCAAACGAAATTTTAAAATATTTTTAAAAGAATAGTGGCGGTGCACTTGATAGATAGTAAAACTGTAAAATAATCAATTAGTCAAACTTATACTCTGATTACTTATTTTACAACTTTATGATATCTATACGAAAATAATTTATTCATTCATATAATTAGTATATCTATATTGTGAGTTGTAATATTTATTTTACAATCCCCCAAATTCCCGTTGGAAATATATCTGCAATTGAATGATTCGTTCATTATATTTATTCTACAAACTATCTTTCAATTTCTGAATTATTTCCACTTTGAGGTCAATGAAACAGCCAATTAATTCAATGCCAATTTATTCCAGAACATATAATATTATGCTTTCTTTTATAAGACTTCTTCATTTAATAATAGCCCTGCCTATCAACAAAAATATCAACAAAGAACAAAGAAATCATTGATATATAGAGCTATAGTTATATTCTCAAATAATATTAAAGCACTTGTTAATGTAAATTTAATATAACTGTAAGAATAAAAATGATTTGAATTATCCGTTGTGATGTTAGTCATCTAAATAATTAATTCTTATTGCAAGCTGATTGATTATTAATACATATTTGTATTTTTGATATTTCATATTATATTAGATTCATTACGTTCCGTTCTCGTTACGTTCTCTGTTCATAACTTAACTACATCTTTTGGTTTAAACTAGTAAAAATAGTGTTTATTAGAATACGGAAGAAGGATATTGGATGCCAGTTCTATGTATTTTCTACGAATGACGTAAAAAAGCAGGCAAAAGCAATGGATTTGTAATTGTAGTTCAAACTTCCGCTACAACTTCTGTAAATCGACCAATATTAGCTGTCAAGAGATAAATACCGTGGGGCACCACATTCGCCTCGGTTGATATACAAAAAACAGTAACACATATTTAAAATCTTTTTGTTGGAGCTTGTGTAAGTCCATTGGGAGCAGGTTCTAAAATTATTTTGAAATATACAGACTGTTCCAAAAGAAAGTTACACATATCATGTGCCATTATATATGTTATCAAAATTTAGATGAAACACCATTAATATTATTGCATATTTCGATGACGCGGACTAAATAAAGACAAGTTACTGTTATATTCTCTATACCTACTGCCTACTTTTCAAGAATATATTAGACAAAATTAATATCTAAAATTAATGTCATCCCGTCAAAGCTATCTTGATTTAACCAAATTTTTAGTACATAATCGCCAATTAAAACACTAAATTGATGTTTACAGAGAAACTATAAGAGATAGATATAGGGAACCTTAATAACATTTAAAAGAGAAATACGATTAAAATCGAATCATGATGTTAGATACCTACAGGTTGTTCCGTTTGAAATAAGCAAGTTATTGAGCATTAATGGTACCCACAGTTGGAGGTAAGATTTTGACCACTCTGTATAATTTTTAGAAAGCATCTTTATTAATTAATAAAAGCATCTTAATTAATTAATTAAATAATACAACCATATAACTTAAATACGCAGAGCAGGTACTCATTCTAAATATTGATCTACAGTTTCAAAAACCGTTAAATATATCATCATGTTGAACCTAGGTATAGGGAATATAACAATAACTTGCCTTTATTTAGTCCGCGTCATCGAAATATGCAATAATATACACGGTGTTCCACTTAAATTTTCATAACTTTGATGTCGCTATTGACCAAAATCAGTGGAAATTTAAATTTAATTTTAATTTAAATTAGCCTCATACCTCTTGTCTCTTGAAGGCTGTATAATTTGAATTTTTCTTTTGACAAATGGTTAGAAAAGATAAAAATATTGATAGGTAATCTACATAGAAAGTTTGTTGTTTAATTTCGTAATTTTCCTGATAAGACGACAGCTGCTGTCAATGCCTGCTTATCAGACATTTCACTGTATACCCTTTCTATATAATCATAAACCTCGAAGGAGGTAATAAAGGATGAATACATGCCTCCTTGTCGAAAAAACAAATGTATATATTTCAAATTAATTAATTAACATTTACTAATACTTCGTGAGTAATTTATTGTCTAATGTAATAAATACACCGTCCCGTAGCCATAAATTAAGTGAGTGAATTATTATAACCATAACTACTTGTTACGATGTATGTCAGTATTTTCCATTAAACTTTTTAATTCGATATACCTATACAAAAATTAACTATCCAAACAATGTAATGTTAGAAGTAAATGTGTATTTAAAATAAATATAATGTAATTAGGATTATTAATTAAGTATACGCATACGACCTAATACTTACTAAATTTGTATGAATTTAAGCCTTGAATTATAAAATTACCTCCGAATCTGAAATTAACTTAAAATAATCATCTTTAATTACAGTAAATTTCAATTAATAATACCATAAATATAAAAAAAAAATACCATAATACACGGCCTCAAAATAATTGTTTCAT
Source organism: Holotrichia oblita (assembly GCA_023690525.1). Classification (NCBI taxonomy): domain Eukaryota; kingdom Metazoa; phylum Arthropoda; class Insecta; order Coleoptera; family Scarabaeidae; genus Holotrichia; species Holotrichia oblita. The sequence goes on along the minus strand of CM043016.1, from coordinate 99,295,327 downwards.
TAAAAAGAGATAATAAATTATTTCCCGCAAACCGCATTGAGAACATTACTCATTGTAGTTTTCTGAAAGGAAAATTCATTTAGAATTGAATGTATCATACTACTACATACAACTAATTAACCTTGACTTTCGAAACAAATCTTTAATATTCAAGAGTGCTTCTTTAATGAAAAAAGTATTGTCTATCAAGAAAATGACGTTCAAAATCAATTCTTCTTTATAAATTCTACTCGCAAAAATTTGAATAATGCTCTGTATGTATACTCAAGAACTAAAGATTCAACCAGTTTGTATTTAGAGCTGGACGAACTATCAATACCATAACTGATATCAATTTATACCAAGAAATCAATTGTAAAGTATCGATATTTGTTAATACTTAACAGATTCCAGTACTCAGAATTGATACGTGCGCAAAATAATAATAATTTTATTTCATATAATACTAAGTATGCATCAACAGTCGAACAAAGAAATAACAGAAAAACATTAAAATAAGGAAAAACAATAGCAGACTACATATTAAAGTAATCATTCAAAGAGTTAGTTCCAGATTAACTAAGTCTAATCAATTTTTTATCAAACCAACAGTTTGCGAAGATTTAATATATAACAATAGTTTGTTAAAGATTTGTAAACAGGAGGAATGTATAACTTTTTCCGTGATGCCTAACCTACTAGAGATATATTAGTCTATATACAAAGTGAGACATTAGTGCGTCAAAGCTCAATACATCCATTAATATTAAAGATATCAAAAAACGTTATGTACAAAAATCATAGACAGAAACTTTACTTTCTTTTTACCTAGTGAGCAAGGTTTTCCTCATATCATTCAGTTTTCGAATGTAGTTTTGTAAAAGTCTTGTTGTTTAATTATACGTTCGTAGATATAAACAGCGTGCACTGTTAAAGTATTACACTGTCTGTCTCTCTAATTCTATTGTGACAAATTTCATTAAAAGGTAACGCAAAAATTACTCTAAGCACGTGTTTTTATGCAATAAATATTCTACTAACATTTATATATTTTAATTTATATTCATAAATACAGACATAAGAATGCAATGCAAACGTTTGCAAAATCAGGGAAAACGTTGTCCTATCATAGAACTATACACAGTGAGTCGTTAAGAATGGTAAATCTGGAAACTGGGAATAGTAGAGCCTAAAATATGAAGATAGGGTTTTTAAATGCTTATTAGCTAAGGATAATTTTAAGTATACAGGGTCGGTGGTAAAGTCGTGGCACGTCAAAGTTACATTTTTTTAAACGGAACCAGCTGTATATTATTAGATAATTCAATTCTTTCTTCAATTTTAAGTAAAAATTATAATACACATAATGCACCTAAATCCAACCGTTTCCGAGTTATCGATTTTTGAAAATATTACTTAAATAAAATCTAGGTATAGCTTGTATATGAAAAGAAACAAGTATGTAATTGTAAAATTTAGGTTTACAGTCCTATTTTATAAGGTGCTATGACATTTTTAAGGTGCGTCTTAGCCTACTTAGGTACCTAGATTTTATTTAAGTAATATTTTCAAAGATCGATAACTCGGAAACGGTTGAATTTAGGTACATTATGTGTATTACAATTTTTACTTAAAATTGAAGAAATAATTGAATTATCTAATAATATACAGGTGGTTCCGTTTAAAAAAAAATAACTTTGACGTGCCACGACTTTACCACCGACCCTGTATACCTAAAATTATTATTAACTAATAAGCATTTAAATACCCTAAAACTTTTGTATTTAACTTTTTTCGGTATCTCGTATATTTTACCCAATAACCGACCGTTTCCATACATATCAGCGACCCTGTATAAATAAAATCTTGCTGTTTGAAAGATCATGCAGTGTTAATGGAAGGGTAGGCTACCACCAACTACCACATATACGACTCCATGCCGCGTATGTAGATACAGCACAATATCAGATTGATGATTTGGTTGCATATACAGTAGGTGTTCAATGAATTAGAAACTCTTATGGTTTTCACAAAATATTGCAATAAAACTCCTTGTACGTATATTATGTATTTTATTCTATACAAAACAAGTAGTAAATTGAAAATACAAGTAGTGTAAATCAATATTTGGTACTACCACCTTTGACTTTCAGTACTTTTCTAATTCTTTGTGGCATACTATTTATACAGGTTTTAATTGTATCCTTAATAAGAGGAACATTTTCCCAAATTTCTTCAATTCTCTGTTTTACAATACATTTATATTTGGATTATGAAATGTTTTATTTTCGATTTTAATACGACCCAACAGTTTTTTATTGGGTTTAAATCCGGGTTCCCACACCAAGGAAGCAATGCCGTACCTTGCTCTTCTAACAACTTTTTTACAGTTTTGGCTGTATGGCATGGAGCACCGTCCTGCATAAATGTGTACGACTTGTCTTCTGTACATATACCTTGCAAATATGGCAAAAAAACATCCCTCAGCATCTTCAAATATTGAGTTTGGTTTATGGTTCCAGAAACAAAGTACAGGGGACCAGGACCACGTTCGGAAATGCAACTCCATATCATGACTGCTGGTGGATGTTTAACAGTTTCAACGAGCCATTTGTCCTTGCACTTTTCATAGGGTCTTCTCCTCAAATACAAAGCGCCATCCGTTACGAATTCTATCCGACATTCGTCACTGAAGATCTCGTAATAAAGAACACAAAAATCAGAAATAACTAAACATCACACTGTTTACCGAAAACAATTTTTGTAACAACAAAAGAAAATACTAACTCTTTTCCAGTCATCCACAGTATAATTCTGATACTGTTTAGCCCATTGCAATTTCGCTTTCTTCATACTAGCAGTTAGTTTGGGCTTCTTAACCGGACGTATACATTTTAAGCCGCCTTCGTAGAGTCTACGACGCAGTGTCATGTGTTATATTTTTATGCTATCTTGTCGCAGGTTCCGAAGTATCGTTCGTGCCGATACCCTACGGTTTAGTAAAGCCGTCGATATTATTTTTCTCTCCATTCGAGAAGTGGTTATTCTCTTTTTGCGAGAGTTCCTTCTATTTGATGTGGTAGGTGGTAAGTTCTATGTTACCCGTTTCGAAATTCGCGACACAATAGCAAATGAAACTTTCACATTTTTTGCTATTTCCCGCTGGGTTAGTTTGTTTTGAATCAGTAATGAAGCAATAATGTCTTTCTTTTCATTACTGATGTCTTTTTTACGGCCCATGCCAACAAATAAGAAAACACAAACTTAATATCACTAAATTCATATAAAAGTGTCTTAATGTCTGTCTATACTACACTAAATAACTGAAATCTATATATTTACACTATACACAAAATTACAATAATTTATTTACACTAATTTCGCAAAAAACCACTTTTCAGTAACTGTTCTCGACAACGCAATTGACGGTATCTGAGACGATATTGCGATCTTTGGATTTCTACCTGCTAGCGAAGGGTAGTAAAAGGAACTATTACGCTGAAAAGTGGTATTTATAAAGTAAACAATAAAGTATGTTTACCGAAATTTCCGGGAATAGAAGATATTCACAACAAAAGTAAGTTTTAAAGTACTTTTCTAGAAGTTTCTAATTCATTGAACACCTACTGCATACTGTTATATACAAAAAGTTCTTATATACTTCTCATCCTAAAGGCACGTTGTCACGAGTCAAGTTTAGTTGACCGATTTTAGTTGATCAACAAAAGTTGAATGAAAACTGTAGTAGGAACATTTCTTTCAATAGTGTTGATCAACTTTGTAGTTGATCAAGAGAAGTTTGATCCAGTCAAAATTTTGTCGTTCAAGTGATGAGTCATCACGAATTGCTTTCGAGTTGAAACTTGTCTTGAAACGTGTGTGTAAACTAGACAGTCAACTTGTGTCGACTGTATAGTATACTTACAACTGGCCGCGGCACACGTGGTTTTGTGTTTTTTAAGCTAAAATATTAGGGAAAATTATCTATAATAAAATAAGAGAATGAGCCTGAAGTGGTCTGAAAGTGTTTTGATGAAAGTTTTGGAATTATATCATAAGCATGATTGTCTTTGGAACCACCGTATGGATAAATATAAAAACAGAAACGCACGAGAAAATGCTTTGGGTTCTATTGTCAAGGAAATGGAAATTTCTTCTTCAGACATTCTTAAATGATTTCTGTATCGTTCTTTATCTTCTAATGCTAGCTCTTTTAACAAGGTTTCTGATGCTCCCAAACGGTTTCTTCTTAAAATCCATTGTTTCACCCAAAAGCGACGTTTCTTACGACTTAACAAAACTGAAATTATATGTGCACATTCACGCACAACCTCGTACGACGCCATTTTAAAACTGAAACGGTCGATCAATTTCTATTGATATGTGTGAACTTAACTTTATTCAAGTATTGTTCAACTTTTATTGATCAATTAATTTCGGTCAACTAAACTTGACTCGTAAGAACGCGCCTTAAGATATATGGCCGACACGGCCTTTCCACGCAACATTATTCCTCCATATACACGTGGGTTCAGCTTGCAACGCAACAGGAAGTTACAATAGTGGCTTTCGATTTGTTCATAAGGGTTACTCGGAACAGCTCCGGAGCTACTCGTGTGCGTGTACAGTGAACTAACTCAGTACAGTTCAGGTACAGATAAAGTGTAAACAAATAAAGGGTGGTGGGGTGGCGGCCATGTAATCACAGGTGTAACATAACCTTTCAAGTTTTCGTTTTGTCTACAATTCATTCAAATTGTCAACACTTTTCTGTAAACAAACGCCAGTGCGCATGCGGGAGCATATCGCCCCAGCCGAAAGGTTGGTGCACCAGGGGTGAGGGGAAGCAGAAACGGGGCTGTACAAGTGCGAATCACATGGCATAATAGAACGACAGATAAGTGACCCGGAACAGCTCCTGAGCTGTACGGTGCACAAATCGAAAGCCACTAATATACGTATGGAACGCAGTGCGATATGGCAACACGCTAGTCATGCGTCACAAGTTCGATCGTCGATTCACACAGAACGAATATGCCAACGACTCCTTCCTCGCTCGGTTTAAATTCAAGTGAATTGTGGGTGCGTGTGCTTCGCTAAACACAAGGTATAACGCGAAGAGAGGGATACGCTGTTGCAATTCATACTGCTGTGAGCTGATCCTACGTGTATACAGATTAGCCAGGCAGTTATCTAGGAATAGGTAGCGATCCAATGAGTACGAGTGAATAGAGCGTACTACATATATAGACATACAAACATGTTTCATAGTTTGGATCTGTCTACTGTAAAAATGTTCTTCCAAAATGACGTTGATTTACCTATAGCAACAGTAGGGTGTGCATATGTGATTAAACAAAAAATTAAATTTAAAAAATCCCGTCGACTGTGGTTGAAAAGACTTCGCGTTGCATTTGACTGAGCAGATGGAATTTTTTTTACTAACGACTCGTATGCTTCTACTTGCCAAAAACCTGGATGCGTTTTATATAATTCAATAAACTCTTTTAAAAAGTCTCGTAACATTCTAACATCAGACATACTAGCAATATCTTAATATTCTTTATAACATCTGATAATATATATTAAAAAAGTTCACCGCCGACGCTACTGTAAACTCTCGCACATTCACATATTTTTTTGCATCCACAGACAGGCTGAGACTTGCATGGATACAAGTGCATGTGCGTTGCAGACAGATTTTTTAACGCATATTACGTTTATTGTATGCGCATTCAAAAATGTCACGTTGCTTCACATACACACCAGCGTTAATGAATGCACGTTGACTCTTACACGTATGTTTTGGAACATGTACAATTTGTGTATTAAGTAATATCTTCCCCTTTGCAGTGCATATCAAACTTTCTTCTGCTCACGCCGATTCGGTTGTTTTGGCTCGGTCGAGATAATCTGAATGTACCCAACTATACATCTCAAGAAGCATTTACGAAAACGACCAAACGGGCATGAGCGAAAAAAATGTTGATATGCACTTCAAAGGGGAGAACATTACTTAATACACAAACTGTACGTCTATAGCGGCCTTAAGATCAGGAAATCTTATTTGATCTCTCTGTATTACTCCAGTAATACTGTTTATTTGTAGATGTCCTCTTGCTGTTAAGAATTTAATAATATATAATAATTCTCTTTGTTTCGAAAGCTATTCTACTTATTTTAATAAAAATTAATCGAAATAATCCATGATAATAATTTCCTATATAAAGGATATGATGTATAAAAAAATCAAGTATCACTCTTTATTAATATATATTTCCAAAAATACTGGAATTCTTTACAAAAGCCATAGAAATATGATAATCAATCACAGATAAAAATTCACAAACACATTACATAATTATAGTTGCTGTTATAAAGCACTATATATGTTTAACACGCATTTAGAAAGTTTAAACAAATATGTATATCATCATAATATAGGAAGATAAATGTTAAACATATGAAGGTTTCGTGATGACAGTCCTCTTATATGTATAAGTCTTATTATATTGTGAGCTTTAGAATTTTCGAAATTACACAATTACGTAATTTCTGCTTACACTTACTAAATCATAATTACTTATATAGCTATCCAAAAAATGAAATCTAAAAGTAAACTAAACCTTTGGCTTGTTTGTGACACTATGCATGTCCAACTTGAAAATATTAGTAATTTTGAATAGCCGCGTATAATTTTCAGAATTCAATTAAAAATAGTTTAAAGATTTTTCATGAATTATAAATGCTGTGACTTCAGTCTTGTTAAAACAAATAAAGTCTTTCAATTGCATTAAAATAAATATGGAATGCAACACAAAATATGACTAAAGTTATCACAAATATTCGTTTTCATATCTTCTATTTATACCACAGAAAATATTAATTACTACAAACTCAGAGCTAGAGAGTAGCCTTTATTTAAAAATCTATATTGAAAGTATAGAGATTATTTAAAAAAAAACTCGGACAACAGCAAATCATAATATCAAAACAATAGTTTTGATCGCTTAATTTACTGACAATAATATTGCTTTCATTAATTATTAAGAAGATAGTATGTATAGTATACCAAAATAAATATAAATTTATTACATTTGTCAGCTTGTCCAATTTTCCTAGTAAATTGTGGGTTTAATATAATCAGCAATCAATTAAAAGAAAGGATATACAGTAACTTTTTACTCAGTCGCCAAAAAAGGCCACTAAGCTTAACTAGAACTTGTAGAAACTTATAAAGCCACCGTTTTTAAATGTAAAGGAAAGTGAAGGCTGTCACACCGTTAGAAATAGCGCGAACTAAAATAATCCTAAACTATTGACGACAGCAACCTATGGCTGTTGTTCAAAGAAACAAATAAGAGTCCTTTGTGTCTGTTTACCTAAGTTTTCATTTTTTATTAAATTCAACCGCAGAAAGCAAATCTATAAAGTACAACACATACAAAATGAATTTGAAAAATTTATAAAGAGTACCGAGTCTTATTTATTTCTTTGAAATTTTTTATATAAATGTTGTAGGACAGACATTAGCTGGATTAACGAAAAAACAAAACAATATCAGCTAAATAAAATGCAGACTAAAATTCTATTTTCTTCTATGATTGTATTTCATTATATATTTTCATATACTCCTTTGCCTCCATTTTGAATATACAGTGCGCCAATCCCTTGCAATAGTTTTTGCGATAATACTTGACAAAATCTTTAGAAGATCTGGAAATATATGAATACTAAAGAAAAAGCATTCCGTAATCAAGATATTCTACTAAAATTCGTTTCTTAACTAATTACTTAAATGACAAGTAAAACATATCATTATATAGTGGTATTATGGCGGTCTCTGAGACATCATAAGCATATATTTCTATAGACGGTGAAGAATTAAACGAGTAACCTGTTTTGAAACACCGCTTCCTTATTAATTAGCAATTTCATTGTCCTTAAACTTAATTACCAGATAAAATATTAAGAACAATACAACAAAAATATAATTTTTTGAAATCTAAAGAAAGAAATAATATACAGAGTGTTCTGTTAAAAAACAATCCGTTTGCTCTGTATTTTTCTTAACTGACCTAATTTTGTTTTCTAAATACGAATAGTCATTGTATGCATTTATAAAAAGAAAAAAGGGGTGATCTTTGCGTGAACATCCGTACATAGATCGTATATCACGGTGTATAATTATTCCGTGTAACAAATAATACACTGAAATAAGATACGTCCTATTAATTTACATAAATCCATCATACCTAAATCGCAAATATTTGTATTACTCTAAAAAAGAACACTTACGCCGCTACTGAAAACCAATGAGTGAAACTCTATAAAAAAAATGTTATTGGATGACAAAATTCAATTCTATCCTTTAATTTGATACGCTTGATTTTCATTTGGTACTTCTTATCTCTACTTCTTCGTTTCTACTTCCTACGCTCCTATTGGTACGCTTGGTTTCTCTACAGCTTTGGATATATCGACTATAGTAAAATAACCAATGAAATCGCAAAATTGTAATATTGGCTCATTGTGTTGAAATTTAAGACTAAACTCAGTTGAACTTGAACTACTGATACTGTCTTATAACCATTCATTGTACCAGGCGGCGTTTAAAAAATAAATATTTTGTTTCTTTACAAAAAAGAGAATTATGGCCAATTTAAACATATGATTTAAATAGGATAAGGTTAAAAAATACTGAGGCATGGAAAACGCATTACGGTGTGTACTTGATTGGAAATTTTAGTTGCAAAAAATTATTAGATATGCAAATATTTTTGTTTGGCTAAATGCACTACTTTTTGAGTTATTTGTGTTTCTATAAGTCGACAACGTGAGTTAGACCACCTAGAACAATAGATTCATTTATGTCAGCACCAACTTAATCGCATGTGGACACTGGCGCGTGTAAGATAAAGGTATCGGATGATTTCTGTATCAACATTTTTAATAATACATATATAAATCCTGTAATTAGCATCTAAAGTTTTAGTCTTAATATAATAGGAGGCGTAACTTCGTAATGTAAGATTCAATGTATACTGTGTAAACCCCTTGAACTCTAACCGAATAATATTTGTTTTAAATACTTCTGGAGAAGTATTTAACTGGCGAAGTCAGTAGGATTTGGTCACCGCCGTTGGAGGATTCAAAACGTGTGAATTCCTATTCTTTTGGCCAAATCGAGAGGTTTCTATTCAGTACGCCGGTTGGAGGATAACATTTCCAACAACGCAACGCGACGTCGTGAAGGAGCAACAATTACGTGGACGACCCGCACAACGCCATAGAATAAGAAGTTAAACAAAAGGAGACAACAGATGAAAACGAATTTATTAGTATTGATCCTTAGGAGGAGGATTAGCCGCAATAATTGTAAAAATTGAGCAACAATCTGGGTTGTTGCCACTCAAACGTGGATTAGCCTTCAACACCGAGGACCCGAGTTAATAATCCGAAAAGACTATTCAAAAGTAATTCAAATATGGGAGACCTATTTACAATATAAAAGAGATTTCCAGTTATCGGGTCAAATTATGCTAAATGATAAAAGGATGATTGACCGACAAGAAAGCGAAGAAGCCAAAATTTAAAAACATATAGGCATCATACAACCCAAGCGAAAACGCAAACGAGGTGCTTTGAATGTACTTGGTAGCATAGTTAAAGCCATTACGGGAAACCTGGATGACGAAGACGGCCGCAGATACGACAACCAAATTCAAGAACTGCAGAATAACCACAAAATCATTCAAAGAGTTATGAAGCATTGAGTAGAATTAATGGATAACATTCCACTCATTTTAAGAGCAGTTTTCAAATAAGTCATATCATACGCAAACGCACCTAGATCTAAATGATAAAGATTATAATAAAAGTGTTGAATTTTGTCAGTGGGGACAATGAAAAATTCAGAGGGATATATCTTTCTTTGATTATATTTTATTTGGAGATGAAGCAATGTTTCACAAAAATGGTACTGTAGAGAGACATAATTTCCACATTAGTGGAATTTCCAACTTTGGGTAAGAATGTGGTATGGATAGGAAGTAGGTTTTCGTTGAATGTTTGGGATGGCATTCTCGGTGATTATGTTATTGGACTCTACTTTTTTGAGGACAAATTAAATGGAAAAATGTAATTTGATTTTATGGAAAGCTATTTGCAGAAATTGTTAATGCACAATTCGTCAGAAAATGTGGATTTTATATGATGGCATTTCAGTACACCATTTTTTATCAAAGAAATATTTAAATCATAAATTCCTATGAAGGTGGATTGGAAAAGGAAGTCCCACTAATTAGCCTCCTAGATCTCCGGTCCTAACAAAGGTAGATTTCTTCTTATGGGATAAATAAGAAATGAAATTTATAAAACACCTCCTCTCACAAAAAAATATGAAAGAGAAAGTTATACATGCATTTAGAAGTATAGTTGTATAGTAGAAGTATATGTGTTAAAAAATGTAGTCAAAAGTAGTTCTTTTGAAAGCTCCTACAGTTGTGCATCGATAACAACGGAAACCATTTCGAAAAATGACTAAAATAAATAACTCTGTAATTTACGTTTGATAATTAAATGTATGTTACCCACACTTTCTATTTGTTATTTTAAAATTTAACCACGACAGCAAGTTGTAATTGTAAAACAATTTTAACATAGGTCAATCATAGTCTTACAAAATGATTATGATACTGTTTTTTCACTCAACTTTGAGTCAGATTTTGTTTTATGTGGTGGGTGCTAGTTGGTGTGTCGCTGGTAGGACTACCATTGCAACTCTTGCTACACAGCAAACTACACAGTTTGTATGTGTAATTAGTTTGTATGTGTAATTGTGTTCAAATGGCCTTGTGACAGCATCGTATCGCCGTTTATAATGGCGCGCTGATAATCGCTTTAGTACCAACAGTGAATAGTAATTCGATCGAATTGAATTCTCCGAAAAAAATTTCACTGTCCTGTCGGAGAATTGAACGATAAGCAGCCGCCTAACCACCGCGCGCGCTTTATTTATAATAATTCACATAATGATAGTTGTAACGACCTATCTATAGCATTGTATTATTTCCTAGCTTAGCAACAGTTTTCGTCTAATACAGTAGAACCTCGATTATCCGTGCTGGTCGGGACTGAACCAAGCCCGGAAAATCGAAAAGCACGGTTAATCCGCACCTACTTATTTTAATCAAAAAAGTTGTTTTACAAATTATTATGTCTACCTACTTACCGTAGGTACTATGAAAAAAATATCTAACTTGGAATAAATATAAAATTAAGTTGGTAAAGTTTATTATGGCAAAAATGAAAATATTTAAAAAACAATATAAAATTCTCAAAAAACATGTGTTATAAAAAAATCAAAACAGGCTTTTCTTATTACAATAATTGTGTAAAAAATTAAATCAACACTTAATTAATTTCTGAGCAAATTCATTTTTATTTATTAATACGAGTCGATTGGAATGATTCTTCAACTTTCATTGACAATTGAATCGAAGAAAGTTTAGATTTCGAAAAACTTCCAAGGACAAATTTGAAGATAGAGAACTACAGAAGTTTTTGATGAAAAAATTATTTAGAAAAAGTTAAAATTGTAGGAGATATTGCAAAACGATTCAAGGCGTTAACGTGGAAAGCAGTATAAGTTGTACGATGTATACGATGATGGTACGGCGAATTGACGTGCACCGTTTGTACTAATTCGCATTCTGCACAGATAATTGAAACCCGGATACTCGAAGCTGTTTGCTAACACGGTTAATCCGCACACGGATAATCGAGGTTCTACTGTATCACTATTTAAGTAATTTTAAAATCAATTAAAAAAAATCAAACCCATTTTAATTTAAAATCAAGTTTTCGACTTATAGAAACGCAAATAACTCAAAAAGTATCTCAGCTAGCTATAGGGAATGCTAAATAAATAACAAAGTTCATGAAGAGGGGTGTTTACTATATGCAGAGTGTTTTATTTGGAATAGGTAAGAAAAGGAACATTCCAAGTTGTAAGTGGTCTTGTATATAATTGTTGAAAATTCCAATAAATCAATAATTTCTGATGAAAACCATATTAGAAATATTTATGGAGCAAATAAATATTTTATGTCGAAGCTGTAGTACGGCACGAGGTGCCAACTTTGCTACTAAATTTACGCAAAACTTTCCATATCTTTTAAAGTAAATTGACTAGCATAGCAAAACTCCATATTATAATAAAGATAAAAGCAAGAAGAATCGTAAACAGTAAAAATATACAGAGTATTCCTTTTAAAATAAAGTAAGTTTAGTTTATCCTCTTAAAAAGGTTTTGCCCTATAGCCTTTGATGAACTATGTATATTATTTCAACATCTTCTCATTTTTCTTGATAAAGGAGTAATTGAACTTCCTCACGCTAATGCCCATCCTGTATAAAGAAAAAAGTAATATTCTACAAGCCATCCTACCTACTGTATAAATTACTTAATGGCATGAAGCGTGACCTTTTTAGCTCCAGTATTTCAAACATTTTGTGATAATTCCTCTAACTAGGTAAAGTGTATTGAATATAACAATATTTGACAACAGTATTGATCTAATTGTATACATACATGGGAATATTTTCTTCTCTTCAATTGTTTTTCATTTTTCTGTTTGGACTTACATAACAGTATAGGGATGCCAGATTAGTGTTTGATGATATAGCAATACAGTAGTAGTAATAATTTATTCCACAAGTATAAGACTTAAATGTTCTTTCAACTTGCACTATATGTATGTACTAAAAATGTGATTGATAGTAAAAATAAAATTGGAATTGTATATTAATAATTAAAATACCGCCAAATAAGGGTTTTAGAAAGAAAACAAATTTCGGTATTCTTGTCATAATTACCCTGCGATAGTAATAGTAATAGCGCGTTACACTTCATTACATTTATATTGCTTTCATGGCTCCTATACATTTTGCAAAACGTAAAATGCATAACCGAAGTTATAACTACTACAATTTTCAAGCTTAAATAATACGATAAATAATCTCAAAAAATATCTACAGTCTGCAAGTCTATTGGATCACATATTAAAATTCTATATTGAATATTTTCAGTAGAAAAATTAAATGAATGTAATAATTATCACTATTGAACATTAAGATGAGAACTAACTTACAGTTTTGTATCTTTTATAATTCACACTTTTGCTTCATATAGACAATATCCCTATAAAACTTTTTAATAACTCAGAAGTCATCATCCAACGTGCAATTAACATTACATTTCCCACGACTTAAAATTAGCAACAGCCCGTACGATATCTGCCCATTTTGGAAAATCGCTAAGAAATGATCGAAATTGCACAGTATAGCGATTTTTAGAATCGTGTACATATTTTCCGGAAACACCAATTTCTATAGCTGTACCGTTCCAATTTTCCGGTACTTCTAAATCAATTCTAAATTTCAGTGGAGCTTTTGATACTCCCCATACGTAATTAACAAAGTATATTGGTCTTTCGTTCCATATTGGCACGTTCTCCGGTACTAGAGAATCAAAACTAGTATTGAGCAAACGGACGTTAAGTTTCGGTGACAAATAAATATTAAAATGGTCGGGCCCTGTTGCTGTAAAGTAGTATGATAGAAGATTTCGCCCCTGGAATGTTTTTGAGTTTAAATGCAGTAATACATCTTCTTCAATTACTGGCTTCTCTGCTGGTATCCAGGTATTAGTTTCCCTGCAAGATATGAATAAAATATATTCATATTGCCTATTATTACAACTTATATCAATTATTACATTATGGCAAGCATCCTGGGCGTAGCCAATGGTAAGCCACAAACCAGGAAATTTTTGCAATCCTCTGTTAATGGAACTCGCTTTTCGAATTGTCTAACATATGGCATGACACTTTTCGGAGAACGTCTATCCAGATTCACAACAAAATACCCGAATCCTGCTGGACTAGTCCTTCCCGTTGAAAAGTCCTGCTTGTATGCTGCAAAATGTAACTTAATAATACCAATTTCCTTTTTGTTCTCTACTTACATAAATCATAAACCTTTGTGGAGTAGGTGAGGTAGGATTTCCAGAATAAGGAAATCCTAGAGGACTAACAGCAATTATCACATGTATGAGAAAAGTGGCAAAAAGAACGTAAATTAACCAAAAGGGTTTTTTCATCAGCGTCACAAAATGTATCTGAAATTCAAAACAAATATGTATGTGCATAATTCCTAAGTAACTAATACATTATAACTTACATAGAAACTTGAAATTACAATTACCAATCCCGCAAATATACCGCCTATTATAATGTCTGGATTTTTATCACTTCCTATGCGTCCAGTAATGGGTATAAAGAGGGATAAAGTAACAACGGTTTGATATATTAGCATCATAGAAGGAAATACGTTAACTAAAATATATATAATTTTCCAACCGTTTGCTGTAAACGAAACATAGAATTTAATTGAATGAATTTATATCCATACTAACATCTAACAGAAACTATAATTCATCATTTTTTGATAAAAGTTAAATTCAATAAATTCAAAAAACTGTGTATTATATTGTTTTTTCGTTAAACATATTACAATTACATATTTATTACCACAAATAAATGTTAAATAGATTATCTTTATACACCCTACAAAAGTAGATATATACAACTGTTATGTTCCGTATATATTAGTATTTGAAATTCGTGGTATTTACATATGTAAACTGACAATTCTGTTACTATGCGCATAACGCGTCTACCTTCCACTCGTGTCGTAAATACGATACTCGACGGTTGGTACAGGTAAGCGCTTGCTATATAGCATTTACATATTGTGTAATAATACAAATTATATTTAACGTGTTTAATTGTAAGTTTGTACTTCGACGTATTGTATATTTGAAGAATAAATTCATTCTGTTGAAATATTTAATTCGAACCCAAAATACACCACAATAGGGCTGTCGAGACCCGTCGTTTTCAGAAACCGGGTACCCGTCCAGCGCACTACCCGATTTCGGGTTACCCGGTTGCACAATCGAGTATCCGGTTTCGAGTACTCGATTCCGGGTAATACCCGGTTCTACTCGATGTCGGGTAATACCTGGTTTCGGGTAAAATCCGGTTTTAGGTAGTACCCGGTTTCGGTTAATACCCGATTTCGGGTGTCCAGATTACGAGCATCCGCTTTTGAGTTTACATCTTAGGTAATTACATAAATACCAATCACCACCCATTGTTGTTACAGAGTTAGGTAACAATGTAACAATAATGGGTAGTGATTGGTATTTAAGTAACTAAAACGTAATCTTGAAAACGCATGCTTAAAATCCGGTTACCAGAAATGTAGCATCTGAAACCGAATACCCGAAATCGAGTAGGACCAGGTACCTGAAATCGGGTACCCAAAATCGAGTAGAACCGGCTATTACCCGAAACCGGGTATTACCCTAAATCGGGCAGAACCGTTGTTAACAATATCGAATACCTGGGTACCCGTTACCCGAAACCGGGTACTCGGTTTCGAGCAACAGCCCTGCACCACAATAACCAACGCTTATTTGAAATGCCGCTTAATTGACTTAAAAGTGCTATGTACCAGCATGATTCTAGTGCGCCCAATCTACTACATATTATAAAAACATTTACTTTTTTGTTTGTTATACTGTTCTCTTTTTATATATGCAACTACAGCTAGCTTCAAAAATGTTCTTAGCTAACACTAAATACTTTTAAAACATCAAACTTGCAGTAAAATTAATGAAATACATAAGAGATAAACGTTTTGTTGAGACAAGTCGAACCATTCTAAAAATGCACACCGCACACATATGTTTAAGATTACATTTGATTTAATTTTTAACAATGATGTGAATCAAACTTCATCTACAAGAAGTAACATACCTGAATGGTGGAGTCTTGTCAAATGTATAAATAAGGAACCCACTGTATTAAATGCCACAGGAATCATAAGCGCATAAGCACTCCTGATGCCTAAGCAAGTCAAAACTAAGAGTATTACAGTCCAAATTAATCGAACTATTGAAGACTGCAACTGACTTTGAACCCTCATCGAAAAATGAAGCTAAAATAAAAGATATTCATTAAATATAAAAAATCGGATGTAATTGCTGTTCTCAGCATGTTTATACAATTAGTTATACTATAATAGTTAAACAATTCTAATCACAACTTGTATTATGTTCTACGAAGTTATATGTAAGGTCTTGCTCTTCAAAAACTACAGTTCAAAACAAAGATTACGGTATTAAAAAACCCTATCTACACCTCTTAACCAATTGAAGACATTAGTATATTTATTACTCTTTCAATGTCTGCAATACTCTACTACAATACTGCAATACTACTACTTATTCAAAAAAATCGTTAGATCCTTTCAATACTCTACCTGAACACTATACAGTCGCTAAAGCAGTTCCGATTGTTATAACTACGTTTAAAATTAAGTAAGTGTTTGTCGTCAATATACAATGAAACATAATACTTAACCGATTCAAACAGAGCACGTAGCCTACGCAAAAATGTTTAATGCATCAATAAACGTAGAACTTATCAAATAAAGTCATTATAACAACTATCCACCACTAACGAACTAGCCTATAACTTATAGTGCACTTAGAACTAATAAATGTATACAGATAGGTTCAGCTCACAATGCACCATAGGCAGTATGAATTGCAACAGCGTATCCCACTCTTCGCGTTATAGCTTGTGTCTAGCGAGACCAACGCATCCACAATTCAGTTGAATTTAAACCGAGCGAGGATGCAGTCGTCGGCATATTCGTTCTGTGCGAGTCGACGATCGAACTTGTTACGCATAACTAGCGCGTTGCCACATCGCACTGCGTTCCATACGTATATTGTAACTTCCTATGGTGCACTGCGGGCTGAGCCTACGTGTATGTATATGTATATTAAAACTATAATAATAATATTACATCGAGTACAACCGGTTAAGGAGTACTACTTTAAGTCCAGAAATTAAAATTACACAAGTGAAATAATATTAAATGTAATATTTCTAAAATCAAAGACAACCTCAACAAATTAAAATCACTTCTGTTAACTTCAATGACTATGCATATCATTAATAAATTTGAACATAGATCGACATTCACTTTCAAAATAAAATTTCAGTCAGACAATTTAATATTCACATATTTAATTTACATAGCCTTCGTTCACTTATAAATAAACCTTTTCTTAATAATTTTTTTTTAATGTGTGGTGGGTGCTTAGTTGCAGTGACTCCGTAAGCTGTATTACTTGTCTGGCTATCACTGCAACTCTTGCGGTGTAGTTTGGTGTGTGTAAGTTGTGTTTGAATGGCTTTGTGACAGCATCATATCGCCTTTTATGATACCGCGCTGTTAATCACTTTGCTCCCAACAGCGAATGGCAAGTCGATCCGGGATTTAACTCTCTGAAAAAATGTCACCGTCCCTCCAGAGAATCGAACCCCGGCACCTATCGTCCTCTCACAACGATAGTCAGCCGCCTAACCACTGCGGCCATCGACCCGTTGATGTAATGATACATGATTTAGAAACATTTCTGATGTCGATATTCCTAATAATATAAAAGACTCATTGTTATTAGGTTCTAAATTTGGCATTCCAACGGTAGGAAAAATGGCAACTTCTTGGCAAACGTTCAGAATTTTATTAACGAAATTGCATATGATTTAAAAAACATTGTGAGAGCTGACTTTAATACTGAAGACACTTTTACTTTTGTTAGCTTCACTAGATGCAGGGTCTTTAATTCACTAATATACGTTCAAGGTTGATTACTCAAATCATTAACCCTAAGTTAGTCGCGTCATAAAAAATTACGTATCTGGTCGAGTGGAATCATTATGACCCAATGTCCAAAAGGATGTTTTCTTTTTTAAATTCACTAACGAATAAACTTTATTTTAAGAAAATCACACATTGCAGGTCAAAACATAAACATTTGAGTAAAAACAACGTAGAAATATTCTTAAAAAACTCTAATCGCTATCAACACAATCGGTACAAAAAATCTTCCTCACATCTCCCTCGGGAAGGTCTAGGTACATTGGGTTGAAGTAATATATTTTCAGATGTATTTTGCTGCAGGCGGATACCTTTTTGGCAATATTTTTTAAATAAAATTGGAAAAACTGCGAGATACTTGGTGACGTTTCACTAATTCCTGTGACAATTATTTTAAAAATATTCTTCTTTGCATGTTGGCGGTACTGTTTAGGTTTGCTTTGTATATAACATAATAATTATTTGCAGCAACGTTTAAAAAGTGAAAGAAGACAGCTAGTGTCCATCTTTTGGTTCGTCTTCCAACATTATAAGTAGCAGAGAACTGATCGCAAAAATCAACAGCAGCTTTTGTGCAATTCTAAAACGTTATCAATTCTGGCTTCTGAAGATCTCCTGTGGATTTGTCTAGTTTGCCACCATGGTGCACGCTTGAAACCAAGATAACACTTTTTGATGTTTTAGGTACATATGAGACAATTATTGTCATCTCCTCTGTGAAACCAAATATGCTAGTTCTAACTGATCTATCTTTCTGGAGCAAAAATTCTTTGGGAATTTCTTATCTATTTTTTCTATTTCTGACTTGTTCCTGTGATATTCGTAAGGTCTGATGCATTCCCGATATTGTATAACCATATTGCAATGCACAAAATTCGTCAGAAGTAACTCACCTTATTTGTTGTTGTTAGTACCTCCCCGGAATGTGTCTGTCTTGACAATTCAACTAACGCAGTCGTTCCATTCCTTTCTGCTAGAGTTTCTAACCGAACAATAGAATTTCTGTGGAAGAGAGACGAAGAAGCTAAAGGAAGGAAGCTGACGCAAGTACTATTTCGTCCATCTCTTTCTATATTGTCTTCATCTAAGTACCCAGCAGACCTCTAGAATAAAACACCTATCGTGGCCTTATAGTACAAAATTAGGTGATAATTCTATACTATTATGGAACACTACATTTTTCTTCAAACCGACCACGTAAGTAACGCTATTAAAAACTATTTTACCCCTATTATTATTAGATAGAATAATAATAATAACTTATGCCATATCAATACGGCTATCATCAAGTACTTGTGACGGTGTGAACATTTGAAAAGTTTCTTAGTTAGAATATGAATAGCCAATAACCACCACCACAGCCTCTAAAACTGTATTACACGAAGCTAATAAAATGATTTAAGATCGAAAATAGTTTCAGTGTGTTGACTACCTGTTAACAAATTATGCAAAAATACTAAATCACTAATGTCTATAATATAATGCATTCACTACAGCTATTGATATATATTAGTGAATTCATCTTTTAGTCTATTCTATGTTTTTTAATCCCAGATATCTCTCTTGTTGTAGGTCAAATAAATAAATTTCTTCCAGAACATAAATTATTATATTTTCGTTAAAAATGCTTCTTCAGTGGAAGAAATATTAGAACATATAGCCGTGGCTATCAACAAAATTATTTAAAAAAACAGAGAAATCATTAATATATCGAATTATGTTTACCTTCTCAAACAATATTAAAGCACGTGTTATTGTAAATTTAATATAACTGTAAGAATATTACTAAGAATTTTGGATAAAAATGTTGACAAATCGTATGTCGGTGATTCATTATGATTTATGAATTTTGGAAATTCGTAAATTCCCCCGGCTAACGTTGAGCAGCTATGAAGGCGATTTGAGGCGGCATGGTTGGCCATCCCTCCCGCTGCCCTACGACGACTTATTGATTCCATGCCTCGTCGTGTAGCGATGGTACGCGCCGCTCGCAGGGGATACTCCCGCTATTGATGCATGCCCTCCCAGCAGGGTTACGGCGCTCTCCGCATGAGGGCAAGTTATACTAGTTTAGTACTACCGCGATATCATAAAGTTTCTAGGACGAAGATGGCTTTGAAATATAAATATGTAGTATATCGGAACTTAAGTCAGGTATTATAACTCTTTTGTAAATTGTTTTGACAGTGGCATTATCTGCCATCCATTAATGTGTTAGAACTGTTGAAAGCAAGTTTGAACGTCGAGATTGAAACACAGAACAATTCAAGTAAATTCAAATATGCTTTACAATATGCGTGCAAAAAGCGTTCATGATTGAAGCCTATTTTCGGAGTGAAGTGCGAATTGATGGATTTGAGTGTACAGCCAACGTACATGTTTGGATCATTTTAGCGAGCACTTTCCAGAGTCAGCTATAATTCCCAAAGATTTTTATAATTGCCTTTCCAATTGTGTTGGTGTGTTTCGCGAGACTGGTTCTGTGTCTAAATCACGGTAGACCAATTGTTCGTTCAGAAGAAGTTATAAATGATGTCCGTCAACGTATGGAAAATGAGCCCACAAAACCTTGGAAACGCCTTTCTCGAGAGATTGGACTTTCTTATGGAACATGTCAGAACATTGTAAAGAAAACTTACAGATGCATCCGTATAAGATGCAATCACATCAGGCTATTTTGCCAGTAGACTACCCTAGACGTCGTGCGTACTGCCAGTGGTTTGCAAATATCTTAATACCTGCCAAATTTACAAGTTTTGTCTGATGAAGCATGGATTCATCTTTTGGGGTACCTATGTCAATTCTCAAAATACTCGGATGTGGAGTAGTGAAAATCATCATATTTTCGTTGAAGCGTTTCTCCATATTGCGAAACAACTGTGTTTAGCTAGCGGTTTCTTGCCGCAGAATTGTTGGCCCTATTTTTTTTTAATTTCACAATTAATGCTGAGAAGTATAGAAACATTCTGAATGAATTTATTAAACAGTTGCATGAAGATGAATTGCAATGTGGATACTTCCAACAAGATGGTGTAACGGCACACATAACACGAGAAAATATTGCTTTTCTTCGTTTTTGAAGATCCGATCATAAATTTACATACGGAAGTTGAGTATCCACTAAGATCACCTTGTTTAACAATTATGGATTTTTTCGTGTTTCTTTACCTAAAAAATAGAATATTTAAAACTCCTGTTGCTAATTTGCAAGATCTGCAACAAAGAATTATTGACGAATGTGCATTAATAACGCCCGCAATGCTGCAAAATGCCTTTAACAGCATGAAAGGGCGTGTCACCTTGGGAATTGAAAATAACGAACACCAATTTCAGCATTTGCTTTAATTTTGCCCTTGTTTTATTAATAAAATCTTGAATATCAGCTAAATTTGTTGGTTTATGTATGTATATTTAAATCTATAATAAATACATACATATTTATTGATGTCACGATGAAGGTTATCTTACGAGTATGCTAATATGGATTAAGTTCAGACAAGTTCAGACATATATTTTCTATTTCAATGCCATCTTGGAGCTAGAAACTTTATGATATCGCAGTACTTCTATACCAAATTTCATTACGCTAGAACCACGCGTTCAAATTATACAGGGTATGCTCTTCAATTATTTCCAGCAATGTATTTATTTGATTGCCGAAATGCTTGACCAAATAACATGGTAAATCAGAGTCAGGAAATATGAAACTTTTAAGAAGTATAGGTAAAATGAAACTTTTAAAAAGTAGAAACAGAGTACTCTATTGTATGCCGCTCTTTTATTGTTGTCTTCTACATTGGTTGCATTTAGCAAAAACAATCAACCTCCGCTTCTGGTACGTCAAAACAGTTGAGAATAATTTTCTGCCAGACACGCATCGCTACTTCAAATGTCAAATGTGTTTACCAAAACTTGTCGGATTGTAATATAACTGCAATACTGATCAATATGTTGAACAAATGTAGCACAATGAAAATATATATATAAAACGTATTCCGCAGATACGTTGGCAACAGTTCGCTTCTGCTAAATGCAACCGTAGTTTTCATGTCTTATGCAGTCCCGTTTGCTCCAACACATTAGAAGTTTAATGCATACCTTACACAATATCAGATTTCAAAACCGTAAATTCTTCGACACTTACTTATTTTATCAACCAATGTCGGTTTGTTATTCTCTTTGTTAGCACATTCGATATAATTGTAATATACACACAACTACCTCCGATTACGTAATTTTTTTATGTCTCGGGATAACTTCCTCGCAAATGGATATCGTGTGACAAGACCAATATCCAGTAATGGACGGGAAATATGCATTAGTGATTATTATCTGTCACGTGAAGCCCACAACATGCGTAAAACACCATCACACATAATATTCAGTCGAAGTCTATATCCACTCAATTCAATCTACTCAATTTAACAGCTCTGTTAAACCTTTCGATACGCTGTTACGCGCGTATTGTCGATACAGACTTCGACTGATTGACTCAAATCTATGGTGTAGCAACCCTTACCCACCCTACACATCATTCATAAAAACAGAACGTACTATGCAGTGTGATGAATGTCTACAACACAAGCTAAGTATCAGTATACAGGCTGCCTAAGAAACACAGAAAAAACAACGTGTAGTAGATCTATTAATGCATCATCGAAAAATCTCAATACAGGGTGTTAGAAGTTGACTTTTCGCAATTTTTAGGAAATGTATATCAAATAGTTTCAAACGTAATGGCAAAATATTATCTTAACAAAAGTATCCTAGATTTTGTAGAAAAAAATACTTAAATATCGCAGTCAATGTGTGTACCACGGTCTGTATTCCTCCTACTTGTTTATAAACTCCTCAGTCCAACCTCCAACTTCTATACGATTTTCAAAAATGCATGTTTTGCAGTTTTCAACATCGCAGCTGTTGTACGGTAGAGGTAAGTAGGTCAAGTTCAGTGTATCACTAGACGTGGATGTGTATTCGCTGTCCTTGTAAGCAGAATCTGTTCGAACCTTAATCGACTTATTTTTTTATTGTTACTTTTATTTCTGGTGGTTGCTTAATACGATTATCGTCAATATGGCTTATCCATACAATAACAGTGAGTTGGTGGATATGATTTTAACTTACGGTGAATGCGGTCAAAATAGAGATGCAGCACGAAGAAGGTATGCTGAGTTGTTCCCTAATCGGCGACTGCCGTCGGCTCCAACATTTGTTTCTGTAGTTCAACGTGCACGTGATACCGGAAAATTGCAGCCACAGCATACAGATGCAGGTCCAGGTAGATCTGCAGAAACATTGCTCGCTGAGGAAGCTGTCTTAGATGCAATAGAGGACGATCCTACATTAAGTACACGTGAGATAGCCCGTTTAACAAATGTTTCACATTTTACGGTGTGGAGAACACTGAGAGAAGACCTGCACTATCCTTATCATTATAACAATGTTCATTCGCTATCTCCAGAAGATTATCCCAAACGTGTAAGGTTCTGTGAATGGCTTCTAGAAAGACATGCCGAAAATGTAGATTTTGCGACGCATATTCTTTTCAGCGATGAATCTACGTTTACTCGTGATGGTGTTTTCAATACGCACAACGCACATGTATGGGCAGTGGAGAATCCCCATGCTACCCATGCAACACAGCATCAACAACGATTTTCAATTAATGTATGGGCTGGTATAGTTAGTGATACTATTGTAGGACCGTTTATTCTGCCCGATCGTATGAATGCACAGGCTTATTTAAATTTTTTACAAAACGATTTAGGGCCTTTGCTAGAAGACGTACCATTACAAATTAGACAACACATGTGGTATCAACATGACGGGGCGCCTCCTCATTTTGGACGTAATGTGCGAGTATACCTAGATAATGTATTCGAAGGACGATGGATAGGTCGAGGGGGACCAGTGGCTTGGCCACCGCGTTCACCGGATTTAAATCCTCTGGACTTTTTCTATTGGGGTTATCTAAAACAATTAGTGTACCGAACGCAAATTAATGATGTAAACGAATTAAGAAATCGCATTGAGATATCGGCAAATGTAATTCGACAACATGACCTACACACTGTGCGTGAATCATTAATTCGCCGCGCTCGCTTATGTGTGCAGAGGGGTGGAGCTAACATTGAGCAGTTCCTGTAATACTAGCAGTTTTAAAAACATCAGATTTTTTAAGGTAAATTGAAAATATTGTTGTAATTAATTTTAAATAGCATAATATACATTATTTTAAATAATATTCGATCTTGCTAAATTATCGAAAGAGTAACTTCTAACACCCTGTATATACAAGACTTCGCTTCAACTCTTTTTACAATTTTTACAGTATTATATCATTGTGTCTTGCCCTTAATGACTAACATTTGATATGTTTTATCACTTGCAATGTTTCTGCTCCCGCATAGCTTACGTTGGTTAATACTTGACAACAAAAATTATCTAAAATACAGAGTGAATCACCATTTCCCGTCGGTCTCTTGTGCCTAACCGCTAAAACGTATCAGTTCGAGATTTTAGTCAAATATACTGGGCGAACACACTCTAAAATTATTTGCAATAATTATACAAATTGATTAAAAAAAGTACAACATATCAAAGCTGCGTTAGTTTTAATGGAACACTCTATATTAGGCGTTTTCTTTTGCTCACGTAATATTAATCATACTAAGTATTTTTGGTCCTAGTATGTTCTTTTGCGTCTCCCCGCCAAAAAAAAAACTAATCGAGTTTTCCCCTTTCCCCTCTGAAACATAAAATATTTTGGATTCAATCCGCTTAATCCCATGTTTTAAGAGAGGGAAATATGGCGTTTGACATATAACCATATATGTATTACTACTATATTGCGTGTATTGAGCAAAATTGTACGAAATCAAAACGACGTAGCAAATATATGTCTGCACCGTAGTCGAAGTTGATACTTATGCACATGCGTTTGCTTTCAACCAATCATCGGTGGCAGCTGAGTACCGCATGGCCATGTCATATGGATCACGGGATCACGACACGGCTGTTATGACACACGGATGACGCACTAATAAGTCGGTTTTCGTGTTTTTGTTTTGTTTTGTGTAAAGTGGGTATCTAATTATGTCAAAAAGTTGTTATTTATGTTTACAACCCCCTGGAATTACTCTCTTGTGTGCGACATTGTAAGAGGACCAGTAGTGAGCCAAGAATGCATATGTATTCTTCCAAAAGATACAAATGTAAATTAAATTAAACAAGATTTTAAAAGGCATTGATTTGAGAAATGTTGATGATGAAATTAAGACACAAGCATTGACCTATTACAATAAATATAAAACACGTATACCAAAGACGTGAAACTATGCATTATTTTACAGTTTTATGATGAGTTACTATAGAGACAGCTCGTACTTAATCATCGGTCTAAACGTCCAATCATCCTACCAAACCCGCAGAAGAAATAATATACTATTAACACTAGTGCGAAAATGTTTATAACGCTAATGACAGTTACTTTATTGATGTAAATATTGATATATATGTACATACATTAGCATTACAACAATTACTATATAATATGGATTCATTAGGCATCATCATTAATTTCAATGAATCTCATCAAGATCCAGTTTTATTATTTTAATAGGAATAAAACACGTCAACAAAACTTTCTTTACGTTTCTAATTCTCAAATATCAGTGCGTTACCATGTCTCGCACCTCTGACTTGTGATACATTTTATATTTGTCATAAAATGTTAAAAAGATTTGTAGAAATCCTAATTCATTTAATTAAATATAAACAGTTATATAAAAAAGTGTACAATACACGTGTTAAATGCTATTTTATTTCACTCATAAATTGCAACACTCGCTAAGGCTCGTTAAATAAAACTCGTGAACTCGTGAAATAAAATTGCACTTTTAACACTTGTATCGTAAATATCTATTATTTCAGACTTTTGTATCACACTTTGTTACAGACAAAAAATTAGAAATCATGGTTCTTTTTAATAGATATAAAACAAACTCTTTTATTTTTTTCTCGAAAACGGTTCATTTTATCGACAATGAACAAGGGTACCTTTTCTTTACTCTTAATGTTCAAGGTATTCAAATTTGTTTTTTTAACTCCTTATCATACAGGGCGTTAAAAATGTAAGCATTAAAATGTACAACCTAGTCCGCCCGTGGTAAACTAAACAAGCTAATTTAAATTTAAGGGCAGTTCCTTACTACTGTTTATCATATTAAATTTTCATTGAATTATAATAAGTAGTTTAAAAGTTATTCAAGAAAAATTGATTTCCAGTGGCGTCCTTTAAGAGGCCGTATCTCCGTAGAGAGGGCCGCTAGGAAAAAAATGGGAACTTATCTTCATCTTCATCGTATCTTTTAATGTTCATCTTATATTTTAATGTTCTATCTGAATCCGAGAGATTTCCCACACTTTCCCGGGCACATTGTATATGTAAATAATTTTAAAATGTGGTCGTTATCGTCCTATATATTTGACTAAAATCTTAACTCATAGCTTTTAGCGTTTGGATACAAGAAACTGAGGGAATAGTGGTGACTCACCCTGTATATATGAATCTAACAAATTCAAAAAAGTGTTACTAACTTGACAGCAAATTGAAAGCCAGGTTTTCAATGAACTTAAGAATTATTATTAACATGAATAACTTACCCGAGTATTGAAATAATTCCAGATAATTAGTGGCAAAGATGAAAAGATGACCGTAGGTACGCCGTAAAGACCAAAAATTAGATAAGGACTACCATACCAACTCATTGTAAAATTACATACATCAAGGAGGAAGCCTATGCTTAGTACTCCGATAAAAGCAAATGCCCAACCAACAAGTAGTACAAAAGCTGACACAATTAAATATATTTTGCTTTTCCAATTACGTCCTAAAAATTAACAGTAGATTCATATAAACACAAATACAACAGCTGTTGATAAACATACCCAAATTAAAATCTTGAAAACTCTTATATGCAACCAAAAAAGAGAAAAAACAAACAACAAATTAATAATGGTGCCCATGTACTGTTGATACCAGATCATAAACCAACCAAATACATCGAAGTAAACAGCTTTGCCATAAGTTGGGTCCATCTTTCTTATTTCTGGAGCATTACTCATTTTTTTAACTAGTTTTAGAACATTATCACCGATATGCTGGTATGAACCCATTGGTATATTCTCAAAACTGTCATATTTTGTATGATATCTATAGCCATTTTTAAAAAAGGCGAAATCAAAGCCTACAATTAAAAAATACAATTAAATAAGGTAGAAATATAACATCAAATGTATTAGTAATATAAGTACTAGTTTTTCTCATATTTAAAATTTATAGTTGAAGTAAATTACGTCATCTATAGTAACTTTAGTTTACAACATATTCGAACAGTTTTATATTTGTTTATTTGGATTAGTAGTTTGTTTATAAAGAGGTGGTAAAATTAGTTGTGCAGCTGCGCGTCCAAATTAAAACTGTTTAATTAATTTTCAAACACTGAGCTTCAGAACACTGTGATATCAGAAAACTCGAAATGGCAAACATGTTTACAAAGTAAAGAGCTTAAAAAATTATTGAAATGAATAAACAACACATTAGGGTTGGGAAAATGGGTAGGTATATCCAACGTATAAATGTGCCTACTAAATAGAAATATTCTAAGAGCTTGTCATACACAAAATAGTTAAAAATATCTTAAAAACAGTCTTCATAATAATAACTTGCTCTAAGAGAATTTATATACAGGGTGAGTCGCGACTATTCCCTCGGTCTCTTGTGTCTAAACGCTAAATGATGAGTTTCAAATTTTTGCCAAATATGTAGGACGATAAGGAGGATATTTTAAAATTATTTGCAAGTATACAGGGCGATTCAAAAGAGTACAGCATATCAAAGTTATGTTATTTTTAACGGAATACCCTACATTGTATACGATTTTTGGATTCTACGTCATAAATCAGGATAACTATGTTGATAGTTCCCTATATCCATCTGTTGCCAATTTCGAGAAAATTTGATTTTTATGAAAATGTCGGCTTTCGCGAAAAATTTAAAAAACAAGGAAACTGTATGACTTGGACGATTTACATCTGTAAGAAGTTATTTTGACAAAGCTTGCTTTCAATAGACCGGTAGAGTATCTTGATATTGGCTACATGGCGTTCAGCAAAACAATTTGTACTTTATACTACGTATAAATCGTATACTTTAAACAATTATCACGTCTAGTAGATGAAGAATAAAACAAACAAACAATATTCCGCCTACCATTCCTGAAGATATGAAAGTAAAATAAAAATTAATGTTGTTTCAAAGCTTGTGGTCTCATATTATACAAATAAAAATCTGCCTATTAGCTCCTGAAACATGTGTCCTGAAGGAATGAATTAAGCGTTGTGGTGTTGACGTTACCCATTTTTATCTGTATTATAAATAATGGTAATAAAAACGTATTTCATTCAACCACTCCAGGCATTTTACGGAAGAAGATTCTTCTTTTGCCTATAACATTATGCATAGAATAATGATATAATATATAATAATCAATGTGAACATTTACTGTAATCTTTTTCATTAAATATTTGATTGATATTTATTCAATTCAAACCAATATTTAGTAGAATAGACATTTTTTGTAGAAGAACTAATTAAATTTATTTCAATCGAATTTGTTAAAATTGAATGTGGTTGACAATTTTATATCTTATTTACTTTTTTTTTGTCTAACATATTTGAAATTTTATTAATTTGTTTATGATATCGGTTACTTAATTATTTTATCAATTCTAATACCATAACTTACCAACGTGTAATATATCAACATATTATAAACTAAGAGGGGAATTTTCGAGATTTTTATATTCGAACAGTCAAATACTCGTTCGATTCAAACAAATAATATTCAAATACTCGACACATAGTCAATTACTTGAATGATGCACTTCAACTTTATTAATCGGATATTCAAATTACTTCAACATAATTTCCATCTACATTTATGATTATAATACAATTTACAAGGAATATAATTATCCACGCATAAATAATTAGAAAACATGACCTATTTAGACTAGAAAGAGCATCAGTTTTTGAGCGTTTTCGATGAATTTCGTTAATAACATTTTAATCGTAAAATTTAGACAGAGACATCTTTATAGTTTTTGGTAGGAGGTTTAATGTGCTTTATAAATCCAGGGTGTTCCATTTAACTTAAAAGAGTTATTGATAGTTGAAGAAATATAAAGTATAAATTGTTTTTCTGAACGCCATGTAGCCAATATCAAGATACTCTACCGGTTTATGGAAAGCACGCTTTGTCAAATAACCCTCTTACAAATGTAAATCGTCCAAGTCATACAGTTTTCCTGTTTTTAATTTTTATCGCGAAAGCCGACATTTTCATAAAAATCAAATTTTTTAGAAATTGACAACAGATGGGTATACTATCAACAGAGTTATCCTAATTTATGAGGTAGAATCCAAAAATGGTATAAAATATAGTGTTCCATTAAAAATAACCTAACTTTGAGAAGCTGTACTTTTTCGAATCACCTGTATACTTACAAATAATTTTAAAATGTCCTCCTTATCGTCCTACATATTTGACTAAAATTTGAAACTCATATTATTTAGCGTTTAGACACAAGAGACCGAGGGAATAGCGGTGACTCACCCTGTATACAGGGTGTCCCAGCTGACGTGGTTTCTTTGATAATTTGTTTATTTTACAGTATAGAGAAAAAAGTTTCAAATAAAAGTTGTCTATATTTAAACGACGCATTGCTAAAAAATATTTTCAAATATACAGGGTGTCCCAATTATAGAAAAAGTGTATGTAATTTTATTATTTTAAATGGATCACCCTATATATTATATATTTTTTAGTTTCTACATGATATTTTAAGTAACTTTTATTAAGACCTTCCTAGACCTATCTGCCTTTGTTTTCGAGAAAATAAATATTTTATCGAAAATTTGGCAATTGCAGCGCTCTCATTAATGAGCTGTAGGATCAAAACTAAAAAAGGTAGAGAATGTTGGTTTGCGCGAATTGATACGTCTTGAACTGCTTTACTATTTCCAATATTAACATGTACGGATCCTTTTGTTGACATACAGTTACTGGCGCCAACATTTGGAAACATTTAAATGCCAATAACTCTGCTTTTTTAATGGGACACGCTATATCTGTTTACACGGTTGGATGTAAAATTAAATTCTCTTTCTTTTTATATAAGAATGTACCCATTTATCTTCAACCGTCTTCGAGAAAAATGCATATCTCTTCTGCTGCTGTCGAAAAAGACCACTTCAATTTGCAGGAAGTAGGCTACGTAACAATAAAATTATTATACAGGGTATTACAGAGACGCTTAACATATCGCTGGTGGTGATTAAACGTGTACTTGAAAGTATCCATCAGATTGCTGGTGGATGAATCTGTATATACTCGACAGCAGGAAAATAAACGCTTCGCTAAGTCAAATCCAAATGAAGCTGTCTTCAGGTATAAGAACTGTCACCTAGGTTGATGTCTAGTGATATATGCTTGTAGACTGTGCTAATTACATACCAATAACCACAATCAATGAGTTTAATTGCACCGTCTGCTATAATTCCTTCCTCGCATGATAAAAAATGCTTCCTTCATATACATGTAAAATTTAAATGATTGTACGTAACGTTATGTGCTGGTTAAGAAAGTGTGTTAGTATGAGAGTTAGTATGGAGACATATGTAAAATCGCTAAATATTAGTGAAATTATTCATTGGCATAGCTCGTAGCTATAGCTACTATATCACATATCACAATCGTATATTTACAATTTGCATTAACATTATTTTGTTTCGTATGTACTATCGTGAGCAAAGATAGTAAAGGCACTATTTTAGTTGCGTAAATTTTACTACTTAGTACTTCAAATTGTCAAGCTAATGTTTAATGTTATAACATTGATTATATTGTAATACTGTCAAAATGTAACAATTGAAAACACAGTAATTAACCATAAGAGACCTAAACAGCGAAGCAAATGAACAAGATTCTGGGATTTTTGCCGACTGATGTCCTGGATTAGGGGGTCCTAGTGAATGTAGCAAGAAGCTACGGTGCGCGACGGTGCCGTCTGCGCTGCTAGATGCACCGTCCACTTGATGTGAGGCCATACAGAGGGAGGTGCATAAGAAGGTGTACAGCAAAAAATCGCTATTAACATCGTAAGGGAATACAGAACAGTGTTATCCGAAACATTGCTTGTACTTGCAAAAGCTCCACTCATAAACGTTTTGGTACAACAGAGGAGTGACTGGTAGCTAGATGACGCTCCAAGCGATGACCTTGAGTAGTATGGTGAATAACTGACGGGAAAAATAGAGCAGTGATAATGAGCGGGCCACGTAGACTAAGTAGCTGATACACGATACACTCTGGGTGAACAGGAAGCATGGGTAAGTAATTCCCATTTAATTTTTTTCATAAAAAACAAAATATCCAAAAAAAATTAAACAACGCCTTCTAGCATGTACATCACTTATTAGATTAGTTCAAATTGGTAAACATTGAATTGGAAGAGTAGAGCTGTTTTTAACGAGACGTTTACAAGATTCGGGTCAACGGAATCTGAATTATAAGTGTTTTTTTCTTCTTTCTTCTTTCCCCTCTTTTTATTTGACAAAGTACAAAGAATTTATCCAGTTTAAAATATGATTTTCATATTTGTGATAGACCCTAGCTGGTAAATTTGGCATAAAATAAGAATTTAAATTTTTTGTGTTCAGTTACCCCACCTAGCGCTCATCCTACAATTCCCTAAGTAAGTTCCATATACCGTACTATTGTACGGAAAATGTAATTATTTGCAACTACATACACATTACGGTATCACGGTCCCGGTTCCAAATCATTACATTGAGATGCCATAGAATTCATCAAATAGAAGGCTATCTAGTAATAAGGCTCTAGTAATGTCTAATTATAGTAGCAATAAGAAAGAAATTTGCTCAAAAACGCTGACAATAGTGTAATTTTTCTATACATACCTGCAGCACCACCATAGTCCCTAAATAATCTAAAATCAGTGTCGGACGGTATTAGGTTACTCTGAAATATTTCTTCACCAGCTACCTGACCATATGGATGTGGTACTTTAGAATAATAATTTAATAACCAGGAATGTCCAGGACCACTTTGAAATAGAATCGCTTTACCCCCAGAACCAGCTGCTTCGAGGTTAATAACTGCTTTAACCTCCTTTGCCCATTTATGCTGGGTAATAAATCCATGTGCTGCATGTAACGGTGTTTCTTCCGCACCATTAAAAAGAAATATTAAGTTATACTTCAAAGTACCGTTCCATTGACACATTTTTCTTATAACTTCTAACATTACAACACACATTATGCCATCATCGCTTGCACCTACAAAAATACAATTAAGTAAAATCCAAACGCAGATAAAACAGCACAATAAATTAGTCTTGCTTAGCGGATGGGTGATATGGCAGAAATAAAAAAAAAGTCACTTTAAGGTGAAGCTCCATATGTATGTGTTACGCATACATATCAACGTTTTGCAAAGAAATTGGGAAACCACAAGAAGACGACGTCAAGTATATGGTACTGCTATTGGGCTGAGTTTTGTTAAACGTGTTAGCGTATACGCATCAATTGATAGTCAGCTGTTTATTAGAAGGGTTATTTTGCTTATTTCAATGATATTAACAGTTCAGTTTTGTCTATTATGGCTAAAGCAAACAGAGGGAATATAATAATTCTAGTAGTAAATATCATTTGCCATTTATTAATTTATTAATAAGCCCGCAACTTTGACTTGTACACATTCTTATATGCCAAAGAATATCGTTTAAATTTAACTACAAAAGCTAATCATAATAGTAATTTATTATATAACAAATAAAGAACGTACAGAATATTCACCTCAAACAAAAAGCAAAAGTGCCAAAAGTAGGCAAAATTGTAGAATTTGAGATTACTTCTACTAACAGATAGCAGCTTATATTGTCGCGGATATTATGTATGGCTGCTTTAGGGCAACATACGAAAGAAATTGTAAAAGTACACAGTTAGGGGTATGCAGCAATTACATAGTAGTATAATAATAATAATAATAATACTGTTTTATTAGCAACATTCTGCTATCCAAAATCCAATACAACAATAAATATTATAAAAATCACGATTAAATGTATCCTAGGTACATTAAAAGTTATCTTTTACAAAACTAACCAACAATCGTCTAAATTCCCCTAACACTGCTGCAGATCTAATATACAATGGTATGCTATTATATTCCACAAGCCCAGTATAAAATAATGATTTCTGTGTTACAGCTCTTTTTGCTGTGGGCACAAAAATATTTGCAGCCGTCCGTGTATTATAATTATGAATATCTTGTACAAATCGAATATGTCTTAGTAAATAAGCAGGTATTAAATTATGTAGTATTTTGAAAATAAACAACATATTTAGCATGGCTAATCTTTGACTAACAGACATGAATCGCAAAGTTTGTAACATACTAGCTATAGGTGTGTAACGATCGGCATTTAAAATTATGCGCATAGCTTTGTTTTGCAATCGCTGTAGGCTGATTTTCTCCGCACTATTACCAAAATACAAAATAGATGGACAATATTCAGTGCGGTGCAATTATCGTTTTATATACAATTATTCTTGATTCGCGTGATAAATTATTACTTATTCTTCTAAAAAAAACCTGCCTTTTTACTTATTTTACTAATCGTATAATTCAAATGATTTTTAAACGTCATTTTAATCACATGTCAATTATAACTCTTAAGTACTTATATTCTTTTACGTAATCTAATTCCACTTCAGACAATTTCAGTTTCCTACTATTAACATTATCCTTATTACCTCATATCATAACCTTAGTCTTTTTAATATTAACAAATAGTTTATTTATTTCTAGCCATTTTTCTAATTTACTTAACTCAATTTGCATTTTTGAAATTGTTTTATCCAAATTTTTACCATATACAGATGGCAATGTATCATCTGCAAATAAATTTAAAAGCGTCTCATCTGCAATGGACTCTTTGATGTCATTAATATATAGTAAAAACAATAGTGGTCCCAAAACAGCCCTGTGGCACACCATTGTTAACACATTTCCTACTGTATGTCATACTGCCAATTTTTGTACACTGATATCTGTTACTTAAGTAACTTCTGAACCATTTATTCACTTCGCCGCTAACACCATAGTGCTCCAACTTTTTGATTAATCTCTATCTACAGTTTCAAAAGCCCTCTTGAAATCCAAAAACACTGCCAACATTGCATCACCGACACCCACGGATTCCTTCCATTGTGCTAAAACCAACTGCAAGGCTGATTCACATGAATGTTTTTCTCTGAAGCCAGATTGAGCTTCCAATAAGATTTCGTTTAAGTGAAGGTGTTCCGATAATTGTTGTTTCACGTGAATTTCCATAATTTTTTCGCATAACGGCAACATGTTTATGGGACGATATTCTTCCACTTTATTCGTATTGATTACCTTAGGTACAGGTGTAACAGTTGACACTTTCCATCTATCAGGAACTGAACATTCTTAGAACGACTTATTAATAATATTTGCCAATAACTGTCGTATAGTTGAGCCTCCTGCCTGTAATATTTGCATATTAATATCATCTACCGAATAGGTGTTCTTTATATTCGTTATAATCTTTGTTATATCTTCATTTGTAATCGGTTTCAACTTAAGCAAGGGAACTATGTCTTCTTTGATATCTCGTTTGTGTGACCTCGCACTACTATTAGAATTTGCAACTATGTCTTCAACACTGTTTACAAAATAGTTATTAAATATTTCTACTATATCTGAGATATCATTAATCCGTTCGTTATCATATTCAATAACATCCAATGTACCTCCACTACGTTTATCTCCTACTAGAAGTTTAATTCCTTTCCACATCTTTACAGCATTACCTTTATTCCTGTCTATAATATGCTCATAATGTTTCCTTTTCTTGAGGCGAATTAAATTTGTCACTTCGTTACGTTTATTTTTGTACTCAATCCAGTTTCCTGTATTTTTTTTCCAATAGATGCTTTCCTATACAAATAGTCTCTTAGTATTAGTATTTCATATTAATATGCACTATATCTACTCTCTTCTACCATACTGAATAAGCAAAGTGTACAGGTTGTATTTTGCTTCAAGGTAGGCTGATACAACATGCACGATTGCATTTGATGGAATGTTCACTCTACCATCATTGCATTTGCTCATGTAATACTTCGGAATTGATTAATTGGATTAATTCGGAATTGAATTACGAAAATGTTTTTCAGAATCGTTTGTGAATTTATGAATACTATTCTTGCAAACCCATAGGCAAATGCTTTTTTATTTCAGTATAACTGTTCATTAATAAGTACAACAAACAAAAATAAGCACAATTGCTTCCGTAATTCTTATTCACCTCCCATTTTAGGTGTAGCAACACCTAATTCAAATTAAAAGAGAATCTTTTGTAGAATCAAAATACGTAGAAAATATGTGCCTTTACATTTAAAAAAAGCTACGTCCCGAAAATTGAACTTATTTGTAACCAACTAAGTTTTTAAACATTCTGTATAATGTTACAAAGAAGAACAAACTCTATATAACTACACAATATCAGTTGTGTATATGCAAAATTTCATTTGTCTCTTCTACTCCTAGGTTACGTAATATCACTATAAAGTAAGATTGGTATCTGTCACTTTTTTTCTTTAATTGCGAATAACTCAGAAGGAATGGTATTTAGGTATAGGATATGATACTTGAAATATGTGTAAATTTTATCATAGAAGCTGAATTTCTAATTTATTTTATAACATGCTCTTTAAAAAATCGAAGTTGATGCCCACTTCCGGTTAACTGGAGTGATA
Source organism: Holotrichia oblita (assembly GCA_023690525.1). Classification (NCBI taxonomy): domain Eukaryota; kingdom Metazoa; phylum Arthropoda; class Insecta; order Coleoptera; family Scarabaeidae; genus Holotrichia; species Holotrichia oblita. The sequence continues at coordinate 99,259,608 of CM043016.1, read as the reverse complement.
TTTATTCAAAAATGGTTTCATGTGATAGTTCATATTCAACCATATCCAACTGAAAATTTTGTTTTAAAATTTCGATCCGTTTGTATAATACTTTTAATAGGCCATTCCCACCAATCACCCTGTATAGTAGAAGCTGCATTTGTAATTGAATTTATAGCATGCTATTTAAAATATCGAAGTTGACCGGAAGGTTAGCCAGAAGTGGTATTTATTTAAAAACATTTTCACGTGATAGTTAATATTCAACCATATCTAACCACAACATTTTATTTTAAAATTCCGTTCCGTTTGTATAATACTTTTAATAGCCCATTCTCACCAATCCCTCTGCATAACAAATGTTTTCTATTTCACAGATGATTTTAATGCAAAACATTTTTGTAATTTGCTACATACTTGTATACTATTAGCTGACTATACGCACAGATTCCTTTACGTACAATATTGCTGATAGGTACACCCACAAATAAATCAATAAATGTAAATTTTTTACAGATACTCTGTTAAATATTGGTATCAGTGAAAAACAGTGTATTACTAATATTGTCTGCACTTATTCCTATATTTTATGAATATACAAAATGAAAGATACTAGAACTCTTATAGCTGCATAAACTATGAAAATATTTTCTTTTACATTTACAGTAATAGCAAATAGCATTTTATAGAAAAAGCAGACAAGCCACGAGCATGAAGTGGGAGTGGCTTTTTTTTTGTGTGTCTTGTGACACCCGAGTTCCATACATTATTTTATACAACACCTCTAGAATTTCGTTAAAACAGTGTTTTGTGATGATGACAGCTGACATTTTTATTTGACAAATTATTCGGTTCAGCCACGTTCAATGATGAGAAACATGTTATTTTACATACGTTACTTATAATTTTAAAACTCACTAGTGACTTATAGGCCACTTTATATAGGTAGCTGAAATGAGCATGATTATGCCCTCATAATTTAAAGGTGTTGAATAAAGAATTAAAATTGAAATTAATATCAAGAATGAATCTAGATTACAGTCGTTTTTTCATATACTCTTGATTCTATGACTCTAAAATACAGTCATCATTAAATTTGGTTTATATAATTAAATACCTGGGCTAGTAGGAACGGAATCAAAATGTGCATTAATTAGTATGCTATTCTTTGAAAAATTGCTTGCATATATCTTTGCAATCACATTCTGGACATTACTATATGTATTATATGCTCCAAAAGGCTTGAAGTCCAGATAATATGATCCGCTTACAGTTTGAATATCAACATCCAAGTTTTTATATGTATCTTCCAATTCTCTAATTTCTTTCAATTCATTATACAAGAAATTCACAGCACTAATTTCATTCTCGTAACTCCCTACAATCCTTGATCCATTTTCTGTTAATTTTTGTAGATTTCTATGTGCTCTTTCTGCTACGAATGATTCTGGATTCTTTGCCTGTAAAATTTCAATGAAGAACAAATTGATAGGTATAATTATGCAGAAGATACCTCATTATCCAGTGTAACTGGGACAGGTAGTCGATTATCAAGTACAATTACAATTCCAATAATTGTACCAGCATAAACGAAAAAAGCTGCTGTTTGTAACAAGGTAATGGAGAATACCTTTTGTATTTGTGTATCACTTGTCATCTCTAATGTAGTTTAGACAAATGGCAAATGCTACATGTAATATTCCAAGTATCAATCAAATATAATTTATATACTGAAAATTCAATGACAAAAAAAAACTACAGCATTTCATATTATGCATTAATTAATACCTAAAAAATAGAGGTCTACTCTATGATTAAAACATCAAAAATAAAGATAAACTGACACTGTCAAAATTTTTGGAGCAAAACATGAATACTGCACTACTAGGCATACCAATTGCCAATTAAGTCCAAATTCGTTCAAAACTAAGGGTACACTATAAACAAGACTCTACAGTGTCCCAAAATAAACAGATAACAACACTCAATACCATGTATCAAGTGTCCATGATTGAAACTGACATATGTCATGCATACGTATGTCAAATCAAGGTCGAATCTACAAAATTGCTAGGCTCACTATTTGCAAGATTCGGATAGCGTTTTCCATTTACGTACTTACAGTTACCCGCGAAAGTATTCGTCCAGGTAAAAAAAATCGCTTGTTTTACAAATAGAAGATAAAAAACGATTTCTTTCGCGACAAATCGATCACTAACGACCAGAACGGCTTAAATGTGAAATATTTCTCTAATAAGTTAATTGTGAACAAAGTTACAAGCATTGAAGTAAGCATTGAAAAATCCAAAATTTCAAATGATTATCTACAGCGGTTCCAAAGTTATGAATTTTTTACTTTACGAAATAGAGGCGAAAATCGCGTGCGAACCCTCTGTAACGCGAGTCGCACGCGATTTTCGCCTCTATTTCGTAAAGAAAAAAATTCATAACTTTGGAACCGCCGCAGATAATCAAACCAAATTTGGAAAGTTGGATGAACAAATCATACTCATTCTTTTAGTGACACAAATTTAGTTCAACTTTCACCACAAAGGAGAGGTAAATTTTTCCATGCGTACTTCAATGCTTGTAACTTTGTTCATAATTAACTTATTAGAGAAATATTCCACATTAAAGCCGTTCTGGTCGTTAGTGATCGATTTGTGGCGAAAGAAATCGTTTCTCATCTTCTACATACTGAATTGTTCGCACTAGTGGATGGATACGTGAAATAAGTTAAAATAATAGTAATAATGATATATGTACTAAACAATATATAGTATATTATATTATAAAAGTCTGTTAACTTCGTTTGTTTCTTTTTCTGTTCCATCAGATTAACAATTGTGTCTTTACATGTTTGGAGCGCTAATAAATCTGTTACACCAAAAAAGTTTTTTCTCCATACTTCATATGTTCACATAACTGGATAGTTCATATAAATGGATGTTCACATTAATGAGCGCCTACTGTATTTGTAAAAAAATCGATTTTTTCACCTGGGCGAATACTTTCGCGGGTAGCTGTACGGGCGGACAAGCTGGCACAAAATAAAAATTCAAACGATTTCTCGCTTTCCATTTGATAGTTGGCAACACTGAATAAAATACAAGAGGTTAATTCATGGTTAATTACAGATTATAGGTTAGGTTATATCAATGCTTTCAGCTGTCAAAGAAGTGTAGTTAAAAAATTATTACATTTATTTTCGAATATATATTATTCGTCTAATAATTAGTGTTTTTCTATAAAGTAATAATTACTTTATTATGTCGAAAACATTATTTGATTCCGATTCCGAAGCTGAAGTAGATATAAAAATTGACAACACTTACGCAAAGAATTATGATACTTGGAGGCAAAAGGAAGAGCTAAATAAACGTACGTAGATAAACATGTCATGTATTAAACAGCAAAGCAATAGCATGTTATAGTACTGTCTCAACCTTTCATGTTATTAGTATGGATATATTTAATTTGCTACTAATATAAGACGATTCAAAGCAACTATTATCACTTTCGACAATCATAGATTTCCAATTAATACTGCAATTATCCCTCATGTGCAGTTCATATAGTTCCAGAATAGATTATATAAAAATCTTGTTTTGGTTCCTCATTTCAACTGACTCAGTTCCTGTTCTAGCAGTTGACCATCATAATTATATTTATATTTGACTGCATCATAGTTGCCTATTTTATGAGCTACTTTACCGTCCATAAAGTGCCACTTTAAAACTAGTACTGGACTCTTATGTCAGTATAATATATCAATAAATATCAAAATCAACTTAAAACTTTGCTATATTATTTGATGTACACCATTTGTGGTATACCGCATAAATAGTTTCGTACTGATTTATTAGGTAAAAGTGAAACTCTAGTATTTGCAGCTAATTTTTTTATTACTTGTTGTTCGGCATTCGTTTTGCAAATGAGACTCTGACATTTTTAATAAGTCATTTGACGTTTGTACAACTAACAAAATAATACCCAGCTGCTAATCATTACCATACGATCTGTCAGATAGTAATCATTTTAATTATTTATTGTATAAAATAGGGCAGTCAAACATAAAATTGTATATATAAGTGTAAGTAAAGTAATACTTTATGTACGTCTAAAGTAGTACTTTATGTACTTGTTACATAAATAAACTACTCAAAAATGAATAGGAAATTAGATCTTTTTTTAACAGATCTAATTAATTCGACTAAATTTAAGATATTTTCTCAAACTATAGATAAATTAGAAGGTCCACATTCGTTTGTGGACATTTTATTTGGTAAATGTCTTTTCTGTGTGATAAAATATTGAATCTTCTATTTTAACCTTAAATTAATTTAGAATACAAAATTATAAAAATCGCATTTGTTGACAAATATTATTCATTTTAAATGTCATTTCACATTTTCACGATGCCAAGCCGTCATTTAAATAAAGAAACTTTTGATTTAATTGCGTTATTGCATCAGCGAAGGCAATCTGGAGCAGAAATTGCCGCAATTTTTAATGTGTCTCCAAGTGTTGTTAGTAGGGCTCTAACAAGATTTCAACAGACTGGATCTGCAAGGAGAAGACCCGGTAGTGGATCTGAGAGGAAAACAACTCAGATACAAGACCGCTACATACGAATTCAGACAATGATGAATCCGTTTAGAAATGCTGTATGATTGCAAACACAGTTACATGCCGCCACTGACGTTAGAGTTTCGTATCAAACCATCAGAAACGATCTGAGGGATATGGATCTTCATAGCTGCAGGCCTGTGAGACGCCCAAAATTATCTAATGCCAACAGAATGGCTAGAAGAGCTTGGGTTAAGCAACAACTAGCAGAAAATTTCCAATGGGAGCATGGTTTATACACCGATGAATCCAGATTCTGCTTATCTAGTGATAATCGTAGAGTAAGGGGTCTGGAGAACTCGAGGAGACCGTTATAGACCCGAGTCTACAAAAGTCGTGGTGCCTTTTGGCGGCGGTGGTATCATGGTGTGGGCGGGCATTAGTTTGAATGGACGTACGAACCTCCATCTCTTTGAAAACGATGTCAATGGACACATATACAGAGATGATATTATTCAGCAATATGTGCTCGACTTTCGTGAGGCTGTGGATAAAAACATGGTTTTTATTGATGCACGACCCCATCGTGCAAAAATCGTAATGCAAGCAATAAATGACCTTCATATTAACCATCTACCTTTACCACCAGAGTCTCCCGACTTGAATCCAATTGAGCACATTTGGGACAGACTTCAAAAACAGCTCAACGTCCATGATCCACCCCCAGTTAACGTGCAACACTTGTGGGAAATTTTACCGCTGTGTTGGAGAAGAGTGTCACAAGACCACATTAATAATTGCATTATGAGTATGCCCCGAAGATGTACAACTGTGAGAGATGTCCGTGGCCATTATACACGATATTGGTATTAATTGTTACAGAAAAATGTTTATTTTAGCTATTAATAAAAAAGTTGCTTATTTCATAATTGATCATTTCTTAGTAATCTAACGATTTTTCTGAATAAATATACTTGAAAATTTTAAATTGTTGTGTACAATTACATATCTAATATAATACACTACAAATATTTACCCATATTTTCTAAAAAATACAAAAAAGTAAAAATTCCTTATTCATTTTTGAGTAGTTTAGCTATAAGCTAGTTTAAAAAAATCCAACTCAATTCAGTAAAGTAGTACCTATTGTATGTAAGTAGTATCTATTATAGTAGTAGTAGTTTCTGTCACCTATCACAATTTTTACAATGGAACAGTGAGTTGCAGTCAATGTTTTAGATTGACCAGAACTACTGCAGAAATGTAAAAGATGTTAAAAATTGCATACAAAGATGAATTATTATTAGTTAAAAGTAATGCGTGAGTAATTGATTTTTCCTACATGACTATGCCCCTGCATATTCCTCTGTACTGGTGTCTGATCAACAAAGTGATAATTATGTATTGTTAATCATCGGGAATGCGCCTGAACTGGTTGACTTTTCTCTGTTTTCAAAATTGAAAACTGTCATGAAAGAAAAGCAGTTTCAATATTTAGTATTTTTACCAGTACATACCTTTCAACTATTGTATAAATTATTTAAAAGATGTAAGCAGAGGGGAATTGACTATGTTGAAAAGTGAATAAATATTTTTGTTTGAACTGTTTATGTCTAGATATCTTCAAAAGAACTACCCCTGGAACTATTGAATGAACTAAGGATTAGCATTTCATATAATTTAGTATATGAAAATAACTTCTTTTTCATACATTGATTCTTGGCAATCATTTTGATTCTACAATGAGAACTTATAACTTCATGGTTATCTTTCATAGTATTTTCAGATAAATTCTTATTTATTTTTAGTATATGTATTAATAGCTAAAATTAAAGCTAATTGTTTTCTAAAAAGTTACTATATTTTATTCAGTAAAATTTACAAAAGTCAATTATACAGGACTATCTCTTTTAAATATATCCAATTTTTATCTCATTCAAGAACACCCAAGAAAGTTGCTATTTTTCTTATATTATTTATCGCTAAGTACCTAATCTGTAATTTACTATAATTTGATTTTTTATTTACTTCTATAAAGAATTTAATTACTTTCAGTCAAAACAAAATATGGTGAAGAAGTGTTAGATCAAGCTGAAGACTCTACAAGTTCATCAGAAGATGACGATGAATCTGTCAATATAACGGAAGAAATGGAAAAGAACTTCTTTAAAACGCTAGCAAGCTTGAAAAATAAAGACCCAAAAATTTATGATGAAAATGTCATTTTCTTTTCTGAGTCTGTAGAGACAAGGCCAACACAATCAAAGAGTAAAGAACAACCTATGTATATTAAAGATTATGAAAGAAAAAGGCTTTTAGAAAAAGGTGGCCAGATTGATAGTTCAGATGAGGAAATAAACCAGTCTACAAAGTAATTGTATTGTTTGAGTGTAGTGCAATAATTTGTTATTAAATTAATTTTAGTTCATTAACTTATGTTCAAGAACAAGAGAAGCTCAAAACAAAATTGAAAAATGCATTAGAGACTGTAGAAGATAGTGTTGAAGAAGAATGGGGAGGTATGTTTAAAAGTAGGAAGAAAACAGTTACAGAATTAAAACAAGAAGAGGAAGAATATATGCGATGGTTAAAAGGACAAAATGAAGATATTGATGACGATATTAAAAAAGACTTGAAGCCGTTGAAAGATTACTGGAATGATCCAAAGTTGGAAGAAAATGAAAAATTTTTACGTGATTTTATATTAAATAAAAGGTATCATCCATTTTACTACTAAATAATATTTCGTATTTAAACTTTGCAATAGTATAGATTAAACTTATTACATAAGAGTATTATACCAGTGGCTACTTCTGTATAGGAGCACATGAGCACGTGAACTCCGTAAACAAATCCTCGACTACAAACTAATAAAATAAACAAATCCTCTATTACAAACTATTAAAATGTATTACTCCGATCTTAATACTTTCGTGAAATATAACGCAGACAATCGAAACGACGTTCCTTTCTATACATCACATCGACGGAGCAAGCGCCGAGTAGGCGGGACTACGTTGATTTTGTCGGTGTCTAGCGGCATAAAGGACGTAGGGGAGGTGGAGAGAAATACGGCAAATTTCATACGAGCTGGTGCACAAATTTAGTGTGCTCCTGTCTATGCTTGATTTATTGCGTTTAAGGGGACGTTTCGAAGTTGTGCGGGAAATTGAAATTTTCTTCATTTTTAGAGTACCGTAGATTTCTTAACGTGGAAGAATATCGGATTTATTATAATATCCATAAAACTATAACTGCATTAGGCAGTTGCTGATTAACAAAAGATAATTGGAAGAGCTGCAGTAAAAAATTGTCAAAAATTATTTGACGAAGTAAGGATTTTTTAACAATATCTCTTAATCATAACCTAGATATATACATGTAGTTCCATATAAAATACAAAGTAGCTAGAAATATGGTGTAATTTAAAAATGTATGGTATTTTTTTGTAAAAGCTCAATAATGTGATCCCAAAAGCAAATGTACACGCATGAAGTTCAGCGATCGTGCAACAGGTAGCGCTCATTAAATGCTAATAGGTTTGTTCGACTTAGACGTTTACAACAAGACGCATACAGTAATATTCGAAACTCACCCTTACAACAATGCAAATGGAACAGGGTTTTTTTATTGTGCATAATTCCGCGTTTCACTGTATAAAGTCGGAGGCCGATAGGATTATGGATGCGAACAGTTTTACTGTACAATATTTGAAAGACAATTTTAATTCGTTTAGTTACGAACAAAAAATTCAAGTTAAAAATGTGCAGTGTTAGTAACAGTTTGTTTTGCTTCCCTTGCTTGCTATTTTGTCGCGGTGCTGCGGAATCGTCTTGGTGAAAAACTGGAGTGACAGATCTGAGTCGTTTGGCCCAAAAAATAAAAAACATGAGAATGTCCAAGCTCACATTAATGCTCAATTAGAGATGAAGCTGGTGGGGAAAGTAGATGTACGACAAGTGCATACAGATGAAATATTTAATAACAAAATGAACAAGTAAGAAAAAATAGATATGTTCTTTAAAAAATTATTGATTGCATAAAGTTTTGCGGGGCTTTTGAGCTGGCACTTCAAGTTCTGATAAATTTCAGTTCGGAATTAGATATAGCACTAAAACATCATGTTGAAAGTTTTTTATACGAGTTTAGTTAAAAATTTGCAAGTTCTTAATTTTGTGAACACCCTACGCTTCCGACCACAAGCCGCCACTGTATTATACTATACTACATTTATACTTAAAGAAAATTGCCTGTTGTAAATAGATTTGATCATAATAAACTGATATAATTCAACCAGAGTAACATGAAAAATTACAGATATCCAATTTATACCCCACCCGTTATATCAATGGGAATGCGATAATACGTGCAAAATTGATATAGAGGAAAGAATGGCATGTATCGGATAATTTCACGTGGGGAATTATTCATATTATACAGCATTTCTACCGAATTTAGAGTCATATGCACGTTAGGATTTCTGAAATTATTTTGATGTACTTTTAGGAATGTAGACATTTAATATTATACAGAATGCCTGATTTTTCATTGACCAGGTTATATCTGCTCAAATAGTACCAGACATTAGTGAGTGTTAAATTAGAACCTTTTCAGGCGAATCTTGATCTTTGAAGTAGTGCAAAAAATTCTGTAAATTATTTATTTTTAAGGAAAATACCTAACATTTTGGAACACATCATGTATTCTTACGATATCAATTTCTAAACAAATTTCTCTTTACCATGGTATCTGGCAAGTATTATTTAGATTTAAAATTGTTCTTAGTACTTCCAAAAATAATTAATAGTAAAAAGCAACAAGGATATTTTAACTCCCTAAGGATCACTTTTGTTCGTTTTAATACGAGTATGACTGCACTTTGACTAAATATTTTAAAACAATTCTGAATATAAACCATAATAAAGGCACATTACTAATGATAACATACCTACTAAAAATTATATCAAGGTATAATATTGTAATACTGAAGATATGATCAGATTTATGATGATTAAAATTTATATCGAGGACAGCCTCCTTAAATTACACTGTCTTGACCAGTTGTCTCTCATTTGCTTAATACTTAATAAAAAGTTATGGATTTTTTATACGCAAAGTGATAGAGAGAAAAAACAATTCTTTTAGGTTTTTGGAATCCGAAAATAATGATTATGTTCCTACTTATGATGAAATAGTACATGATTCTGATGATGGATTTTCAGAAGATGAAAAACAAATAGACAAACAAGAAGAATTTGAACATAAGTACAACTATAGATTTGAGGAACCTGATGAAGAATTTGTATGACATATGATACCTATGATGTTTTATTACTGTAAAAACGATCTAATTTATTTTTACTAGATTAAACGTTATCCCAGGACTATCGAGAGTTCCTTACGTAGTAAAGATGATAAGAGAAAGTTGAAAAGGGTAGAAATAAAGGAAAGAAAACAGAAAGAGAAACGGCAGAAGATGGAGGAAATTAGACAGATGCAGATTCTCAAGAAAAAAGAAATAGAAGAGAAAATTCAGAAGTTAAAAGAGATAACTGGAAATGATGAAATAGCTTTTAATGTAAGGAACTCAAAATAATTTCATTAGATTAAAATTATACATGGTTTTATCCGATTACTTTCTTTTGTATGTGTAAATTTATCATGAATCCAATTAGGATAAGGATATAGAAGAAGATTTTGACCCTGAAGCCCATGATAGAAAAATGCAACAATTATTTAACGACGAATTTTACCAAGCACCAGAGGAAGAACAAAAACCAGAATTCTCTGATGTTGATGAAATTTTAGAGCTAGGTGAGCTTAATTTAAACATATTAACTCTAAAGCAACTATAATATTACTTAATTTTATAGAACAATGGGAAAAATATGAAACAGGTAAAAACTCAGAAACAAATATGAATGAGCCTCATTGTGAAGATGATGATTTTAATGTAAGATATATGTATATGTATATAGAACACAAAAACTTTTAATTATATAATGTTAATTTTGTAGATGGACTGTGATTACAATCCCACGGCAAATGATGAATCAAAAACAGAAAAACGACAAAAGAAAAGAAAACGAAAAACCAAGTTTGCAGAAATACTGAATGAACCTAAACCAACATTCAATCCAGAAAGTAAAACTTATCAAGAATACCTAGATGAATATTATAAATTGGAATGTGAAGATATAATTGGAAACATACCCTGTCGTTTTAAGTATAGAAAAGTTGTTCCAAATAATTTTGGATTATCAATAGAGGAAGTAAGTTTCAAATGTAAGACAAAAATAGGTATATATCAGATGATTCCTTTTGTGTTTTATACACGATTTATGCATTGATTCAAAGAGAAAACCCAAATTATTCTTATTATTCTTTTGTAATTTTTTGAGTTTGTCTTAATTTACAATTAAAGTAATTAATTATAGTGTAACATTGTGTGTAAAATATTAGTTCCAGCAAATTTCATGAATTACGATAAAACTATAATAAAATATGCAAAATCACATACCGCTAGCGAGATAGAATTATAGGAGGTGAATTGGGAAACTTTTCATCTAATAATGAAACAAAAGACCAACTGTTTTGATCATTTTATTTTTCAACACAATATATATTAATTTCAATGCACTTATCTCACTTATTGTGCACGGACTTTATTCCATCTGAAAAAAATTGTTTGTCTTTGAAATGCGCGTCAATGTCCTGCTTCAATTGGTTATTGTCTACAAACTAACATTCTCCAGTACGCTTTTTCAAATTCTAAATAGAAAGGGAACAAATCCTGACCTAATAGTAGTCCGGAGGGCGAAAAAATACGCTGATAGAGAATGGATTGGACACGACAGTTAGACGATTGTGATCAATTTGGCCATAATTTTGTTATTCTATCGCAATAAGTAGTTGGTACGATTTTAGTTCTCTTTAACATGTTTTTAGCATCATAACACCTGCTTCATCCCAAAAGAAAGTGACCATGAGATTCTCATCTCAAAATCCATATAGAGGCCTTTTTTGAGCCATAGATCTCTAGCGGATTTCTTAAACTTTATTCGTCTCTAATTAATCGTGTAGAATTGTTAAAACTCTTTCTTCTGATATATTTAGCGCTTTATCAAGGTTAAAACTTTTAAACGACGGTATCGTATTTGGTCATTTTCAGGGGATCCACAATCGCACTGTCACTGCTTTGATCGATATTTTACCTTAAAATATCACGAAACCTCATCCCTACTTGTTACAAACATGAATAATTATAGAAGAGTTACTTTGTCAAATTTAATAACGGTGTTCTAATTAAGAAAACCAATCTTTCGTTGCAAAACATCACTGCATTCCTTTGGGCCAGAGCCTTAAAGGTGAGCAGACAATCCTACGTTAGCGAAGACTCTAAGGTAAATGTGTCGAGAGCCTTTAGTGTACTTCGCTAGAAAAGTCAAGTTGCGTTTCTCCCAGTGTGGATGCCACTTCCTTCTTTTTATGGTACCACTGCCACTTTGCGTGGGTTAATGTTTAGGCCCTCCTACAAACACGAAGACCAGTTTTGACTCAGGCCATATTACATAGTGGCTAATACCAGCTGTCATGTTTGCCCCTTATAATTCATCGGCGTATTATGCCTAGATTTGCTTTTAGATGCCTGTTTTCAATTAAGTCTCTATCAATAGGATCTGATAGCGACCCCCTTAAAATGCTTCTTCTCTGTTGCCTGTTCATTCTGCCCACAATCGCTCACATGATCAATAGTCTTCTAGAAAACTTGTTCCCGGACCGCTGGAAAATCAGTATCATCGTACCATTAGCTAAAAATAATCGTCCTACTTCTCTTAACGACTTGCGTTCTACTCCAATCTTGTCAACATTATCCAAAATTCATGAGAAGGTTGTTGTTAAGCAGGTACGGACACTCTTAGAATCCAATGACGTTCTACCAGTTGGCCACTCAGGTTTTCGACCGGGATACAGGTGCACCTCAGCTATGGCGCACGTGACCGACGATATATTTAAGGCGATCGAAAATGATAAGATCACGGTATTAATCTTACTAGACTATAGCAAAGCGTTTGATGCCATAAATCATAGTTTCTTGCTGTCCATTCTCCATTTCATCGGCTTTAGCCAGAGATCGGTTGACTTTTTTTCCGTTCGTAGGAGGTATATCTCATAAGCCATATTTCCTCTTGTAGGCTTGTAGTTTCAAGCGTGCCACAGGGTAACGTACTGGAGTCTTTCCTTTATTGCATTTACACATCCAACTTAGTTGGATGCCTCAATCACTGCTCCTATCACATATATGCAGACGACACACAGTTGTACTACTCATTTATTCCCGACATTGTGAACAGAGCCGTGAAAATATAAATATAGATTTATAAACTATCGTTGAGGAGTCTTTGCGTCATTCTCTCTTCATAAATAGTAGGAAGTCTTCAGTGGTGGTATTTATTTGGGCTCTTGCCAGATCTAAAGTTGTGCCTAACATTAACATTAGTACTGTCTGGGTTTAATTTTTATATTAACGTACATTATCCCTATTTAGATGGTACTGATAGGCTACGGGTGCAGCGTGTACAAAATGCCTGTTTAAGATTTATACGTATTGTAGAGTTATAGGTTTATATGTACCGTGCATATTACACACACTAGCGCACGCATATTTTACATGTACGTATCATGTGTAGGCGTAGCAAAATTACGATAGTGGGAAGACATTTGTAAGAGTTTTCGACTTTCAATCGTATTAGTGGGTAGGAGTGTCGTAAGGACGTACATGTTTGCTTTTAAGAATTAGTACGTGTAGCTTAATTATCTAGTTTTCCACATGATGTATCTATGCAATAACATTGAACTGAAACAAAACTCTATAAAAATTGTAACTAAAATAAAATTCTTATATTCAAACGAACAAAATTCTATAATGAAATTTACAAAAGTGAGCGAGGAATGTGTTTCTCTCTTTTAAATACATATCCTCCTATGACATGCATAACAGCCCCTCCTTGCTGTACCACATAGGTACATAAATACGTACATGTCTATGTGTGTGTGCATCAGCTACAATAGACCTATAAATCGCAGTAGCAGGAGGTCACATAGCCATCCCGTGTAATTATCTATCTATTTGTTGTGTGCATTTGTCGTTGAATGGGAACCTTTCGCTACGCCAATCTGTACATGGGGTTTGCCGACATTTCCCAAACACTTGATTGGGCTAAATGGCTGAATATGGAGCATAGGACTCACTTCCTATCTACTCTATTCTGTTTCAAAATCTTTTTTTTTTTTTTTCAAGAAGCCTAGTTATCTGCACCGAAAGTTACTATTTCGCTCCGATATTCCAATCTTAAACATCGAACGACGAAGGGTCTTTTAATGCCGCCACTTTGAGCTTTTTAAGATATCTTTCTCATATAATGTCAGATTTTATAATGCTGTTTCAACTGCACTGAAAGGCTTGAATCTGCCATCATTTGCTTATCAACTTAGGAAGTTGTATCACTCTTTGTCTAACGCCTTATAATCGTGAGCACATAGTATACAAATTCTATTTTCGCCTTGTGGGCGGTTCTGCACCCGATGAGATACCGATGGAGGAATAGAGATTGATACAAATCATACAAGGTTATAATAATAATAATAATAATAGTTTATTTTCCAACAGGTTTAACACCCAAGTACAGGAAAAATAGAAGGTTCGCGAATACAATAATATCATACATACATAATACAATAAGGAGTAAAAAACTTAAACATACATACAACAATGCAATAGGTAATAAAGAACTTACTTAAACTAAACACAAGGAAATAGTTACAATAGAGCATTCCTAATGGTGGAAAAGGAGTTAAAATTAATATCGCAAACATCAGAAATGTTGTTGAAAGAATTACACATTAAATATAATGAGGATCGTAATATAATATTAGTCCTACCAGAATAAAATACATGTGAATGTCGTGACGATAAGCGAGGTACATTAAAATAAATTTTACTTTATAGAAAGGGGCAATCAATTTTGTTATTTAAAAGATTAAACAAAAATTTAATATTGGAAATATTTCGCCGACATTCAAGAGATGTGAAGTTAAATCTATCGAGCATTGCGCAGTAGTTACATCCTCTGGGAGGATAAATGCCATCAGCAATATACATTAAATATTTCAAGAAGCGCCGCTGGACTCGCTCGATATTATTAATGTATGTGAGGTAGGTAGGACACCATATGAGTGAACCAATCGTGACTTTACAAAGGAATTAAATAGTACACTTAAACAGTTTACATCGGTAAAATCTTTACAGTTTCTATAAATGAACCCATACATTTTGTAAGCGTCCCCAATAATATTAGTAATATGGTTAGTAGGTTATGATCATTTATGACAACAAACGCGATCAGATATTTACCCCCACCACAAATCCATCGGTTCCATCGACTCCTAAAGCCGATGAATCCGATGAGCATCCGATGCATGCATTGATTAAAAAAAGAACTGTCCCATCTATTCATCGCATTTCTAGCGTTTACTAAACAGACGGCCTGGTAGATTTCTGTTTCAAGCGCAGCGTCAATCCATGAATAAAAGTACGCGTCTTATACTCCCTTCCGTCTTCGCTTCTCTTTTTAAATTTTTTGCATTACAAGAGAAACATTTAGGCACAAATTTAGGTTAGGTTTTCTTTGAGTTTTATTATCTTTATATTTTTTTGGGCCCGAGAATAAGAGCAGCTTCTTGTTATTCATGGAGCTAATCTCGGACCCTTTTGACCGCATAGCATACTAATGTTTTAAATGTTATTTGTAATGAAATGCATGTCTTGTCACCAATAAACAACTATTATTATTATTATCATAAGTAATATAACAAGTAACCAAGATTTTCCGATAAAATTGATTTGGATAATTCGTAAGTGCTTGTTGAGATCAACAAGCACGAACAAATTATCCAAATCAATTTTATCAAAGAAAAATCTTGGTCACGCGTTGTATTTAAAAAGACTATATCACGAACAAAATTTGTTGCAATGTAGGTTGTAGTTTAGTAAGTTCCGCAGTTATCGGATATTTTCGTAATCTACTCTCTTAGGTTGTGTTCATTTTGCCACGTATTTGGCTGGTGACTCAGAAGAAGAGGAAACAAAAAAAACAAGATTTGCTTTGTGTAGTAATTGCGAGCATTGTGAGTGAAAATGAACCGTTTTGACAGTACTCCATTTGTATTGATAAAACCACAAGTGATTTTATCACTTATTAAAATTCACACGTGATTTTTTCGCTATAAAATGAATGTCATTGGCTGTTGCTAAGGAATTCCAACTGTGTGATTGGTTGACAGAAATGTGAGTGATATAGTCTATAGCCAGAGATAACGATAAAGGTAAGAGTACATGTCTCGGGAGGGCATACCTTCGTAGCTACTACTTTTGCAGTAGTCTCCTATGATGGATTCGGTGCATCTGCTGATGGAAGGTTCATTGCCTATGTTTTCTGCTGCGTTTTTGATAGGGCCAAAGAGATATTATCAAAAGCAAATGTATAAATGCACACAGAGCAATTTCCTTGTCCACAAATGTCATTTCAGTCTTGTTGACTAGATTATGTAGAACAGTTTCTGTGAATTTTCCCGCTTGGTAAGCAAATTGCTTGCAATGGATTGATGTTTCTCCGTGAGTCCCACCTCTAATGTGCAAGTCTATTACTTTTTTTCATTGATGAAACATGAATTCGAGCTGTTGGGGCGATAGGATTTAGGTTCTGCAACAAATCATTTGTCAGCCTTAAGTATGAACTCTGCCCTAACTTGTACCCAAAGTTGTGGAATATAACTTAGGTAGAAGCTAACTTTCGTCTTGCCTTTGAAACCGTGTGGTTTATTGCTAGTAGACTTACCAGATGATAAGGAAGCGTTTGCTGCATGGGTCTCGGAAGGGCTGGTTGAAGGCTATGGATCCTTCGCGTTTTGGGAATACTGTACTTCCATCGGAATTGACTTGGATTTGCTACTTCTTGACCAAACTTGTAGCTAATTCTTCATATGTTCTTTTGTCTGGGCAGAACTATCGCCCTATTCATTGTGTACGGAAAAGTTTCGAAGAGATTGTGAATTGGATTCCCCTTCGAAGTTTGATATCATCGGCCTTGTTATTTAAGGAAATGTCACTCATATTGTTTCCACAAGTAGCTGGAGAAGCAGAGCTCCACATTGCTACCAGTTGGGAGGGAATATGGTTTGACAGCTACTGTTCACTTAGCGAAGTAGAGGCTAGTATTGTTAATCCCGGTGCAAGCGCTTAACCACGACACAATAGCTGAGCTGCGAGACCTCGTCCTTGTGCGTAGGTATACATATATGTATTTTGTCAATCGCTGTCCAAACACCGTTCAGTGCTCTTCCCTAGTTTGCAGTGAAAATTATCACTATTGTTCGGGCGGCGACTGGCAAAATATGTATACCCACAATTTTGTAACTCTCAAATCATGTTATACATTTTGCAACTGCGCTGTAACAACTTGTTACTGAGCGTATTCAACAGAATCAAGCAGATGGATTGGTAGTACTCTGTCGTGATTGATCGCAGCTATAATTTCGACCAATCGTATCAGAATGCTACCAATCCATGAATAATTGTTTGCTTCTGTTAAATAAACAATTAATTGCAGCAATGAAATTATAATCGAGTTATTATATTGCAACGACTGTATATTCGTTGAATGAGTATACATAAGTTTTAATATCTGCGTTCATAACTTAGAAAAACCTCTTTTGAGGGCAGTATAAATTTCCAGTTTACACGCAATGTTACATATGCTGTTGTGTGCCGTTATGTGTTCCATTCTGTATTGAAACGGATTATTATTTCTTATTAAATTTCGGTATAGCAAAAAAAAACTAAAGTAGGGGGTTTCGTATGTCAGCTTGACGAGTTTATTTTGAAGGATTTTGAAGGACAACCTAGTCAACAAACCCCACCACTAGTAAGCCACGCCCTCCCCGAACGCATATGAACTTATATACTTATAGATATATACTAAAATGTGAACTAGAAGTAAGTAAACGAAAATGTAAGCTTGAATGTGTACTTGCAGTTCTACCAACTTTGCAATAATAAGTTTTTCACTGTTTTGACGGGTTTTAGTTTATAAATGAGCTATATTTACATTCGTTTGAAGCAGCTGTTTTGGGAATTACTGGTTTCTTGTCTAAAGACGTTGAAATTTATTTTATTTATTTACTCTCACAATTGTTATGGCTTAAACAGACTTCTATCGGCTCCAGACGGAAGCTACCTTGAAGTATACGTCAAGTAAACGCGTCCGAATTACTTTCGAATACATCTAATACTTGGTGGGGCAAGTTTACGTGACGTCACAAGTATACTTCGCATACATACTAGGCAATTCGGACACAGCCATAATTGTTGAATTTTTTTATTATTGTACAGTCGCTTGCATAGAAAATGCGTATACACAATCTGATCTTTATACATATATACAGCGATCGGTATAATATTTATTCATCCTTATAATATTACCGTTGTTGATAATTTATGAAAAAAAAACTCGCAAAATCATAGAGTGAAATATTTATTAATTTTTATTGTAAAATTCATATCAGTTGAACGCTCTATTTACATTGACACATTTTAATTGTACGCATAATCTATACAAATGATTAGTGATCTTGTACACATAATTACACTAATTCGTTATATTTTAGATTTTGATGGCAAATGATAGAGAACTAAATAAATGGTGTTCCTTAAAAAAAGCTGTACAATACCGGCCTGACCATGTTGAAAAGTATGACGTAATTGCTTTTGATAAAAAAGGCAAAAATGAAAATCTTAAAAGAAAGATTTTACCGAGCTTATTTAAAGATCCCGAAGAATGTACGTCCAGTCTAACTACAAGTACACAATTTGTAAAGAATGAAGAATGTGCTAAAGAATCTAACGTAAATAAAAATAAAACACCAAACACGCTTGCAAACATTCATGAAGACATTGAAGAACAGGATATAATTCCTTCATCAAATGGAACAACTGATGTACATGTAAATACGTACGAAGAAAATGAAAAGAAGAATAAAAAGAAACTAAAAGATTTATCTACTAAACAAACTGAAGAAGCTGCAAATTCTATAATGAAAAATACAAATCTAATGCCTAAAAGGAGAAAAAATGAAAAATCAATAAATACTACAAAGTATCAAACGTCTAATTATCATTCCGATAAAAGTATTGTTGGTAATAATAATAGGCGTATATCGGATTGTAACTTAAATAATAATACACTAATTATAAATAAACAACATCCAGGAAAGAAGAAAGGTAGTCAAAAGGCTAATAAACTTTCGGCAAGGCAATTCGAAAGAGTTTGACATTTCAGATGCGCGATTAAAAGCTTTTGGTTTCAAACCTAAGAAATTTAAGAATAAAATGAAGTACGGACAAAAACTTTAAATAAAACAGTAACAAATTTAGATAATACGACATATAAAGTAAGAAGTCCGTGTAATTATGCTGTTGAAAAATAAACATATAATTTTAAAATATCTTTCATTTGTTCTTTTACATTCTATAGTGATTGTATCGAATTGAGAAATTTTGTAAAGAAAAATTATGCTTATAATAATTTGTACACACCTTAATAAAACGAGCGAGAGATAAAATTCCAGCATTTTAATTTAACAAATACTAAATTGTTGCTATGAATGTAAGTACAAAATATTTATCTCATATTATAAAACTGACACATGGTTGTGGTAGTTCCCATATACAACTTTGCCAACAATGTGATATTGATGCAGTTTTAAATGTTATTTAAGCCTAATTAATTGGAAAGATCACTGTCAATATGAAGTATAAAATTCTACGGTTTTTTAAGCTATGTTCAAAAGTCAAAACTGTTTCTCTTGCTATTACCAAACTGAGTATTTCCGCCTAATTTCAAATACTATAGCGGCCTTTCAGTGTGAAGCTACTTGAAGAGAGAGCTTTATTGTCCTACGTAGGGCTGGGCGAAGTATCGATACATCGTCCAGTATTCGATACCATTACTGGTATCGATTCGCCGGTACCTTGGATAACATCGGTATCGAGACCTTGGAATCGATACCTGGGTATCGGCGCCTTGGAATCAATACTGAGGTATCGATACCTATATTACCTATTATGTCGGGCTAGTGGCCTAGTTGCTTGTACACTTGCCTCGTAGTCCGGCGGGTTCGAACCCCGGTGCTTCCTTTCTGAGTTTGGATTTCTGTAGTTTTCCAAATTCCACGGCAAATGCGGAAAGGTAATATCTTAAGTCGGTCTACAGCCGCAGGCGTAATAATAACGCATGGCCAGCCGATGCCCCCTGTAATTGGCGCAAGCTGTTGGAGAATGGTAAGGCATGAATCATTATTATTAATACAATGACACCTAGGTATCGATACCAATACGACACCGAGGTATCGATACCAACGAACTACGGTAATAACTAAAATCATTTTTAGACAAATATTTATAGAACTACATAGTTCTCATATATTGACTCAAATATTAATGAATGAGGGTAGGTGTAATTATTCGCGTACAATAACAATAATTGTTATAAAAAAGCCAAAGTATCATAATATTGTACAATTGATACCGTAGATATGGTATTGAATATAATTATTAAAATCAACTTGAAAAAATTTATATCTACAAATCAGTCCTAGGTGTCGATACCAAGGTATCGGTTTCCAAGTATCGATACCTGCAGATACTTAACCGATTCCAGTACTCGGAATCGATACATCGGTAAGTATCAATACCTCGATTGGTATCGATACCCGATACCAACTGTAAAGTGCCAACAGCTGTATGCTGTAAAATTAGACCTAAGTATAAGGCATTAGGTAGTAGTATCTTCCGCAATAGCATGCATACAACGGTAAGTATCGATACCTCGATAGGTATCGCTACCCGGTACCAAAAATGCGGGTATCGGCCAGCCCTAGTCTTATGTCACAATGCGATAATCATGTTAGCATTTTATATGAAACTACTGCGAGTTCCTGCAGTCGATACTTTACAGCAATCTCGACTGCGGTCGTAATTGGGTATCTGATCATTCCGCATATTAAAATCTTCTAATGAATTTCCAGCCGGGTTTCAGAATAAATCGGAGGTATAAGCGGCAACTCCTAAAATAACTGTTAAGGGTCAGTTTGAAAACTAGCAAAAAGCTGAGGTATTGGATTTCGTTGTTCCGGAATACTCTTCTCGTCGGTTGTTACATAGTGTCGTCCGGTTGAGATTTTCTAGGCAGTATAAACGGACATGATACTTAAAAGTTCATGATCATCGCAGTTCGTAAAAATGGCAAATGTCATCCGACATTACAGTTGAATTAGTATTGTTTAATAAATTTCTGCTGATTTTGTGCATATTAAAACTACAGAAGATGTCCGGAAATATTCCTCAACTTACTAGGTACTTGATGTAATAATACTAAATTTGTACTGCTTTAACTAAACTATTACACAACAATAAGATTTTAACATTTTATTTTTCAATTTTCTATATTTGTTGAATTTGCCATAATATAAATCTAAGGCAGAATCAGTAACCGAATAATGGACGTAATTATAAAAATTATTATGCCGAAATCATATATGAATTATTATACTTGATGTATAGGATTGAAAGTCTTCTGGACTATAGGATTGATGAAACAATTTCTTTTTCATTCCTTTCAGTTGAAATCTTGTTAAGCGCTTTCTTTTCCGTTAAATGAAACATCTGCATATTGCATTTTATGCGGAGGATCGCATGTACCTAAATGTGTTTATACGAATTATTTCGTCGTAATCTAGGAAAACATTCATATTTAATACATGTCAGTAATAATTATTAATTTTAATTCAATACACGTATATTGTGCCTTTCACTTATTATCCTGTGTAAATTGTATCTCTGGAACGGTACAAATAGAAGAATACGTCACGCGTTTATGTATTGTTTTATTTATATAGATTCATACTAGTTACTGCAAAAATAAAACAAATAATATAATTGCTGAATAAATTATTTAAATATTTTAATTCATTCCTTTTATATTGCCACTTTTTGTAATAGTTACATATCACTGCTTTGTAGTGATTATAACCATAACATAACGTCTCTTTTACTCCTACGTGACGTAATATCTCTGTAAAGTAAGATCGGTATCCGTCACTTTTTTTTCTTTAATTGCGAATAACTCGGAAGGAATTGTATTTAAGTATAGGGTATGATACATGAAATATGTGTAAAATTTATCATAGAAGCTGAATCTATAATTTATTTTATAGCATGCTATTTAAAAAATCGAAGTTGATGACTTCTGGTTAACCGGAAGTGATATTTATTCAAAAATGTTTTCACGTGATAGTTCATATTCAACCATATCCAACTATACAATTTTGTTGTAAAATTCCCTTCCGTTTGTATACTTCATGTATGCTTTTAATAGGCCATTCTCACCAATCAGCCTGTATACAGGCTAACAACTTGAACTACGAAAGCCTATTGATAGGAGAGGGTGGTGGGGGTTAAAATTAAATGTATTCATTTTACTATTGTCACAGTATACACAGAATAAACAGAAAGGACAAGTTTGTCGGAACCTTTGATGTTTTAATGACGATTCTGAGTGACCTTGAGACTATTGATGCCATTTTGAAAATATGTCCAAGAATGTTGGCGGAAAAGTTTGAATTTCATTTCAAGCATCTAGGTTAGATATGTTCGAAATGTACATCAAGTATAATATAATTATATATAAAAATAAGTTTTAAACACGAATCAAACAACAAATTTTACAGTTACTAGAAATAACTATAATATTTAATTATGCTTAACCAAGTAGGTAAAACTTATACATCACAAAATCACTAAACTCACAACTAAAAACTAACCTCCAAACACCGTCAAACAAACAATAAACATGTAAACAACATTCCAGGAATATTTGGACATATTTTAGAAATGGCTTCTGCCAGTCATGCGCACAAAGACCATGACATCAATTTTAAGGCTTTTGTCCTTTTTGTTTATTCTGTGCAGTATAGTATCTAATCAGTAGAGTCACTATCTGTCGGCACCTTTGATCTTCGGGGACCGAGTTTTTCTTTGCGCATTGGCTTTCGCTCATAAGCGGGCGAATATACAGGCGGGGAATAAATGCGCAATGGTCATTTGCGCAGGGAATAAGTGCGCAATGGTCATTTGCGCTCGTATTAATAAAGAGCAGCAGGATGCATTACTAATGCGCACCGGCTTTGACACATCGTTCAACAGGTAGGGGTAAGAACACGAATTTTTATTGAGTGACGCTACTGGCTAGATACTATACTGTGCTATTGTCAACTTATTATATGACAGCAATATTAGAAGTTATGTCAAATACTTTACCGAACCATCAAACTATCCTAATGGAATACACAATTATGAACAAGTGCAAATTATAAAGTGGTTTTATAATTTGCCATAGTATTTGACAAAACCACCGACATTCCTGTCATACAAACAGTTGACATTACTAAAATGGATACATTTAATTTTACCTCCCACTACCTTCTCCTATCAATAGACTTTCTTAGTTCAGGTTGTTATCCTGTATACAAGTAAATCTAATAGCTTAGATTATTACATGAGCGCTTATGTTAGATATCATATTTATTGCTTTGTAATATTAAAAATATCAATCGTAATAGAGGAATAATAAGTAATTTCTAGTTATAAAAAGAACAGTTTCTGATGCAGAATTTATTTCGTACTTATTTTTAAATTACAAATTTGTTAATACACATAAGAATGAGACATGAACGATTTTAATATTAAAGTTATCATATATTTTTATCTTACTTACTTTGTAAGTTGTATAAACTAAGGAGAATTAGAAATATCCATATTATCTGATTTCTCTGAAGACTCCGTTTCTTTCTGGTTATCCGACTCTTGGGATTTTCTTTTATCTCTCTCAGAATCAAAACCTTTTTCTTCTTCGTCATAGTTTCTTGGTACCTTCGAATGTGACGGAGAACGATCTTTAGTGTCTTTGCGATCTTTTTTATCTTTCCTGCGATCTCTACTTCGCGATCTACTACGTCGCCTGCTTCTTTTAGGTGTTGGTGATCTCCTTCTACTACCTCTAGACCTTGAACGTTTTTTCTCACGACCGTGTTTTCTGTCTCTAGATCTAGAACGGTATCTTCCTCTTGAAGTTGACCTTGAACGCTTCTTATCGATACTGGCTCTTTTCTCGTCTACACTACTTTCTCGGTCACTTCTTTTCTCTTTAGATTCCCTTTCCTTGTCTTTTCTATCACTATCTTTCTCTCGAGACCTTTCCTTATCTCGTGACCTCCTTTCTCTAGATCTATCACGATCTTTATCTCGAGATCTAGCTCTCTCTTTTTCTTTAGATCTGTCTCTATCCCGTGATCGTCTCTCGCGAGATTTCTCGCGTGATCTCTCCCGTGAGCGATGTCTATCGTGTTCTCTTCGCGAATATCTAGATTTTGATCTAGATCTATGTGATCTAGTACTTCTTGATCTAGATCGTCGAGATCGAGATCTTGACCTATGTCTAGAACGTGAACGTCTTCTTCTATCTCGTGATCTAGACCTTCTAGAATGAGATGATGACCTCCTAGAACGGTGCCTCGAACGAGATCGTCTGGATCTTGAGCGTGATCTAGATCTACGCCTGCGGCCACGTGATCTTGACCGTGAACGTCTAGATGATCGTTTGTCCTTTGATAACATACCTATAACTGGATCCATAGCAGCAGAAATTAAACTCTGGGCTTCTTTTGCTTGAGACATAGCTTCTTCGATTTCTCGTTGAGCTATTTCATTACTTTTAGCCTGTGGTTTTGAAATAGCTTGTGTAGCATGTGTTACTTTTAACAGTTTTCCTTTAAGTTCCTTACCATTCAATTTTAAAGCTTCTAATATACTAGGCTGCTCACTAAACTCCACTAACATATGATTTGTGTTATCTGAAGTACGTGTGCACGTTCTGAAATATTTTATTTCACCAGTTTTAGCAAAAAAGTTTACCAAATCCTCTGTTGTTATAGACGAATCTATATTGTGGATTAAGACTGTTCTACGTACCTCTTCAATTTTAACACTGTCATAGTTTGCTGGTAAAGGCGGATATAATGGTAAATTATTAGCTTGCAAATGTGGATCTGTTGTAATTATCACTTGCTCAGTTCCTATACCACTTACTGAATTTACAACATTTGGAGGCAACTTAGGTTCAGTCGGGCATAATCCAGGAACTATAGTTCCATTCTTTGTCATTTCTAAAGCATAATATTCATCTGGTATTTCCCCATTTTGGATAGGAATAACTATTAATGCTCGATCAATAAAGACAGTATTTGTCATATGCTGTGCAATACCTACAGTACTAGAATCAATAAATTTTATGTAACAAATTCTTGATTGTACAGGACAAGAGACATCCCTTATTGTTGGATATAGTCTAATATCTTCAATTTTTCCTAAATAGCCAAATAAGGTCTGCATTTGGTCTTTCGTAGCTTGTGGTGCAATATTGGTAACTTGCACCACACGAGTACCGCCAACAGCCATAACCGAATTTGTTAGAAATGCAATTCTTCAACTAGTTTGGAAATTCCACTTTTATAGATATAAGTGATACATAAACGTTATTATTACTAAAAAAACAACACAGAAATGATAAGTAATTATTAAAAAATGGTTACAAATAGATACTAACCTCTGGAACAGTTACGTTAGATACCATTTTTTTTATTTATATACTTATCCTCAGTGTTGCCAAACGCAATACAAATAATTTTTCCAAAACAAATTTTAATTTTTACGTACAATATTTTAAAAGTGAAATATCTGACAATAAATATATTAGTGAAATAATATAAGCAAATATGTAATGTTATTAGAACATCTATATACTATATAGGTAGAATAATGTGTGTATACAATTTGATGTTTCGTTTTTGTAGGTCTATTGGGTCCATCCCACAAACAAAATCTATTGGGTCCATGGGTCTATTCTTTGACATAGTGTTGCTAGCACTGCTAAACTTAAAATTGTTAAATGGATTGAATACGTAATTAATTTATAGGTTCGGTAGAAAATATTTTAAGGAAACAATTACTCACGGTTTATTTTCTTAAAGATATTTAAATAAAAATAAAATAAAATAAAATTTGAAAGCGGGAACTTATTATGCTATATCGATAAAGTAGAACTCGGACTTGACTTAAGAGAAATGTCATTATGCAGTCAGTAGATAAATGTCATTTGAGATGGAAGTTCGAAGTGTTGAATTTTTGAACGAAGATATTTGTGCTATTGCGATTAATTCTTTTGATTGTTCTTTCGAAATATTCCACATGTTCATCAAATTAAGACAGATCGATTGACATCGTATTTACCTACTACTTCCTTGATCCGTGATTATTCTAGATTAATCTCTACAGTGTCATCTAGTGGTGCAGTAAGCATTGTGCACAAGTACTGCTATTGGTACACGTGAATTGGGGTCGTTTCTGAATACATATTATTAATTTTTCTTGCAATATGGAATCGTGGGGTAAGTTAATTGCAGTAAAAAAAATACAAAGACGTAAATTTAACAGTAACTCACTTTAGATGATGAGAATTTTGAGCCGAAAGAGATAACACCTGCTATAGTAGCAACCAACAAATGGGAAGGTGAAGATGAAGATGATGATGTTAAAGTAAGTAAAAATTATTGAAATGCAAAGAATCCACATATGTCTTTTTAAGGATAATTGGGAGGATGAAGATGAGGAACAAAAGCTTGAAGAACAAAAAGTAGTAGTGCCAACTAAAACTAAAAAGAAATTTGTAGATATAATAGCAGAAAAAGAAGTAAGTTTTTTATCTATTATTTTGGAATAGTTCTGAGTAGTACCTTCACTAATGCAGAACATTATTAATTACAGAAATCTTAAATTGTCTAAGTCTATTTAAAATTTAAAGAATGCATTAAATATTTTATATTAAACTTATTAATAGTTTTGAAATTTACAACCTTGCAATATTAATGATTCAATTTTTCTTTCAAAAAAGTAAGTTATTAGGGTGATTCATAAACAAATATAATTGTCTGTAATATAGTAATTTTCTTTTAGATCATATAATTGCAATTGTATTACCAGATTTCAAAAATTTGCAATAATTATATCCTTTTTTGAATATTTATAATTTCCATAACAGTAGAAGATTAAATCAAATTTGAGAAGAACACTCACTTTCAAAATTATACCTAAAAAAAAAGAATGCCTGAAATTGACGAAAGTCTACTGTAGCCCTTTGTTATAATTTATAGAGCATAAAATATATGTCAATTGTGCTCTGTTTGTTCTCAATTGTGCCGTTATTAGTTTTATTTGTGATTCTCTCTTTTCAGAGATTTAAAAAAAAATCGAAGGGGGAGGGGAGGGGCTAACTGACTTGAAATGCAAAACCAGAAGCTTTTTGTTTCTGTTGGACCAATAAAAGAATTGATTTTGTGGCAAAGCAACTAAACAATACGACTACAATTTTAATAGGAACTTGTCTCCCAGTCCCAATCGATCATCTTTGAAATTAAATCTAAATCACCAAATAAAAAAATTATGTGTAATACAATTTTACTGCTAAATTTGTCAAAATTTTGGCCTATCGAAACTAGTCACAAAGAGTATTACCAGGTCAGTATTCTTAACAAATAAAATAAATGTAAACTTCAAAATAAAATTCACAATCTGAAAAAACTGAATGCATTACAAGCGTTGCTGTTAATTTCTCATATACAGAGTTTCTCACGGTAGCCATTCGTTAGAAGTCTCGGCGATTAGAAAAAACTTAGAATTTTTAATTTTTGGACTCCGTGGTTAGTCAAGATTCTCTTTCATTTTCAAATACTTTCAAGGTCGTGCTGAACACCCGGTATATTATTTCATTTTTGGAGTCCCAAGGAAATTTCATGATGTGTTCATTTGTTTCTTAGATCTCTTGATTATTTTGAAAATTGAAGGAGGTATGTAGCCTTATTTTTAATATGGTGCCATTTATTCATTTTCGACTTGTAGTAAACGCTTCTAGAGTAGACGGAAGCACAAGAATGGTTCTTTTGAAATCCACATTGACAATTGATTTATTGCATGCAGGCTGTCCAAACTTTTATGACCAATTACATCATTTTCAAGGTTGAAAAAGTTCGGTTTTTCAAATATGACATCGTGTATATTATTAAATGGTCAGATGCAGAATTAAATTCTGCATCGATTTCCTATGCCTTTCCCTATTTCCAACGGTTTTCTTGTTATTCCATATTTTCTATCAGACGCCTATAAAACTCCAAGACATATCTAGTAAGCATTGATTTTGACAGGAATCGAAACAATGTTGATTTTATGTCAAAACAGTTTAAGTTTACAGATTTGTAAGGTATCAATTTAGAATTCTGATTATTTTATTAACTTTCTGGAGTACAGTTTATAATGGAGAATATTGCAGAATATTCCAATAATGATGTGTTAAATTTGTTTTATACGCATGGTGAATGTGGACGAATTGTCAGACGAACATGCAGACTATTTAACAAGCGATATGCGGACCAACCAACAATGACTTCCGCAAAACTCGCAAGAATCGAAGCTTTATTTATGGCAACTGGGAGTGTAAAGGCAAGTCGAAATTACCAAAAGCCCGTAATATACCTCAATTGGATGGTGCCCCAGCACATTCTACTATAGCTGTACATTAGCAGTTGACCTTGATGTTCGAGGATCGGCGGAGGACCCTGGAACTGGCCACCCAGATAATCATAGAGAGGAATTATTAAACCGTTTCTATGATGCCTTTACAAATCAAGTTTGTTACGCGAGGAGTAGATGACAGACAATTTTGGAAACTTTTTAAATTTATAACTTGAGTGGTTAGAGGCAAAATAGTATATGGCACAATTGAGCATAATTGGCGAAGGCACTGAGTTTGAAAAAGAATTTCAACTTTTTGAAAAAAAATCTCTGAAATCAGTAGTGCAAAAATGAAACTAATACCGACACAATTGAGCACAACTGACGCCCATTTTATGCTATATAAATTGTAATTGAAGGGGGCCAACTTGATGGAGCTTCTTCAAACATCGATAGACATCAAGTATAAAATTCATATTTATTACTATATAAAATTATTATTTTAGACATAAAAAGCTATTAAAAGTGAAAAGATCATCATTGTTACAAATAGTCAGATGTATATAAATGTATTTCTTTTACTTTTTAGAGATTAAAAAAGGAAGACCAAGAAAAGAGATTACAGGAACTGGAAGAAAACGATGAACTTACGCCAGAAGAAAGACATAGATTACAGAGGGCGTCAGATTTACAAGTAGCTTTAGATACGACATTTGGAGAAAGTACTACCAATGCAGGCCTAGACATAATGAATCCTGTTACAAAAGAAGAATTTGAAGAATTTGCAGACGCACTTGCTGCGAAAGTGCAACCATTTTCAAAACATGCAGACTTCCCTACGTTCGCCGAGACTATTGTGAGAAATATCTGCGCAAGTAGTAAGTATATTTGACATTGGTATCTAACACTTAACTTTCCAAGATGTATATGCTTGCATTTTCTTAATTAAACATTATATATATATGCATAACGTTTTCTTTCTTTTTTTTTCTAAATGAAAATCATGCCTTTGATCATGAAATGAAGTAAAGATCCAGTTTCTAATTAAACTCTAATGAAAATATGTTACTGGTCTTTTAAGAAAATTAAACAAAGTATTGTTACGTAATGCTCTGCTAATATACTCCGAGATACTTCCAATAGTTCGGATGTTTTATTTGCAATTTACACATAAAGTATTTGCAAAAGCGTGTCCACTTTCACACACTACAGCAGGGAAATGTTATATTATTTGTAACTCGAAAATTAATAAAAAATACTTGATGATGTTTCATGCACTGTTTTACATCGTTTGCTTTATTATTCTTCCTTCCATATCTGGGATTTATTCACATATACCGTAAAACGAGGTGACTTTATGACAGCACCACACTCCTTTGAAAAAGTCATTCTAACACTTCTGTTTATTATGCTATTGTAGCTACCTCTTGCACTTGCATCTATAAACGACTGAAGCAGTCAGGTACTATGTCTTGCGGTCGTTCTGCAGTTTTTTTACAACACATATTCAAGATCCTTTTAGAGGTTATTTGTTTCTCTATTCCAGTACTGGCTTTAGAACTTCGTTCAAAATTAGGATCTACGTTTTCCCACTACGCAATTGCGTCTTCTATTTAAGCGATTCCTACTTTCAACTCGTTAGTTGCAATATCGTGGGAATGCGCAATATCTTCAAATGTGGTTTCTTGTTTGTGCAGTAGCTTTCTCTGCTTGTCCAGTTCCAGGTCAGCATTACTTAATAGTTGATCGTAGAACTCCAGTAGTTCTCTAAGGTCTTAATCTTCAGGCTGTACTTCTAGTTCTAGTTGTGTGGTCAGTTTTAGAACATCAGCAGTGCTGGATTGTAACTAAACAAAGCAATTTACATTGAATAATTACCAAGTAGCCAAGAAGGCAAGAGACAATAAATTAATAGATGTGAATAATCGCAGGCTATACAGGATAGTTCACCGGGAACTGCAACGATCGATTGTGGGAAAACCATAGCTGAATGATCTTATGCTAAATTTGACGTTTGCAGGCAGATAATCAATTGCACTTTTTCCATATAAGGAGAAGTTTATTATTTAATTTGGAGTTATTTCTCTCAATTAGATGACCTAATTAAATACTATTTGTATAAAATTGTTACCATTATTAATAAGAGTATGCAAAATATACGCTTGAAAATGAAATCGAAAAAATTACCGAAAGTTAATTTTTTTTAATTGAAAGTGGCAATTCTTGTAATTTTATCTTGTTCGGCATTAAAAATAAGTGTTACAATACATACTATTTGGATTAGTTCTTTTTTAATTAATTAGCCATGACAGTATTTACAAAATTATAACTTGTCAGTTGTCGAATAAAAATCATTAACCTTATAATAAGTCATGCCAGGGGTTATACAAACAATGATTATTGAAATTTGCTTATAATTTATGGGGGATGTAATAAAGTTATTTCAAGAACATGTGATACATTTGCAACTCGATATCCGCAAAAACGGAAACCGTCTTACAGTTCCGTTAAACGTATTATAGAAAACTTTAGAAACTGTCCATTGTTGGCAATCCATTGATCATCATACAAATTTTGTAGATAATTGTTCACTAAATGGCCACTGTGGGGCGGTGCCCCATCATGCTGCTAGAATATATAAGCAGCAAGTTATCTAAATAATCAGCTTCGAAATTTTATAGTATGTACGTTGATATAGCGCTCTCCTAAGAATCAACAATAATAAATAAATTTAAATAATCATCGTTTGTAAAATTATATACAGGGCAATTCAAATTAAGTGTTCACCATTGATAACTTTGTTATTATTCAAGATACAAGACTGTTTAAATTAGCAAACTTGTACTACTTTTAACGCTCTTTAAGATGGAAGAATAAATAAAACAAATGCGCAGCGCGTTTTCGAGCTTTGCCGAAAAATATGTTTTTTTTTTTTCTCAAATGGAAACCCCTGTATATTATATCATTTTCTGCTAGAACTTTAATTTTTAAACAAAAAATCTTATAAGACATTTTTTACTGCGATTAAAAATACTTGAGTTATAATGAATAAACGAAAACAGCTAAATAAGTTTTATAAACTTTATTTTATACATAAACTTATCATTAAAAGAAAATAAAAATTACTGATTTTTTCATAGAAGATGTTCAAAAATACCACCTTGTTCAATACATTTTTGTACACGCTTCCGAACTTCTCGAATTGCTTAGCTGTTTTTATTTAGTCATTATAACTCAAGTATTTTAAATCCCAGTAAAAAATTTCTTATAAGATTTTTTGTTTAAATATTAAAGTTCTAGCAGAAAATGATATAATATACAGGGGTTTCCATTTGAAAAAAAAATTTTTCGGCAAAACTGGAAAACGCGCTGCGCATTTGTTTTTTTTATTCTTCCATCTTAAAGAGCGTTAAAAGTACTATAAGTTTGCTAATTTAAACAGTCTTGTATCTTTAATAATAACGAAGCTACCAATGGTGAACACTTAATTTGGATCGCCCTGTATATCGACTTCAGTATAGTACCAAAATTTCAAATCATTCCTAGCTATAGTTTTCCCACAATCGATCGTTACAGTTCCCGGTGAGCCGCCCTGTGTAATAAAAAAAAAAACCACTAAACTACCAATGAAATTTGAAAATGTGTTAAAACCGGCGAAACGACGATACTCGTAGCGTCGAAAGACTAGATGTACCTGTATCACCATTCAATAGGCAAATACAATCTCAACAGCATTTTTCCGCTTAAACAGCAAGCTTCAGGAAGTAAAGTATAACCAACTGACGTGTTATAGCTTGATGCACGTTATTTCATTATTTTCATGTATATTTTACTCCCCAAACGCTTTCTAAAACTGACTATGGTCTAAGCAAAAGGCAAGTAACGAATTTTGTTCACTATAAACAATAAAAATAAATCAAATTAAAAAGGAAAATATCAACATAAATAATTGAGACACTACTCATTCGACTACAAAAATAATTTTTTTATTGTTCACCAGCTTTTTTAATGCACTTGTAAATTTTCCGAACAACTTTCTACCTTTTCCATGATAATTACTAATAACAAATTACATGCTGATCAAGTAAACCAATTCTATTATTGTAACATATTTATTCGAGTTGAACGAAACAAGATATAAAGTGATATTAGCAATGTATGAACAATAAGAAAAATCCTAATTTAATTGTAATATTATCACCCGGAAATGTTTTCATTTGAAATAAAAACTGCTAGTTACTTATAGTATGTTGTCTATTAATTTGTATTTGTTTCAGTGTCATCAGGTGATATAAAAAAAATAAAAAACACAATAGATAATTTATATCTAGAAAAACAAAAAATTGAGAAAGGAGATAAGGCGAAAAAGAGCAAAGGAAAGGGAAAAGCGAAATTAAAACTAGACAACGAAAACGTAAGTACTGCATATGTGATTAATTTAAGAAAAGTTATTATTACATTACGTTAGTATTTCATTAAATCGAGATATGAAAGTATTTTCTAAAAAATTTGTAAATATTTTGTTTATAATAAACAAATTACATGGCAAGACTTACAACTAGCACTCAATACAAGACGAAGAAAATTATTCAAAATTGGTATAGATAATATATGTATGTGAAAACCGCTACAAAAGTATATTATGTTCAAGCTTTTTTAAAAAACAAAATAGTTATTTCGTAAAATGTCATAACATCATAAAGTCATTTATTAATTTCGACATGAGTTTTATCTTTTTAAGTAACACTATGCTAATTTATTTTTTGACATTTTGGACAAAATCTATTAAAATATCGGGCAACCGTTTTAAGAAGTATCTCGACACATTTTTCTTGCAATAGCTTCAAACATATGTCTGTTCTCATCCTAAGACACTAGAAGGGCGTTCAAAAATTAATATTGATAATTAGTTTGAAAGTTACTACTATTACAGCTACAGAATCAATTTACACAATTTCGTGTTTTGACTCCTTTTGTACGAACACTTTACATTACTATATACTACACTACACTATTTTGGGTATTTTAATGGCGTACCATAAAATTATACGTATACTATATTAATTTTTTTTTGTTTCAGCAATACTCTGCTTATGTAGATGATTACGATGACTTCAATGATTTCATGTAGCAGACGACATGTTTTAGTTCCATTTTAAATAAATATAGTTATACATATAAAGTGAGGTGATGAAAATTATAACACTTATTACTAATCTTGGTTTATTGTATTTTATCGTGTCAACGCTATGAAATTTTGTTACAACACTCGAGAAACTAATTTTGAAAAGGGCTAACTAAGCAAGCTTTTTTCCAATCGAAGTAAATATATTATAAATATATTATTTGTGATTGATTGACCCGTGCCATTTTCGATATTTGATTTTAAAAGATATTTTATAAGATTGCTACTTACCACTGCTTTCACTACCATAACAAGTGATATAGTACAAATATTGAAATAGCAAGGTGATCCAAACACCAACAAGTTAGATGACGTTCAGGTAATAAAAGTATTACAAAAGAAATACTTACATCTAAATAGGTATTACTTTATCAATAACATTATATAAAACTATTTCATATACAATCCTTAACTTCAAACTTTTGTGGAATTATTAGGAATTAAATAACGAAAGTAGTTAGCCTACTACTACCGTAGGAGATGCTGAACACAATCTGCTTTCTTTAAAAATTCATAATTTTGAAAATGTTGCAAATAATCGCACAAAATTATCTAGAGGTCGCCCATATTTGTACCGACATTTCGGTTCGTGAATTTGATGGATTCTTACTTGAAAGCATCCACGAGAAAGTAAGTTGAGGTCAAGAAAAGTGTTGCTAGTTCTGTCATATCTTCTAATAGTTCTTTCTATATTGTAACGAACCTCTGTACACAGAAACAATTTTTATTTAGTTTAATGTTAAATTTTAAGAAGCGAAAATTTATTTAATATTGTTTGCTGTGAATAATTTTGGAATGACCTGTATATTTATATTTTGGATACCTGTGTATATTTTTCAGAGTTTTTCCGGGAGACGTCAGACAACAAAAACGGGTCCAGCCGACTATATAAAGGCCGCATTTTTCGTCATTAAGAGAATTCCTTTTCCTATTCCGACCTGTTGGGGCCGATACAGTTGGCTAACAGGTATTTCCAGGTGAAGCGGCCGACGAAGTTGGCGTTCACCATCCTATCCGACCTGCTGAGGCCGAGTAGTTGGCTAGCAAGTATCCTGGGTGAAGCGGCCGAACAGTTGGCGTTCACCATCCCGTCTGACTTGCCGGAGCCGAGAAATTGGCCAGCAGGTATCTGTCCGTTCACAAGACCGATATCAGAGACATTTATTATTTTACTTATTTTGCTATTACGTACCTGTATATATTTTTGCCTGATTATTATTTTGTGTATCCGCATGTTAATTTAATGATGTTGAATTGTTCACAGCAACAACCGAAGGACCTGGTATACATCCAACGTAAGATTTATTTCTCATGCTTTCTGTAAATATTATGTATTTGTATATTTGCCATTGATAAACTGATATTTTTCTCTGTACAAACCGACACTTGTTATTTTATATCCGATTATTGCTTTGATTGTTTTTTCCTGATTACTGGTATTTGTATCTGTCATCTGGAAAATGTTGTTCATCTGAATTTTAATGTAAATATATGTATATAATGAACCTACCTTTCTTTTATTCCGCTACCCCGCGGTTATAATTTGTTAATTCGACGTTACTGACACTTTTAAAGTATTTTTTTTCTCACTCATTAATCTGATTTTGATACATTCGTAAATAAACTTCGTATGTCAAACGTCAAATTGTGATACAGCGCCGCAGCCCGGATCTTCAGTGAACGAAGGCGCAAGCGAAATCGATAATATCGATCACCGACAAGCAAAGCAACCAGTGGCGTACGGTCCAGAAGCTAATTTACAAATTTTTTAATTCCCGACAAATTAATAATTAATGAAAAAAGAAAGTAACGTTGCAAATTAACTGGCGCCCGAGCAGGGACACCTTTAATTAATCATCTCATACCGATTCCAGATTTATTTTTACTGTATTTCCCGTTAGTTGATGACTATTTTGTTTTAATTTCAAGAAAGTAATCAGACAAGCAGCAAAATTCTTTATTAATTTATACATAGTATATTTCAATAAATACATTAATTTCTTCTGATAAATTTCTTCCTTTTCTCCGCTAGCATGTCCGACACGGAAGAAACTTTTCAGATGCCTTTGAAAGCACCGACGACTGCAGTTAATTTGCAACGTTACTTTCTTTTTTCATTAATTATTAATTTGTCGGGAATTAAAAAATTTGTAAATTAGCTTCTGGACCGTACGCCACTGGTTGCTTTGCTTGTCGGTGATCGATATTATCGATTTCGCTTG
Organism: Holotrichia oblita; assembly: GCA_023690525.1. NCBI lineage: Eukaryota > Metazoa > Arthropoda > Insecta > Coleoptera > Scarabaeidae > Holotrichia > Holotrichia oblita. The sequence continues at coordinate 99,223,919 of CM043016.1, read as the reverse complement.
CGCCTTCGTTCACTGAAGATCCGGGCTGCGGCGCTGTATCACAATTTGACGTTTGACATACGAAGTTTATTTACGAATGTATCAAAATCAGATTAATGAGTGAGAAAAAAAATACTTTAAAAGTGTCAGTAACGTCGAATTAACAAATTATAACCGCGGGGTAGCGGAATAAAAGAAAGGTAGGTTCATTATATACATATATTTACATTAAAATTCAGATGAACAACATTTTCCAGATGACAGATACAAATACCAGTAATCAGGAAAAAACAATCAAAGCAATAATCGGATATAAAATAACAAGTGTCGGTTTGTACAGAGAAAAATATCAGTTTATCAATGGCAAATATACAAATACATAATATTTACAGAAAGCATGAGAAATAAATCTTACGTTGGATGTATACCAGGTCCTTCGGTTGTTGCTGTGAACAATTCAACATCATTAAATTAACATGCGGATACACAAAATAATAATCAGGCAAAAATATATACAGGTACGTAATAGCAAAATAAGTAAAATAATAAATGTCTCTGATATCGGTCTTGTGAACGGACAGATACCTGCTGGCCAATTTCTCGGCTCCGGCAAGTCAGACGGGATGGTGAACGCCAACTGTTCGGCCGCTTCACCCAGGATACTTGCTAGCCAACTACTCGGCCTCAGCAGGTCGGATAGGATGGTGAACGCCAACTTCGTCGGCCGCTTCACCTGGAAATACCTGTTAGCCAACTGTATCGGCCCCAACAGGTCGGAATAGGAAAAGGAATTCTCTTAATGACGAAAAATGCGGCCTTTATATAGTCGGCTGGACCCGTTTTTGTTGTCTGACGTCTCCCGGAAAAACTCTGAAAAATATACACAGGTATCCAAAATATAAATATACAGGTCATTCCAAAATTATTCACAGCAAACAATATTAAATAAATTTTCGCTTCTTAAAATTTAACATTAAACTAAATAAAAATTGTTTCTGTGTACAGAGGTTCGTTACACCCCCATACCCGGTGGAGAATCGAACTCCGGTTTCCCTCGTGACAGGAGAGGACACTGACCACTACACTACGGAGGACACTCGCGCACTAGCACTCCGACACTGCGTGCTGACTGGCCGGCGTTGTCTCGTGCGTGTCGTTGGACAGCTTCGGGGTCGTTGATCCAGTCCTTCCGATGCCTCATCCATGCTGGACCTCGGTTTCGGCGTTTCTTTACGCCGACGGCTGGGCGAGGGCACGAGGAAGGTGGATGGAACGGCGACGGTCCGGCTGGTTGTCGGCTAGGCCCTGGACGTGGAGATGCCGGATCTCGGTACGTCAAAGACTGCTCTCTTTTCAATGGGACCACATAGTGGGCGGTTTTCGAAGTGGCTGACGCAACGTCACCTGCCTTGGATTTCGGTGGCGGTGTCGGCGGTAATGGAGATAACATCTCCTTCACTGGGGATATCCCAAACAGTTCAATGAATTTCCATCTTATGTAGTCCTCAGTTGCCGGCGAAAATCCATTGAGATCCGGTGAAGTTGGTGACGCCAAGGAAAGTATCGGTGGCGTCAACGGCTCGGCGGTTTTCGACGGTGGCGGCGCAGGTGGCGGGGTTCGGCATCTCTCTTCGAGAAAACGAACAGTGTTTGGTGAGACCATGTATCTGGGAGTTCCTGGCTTACCCTGGATCGGGCACTCTCTCACTGGACTATTCATCGCTGGGCTTGATTGGACAAGTGAGTAACTTGGTTCATCTCGGTCCCTTTTCTATCCAAATTTTCTCCCCTCCTAGGTTGTTGGAGGGGATAGCATGCGCGGTCATTGTTCGGTGGGGGAAGCAGGATCGGAAGGGGAATCCCTACTGGCTTCCGGTGGTGCTATCTTTAAATCCTTGACATGAACTCGGTCCAATTTGCGAGTTCCAGGTACCTGTAACATTACAATTGTAGGTGATACTACTTTAACTATCTTACAGGGGCCAGCAAATTTGGGAGCCAATTTGGATGAAAAATTCCTCGCAGCGTTGGAAAGCAGGTGTTCTCGCTTGAACACGTACTGGCCTACTTGAGGACGGAACGGACGTCTTCGCAAATTATATCCGTGACTCTGGCGTTGGAACCCTTCTGCTAATTTGACCTTGGTAATTTGGTAAAAGTCTTGCAATTTTTGCAGCTCAGGAATTAATTCTCTAGCTTCTGTTTCCTGGTGGTCCCCGGTATCCTTCACTTCTCTCCATAGCGACTTGGGAGGGACCAACAGACGTCCAAAGTTGAGAACTGCCGGCGAAAATCCAGTTGTCTCGTGTTTAGCGGTGTTGATGGCGAACATAAACTGTGGTAGGTTTACATCCCATTCTCTCTGATCTTCTTCAATGTATTGTGCCAGCATAGGCCCTATAACACGATTGGCTCGCTCCACCGGATTTTGTTGCGGGGAGTACGGTGCTGTGAAGCGAATCTCGATGCCCAGGTCCTTGGCGGCTGTCTGGAATAGGCGGCTGGCAAATTGAGGTCCGTTGTCGCATATCAGCCGCTTTGGAGTTCCAAAACGGTAGACGACCTTTTCTTTCACCACCTGGATAACGGCATTGGCAGTGGCTTGGCGGAGAGCTTGACACTCGGTCCATTTGGTGAAACGGTCCTGTAAAACTAGAAGGTACGTAAAACCCCTACGACTTCGTGGAAATGGGCCCATCAGGTCTACCGAAACTTGTTCCCATGGACAATCTACAGGTGAGTACAGCATTTGTCCAAAAGGTTTCTGTTGGCTGAATTTATGTTTTCCACAGGATTCGCATTTCCGGACGTAATTACGTATTTCACGGAACATACCCGGCCAGTAATAAAGGGCGGCAGCTCGAGCGATACTCTTCGCAATTCCCAAATGTCCGGCTTCTGGAGCATCGTGTATCTCTCGCAGGATTCGCAGCCTTTCAGATTTCGGGATGCACAACCTCCATGGAGCTTCTCCATGAGTACCCGGAAAATTTCTGTATAACACTTCGTTGTGTATCAAGTATTCTGGATACTGTCGGGGGTTGTTGGTGACGGCCTGAAAAATCTTGTTGTACCATGAACAAGTGTTACCTTGAAAAACGGCGAAGATCTCCTCATCTTCTTCAACCACACACGGCAGAGGATTTCTCGATAAGCAATCGGCTAGGTTATTCATATTTCCACTGTGGTACCTGACTGTAAAATCAAACTGCTGCAAGTCGACGGCCCATCGACTAAGCCTCCCGGATGGATTCTTCAGTTCATTGAGCCATCTCAGACACTGATGGTCAGTGACTACTTCGAATGTATATCCCTCTAGGTAGTATCTGTACTTCTTGATAGCCCAGACGACGGCTAAACATTCTTTCTCTGTTGTAGAGTATTTGGTTTCGGCCGGATGCAACGTCCTACTGGCGTAAGAGACAGCACGCTCCATCCCGTCAATTTCCTGGATCAAGACGGCGCCTAGACCCTGTTCGCTGGCATCGGTATGTAATTGGAAAGGCCTAGAAAAATCAGGACATATTAGTACCGGACTTTCTTTCAACGTCTTCTTTATCGCTTGGAACGCAGCGTCTTGTTCAGGACCCCATGACCATCTTTGGTTCTTCTTTACCAAACGCGTCAAAGGTTCGGCAAGCCTCGCGAAGTTCGGTACGAACCTTCTATACCATGAAGCGGCTCCTAGAAAGCTACGAACGTCTTTCGCTGTCTTTGGAGGAGAAATCTGACTGATTGCAGCGACCTTTTCTGGATCCGTCTGGATGCCTTCGGCGGACACAACATGACCCAAATACTTGATTGAGCGCTTAGCGAATTGGCACTTGGCTGGTTGCAACTGGAGACCGGCTTCTTGCAGACGATTGAAAACAACACGTAAGTTGTTTAAATGCTCCTCGAAGGTTTTTCCTAATACAATGACATCGTCCAAATAGACTAGTGCTATATTACCTAAGTCAGGACCGATGATGCTGTCTAGGAAGCGCTGAAATGTGGCACCGGCGGAATGAAGGCCAAACGGTAAAACTTTGAACTGGAAGAGGCCTTTCCCCGGAACAGTAAAAGCTGTAATGGGACGGCTTCCTGGTGCCAACGGTACTTGCCAATATCCATGTTTCAGATCTAGCGTCGAGAAGTACCTACTGTTACGAAGTCTATCTAGGATTCCGGAAATATATGGTAGCGGGTACGAATCTTTAATTGTTACGGCGTTTACTTTGCGGAAATCTATACAGAATCTGGGTTCGCCAGTCTTCTTCTGTACCAAGACGACGGGAGAACTCCACGGACTGTGGCTCGGTTCGATAACATCCTCGGCCAGCATCTTGTCCACTTCCTGGTCAATCACTTCTTGACGTTTTGGATTACACGGATAATACCGTTGTTTAATGGGAACGGTATTGGGCTGGATGCGTATTACGTGTTCTACCTGACTGGTTCGACCTCGTACGCGGGAGAATTTGGTCATTTCGGTTTGAAGGAATTCGTCCAATCGGCGCTGGTCTTCCTCCGTCGTTACCGTGGCGATCGCCTGTGCTGCGGAGGTGAGTACTTTATTTTGTGTCGTAGCATACCTTACTTCATGTTTCCCAATGTCTACGATTGCATTCATCTGTTTTAGGGCGTCCATCCCCAAGATCACGTCATACGTATTCTTTGGCATCACCACGAAGGATACTAACCATGTATTCTTGCCCGACGCTATGGATACGCTTGCTCTAGCTTGGGATTCGACGACATCACCACTGGCTAACGATATCTTCGTCTTGGAATGTTGTACACATCGTACTCCTGGTTTTGGTAAGCGATTCAACAAACTTTGGCTCATGCACGAAGATGTTGCGCCCGTATCTACGAGTGCATCGACGCTTATACTGGCAATGTCTATTTTCAGCCAGATCCGGTTATCGGGGCGTTTTGATAGCACGGCGGTTTCCATGCTGGAACGGGTGCGATTGTGCTCTGAACGTCTCAGCCCCGTGAGGCGCCCAGATTGGCGTTTCCCGGACATCTACAGTCTTTGCTTGCGATATCCCGTAATCCACATCTAGAACAGAATAAAACTGGGCGATTTCGACAGCCTACCCTGGTATGTCCTGTTTGACTACATCGCCAGCACCCTTTACTGGGATTGGTCAAACGATTCGGTCCTTCGGTTGCAGGAGCTCTCGGTGCTGTATCGGTAGAAGCCTGCAGGTCCGCTGTCTGTTGCTGGGTACGTCCGCTGGCCGTACCGGAATTGTGGGTACCTTGCCGTCGCTGTCCAGATCTCTGGTCTTTCGTGGAGCTAGAAGCTTCACCTGGATGTGTTTCCTTTTCTTTCTGTATCTGCTCATATTCGGCGGCTAAAGTTGCCAGTTCCTTCAACGTGGTGAAGGTACATCTTCGGGCGTAGAGTTTATATTCTGGACGTGCATTTCTGTAAATACGCTCTAACTTGTCAGCATCGCTCATGTCCTTGCCACGTCGAACGAGGGTTAAAATTGCGGTGAGATAGTCTTGAAAAGACTCCTTCGGACGCTGATAACGGGAACGAAGTTCTTCTTCGATCAAATAATCATATCGTGAAGGTAAATATTGCATTTTGAAATCGTTTATAAACTCATCCCAATTTGACCAGTATTCTTTGTTGTTTCGGTACCATAAAAGTGCATTACCTCGAAACAACAACGGAAGCGTTTTTAATAAATCATTACCTGTTAAATCGTAGCATTCGCGTAATTCTCTAATCCTTTCTAGGAATGATATACCATCTCCAATGCCATCGTAATTCAAACCCCATTTTCGGACTTTTTCGCAGAGAGATATCTTCGTATCAGCGGTAGCCTGATTTGTAATAGGCGGTGTCGGAGATGCTGAGCGGGACGTTTGCGGTGGATTTGCCTTCAGAAACGTACTAAGTCTCTTCCTGAGCTCATCAACGGTACCAGTAGTACTTAAATCTACTCCTTCTAAAATTTTCATTAATTTTTCTTTAGGAACAGAATAAATCCAGGATACAGCAGTCGTCTTGGTACAGAAGAAGACTGGCGAACCCAGATTCTGTATAGATTTCCGCAAAGTAAACGCCGTAACAATTAAAGATTCGTACCCGCTACCATATATTTCCGGAATCCTAGATAGACTTCGTAACAGTAGGTACTTCTCGACGCTAGATCTGAAACATGGATATTGGCAAGTACCGTTGGCACCAGGAAGCCGTCCCATTACAGCTTTTACTGTTCCGGGGAAAGGCCTCTTCCAGTTCAAAGTTTTACCGTTTGGCCTTCATTCCGCCGGTGCCACATTTCAGCGCTTCCTAGACAGCATCATCGGTCCTGACTTAGGTAATATAGCACTAGTCTATTTGGACGATGTCATTGTATTAGGAAAAACCTTCGAGGAGCATTTAAACAACTTACGTGTTGTTTTCAATCGTCTGCAAGAAGCCGGTCTCCAGTTGCAACCAGCCAAGTGCCAATTCGCTAAGCGCTCAATCAAGTATTTGGGTCATGTTGTGTCCGCCGAAGGCATCCAGACGGATCCAGAAAAGGTCGCTGCAATCAGTCAGATTTCTCCTCCAAAGACAGCGAAAGACGTTCGTAGCTTTCTAGGAGCCGCTTCATGGTATAGAAGGTTCGTACCGAACTTCGCGAGGCTTGCCGAACCTTTGACGCGTTTGGTAAAGAAGAACCAAAGATGGTCATGGGGTCCTGAACAAGACGCTGCGTTCCAAGCGATAAAGAAGACGTTGAAAGAAAGTCCGGTACTAATATGTCCTGATTTTTCTAGGCCTTTCCAATTACATACCGATGCCAGCGAACAGGGTCTAGGCGCCGTCTTGATCCAGGAAATTGACGGGATGGAGCGTGCTGTCTCTTACGCCAGTAGGACGTTGCATCCGGCCGAAACCAAATACTCTACAACAGAGAAAGAATGTTTAGCCGTCGTCTGGGCTATCAAGAAGTACAGATACTACCTAGAGGGATATACATTCGAAGTAGTCACTGACCATCAGTGTCTGAGATGGCTCAATGAACTGAAGAATCCATCCGGGAGGCTTAGTCGATGGGCCGTCGACTTGCAGCAGTTTGATTTTACAGTCAGGTACCACAGTGGAAATATGAATAACCTAGCCGATTGCTTATCGAGAAATCCTCTGCCGTGTGTGGTTGAAGAAGATGAGGAGATCTTCGCCGTTTTTCAAGGTAACACTTGTTCATGGTACAACAAGATTTTTCAGGCCGTCACCAACAACCCCCGACAGTATCCAGAATACTTGATACACAACGAAGTGTTATACAGAAATTTTCCGGGTACTCATGGAGAAGCTCCATGGAGGTTGTGCATCCCGAAATCTGAAAGGCTGCGAATCCTGCGAGAGATACACGATGCTCCAGAAGCCGGACATTTGGGAATTGCGAAGAGTATCGCTCGAGCTGCCGCCCTTTATTACTGGCCGGGTATGTTCCGTGAAATACGTAATTACGTCCGGAAATGCGAATCCTGTGGAAAACATAAATTCAGCCAACAGAAACCTTTTGGACAAATGCTGTACTCACCTGTAGATTGTCCATGGGAACAAGTTTCGGTAGACCTGATGGGCCCATTTCCACGAAGTCGTAGGGGTTTTACGTACCTTCTAGTTTTACAGGACCGTTTCACCAAATGGACCGAGTGTCAAGCTCTCCGCCAAGCCACTGCCAATGCCGTTATCCAGGTGGTGAAAGAAAAGGTCGTCTACCGTTTTGGAACTCCAAAGCGGCTGATATGCGACAACGGACCTCAATTTGCCAGCCGCCTATTCCAGACAGCCGCCAAGGACCTGGGCATCGAGATTCGCTTCACAGCACCGTACTCCCCGCAACAAAATCCGGTGGAGCGAGCCAATCGTGTTATAGGGCCTATGCTGGCACAATACATTGAAGAAGATCAGAGAGAATGGGATGTAAACCTACCACAGTTTATGTTCGCCATCAACACCGCTAAACACGAGACAACTGGATTTTCGCCGGCAGTTCTCAACTTTGGACGTCTGTTGGTCCCTCCCAAGTCGCTATGGAGAGAAGTGAAGGATACCGGGGACCACCAGGAAACAGAAGCTAGAGAATTAATTCCTGAGCTGCAAAAATTGCAAGACTTTTACCAAATTACCAAGGTCAAATTAGCAGAAGGGTTCCAACGCCAGAGTCACGGATATAATTTGCGAAGACGTCCGTTCCGTCCTCAAGTAGGCCAGTACGTGTTCAAGCGAGAACACCTGCTTTCCAACGCTGCGAGGAATTTTTCATCCAAATTGGCTCCCAAATTTGCTGGCCCCTGTAAGATAGTTAAAGTAGTATCACCTACAATTGTAATGTTACAGGTACCTGGAACTCGCAAATTGGACCGAGTTCATGTCAAGGATTTAAAGATAGCACCACCGGAAGCCAGTAGGGATTCCCCTTCCGATCCTGCTTCCCCCACCGAACAATGACCGCGCATGCTATCCCCTCCAACAACCTAGGAGGGGAGAAAATTTGGATAGAAAAGGGACCGAGATGAACCAAGTTACTCACTTGTCCAATCAAGCCCAGCGATGAATAGTCCAGTGAGAGAGTGCCCGATCCAGGGTAAGCCAGGAACTCCCAGATACATGGTCTCACCAAACACTGTTCGTTTTCTCGAAGAGAGATGCCGAACCCCGCCACCTGCGCCGCCACCGTCGAAAACCGCCGAGCCGTTGACGCCACCGATACTTTCCTTGGCGTCACCAACTTCACCGGATCTCAATGGATTTTCGCCGGCAACTGAGGACTACATAAGATGGAAATTCATTGAACTGTTTGGGATATCCCCAGTGAAGGAGATGTTATCTCCATTACCGCCGACACCGCCACCGAAATCCAAGGCAGGTGACGTTGCGTCAGCCACTTCGAAAACCGCCCACTATGTGGTCCCATTGAAAAGAGAGCAGTCTTTGACGTACCGAGATCCGGCATCTCCACGTCCAGGGCCTAGCCGACAACCAGCCGGACCGTCGCCGTTCCATCCACCTTCCTCGTGCCCTCGCCCAGCCGTCGGCGTAAAGAAACGCCGAAACCGAGGTCCAGCATGGATGAGGCATCGGAAGGACTGGATCAACGACCCCGAAGCTGTCCAACGACACGCACGAGACAACGCCGGCCAGTCAGCACGCAGTGTCGGAGTGCTAGTGCGCGAGTGTCCTCCGTAGTGTAGTGGTCAGTGTCCTCTCCTGTCACGAGGGAAACCGGAGTTCGATTCTCCACCGGGTATGGGGGGTGTAACGAACCTCTGTACACAGAAACAATTTTTATTTAGTTTAATGTTAAATTTTAAGAAGCGAAAATTTATTTAATATTGTTTGCTGTGAATAATTTTGGAATGACCTGTATATTTATATTTTGGATACCTGTGTATATTTTTCAGAGTTTTTCCGGGAGACGTCAGACAACAAAAACGGGTCCAGCCGACTATATAAAGGCCGCATTTTTCGTCATTAAGAGAATTCCTTTTCCTATTCCGACCTGTTGGGGCCGATACAGTTGGCTAACAGGTATTTCCAGGTGAAGCGGCCGACGAAGTTGGCGTTCACCATCCTATCCGACCTGCTGAGGCCGAGTAGTTGGCTAGCAAGTATCCTGGGTGAAGCGGCCGAACAGTTGGCGTTCACCATCCCGTCTGACTTGCCGGAGCCGAGAAATTGGCCAGCAGGTATCTGTCCGTTCACAAGACCGATATCAGAGACATTTATTATTTTACTTATTTTGCTATTACGTACCTGTATATATTTTTGCCTGATTATTATTTTGTGTATCCGCATGTTAATTTAATGATGTTGAATTGTTCACAGCAACAACCGAAGGACCTGGTATACATCCAACGTAAGATTTATTTCTCATGCTTTCTGTAAATATTATGTATTTGTATATTTGCCATTGATAAACTGATATTTTTCTCTGTACAAACCGACACTTGTTATTTTATATCCGATTATTGCTTTGATTGTTTTTTCCTGATTACTGGTATTTGTATCTGTCATCTGGAAAATGTTGTTCATCTGAATTTTAATGTAAATATATGTATATAATGAACCTACCTTTCTTTTATTCCGCTACCCCGCGGTTATAATTTGTTAATTCGACGTTACTGACACTTTTAAAGTATTTTTTTTCTCACTCATTAATCTGATTTTGATACATTCGTAAATAAACTTCGTATGTCAAACGTCAAATTGTGATACAGCGCCGCAGCCCGGATCTTCAGTGAACGAAGGCGCAAGCGAAATCGATAATATCGATCACCGACAAGCAAAGCAACCAGTGGCGTACGGTCCAGAAGCTAATTTACAAATTTTTTAATTCCCGACAAATTAATAATTAATGAAAAAAGAAAGTAACGTTGCAATATCAATTGCTTAAAGATCTCCAATGTTTCGTCTAATGGTCGCTGTCAAATATATCGTATTGTTGAAGTAACTCCATTAAGTCCTTAAAATTGTTCACATAAATGATAGTTCTTTCTGTGTAATGCTGTACTGTCTAATAGCGTGTCGCCAATTCGTAGGTACGAGAATTACAGGTACTAATCATTGGTCTCGGACGATTCCTGTTTTGTGGATCTTTGGTAGCGCGTCTAGTCGTGATGAAAAAATTACTATGCTAAGAATTATGGATGGAATAATGCAAAAATTAATCTATTATGCAAAAATATAATAAAGTGCCTGGAAAAAAAGGTAAAGGTATACCCTTTATTATAGACAAAATAATAATTTAACTGTCCTACTTTTACGAATAACTGTGCTTTCGATTTTAAGACGTATCGCATAAAAGGTGTCACACTTATCATCAACACATGTCCGACATATAGTACGCGAATAAACAGATTTATAGCTCCTCGTGTTATGTGTAATTTCAAGGTGTTCATATGGTTAGTTAGTTAGCTTGAGGTTGTGCTGATGCTTGAGTACGCGATTTTGACGTAAATCTCGTTACAAATATGTCAAAATCGCGTGTTCAACCATCGGCACAACCTCAAGCACGAAGTATAAATATGACCTATAGTACATTTGCACTGGTATACATCGAGTAGAAAGATTTGAGAAAATCAATCGGCGCGACGTTGAAATATGTAGGGTGTATCACCGGTATATCACACATAACAAGTACAATTTCAATATTCCATATCATATCGTTGAAATGAGAAAAAAGTCAACTACTTAAATACACAATAAAGTAAATAGATGTCTGTTTCTAAAACACTCAAGAAGTTACTTTATCTACGTGTTCTGCTAGGAATGCCAGCACTCGCTGTTGCTTTGGAAGTTTCCCGCTCTTCCATTTTGTTTTCTGTGCCAGAAGATCCCTCGTTGTGTTGAACGAGTCCTCTTCAGCACAGATTACTCCATAGTAATCGTCCATTAAGCGGGAGGATTCAAACCTCGGCGCCCTGTCCGCCTCATCTATGATGGCCATCAAGGCCTCTTGAATGGCACCCACGCATTCCTCGGTAACCACACTGGCCACGGGAACTATGGTGCCTTTTAAAAGTTTCATCAAGAGGTTCTATGATTAGTCCCACGGGTATGGAAGAAATAATCTGCCAATGCCTACAGAGCTTCTATTGTAAACACAAGGCGTATGTATATACAGGGGGGTGCCGCCTGTTGCCTCCAGGTAGGTACCAATAATGACTGATCCTCTATTCAGCCACGCATTCCTTCGGCTTGGCCCCTCCACCTTGGGATTAAGGTTTTTATTGAGGTTGCCTCCTCTCGGTTCGGGCGGTTAAGCCAAGACCTCCCACTCCAACCGCCTGTGAGACGTGTCCACAACAGTGGAAGGAGTATGGTTTAACCGAGACTGTTCACTCAGTGAAGCAGAATCCGGCTTCGTTATCCCGGAGCCAGCCCTTAACCACGACCGGTAGGTTGGTCCGCGGAGCGGTTTTCACATTGTGTCACATTGCGGGTTTAGTCGCTCAGACGTACCAGACACTCTCCGCCATGTTGCGGGATTTAGATCGCCCAGACCCGACGGGTCAATGTGTCCGGCAGACTTATGATCGCTCATCTCATTGCACCTGTTCAGGATGTGAATCGTAACAGGTACCCTGGGTATCCCTATCCGCTACCTGAGAACGCGCCCGATAGGTACCACCGCACGGGTAGTAAAGTACATAGATACAATACAAAATAAAATAAAACAAAAGTGTAAATTAAAAACAAAACTATATATGTATACAACTTACTCAAATTCGACGTTTCGTCCGCGAACAATTACAGACCAATTTCAGTGCTATCAGTTCTATCCAAAGTATTTGAATCAGTAATAAAGAACAGAATTCTGCATTTCCATGAAAAACACCAACTGTTTACCGAAGCCCAACACGGTTTTCGGGCTGGGAGGTCGCCCGTGAAAGCAATGTTGGATATGGTGGAAGCAATGCTTGTGGCGAGGGACGAGGGGGAACAAGTTGCAATGGTAACTTGCGACCTTACCAAGGCTTTTGACTGAAACTTTGGCAGCATGGACTGAGAGGGTTAGCTAATGAACTGGTGGCGTCGTATTTTAATAGCAAGAAACAGATGGTATGGTGGCAGAATGGATTCTCGGATGTAGCCGTTGTGGATGTTGGAGTTCCACAGGGGTCTATTTTGGGACCGCCATTTATTATCTACATTAACGATCTGCCGATCAACATTATGCATGGCAAGACAATAATATATGCGGATGACATCTCGGTCCTTTCGTGGAAAATAGTGATGGGACTTACTTACAACAGATACCTGAACAAAACAAATTTTGTGGTCCGTATCAATAAATTGTTCGGCTAAGGATGAGTGTGTTGAAGAACGTAACTTAATGTACCGTTGGTGTTCTTTGATTCTAGTTTGAATAGAACGTCCAGTGTACATTGGCGAAAGCCAATGTACACTGAACCACAGTCACAGAGAATTTTGTAAATGCCTTTATGGAAGAGAGCATGGCGAGTGTCCTTGGGCGAAGAAAGAATTTAGGAGATCTTGTTTAAAGATGGCTTGGATGTTTTGTTTGCGAAGAATTCTACCGATGTGATCTATAACGCCATGGATGTAGGGGAGAACGACGGTACTTAGCTGATTACTAGATTCTGTTGCTACCTTAGGAGATCGTATGTTGCTGGAGCTATAGCCATTCTGTAGAAGAGCACTTTTTACATGTTTCGATTTTTTTGCCGATGTTGTCGGGCTAGGAAATTGAGATAGCGAGATGTACTGGAGAGCGGATTACTGATTGCTTTTATGCTGGGTGATGATGTGAGCTGGCATGAAGATATCGGTCGGTATGTGTGGGTTTCCTGTACACGGAGTGACCTAAACGACCATTTGGTAGACGAGTCACTAACACATCAAGGAAAGGTAGAGAACCGGTATTCTCAATCTCCATGGTGAACTTAATTTCGGGGAGTTGGCTATTGAGGAAATCCAAGAAAGTAGGCAGAGTGTTTTTACCATGTGGCCAGATAATGAAGATGTCATCCACGTATCCTAACCAAGTTTTAGGTTTTAAGTTATGTCATTACTGGTCCCCTATGACGTCATCGATATATTTTTTAATAGATCCCTCTATATATTTGTTTGTTTCTGGATTATGTGTGAAGTGCCGAATTCGAGAAGGTATAACATGTGGTACCTACACAAATAGCACGAAAACGTTTTTAAAAAGTTGAATGAAGGTTACTTGCAACGTTCAAGGTTTATAGACGTTAAAAAAATACTTTGGCTAATCGTTAATGTAACGTTAAAAAGATATCGTCATATTTGGTTATTTTATTAATGGTGAAAATATAACGTGTTAACACATGTCTAATACTTATGCACTTTTTAATGGATAATGATATCAGTTTACTTTGAAGAAATTAGAAAATTACCTCCTACCTACCTATTTAAGTTTATTTGTTTTTTGGCAGTTCTTTTCTGCTTTCCTGTTAATGATGCGTTAGAGTTTATTGTGCTAACCATTAAAGTTCACTCAAGATTGGTTGGGTTCTGTAACTTTTGCGGACCAACTAGTAGTATCTTGTCCCCATGATTGGAGACTTTGATAACATTTTATCGCGTATATGTTACCTATAGTGGATCACCTCGTATGTACGAGCGATTTTAATGTTCATTGCTTCCTTACTGATAACGCACTTACCACATGCTTTGACTATTACGGTCCAGTACAGATAATAAATGAACCTACTAGAATCACTGCCACGACTAATACATTGCTTGATCTCATTTTTGTTTCGGATACAAGCTTAGTTGTTTCTTCGGGAACTTTTGCTGCTGATTTGATCTCAGAGACCATAGACTCCCTTCTAAAATAATCAAATGTAGAAATTGCAAAAATCTTGATCGTGGCGCATTGCTAAATGATTTACGTAATTTTCCTTGGAAAGATTAATGTCAATAATAAAGTAGCTGTATTTAATGATTTCTTGACTGCCTTGTATAATGCTCATGCTCCTTTGATTGAGGTCCAGGTAACTTTAAATGTCTCAGTGGCCGTAAGACTTTCAGTTCACAGGTGAAAGCTTATTTACTGACGTTGCAGTGATAGTGTGCCTTTTTTATTTTAATTTCATTTCATACCTACTGTTTGAGTACCTATTCTTATTTTTTTAGGTTTATTTATGTGTTAGATAAGGGTCTAGTCTTTCTTTATGTGTGGTGGGTGCTTAGTTGCAGCGACTCCGTAAGCTGTATCGCTTGTCTGGCTATCATAGCAACTCTCGCGGTGTAGTTTTCTGTGTGTAAATTGTGATCAAACGGCTTTGTGACAGCATCATGTCGCCTTTTATGATGCCGCGCTGTTAATCACTTTGCTCCCAACAGCGAATGGCAAGTCGATGCGGGATTAAACTCTCTGAAAAAATGTCACCGTCCCTCCACAGAATTGAACCCCGGCACCTATCGTCCTCCCACAACGATAGTCGGCCACCTAACCACTGCGGCCATCGACCCATCTTCGTTATATTACTTGCACAATGTACAATGTGGAATCTTGCGTAACGAGCACCTCTCATGACGAGTAATTCTCATAACGAGCACAAATTAAAAAAAATGCCTCGCATAGCGAACGATGTTTCGCATAACGCGTGACCATAACAGGGGAAGTACCGAATTGTGTGCATCATTCTAATGATGAACTCACAACAGATAATAAATTGTTTCACTTAACGAGTGTTTCGGATTACGAGTAAGATTTTTGAACGCATTATGCTCGTTAAGCGAGGTGCCACTGTATGTTTTTGTGTTGGGATGGATTCAGGTTAAGTATGAGTAGCCTTGGCTAGACATCGCCTGGATCCATCTACATTCTACTTTTTTTTTCCTTTAATAAAGACATGTTATTATTATTAACTTTCCTATTTTTTGATGGGCAAAGTATTTACTTCATATTCTTCACTTCACTGCTATACATTTAATTTAGATGTGTTACAATTTTTCGTTATCAGAAACTAAGCTATGGCAATTAAGTGACGTTAAAATCAAATGACTTGTATTCCTTTATGAAAATATGTTTTCCTTTTCCACTATATGAATCAGTTTTTTAACTTCTACATCCTGGCACTTTTTTAAATAAATATTTATTTTAAAACATTTCATTTTTATATTGTTACTTTTCTTTGTAGTGCGTACCTGAAATAATTTCTTTCCTATATTTTAATGTTCCAGAACTAATACTACTAAAAGGATTTATACAGAATGGGGCCGTCCCGGATTTTTTTAAATATTTTTTTCTTAAAGTGTACATTAAATTACTTATAGTATCTACGTATTTTCTTTTTTTTATATTATTAATAAATATGCCAAGAAAAAATATCAAAATTTGAATTTCGAATTTACCGCATTTATGACGTGATTGGCAAATTGACAGAAAAGCTTGCCAAAAGCACAGATGAATTTCATATATGTGCAGTCGAATTTTTGGATCTTGTCCGTTACGTCATGAGTAATATCAGTATATGAATCGACTCATATGTCATGTTGACATTTCTCTCTAATGTACCGTTGCGGCCAATATAATCTGGGCAGTGATTTGACATTTCATGATTTTTTCATTAAATTTGGTAAATCAGGCTTTGCTACAATCTACGTTACTCTGGATACGCACTTAGGGCATCAGCCATCATGTGATGATTATCCCAATAATCAATAGGGTTTTGACCAACCATATTTATTTATTTATGCTTTATTTACCTGTGGTATTTAGCAAAATAGAATACACATTATAGACCTAGTACGCACAAAACATCTAGTTAAAAAAAGACAAAGATACGATACTTTAATAACAATAATACAACACAGTGCACTCATTATTCTTAAATTAAATTGAAAATTTTGTTGTTTATTTTAGAAACGAAAAACATAAACAATAAATAATATTAATAAAATCAACCAAATTACCATCATCAACCTCCGTTGTAACTCTGGGCCTACCACTACCCAATCTTCTATCAAACGTTTGTCTCTCATCCCATATTCTCTTAATGTTATGCACAGTATCCTTTGGTAAGTATTTGGAATCTTAAGTAACGTCACAGCTCTCAATTTCTCGTCCAAAGATAAATGTGGCATTTTTATAATTGACGTTTTTCATCAATCAATATGACAGTATAGTTTTCCAGACGACTTTTTATGTAACAATTAAAATCCATTTACAATGGGAAAAACTGCTGCCCAGATAATATTGCCCGCAACCGTACGTTAAATGTCTGTGATAAATATTTTACGTATCTTTGTTTAATTACGCTGTTAATGACGTAACGGACAAGATCCAAAAATTCGACTGTAGATACGAAACTCTGTTGGCACCTTTGATCTCTTGGGACCAAATTTCGTGATCTTGTGCCCACTGTATTCGGCAATTCTCCATTTTGAAAGTGGTGTTACGAACCCGCTAAATTTGAAGAGAAAATAATGTGTTTGTATACTACTTCTTAATGCAGAAACTGTTGTTTGGTAATATATCAATCAACAATTAAAAGAGAATTACCTATTACTTTGTAAAATACAAATGAGAGAGAATTATGACTTTATTATTTACTGAATGAATCTGAATATTGAAAATACATTAAAAATGTAAATTTCTGGTTTCGTCATCAATGGAATAAAACGTGCCACATCGTCAACCTGAAACACTTCAGTATAAGTAAAATCGAAATATGGTGAACTTTAATTTTTTGGTAGAAAATATATAATTTTACAATAAACTTGGTACACTTTTTCAAATTTATATATTTTTTTGTAAGTATATGTATATTGCAACACAAGAAATTATTGATGCTGAGGTTGGAATATAAAATTCACAATAATTATAATATAATTTATTAATACATATTTATAAATGACTATAAATGTCCAAACATCCTACCAAACCCGCTTATCTTCAATAAAAACAGATATTTTTGCATAAATTTGCCGAAGTTTGACGAAAAAGTAGCATATTTTATGTGGAGGAAAAGTAACTTTTCATGGCTTGCTCTGCTAAACACGAACGGGCCATGAAAAATATCACTTTTCCTCCGTATAAAATAATATACTATTTAATTTACTCATTTCCATGGCAACCAATGGTGTTTAATGTCACATCCTATGGTCACATCTCATCACAAAAATTTTACATGATTTCGTATTTCTATTTTTAGTATTAAAACCAATAAAACATGATTTTATAATACACCAATAAAAAAAAATAGTATAAACTATTCGTGGATAACTGGCCATTAAAACGTGCTATATAATGTACCTGTATAATGTTAATATTCAACACCACTGGTAGTCGAATCTATCTATCTAAAAATCCCGCGTTGTAATGACCCTATTATCCACTCATACTTTCATATACATATTAATTACAAGGTTCTAAGCAACATAAAGTTCGAATTGAGAAAATCGCGCTTGAAAATTCTAAAGGTGCGATTTTAAAAAGGACAACTTTTTCTGATTGATTTATTTATGTCTTTTGGTTCGATTGGATGTAAGAAGAATATTAACGTACAAAAAAGAAGAAATATTTACAAACGGTTCTCGCAATTGCTCGCAATGCTAAAAACAACAACATACAACTTTGTTACTGCAACGAAAAATATGTTTTTTAGAAACGTCATAGAACTTTGGAACTTTGAATCAAGTGGAGTCAAGAAAGGAGGTTTAATATTTGATTTGAAAAAAGCATGTTGAGAAGTCTAAACATTTTATCTTGGAAAAAGACACTTCCTTATAATTCATTTGTTACTGCAGTGTGTAGAAAAACTCAATACAACAAAATTCTATGAATCACATACAACTTTGATATTGTGATGTATTATAATCAGGTTATATCTACTTTAGGTTAATCCTTTGTAATCAAAAAGTAGTCTCCTTTCATTTACAAATTCAAATTACGTCAAATAAATAAAGTAAGGCATAATTAACGTATAATTACATTTAGACGGAATTATGTTTTGTTATGTAATTCACCCTTTACAACTTTAACTTTATTATTGTAAAGTAAACAATTCCAACTGAAGAGAATTAAAAAATGTTCTAATGATATTTTAAATATGGAAACCCTATCTCCTCAATTAAGTAATCTGTTATCGAAATCAACATATATAAGAAGATATATAATGAATAAGATGTAGTTGAAAGACAGTTGTCGCAAACTGCAGATATTTCAATTTGTGAAAGAAAACGTGGAGACCGTGGAAAGATTCACGAAACGATGAATTTGCGGGTAGTAATATTTCGGGAAGTGAAAGTAATGATGCGATAGAAGATGGTGATCATATGTAGAAGAATTCATTGCAACGTTCAAACACAGCAGATAATCCTGAATGTATACAATAATTTAAATAGTGAGAATTATGGAACTAAAACAGAGATAATTATTAGAACAGGAAAATTAACGGGAGTGTCCTACGGGACAGTCCCCAAAATCGTACAAAATGGTGTACTTCGAAGAAAAACCAGGAAGGATAAGGGACAATTGAAGAAAATTAGTAAGTGCGATTTTGATGTTGTGAGGAGAGAAATATATCGTTTCTACAAAAGAAATGAAATTCCTACATTGCGAAAACTATGTAACTTCTTGAAATATATCAATAGATTGCAGTGTTGCATTACTACGTTGTCGAGCGCAATGAAAAGAAACGGCTTTAAATATCGTGTAGTTGATAAGCGGCGAACAATTATGGAATCGGCAAGACTCCTGTTCTGCGGGATCAATACCTGACCAAAATGAAGGCATATAGAGAAGAGAAACGTTTTATTTGGTATTTGGACGAAACGTGGTGTGACACCCATGATAACACAAAGAAAGGTTGGGATGATAGTACGGGAATGTGTTCCATAAATGTTTCTGTTTTAAGAGGGAAAAGAATTATTATTGCGCATGCAGGATCTAGGGATAGCTGGGTTGGTGAAGCATTATTGTCTGCAAAAAAACATCAAATCGTCATCCTTGTATTACCACGAAGATATGACGTGTTCCTTGTTTGAGGATTGGTTCGTGAAAAAGCTGTTACCAGCTTTATCTCCAAAAAGTGTGATTGTTACATAACAATCACACTTCCATATGGATAATGCCAGTTATCATTCACGACAACTTATCAAAATTCCGAATGCGTCAAGCACAACATTTTTAGAAGATCATGACCTTTATTTTGAAGAGGATTATTCGAAGAAGCAACCTCTCGAAGTCTTGCACGTGAAAACATTTCAGAAGCAATATTTTATTGATAATGCTGCAGCTGTTGCAGGTCACACAGTATTACGTCTACCTCCATATTACTGCATTTTTAATCCAATAGAGTTGATTTGGAGTTCACTAAAACAATACATTCGTCGCAAAAAATCCACTCCCACATTTAGCGAGACAACAATAAAGACGATTCAAGAAGCTATGTTATTAAGAACACCAGAAACTTGGAAAAATTGTGTACAATATGTAATCGGTAGAGAAGATGAGTATCTACAAAACGCAAAGACCATACCAAAATTAATAATACATGTGAGTGACAACGAAACTAGTGATTCTGATGACGGAAGTAGTAGTATGTAAATTAAAAATTATTTATAATTAGCCGACCCGACAGACGTGATGCTGTTAGTAATGAATCACATTTCATTTTTATTTATATAGATATATGTATGTATACAAGACGCGTACTTTGAGCAAATAAGGTACAATGCCTTGCATTAATGTACTAATTATACTAAAAAATAAATAATAATAAATCAAGTAATTTTAGTGTTAAACATGATTTTTTATACATACAATGCTAGTCCATAAGTAGGTATTTCTAGTATACTTTTTTCTGAATACGTCCCTGTGAACCATACATGCTCGAAAGAGATTATAAGGGTTGCGCTACCTTTCTTTTGTGAAGAACGGCAGGTATTTATTTAGTCAAATAGTGGACATACTATACATATTACTACGTTTGTCGTTGATATATTCTTACAAGTTTGAGCCAATAAAAAGAAGTACCATTATCACGTCACTAAACGCGCGATTTACAAATAATCAGTTTTTTTTTTTTGTTCAATTCCAGTAACACTAAAATTATAATTTTTGCTATTACCTACATCAAATTATAGTAATCTTTCATAATATAATATTTATTAACACATTAAAAAAAACGGGACGGCCCCATTGCACATTAGATTTATTAATATGTTTGTGTTGGTGCATGCACACTGGGTCTTGATAAACCACCTTGAATAAAGTATAATTAGGTATGTGCATTCTATATCTATAGAAGAAAGTATGAGAAGTTATACTGTTTCATATAACCTTCTAAAGTCAATGAAATTAAGAATGCAAGTACTAAGTGTACTGGTCAAGCGTTAGTGGAGTTAATCATTTGAAAAGACATGAGCATAACTTTCCTTTATTGGCTCAGCTTGCAAAATTGGAAAGATTTTTCAATTTTCCAGTATCAACTCTACAACACGTTAATGAAATGTTTCTCGTGTAACGTTTACAGAACGTTAAACTGCAACATTTATAGAACGTTAAATTGTAACGTTTATGGAACGTTCTATTATAACGTTTTATTTTTGTGACATTAAGACGTATCCAAAACGTTACACCAACGTTTTTAGGCATGCTTCAGAGAACCTTATTTTAACGTTTTTAAAACATTACATGCTACCCGGGGCGCAAGCTCTAGATTACTGTTTGTGACTGACTTAAAATTTGTTGTACTTTTTCCCGACTCTTTTTTAACCATATAGAATATTTATTGAAGAATTTTGGCTTTAAAGAACTACAACAGAATGTTACATACTTTAATATCAACTTTACTAAATCTTTTGTCGACAACACAGTACTCAATATTAAAAACAGAATTTCTATATACAGTGTGTTGCCGGGATAGGTGTCCCAATAGGAAAAACTTTTATCATGGATGTATGGGAAAAAATATTCTTTGTAAAAGTTTTTGCTTGATCTGAAATACACAAATAATAATAGACTTCTAAATTAATATCATAATAATGACTAAAATAGTTGGTTTTTGTAAATTTTGGAGTCACATTTTTCTAAGTCCGTATGATATGTTGCACTCACATCTAGTTGCATTGAACGTAATGCATTACATATCGTGTTAGGTTACGCATGTGTTAGGTGAACTACTGTCATACAGTATTTAATTGTCAAAATGGGGACACAAAAAAAGAAAAACTTTATTATGGGTTTATAAAAAATATATTCTTTATTAACGTTTTTAATTAATACACAAATAATGTTTAACTTTAAAAAATCTCAATAATGTACAATAAGTCCCTTTTAGTACCTAATTATTAGAAAAATGTGATTCCACAGATTACAAAAACCAACTATTTTACGCATTATTATGATATTAATTTAGAAGTATAGTATTATTTGTGTATTTCAGATTAAGCAAAAACTTTTACAAAAAACATTTTTTTCCATACATCCATGATAAAAGTTTTTCCTATTGGGACACCTATCCCGGCAACACACTGTATGTAATTCAGATCAAGCTAAAACATAATAACCACTATTAACAGTCAGTAAAGACTACCTGACACTTATTTTATTAAATTTACTTCTTTTAATGCCAGCAGTTTTCTTCCAGAAAGATGTTTCCCTTATAGATACATTTTATATATTACAGTTAACATTTAATTGTGTAACACAGTGATTTAATGAAAAATAAGCATTACTTGATGGAATTTAAAATGGGTGCATATCGCAATATAATTAAATGTAAGCAGTTTCATAAGTGAGAAAACTCCCCACAGTGAATATTAAAGAATCAAGAAGTAAATTGTAAGCTACTCAATCTGTTTATTTACATAGCTGGGTTTATTATTATTTTTTAATTATATACAGTTACTTCGTTCAATTGTGTTTGCTGAGAAAGTTAAATCCAAAGAAATATAATTGATTGAATAAAATTTGTTACAGTACATCAACAGTATTCTTAATGCATAAGCAACTAAATTATAATAGTGAAAACATTGTATGACAATGCATTACAGTAATATACTGCAACATGGAAACTACGAAAGTAAAGAGGGTATTTATGTTGAATGATGACGCAAACAGCTTATCAGTATGTTTCTTGCATTCAACCAAGTTATGCGCAGTACGAACAATCGTTAAACCACATACATCAATTCAATATAGTATTCAGCAGTATATCACCTTTCCAATACATAATAAAAACATAAGTGGTAGACCAAAAAAAAGTTGTTTAAAAAAATATTTAGATCAGTGCATCAAAATGTCCATATTTCAGCTCCAAAATTATCTGTGGAGTAGTAATTAACGCCAAAACACATTACTATAGACACTAAGAGCTATATTGCAATAGAAGAGTTTTAAGGATCCAGCAAAAAAGGAGTTAACTAATGAAATACATTGATAAGTCTGAAGTATTCTGGAAATGCGCAATCGCATTTCTGAGGATTGCACATTTTGTGTATTTGATTAATCTAGAAATGAATCATTCATTGCAACAAAAAAGAAAATAGTGATAAAGGCAACTGCCATTTTATAGTTTTTTTAATATTTTAAGATTATTGTCATATTTAGTAATTGCCACGTTGAGCTCAGCAAATGTACTTTCCTCCTAACATGAAGAACTTTAGCCCTTATATTAACCATTATTGTTATCTATCTTCTTTACTTCTACTCTGATGCTTCCTATAATCATCACATTTTCGTATATCACCTTCTGAATCAGGTGTATGAGGTCTTCGTCTCTTATAACTTTCAGAACTGTATCTACCAGTATTACCTTGCTTTTTATCCCTATCTTTTTCAATAAATTGCAAACTTATTGGTTTTTTAAAAGGTCTATCTCGCCCACCAAACCGTAACTGCCCAGATTCTTTATTACCACCAAATCCTCCACCTAACCTCCTTGGCTTCCACCCTTTCAACAAACGCTCACATTCAAAATCAACAAATATAATATTTCCATCAATATTCATCTTAAAAGCACGACGATATGCTTCTTCTGCTGAAGATTCCGATTCATATTCAATAAAAGCATAGCCTTTTGGCAAACCTGTAACAATATCTTTAACTAAGCGAAATCGCTTCAATTTTCCAAACTTTGAAAAGACATCTTTGATAGTATCCTTTGTTGTCTTTAAATTCAATCTACTAACAAATATTGTACATTCTGGTCTACCTTTTACATGTTTATTAGGGGTATATTCAGAATTTATCGCTCTTACAATTGCTCTGTCATGCGGCTCGACATCTGTACCATCTATTGAGCCTATTTTTAAGGGATTATAATATTTAGCATACTTTGACCAAGCTTCAGCACTTGAGGACGAATTCTAAAATGTGATAATAAATAAATATATGTAAATAAATTAATAAATAATTATATAGGAATAAAATTCGCTATGTATTATAAATATTCTTACCGTTTCACTCATCGTGTTTTATATTATTTAAAAGTGTGTTTAATTCACTAAACCAATAGCGATAATCAAAAGAAACATGACCCGATTATGAAAGTTTTTACCTAAATCATGCCTAAACAGTGTTGCCAACAGCATAAACTCTAAAATCCCGAAATTTATAACGAAAATTCCCGCTTTTTCCCGGTAATTTAAAAATAAAATTAACATACGTTGCAGGGATGGTACAACTGCATAATTGCTACTGTTGAATAACCTGCGGTGCGATTGGCGTGTGGATTTCCCCTAGTAATTTTGTGATATATTTATTGTTTACGTATATCAATCTTCAGCCTTATGCATAGTCCCGACGTTAATAGGGTGTTAGTACGCTATTAGTTAGTGGCCACTAAGACCGCACTAAGATGCTTTTAACTTTCCTTATTCATAGTCGCGTATTTCATCATATTTACTGGCTACTAAGTAATAGCATCTTAGCAGAAAAAAATATATGGCAACAGTGAAAATAGAGTTCGCAATCATGCGCCGTTAGCGTAACATAGGAGATATTTGAAATTAGTTATTAGAATTCCGTTAGGAATTTAAAAAACGTCCAATTGATTTTTTTTTGCAAATTTTATCAATTAATTTCGCTATTTCGTTGAGTTAAGAAGAAAGTAAGTATATATAAACTTAGAAAAAGTTCCTTTTAATGAGTATAAATTTGAAAATATGGACGATTTAATTGATGTACAAGCAGAATTACAAGAAGTTGTGGAAGCACAGGTACTCATCTGAAAGCCTAAAGTGTACATGGAAAGATTGAATCTATTTGAGGTGTTTTTACAATCAATATTAAGCAGAACAGTAAAAAATGTCGTGTGGTTTATTTATGGAAATATTTTATTTGTTCATATTAATATAATAATATATATACATTTATTATTTACATATAAATGACTTATTAATACTTATTTTTATTACTTAGAGCTACTTTTTTGTCTTATATTGCTAAATATTTATTACTATATTCACCAGGTACCTAGATAAATAATATTTGTATATTCAATAGCCCTTCTACAAACATTTCTCAGCACATTTTACGAGTATTTGGACACAGCATTAGAAACGTAACAATAAAAAATCATTAAAATTGTGTTTATAATTAACTTTATCTGCACATACCATGCACTTCCATTCCTCTGCTTATTCACTCCCATGCAGCAATTTTGTACTTATTTAAATACCAAAACAGGTATTGCTGTTCTCTCTGAAACATCCCAATTTTGCAACCGTTCACGTTTTTTCAAAAAAAAATAGTTTCATTTTTTATTATAATTACCTACTATACATTGTCTATTATGTATATATACTTACAAATTCCATTTCAATTTTTTAACACAGCTGTTACTAAATACTTTCCCGTGTTCTGTTTTGTTGGTTATGTAGTCCTAAAATGCACTTAAACACGCTGTAAGACGCTACTAAGGATTTAGTAGCCTATTAAAGTTAAAACGCTGTTAGTAGCCAGACTATGCGACTATGAATACCGGATTTCTTAGTAGAATGTTAAAAGCGTCTTAGTAGCGTGTTAGTAGCCACTAACTCGACTATGCATAAGGCTGCTTATTTCTATTAGTTATTTGTTTTATGAGTTTAGTAGTAGTGCAATTATAAAATAATTTAAGTGGTTTTTGCGGATATTTTTGAACTGCTTTATTAAAATCATCTATCTTTTATATATAGGCGCACAGTTGTAAGGTAATTTCATTTGTAATTATTATTTTTAATTGATTTTTTAATGTAATGATATTAGTAACAGACTCGTCATATAATTATCTAGAGCTATATATGTATATGTATATATAATCCATTAAAACATAATAAATAGGTACGTTTGCGGATCCTGGCAGTTTTATTTTAATTGTTTTTGTATATTATATTTCATTCTTACCTACTTAAAACACGGATGAAAATTATAAGGTGCTATCGGAATGGCAAGTTGTTAATTTGATCGATCGATGCAGCGCATTCTGAAGCAATAATAAAACAAATTGCTTTTATTCATTTGCGGAGAATGCGCTGTGCTCACCGATCAAATTAACAACTCACCCAAACAATAACATTATACTATTATAATATATTTGAATCATACCGCCGTCCTAACTTAGTACGTGAAAGTGTCAATAGATGGGTCTAATATGATTGTAAAATGAAATATAGTAGTTACCAATCTATATAAGAGGTTGTCTATGGTTATGTTGCCGGAGAACCTCGACCTTGAGCTCTTGACGCTGGATTCACTGGAAATGCAGTGTGGGCGCCGGCGGACACGTTCAACGCGTGACATACAATGGCTGAGTCGCTGAGTGCTAACAGCACTACAAAATCCGAAGCCAAAATTGTTTTAATCTGAAATTCCCGTTTTTTCCCGTAAATTTTTAAATCCCGAAAAAATCCCACGTCCATCTCATGTTTCCCGAAATTCGGGAAATTTCCCGGCCATTGGCAGCACTGTGCCTAAGGAGCATATCATGCCTCACCAGCGCTGCCACACAAAAATTAAGGAAATCGGTAGTTGGCAGTCATAAAATTCGGTAGATTTCGGAATTTGCAGAATGAAACTCATTTTTCACATAAAGTTTATTTATATTTTAACAATATATAGTTATATTCATATTAAACTAAAAAAAATAAATTGCTTAATACAGTAATTATGTAATAAAATAATACAGTAATTCTTTATTTCTTAAAACTTTGCTGTTCATATTTATCAATAATTGCGTTGCAATAGGAAAATCGAAACAATTGTTATTTGCAATAAACTGCTTTGTATGCAGTAATCCAATTATACTATCGGTGCCTAAGGAGTTTCGCTGTTTGGTTTTCATTAAATTTATAGTTGAAAAAATTCTTTCAACATTAGCGAAAGAATGAGGTAAACACAATAAATTGCTGACAAAATCGGATAACAACGAAAACATTGATTCGCCGTCGCCTAATTTAATTTCACTTACTTCTTTCCAAAACTCCTGGATATTATCGCGAAAGTTTTGAATATCTTCCGTATTTCTTAGTAATCGCCATTCAGAATCAAGTAATTGTAATTATTGTATAACATTTATTAAATTAGGAAAAAGCACTGCAATGTTTGAAATGGAGTCGATTGTTCCTTTTTAACTATACTGTTGGACCCAAAAAACAAAAATGTTGTATAGGGTTATTTTTCAGTGGAAAGCGATGAACTATTTGGTCACAACTCTGCACGTAATTAAAAAAAATTATTTGATCATTAGTTAACTGTGGATCAGACAGAGATACTGCTACATTTGCTCCAAACTACATTTCCTTTATGTCTAGATAATTTCTAGGATTTTTAAAATCAATGTCTTCAAGTGGTGTAGATTGTACATAATTTCGCTTTAAAAAGCAATCGTAAATCGTTCGCAACACATTGCAAATATTTTTGTAAAGTACGTGCAGTTTTGAACTTTCTGACTGCATCTCTTTATTTAAGTTATTAAAAAATGGCAAAGAAAAATCTAAAAATAATAAAAATAATTTAGTTACAGGATCATTTAGTTTTTGGAAAATAGAGTCGGCTTCCAAAATATCAGACTGAGCAACAGCATCGATAAAATATAATTTTAAAGCATCATATTGTTCTATAATACGTTTAACAACATTATGTACCGATAACCACCTAGAATACGGTGTATTTTAGCGATTTTAGTATCGCAAAATATTTGATAATCACGCAGCTCAGATATTCGTTTTGGACTAGAATTAAAATAATTATTGTAGATATCTCTTGTTAGATCTTCCACAAATCTTGGCAGGCATATGAGGCGCACAAATGAAATGAATGACATATACATTTCATAACGTATAAATGTGGTACGTCGTTCTTTCGTTCTTTAACAAAGTCATTAGCGAGTGGTGCTTGCCCATCATTACGTTGGCACCATCGGCAGCAAATCCTATTAAATTTGTTTTATAGGGTATATTATTTTCAATAAATATATCTCTGATATTATGGTATAAAGTAGTAGCATCAGCAGTAGAAACTGGTATAAGCGCAAAAAATTTATCTTGAATTATATTGTTTTTTACTAATCTCACCACCAAACAGAGATGTTTGATTGTGCACCGATCTGTAGATTCGTCCACCACAAGAGAAAATTTATTGTTTCTTAAAACTTGACATAATGTTTGAAGCTCTTCTGCGCCTATAACATATTTCACTATGGCCGTGGTTTTTGTTCTACTGCATGCAAGTCCCTGGGCAATTTTGGAGTCCGTGCAAATCTGTTTAATTAATGTTGGAAGATGTTCCATAATAGTAAAGGGGAGATTGTGCTCTGCAATAAATGCGGATAGGTGTAGTTCTCCTGAAATTTGTTGAATATTGCAAAAATTGAATTTAAAAGCATTTAAAAATTTACCTTCTTTAATACTATCTTCTAATTTTTTGTCGGCTGTAAATTTTGTAATTAGCGGTTGTTTTTGTATCATTTTGCACTTTCCTTCATGAAGTTTTGAATTTCTATGTTTAATTAACGAGTCCTTACCACTGTTGGATAACCACCGTCATTACCTCTTAATATGACTCTCTGTATAGATTAGTATAGACCGTATAGACTTTAAGTGTTGTTATAAGTATCTTTTTCTTTATTGTACGATAAGAGACTTCTAAGATTAAGATTCTTCTTACTATTACCGTCACCCTTAGATAACCCTAATATATTTCAAATTCATATATTTGTTTTTAATGTATTCAATTATCTCAATTTCCACCTCATATTTTCTCATATAGACATTTATTTTCAATTATAACTAAACTTATCTCCCTTGTCATATTAAGTTTTTTATTTATACCATAAGAATACGATTTCGTTATCATCGAAGTTACAGATTCAGTCGACTATAACCAGTTAATTAATTACACCGCGCCGTCTTGACGGCAAGCGCACGACCTTCTACGATAACGAATTTCTTATTTTTGAGGGCTAACATAAAAACCAATTGTAATAGGAAAAATCAGTCAGTTACTTAACGTCCAACAGTCAAATAGTTTTCTATTCCGGTTGTCTCTTGTTTTAAATAAAGTTATTTTCAAGAACTGTTAGTGTTTTACTTCAATCAAACATCGCCGGTTATAAGAACAGTAGCTCGGAACGCAACACCACTACTAATATTTATGTCTTTACTACAACACTTGCATTTCGCAAACTCACGGTTTCTTTCACTACTAGTTAACCAACCTTTAAATTCTGATATTTCTTCCCAATCTTTTTTGTAGAATTGTACTTTATTTTTTTTTTGTTTTTATGCCCGTGCTGGAGCATTCGCCACCACTGTCATATTCACTCATTTCAGACAAAAAAATATTAACAGTAAACCGGAATGAGAACTGATAAAATAATATGTACGAAATATATTTAAGGGTAATTCTCGGAGCGTATGCGTTCGAAGAATAACTCGAATACTCGCATCTGACACATTCGAGGTGAATATTTCTTTATTATTTGGTATATAAATAAACATTAGGGATATTGTTGGTATATGCGACATATACAATGTATCTTCTACATAAATAATTTATATATGTAAGCATTCACAGAAAAATAAGACTGAAGTACTTGCAATATACCAATTTGTTTATATGCATGGTCTAGGAATGCGTCAAAGAACGGGGTTTTGAGAAGAAAGCGATAGTGATTCATTATTGAGCGTTAAAATCGATATGTATAATAAACCCTTAAAGCCTACAGACGAGAAGAAAGTTTGAATAAAGGCTATTATTATTAGGTATATGTTATTTTTTATATATTGTCATCCCTCTATTTAAAATAAATAGTTTTCTGCTTAATATAATGAAAACGCTTCAGATACACATAAAACATACAACTCTAGAAAAAATCTAGTTTTTATAATTTTAACACGTTGACTGCCAGAGCGGTCCCAGGGACCACTGCTCGGTTTTCCTCCTACGCCAAGATTGTTTTTTTCTTTTTCATTTTGTATAAAAATTGTTAATATTATGCATTTTGTGTAAAAAAAGTATTTTCAGTTAAATTATCACATGTTTACAAAAGCGGTAATCAAAATCAAAATAATACAAATCTATATAAATATGACAATAACTATATAACAGGAGCAAGGTCACAATTGCTACTATAATTTCCTCATATTCTTTATAACTTATTTTTGTTATTTTAAAACAACTTGCATTGAAATTTAATAAAAATTTACCATTGCCGTTTATGGAGAGAAATTCCTCACTTCTGACGGCCACGTAGCGCAAAGTAATTAGAGGTGGTATATTGATCCCAAATGTATACCCAGATAGCACGCAATATCCTATGGATGTCTGTTTTAGGTCCCTATTAAGTTCCGGATATCCAGGACATAAAGTGGATGTCCAGTGGATATACTTATCACAACATCTTATGGACATCGGAAAACTTTATCCTATGGATATCCAAACAACATTCACGGAGATTGGTTGATTTGAATGAGTAGTTTACACAGAAACTATGGGAAAATGATAGTAATAATCGTAATAACATATACATCATTCACTTTAAGAGTGCAGCGTTAGAAAAGATAGGACCTTATTTCGCGGCTTGTGATTGGTCAATTATCGAGGCACGTACACACTATGTAAAATACTGTTCTTATACGTATGAAATTTGAGGTTAAAAGCGATGCGTCAAATTTGTTTATGTTGTTTTGTTCGTATATATTTGCTGTATTGTGTTATTTCCGTACGTTTTTCTTTGTATTATCAAATTTTGCAAGTACCTTACATTAAAAGCAAAGTTCTTTTCAGTATTACTTGCAAATTCAAGGTATCTATTATTATCTGTATTCATATAATATTACTATTACACTTGATGGATCCTCAAAAACTCCTTCAGGAAAATATATAATTAGTAGGCAGAGGCAAATGGCATATAATTTATATTTGCAACAGAAGCAGAACAATTCAAAGTCAGCTTCTATTACATTGACTGCGAAACAACTTGGACTTGGAAAGAGGACAGTATAGAATATTGTGAAGGATATAGATACCGCAGGTGTGTCTCATTCACCTTCAAAGAAATGTATACGTCATACAACCTATGATAATTTGGATGAAGGCCAGCGGTCAGCAATCCGAAGACAAGTACATTCCTTTTTCTTGAAAAATGAGTTATGTGTACAAAAATATTGAGCGTAAATATATTTGAATTAACGTTAGCATGATTTAATTAATGTTTGTAGGTTGTTAATGCGAATGAGAATTTGCCAGACTTTAAGCGAGCAACATTATGGAAAATTCTCAAAAAATTAGGACTTATGTGGGTGAAACGCAACCGAGAAAGTGTGCTAATGGAGCGACAAGATATTGTTTTACGGAGACACCTTGGAAAAAGGAAGCATTCGTTGAATGGCTTAATTTAAAAGGAATTGTTGTTGGTAATTCTTTATTAAAAGTTAAATTACTGGAACTTACTAAACAAAAATATATTACTGACAATTCTGTTACATACATTATTGACAAAATAGGAGCAGAAAGTGTTCGCACAATATTACAATTGCCCCTATATTACTGTAATTTGAATCCCATCGAATTAATATGAGCTCAAGTGAAGCATCATGTTGCTAATAATAGAACTTTTAAGTTAGCGGAAGTAAAAACTTTATTATTGGATGGAGTTAATCATGTCACTGCTGAAGTCTGGACTAATTGCATCAAACATTGGATCGCAGAAGAAAATACGATGTATGATTTGGATTTTTGCGTATTAGATCATATAAATATTTAAAAATATTTCTTCTTATGTACAATAAACTTGAAAAATACATTTTCTATGCAATTATTGTGTTTCTATTCTTAAATATTAATAAATATAACATATGTAGTCATACATCTTATATACAATTTCTATACGTAGCCTGAATAATATATTTTACGAACATATAAATTTTACGTTTTAAAAATCAATCTTATCATTAATTGCCTGTGAAAAGCTGTAAAAAAGTTTAACAAAACTTAATAAAATAGAAATGTATTGATTCATAATGTTTTATAGACATTATTAGCTAAAATATACATACGTTGTAATATATTTGTATATTTACCGCATTTGAAGGTTAACCTACGTCAATGTCGATTTTGAATTGAGCGGTATATTTAAATTTTCTAGTGTAAAACCAACGCCGATTGTGGCGCCAACTACTGCACTCTTAAGTTGAATGGAGTATAGGTATATGTTTAAAGAACGATAATTTTTCAACCAATGGTATTATATTTATTACACAAAAACAAATTATTAAATTAATTTAGGGATTTCTTCTCAAAATATAACCAATAGTTTGAAATTAATATAACAATAAGAACATCCTCTAAAGTTGATTATTTTTGTAATTTTAGCACCGGTTGTAATTATTAATATTTCCGTATTTTAATTTGAATGTGGCGATATACCGTGTTACCAACATGTAGTTTACGCCCTCTAATGTATACAAACCGAACGTTAATCGCGGCCACCGAACCCGCTTATATTAGCGTCGTATAGAGATAACTTGAAACATAATCTTATAACCTTTATAACGTAATAATCATCGCATAAAAATACATCGATGTCTCTAAGATTGACGCTCGTTAAAACTTAAATTAGACAGGAAGTATATATATATAGGTATAGGATATCCTTTGTGGATGTGTATAGGATATCCTATGCACATCCACAAACGATATCCTACACATATCCACAAAGGATATCTTCTTCGTGTCCACACTCGTGACAAAAGGAGATCCATAGGACGTCCTATGGAGGAAGTTTGGTAAAATATGGATATCCCTATAGGGACATCCACCGGATATATTATGGACAACTGTGTGTTATCTGGGTAGCGGGCGATAATTCAAGCGTTATCGGGTTTGCGATCAGCAGCTAGCGATGCGAATGACAGGTACCTTGAATTGCAAATTAGTATATAATGGTGTCGTGTATAAATATGGCACAATCAACGAGTTCGCCTAACTGTCTAATGTGACTACAATACTCTTCATAATTTAAATTAAATGTGTACACCGCTGGCATGCGGCGATATTGTGCCTGTACTTTATAAGTAGCATGGTTTAGACTCGTGATCGATTGGCTTGTAAACGTATTGTCTAGATATACATTACAATTCTTAGCGTGACTCCGATTAGTAAGGTTCAAAAGAAATAAGGAATAGATAATAACTAGTGAAACTAAATACTCAATTCAAACTAGATGTTTGCTAACGATAAACTTTTCGTTGTTGTACAACCAGCGTAACTTCACGTTCCAATGACTTATGAAGTTCACGACCATACGCATGTCAACAAGGCACAAGTAGTAACTCAAACACGTTCGGTTAAAAATAGCATATCACATATGTAAATAAAGTTTCTGTATGTTTATACTATTATCCAATTTTGCTTAGTTTATATTGAAGATATTTATTTGCTATTTAGCAATGGTACTCTCTTAGTTCATTTATACCACAAATAAACACGATTCAATATACAAAATCTTTATTCCGACTTGTGGAATATGTCACGATAGTATCAATATAAAATTTATGATTACAAAATAAGATTTGCTTAATGCCTTCAATTCGTAATTCATTTTATGTACATAATATAAACCAAACAACACCGATTTGATACTACGGAGTTTCTAAGTTATTCTCTTGAACATTCACCGGTACAGAATTGGCATCATCAATAGAATTTTCCTACAACATTAAGATACTTTAACCGATGTTATAAGCTTTGTTTTTGCAGCCATTTCCAACGGTTGGAAGTATCAGGAGCATGCCCATTACAATAAAAGCGTTCGGTTTTATTGTAATGCGCATACTCCTGATACTTCCAACCACTTCCAACCGTTGGAAACGGCTGCAAAAACACAGCTATATACACCTATGTAGAACATACTGTCTCTATGTCCTCTACTATGTTTTTCTCTTTATCTATTTTCTCTGCTTCTTTCTTATCTTCAAAACTATCGAAGAATGCTTGCCTTGAATCTAGAAATAGACAGTAATATATTTTAGATATAATAAAATTCGATTCGTACTTGGCTCTGCGCAAAGAGAAAACATTTCACTTTCGCTTAAATCTTTTGTTTCCTCTTCAAACTTGTCGACCTCTCCATTGAATACATCCCAAAATGCTGACGCGTCGGTAACATTAAATAATGACTAAAACAATTGCAAACAATTAATTATTTTATAATACAGAAAATTTACAACTAAATTGAATCACGCACTTTCAAATTATATATATCGATCTATAGATTACATGTAGTTATTGTTATACCTATATTAATTTACGAGATCTTTCAGCTAATTGTAGGTGTAACATGATGCAGTAGTCAACAGGTGAAGCACGTACGGTGTCCGATGAGCTTAAGGTTTATCAACGGAACACAAGAGAAAAAACAATTGTCTGTTGGCGCTAGTGTTATGTAGTTAATAAATACTTGCGTAGAGGCGTAGAAACAATTAATTGAATGTTTTATTAATTTGAATATATAACAAAGTATTGAATATTCTATTAAATATGAAGATGAACTTGTAAGGAGAAAGATATTTTATTTGTAAAAATAACAGCAATATTTATTTTAAACAAAAACTAAATAACAGTAAATTGAAATAACAAACTCTAGCATACAAGGACAGGCTCGTAAATGCTACAAATTGCGACAATTGCACAAAAGCAATAATTTTTGCAAAAGCAATGATAAAATCTGCAGCAACAGATTGTATATCTGACTGACAATAGAATTTTCTGTTTTTAATGATTTTTTTTTATTTAAACAAAAAAATACTTTCTATTAAATATGTTTAAGTAGGTTAATAGGTTTCTACAGAGAAAAATAAAAATGGTTTAGCGATCCCGAAACTGTGAAATAGTAAATAAGTATTTTTAGCACATTTGCCTCACAAAGTTACCTTAACAAAGTGCTTTTTATTTTTCAAAACTATATAAGATATAAGTAAAAACTAGAAACAGGCAATTCTTAATTTTCTGGTATAACTGAGTAGGTTTTGAACCTACCTAAATTTAAGAACTTTGTGAAATTTAAACCTATACTACCCAGTGCCCAAGACAAAAAAGGCCCAATGTGAATATAGAAATACAAATACTTACAGCAAAGTAAATTACTAATATATTATAACTTTTATTTAGTAGTACAAACAGAATATTATCAACAACATTCAATAGTTCACAGATGTTGAAAGTGTTCACCATGAACTTCAATACACACGTCTCAACATGTTTTCGAAAACTTAAGTAATCATTTTCTGCACAACACTTTGACAAGAAGCAGAAATCTGTGGATATTTTATCACAAACCTTTAATTTAATGTTACAAGCGATTTACATTCAAAATAAGTTTCAACAATAAATGCTCTTTGTTTGAATGAAGACGGCATTCTAAAAAACTCAACACAATAGCATTAACTACTGACAAATGGCCACTGGACTTCACGTGACCCTGCTCGAGCGCTCGAATATCGCATTAGGAATGACTCCGGGTCGAGGCCTCTTTTATCTTGGTCACTCTGCGCCGCGAATTTGAAATAGCGTACACAATACACAGATAAAATTACATTTTACATACATACGTTTTATAAGGAGACGCCATTTCCGCATCAAATATTTATTGTGTTATTTATATTTTACACAAATCATATCACATGTATATGATTTCTGAATGAAACTACGATTTTATTTATCTCTTTGTTTTATCCGCGACCGTACTGGTAAAAATGAAATACCGAACATGAAAAAAGGATAATAAAACTTACCGAACAATTGTTAGGTCCGATCGCTATTTCGATGTGCAAGGAAGGATAGGAGACAAGGATCACTTTTATTAACAATTACGCCTAATATAAATTAATTTGAATAATCCGAAAAAACTAAGAAAATATTTTTTCACGCATGATTGCCGTCTCGACTGTCTAAGACTAAAGAGAACAGCATACGCTTTCCCGACCCGCAAAGAAGAATAAGTAAATAAAAAAGACGTAAATAAAAATTTTGCGCAAATACCCTTATGTATTAAATAATGAATTTCAATATCAATTTCTGATCAGAGATGACCCACTCCATCAATCATTAGATGCATTGCCGTATGATCTCGTTGACAGTTAATTCAATAAGAACATAATACATACGTATATACATGTATATATAGTTAGTATAATCGTTTGTAATTTATACTAGAACTGTTAAGCAAAAAAAGAGAGAAAGACAGAGAGAGAGAGAGAGAGATTGACAAAAAAACTCAATATCGTTAATATATTAATCTCAAATGAAACATTTCTATACTGCAACTTATTACTACTACGATTTGTGATACAACATATTTATTGAGCACATTGGACTTATGTATAGTGAAGCTATATGGATAATTTCTGCTTTAGTGTATAAGTCGTGTTTTAGCATTATTAATAAATAGATTTTAATTGAAACCTCATTTTTTTAAATACTTTCAGATCTCCGATAGATTACAATGAGGGTATTACGTGTGTAAAGAAAGTAGTTTGTCCAGTTAAATGTTTATAAATTTTGTAAAGTCCTGGAATAACATACTGATGCTTATTCTTTTCTGATAAGTATATTTGTTGTTTCGACGAAGCTTATACATATCTTCATACTTTTTCCCTAGTGCTTACAGTTTTTATTGGATATTTCGATCTATTTTATCACTAGATGTCTGAGTGTGAGTCAGCTTGTATAAAATTGTGCGGTTTGTTCAATTAGCTCTACTGCTGCCTCTCTCCCCATAGCCAATAAAATGTCAATCGTGATCCATGGAGACTTTCTAATTGTAATAGACCCCGAACATTCGCAGAAAAATAAATATTATATATATATTTTTATTTAACATTGTGACGTATCAATAAGGAACAACGGTAAAATATGTAATTTAGAATTCAATTAGAAAGTGTATACTTACTACAAATTTCATGAATACTTCTTCGGCTTTTTGTCTTATTTTTTCCGCATCTGCCTCGAATGTCTCCAATGAGTCACCGGCCAAATTCCATTCTTTTACGTTACCAATGTATCTACGCAATCTTTTCATTACATCTACAATAAGTGGGTGTTTCTTCAACATTAACGAATTAATATCTAATTCCATCATCAAATCCATATACTCATAGGCTTTTTTCGGATCCGCTTTATCTAATCCTAGACAACTTTTAATTTTACAGTCGTAATCTACGAGATTCGCTTCAATTTTTAAATATTTAAGTTTGGTTTTTTTTTCGTTCCAAAACTTGGGTTTCATGTTTTTGTTGTAAATTGTCCTCGTCAGTTTTAATATTTATAATAACGTTATTCTTTTCACTTTCCACTGTAATGCTTCCGTTTTCCAATTTATCTTTTATTGCTAACACTCGTTTTGCTTCTTGAGCTTCCTCGATGGCTTGTTCATATTCATTATCACAGATTGGAGTAGTTCTATTATACTTTATACCAATTAATTTATTCGGTAACTTAGCTATTACGACTTCATTTTCCAGTGATTCGCGAGGCTCAGTTTCTCTTTCTATGTTATAAAAAAACGTTTTTATATTAGAATGCGTTTCATGTTATAAGTACATAAGCGCATATAGAAGTAAAGTGTCTATGTTTAGTATGAATTGTGGTCGAATATAGCTGAGCAACGTACAACTTTTGATTAGAAATATTTGGAAGAGATTAAGTATTTAACTTTAAACACGTACATTTACTAAATTAAAATATTTCTGGAAAAAAAACATTAGTTTTTTGTTTTACTTTTATTTGCGCAAATATTTTTAATTTTACTTACAAAGAACAAATACAACTTACTTTTGTAGAATGAGGACTTGGATTTCACATGTTCAGCCTAAAAATAAATTGTAATGGTGAAGGAAATTAGATTTCACTGAAAACAACATTTGTATACGCGCAGGTATTATGCTAAACAGTTCGTGCATTAAAAGTTACAAGAACATTTTTTAATAGAGAATCTTTTTTTATAATCGATGCGATACATTTATAGGATGAACCTATAAGTCTAGAGATACTGATAAAACACAAATAGCAAGTGTCTGATTAGAGAACAGAGATTTGCAATAGTTATTTCCCTTGTTTTTCAAAGGACCCCGCAATTATTAGCCGTAAATTAGGTTTCCGTCAAATGGTTTAATTTTTTGATATGTTACTCTATACATCCTCCCGATAAAAAGTCCCAAGGACTCGAAATTTTGAGCTACTGACCTTCAAAGTTCAACGTCTTGCCTATGTAATAATTCACAGGTGCTATCATTCGAGTAGTGGGATCTGTGGATTAATACTAGGTTAACATGTTGATTTATTTTGCATATAAAAAAGTCATTTCAAATAGTTGCTTTTGAGCTTACGCGGATGCCACCCCCTTTCTATCCCTAAATCAACCCCTAGCGTAAAGGAGGATCAATATGTCTCATAGTCATTCTTCCTACTACCATCCTTGACAGGGTGAGAAATATTCAACATGTTAACCTAGTATTAATCCACAGATCCCACTACTCGAATGATAGCACCTGTGAATTATTACATAGGCAAGACGTTGAACTTTGAAGGTCAGTAGCTCAAAATTTTGAGTCCCCGGGACTTTATGCCCATTGGGACTTTTGATCGGGAGGATGTATAGACTAACATATCAAAAAATTAGACCATTTCACGGAAATCTAATTTATACCTAATAATTGCGGGGTGGTGAGTGCAGATGCAGTAGCTTCAATGCTGTATTGAGTACACTGCATTTGTACGTCATAGTCGTTAAATCACTCCCTTTTTTCTCTAGAACCAATCAAATCAAAGAATTAATAGATCTGTGCATATGTGAGTATATACCAAGATCCTACAGACACGTTGTTCGACTCAAATTGACTCAATGTATGGTAGTAACATTAGTTAAACGTTTTTTGAATTCGCAATGTCTCGTAGGAGTGTAAACAATCCTAACAGTTTTTGTTATGTATGTGGAGAATTCACCGTTCAACAGCACAGACAAAATATTACACCATTAATAGATAGATCGTATAACCTTTATTTTAAATTAAAAATTACAAGTCAAGACAAGTTGTGGACCCCTCACAATGTCTATGCACGATGTGCTGTTAGTTTGAGGAGCTGGATAAAAGGTAAGAGCATAGCTATGCCATTTGGTAGGCCTATGATTTGGCAAGAACAAAAGGATCATTCGACAGATTGCTACTTTTGCTGTACAAAGACCTTCGGGTTTTCCAGTAAAAATAAGGATAAAATTACCTATCCTAACTTACCTTCTGCCACTTGTCCAGCTCCTCATTCGGAAGCTTTGCCAGTACCAAGTCCTATGGATGTTTCGAACTAAGATCATGTTGAAACCGAGATAGAAGAATACATTTCAGAGTTGTCGTACACAGATAAAGAATATTTGTCATCTCAAGAGGGCACGCCTCATTTAATAAATCAATTGGAATTAAACGAACTAGTTCGAGATCTCAATTTATCAAAAACTCAGGCAGAAATATTAGGAACAAGACTGCAAGGATGGAAGTTGTTAGCTCCGGGTACGCGTATGTCTGTATATCGAAATCGCCAGAAAGAACTGTCACAGTATTTTTCAACTGAAGAAGGTCTTTTATTTTGCAAAAATGTTGACGGTTTAATGCGAGAATTAGGTTACAAACACCAACCGAAAGAAGGGCGACTTTTTATAGATGCTTCTAAATTGAGTTTGAAAGCTGTCCTTTTACATAAAGGAAACATCTACCCTCCATTCCTGTTGGTCATGCCGTGCACATGAAAGAAACATATGATATGACACGTCTCCGTCTCCTTGATAAAATCAATTACAAAACCTATAAATGGTACATCAGTGCTGATCTCAAAGTGGTTGCAATTCTACTTGGTCTAAAACTTGGATTCGTAAAGTATTGCTGTTTCCTTTGTGAATGCGATAGTCGTGTGAGAAATTTGCACTATACTGTTAAGTAATGGCCAACCAGAATGCAATATACTCCTAGAGAATAGAACGTAGTCCATAATGGGTTGGTGGAGCCTCATAAAATTCTTTTACCGCCATTACACATAAAATTAGGTCTGATGAAGAATTTCGTCAAAGCATTGGACAAAGAGGGGCCAGGATGTCGATATCTTAAACAAAAATTTCCTAACATATCTGAGGCAGAACTTAAAGAGGGGATTTTTATAGGACCCCAGATTAATCTGTTACAACAGGATCGAGAATTTGACGTACTCTTGAGCGATTTAGAACGGACTGCTTGGGATGCATTTAAAACTGTGACAAAGACTTCCTTAGGAAATAAAAAATCTGAAGATTACGAGGAAATTGTTAGCATGGTAACTTCTTAGAAGTAGTAGTAGCAGTAGTTAGTTAGGCTGTAATATGAGTCTTAAAATACATTTCTTGCATTCGCACCTGAACTTCTTTCCCCGAATCTTGGCGATGTTAGTGAAGAGCACGGGAAAGATTTCATCAGAATATTTCCACTATTGAAAAACGCTATCAGGGCTAGTGGAATAGCGAAATGCTTGCTGACTACTGTTGGACTTTAATTTCGGAATGTTCTTCATCCCAATATAAAAGAAAAGTGAAAAGGAAAGACTTTTTAAATACGTCCCAGAATAGCATATACTTATTTAGTGTCAGTATAGTATGATCAATATGAATTTCATTTGTTTATAATACCAGACGTGATAGAAAACATTTGTTTTTATAATAATTATTAGGAATATAAAACAAAATAAGTTTGTATATAATTCATATAGAAAAATAAAAAAATGAAGATTTGTTGTTCTGTGTTATTAGAGTACCACCGCAACGCTTTCTGTGCAGTTTGCATGTGTAAATGTGACTTCTAGATTTCGTTATAACATCTCACCGTAAGTAATATTGCGGTGTTAATTGTTTCCCAACAACGAATGAAACTGGACTGAGGAACAGATGCTAGCGAATCGAGCTACACACCGTGGCCAGCATTCGAACGCCAGGACTCTAGCACTGTCACTGCCATAGCACGACCGTTTTACCACTGCAGTCGCCGAGCCTGTATTTGTATGTGATAATGTTTTGTTCGAACATTTTAGAAATTTTCTTTTTTTGAAGTTGGTTACTCGGATTTCTAAGTAAAACAATTTAAATATTTGAATATCGGCGGTGTTATATGTCATTTTGTTTAAAATTTAGTCTGATTTATGCAATAAATTAAACTTCAAAAAAATAAAATTAGCGTGCGATAAAGTAATACTTTATGCAACCAAAACGGGTGTCGTAAAGTGAACTTTATAGCACCGGAACAGAAAAAGAATATACTAGTATTAGTCTAACATCGACTGACTGGTAATCTAACCAAATTGCCAGACGACTAGTTAAGTCCGGTCGAGGCGATTTGTGGCAGGTATCTTCACCGGTCCAACACAATCTCAAGCTACCATTCGTTTTCGAGATATCATTAACAGCATTTTATTACTTAGGACAAAGTGATGTAGTAACAAAATTATGAAACATTTACATAGCCGAAAATTACATAGCATGAATTTCAGTAGTACAGCTTATAAGGCCGCTATAGTTGCATCTATCAAAAAGAATAGTAAAAAATCTAATAATTGCCTCAGTGTAAAAAGCGTCAAATAAAAAAGAAGTGCATTAATACAGATATACTGAATGGATATATTATCAATTTACTTACGTATGCAATAACAGTCTCTAGATATCCTATAGATACAATATTTACATCCACAAACTCTTCTTTTTGTGGTAAAGGGCTTGATTCTTCAACAATATCTTTAGTAGGAGAAACTGTTTCGTCTGTTTTTGATTTGGTAGTAACTGCGTGATTTTCATTTGCACCCTCTTCTTCTGTGTCGGTATCTTGCGCTACTTCTTCCACTTTCAAGCTCTCGACTGTTGTTTCATCAGTAGTTTCACTATGACTACTTGATTGATCTGCTAGTTTTTTCCCTTTGGTAATCTTTTTATTATCTTCATCTTCATCGTCTGAAAACCTATAACCCAGTTATTTATAAAATAATAAAATATGTATTCTTTACTTTTTAATTTTAACTATTCGACCACTCCTAGTTACAGTTTCTCCTTCAGTAAGAGTTTTCTCTTCCGTCTTTTCTTCTTGATCTGTAACTGTAAAAAGCAGAAGATTATACATAATTGTATTTCAAATGGTTTTCTGAAAATTGCAAAGACTAACACTTTTTGAAAACCTTAAGTTTTCATATTTTACATAATTACTATTAAATCGATCATAAAATTAGGAAAACTTAAAAGATGTATGTTTTAAACAAACACTGATTAAGATAGGGAATAGTAAAAGTAACATTTGCTCATATACAACTCTTCAGCAGAAAATATCATTTTTAGATATACATACATATTAGGTAACAATTAAATGCATTGGCACTGCAACGTAAAGGTACGGCCCAACGTGGAGCGTCATATTGTAAAGGTACTGTTCTTTACGGGCCTTATTTTATGCGAATATGTGTTTAAACCCTTGGGCGCCACCGTATGTGAACAAATCCCCTCGTGAATCCACGATGACGGACGTTACTCGATACCGAAATATAAGAATGATTCCCCTGGTTAGCAAAATATCGGCCGCAATGACTCTTAACGTAATAAAGAAAAATTTACTGTAACACAAATTTCATGTGTGCGTATTATTAGTAACCCAATCTCACCTCAACATTTTTCATTTGAACTATGTAATTTTTTTCTGAGTGCAATTGTGTATCGCATGATATAAAAACTTCTTAAAAAATTGAAAAAGTAAGCCTATTCTTTTTAGGAAGCAATCTCAACCTTTTATTTATCATACTATCTATCTTTATGAGAAAAGTTTTACACCATCATACATGTACTCATGTACAGGAAACGATAACATCGTATTTATCACTGCAGTAACTTTCACGGTGACGTTAGGACAGTATCTGTCAGTATAGTAAAAAAAATGAGATCTGCTGGCTTGCAAGATCACCTGATTTGACTTCTAATGTTTTGTGGGGTACTGTTAAAAATAAAATCTATGGTCCTACGTATGTTAAAGAATTGCAAGAAGCGATACTTTAGGCATCTAACACCATTAATCCCAATATTATCCACAAATAATAAAAAATATTCAGAGACAGTGTCAACTTGGCATTGTAAACGATGGCGAATTATTTGAGCAATTTAATATTGTTGTTCATTAATTAGTAACACATTTGTATTTTTGTTTTACATATTAAGTATTTAAATTACCATGCGAATTAGTTCAATCCGAGTTACCATATCACCTAACAATTGGTTAAAAAGAATGTTTTCTTAAAACGGCAACAAAAATTACATAGTTCAAATGAAAAATTTTAGGTGAGATTAAGTTACTAATAATAAGCACACATGAAATATGTGTTATTAAATGTTAGTTTTACGCTTTTCAAACTTTAGATATACATACAAAATACATCGTATATTTCAAAATTATCCGTTATAAATTGAAGTAATAACATTGACACTTCTGACAGGTTCATATCATGACAATCGTGTTGTTTTCACAGATAACGCGATAAACAAAAAGTTGTGATGTCTGCCCCTAATCAGAATAAGCTTAATATTCCAAATTTCCACATCATGCGATACATGGTTGTATTCAGAAAAAATGCTCCTTTCAAAAGAGCCACAAAAATTGCACGGTTCCAATTTAAAATTTTGAGATTAGGTAAGATTACTAAAAATTTGCGCAAAAGAAATTTGTTTTATTAAGCGTCAATAAAAGTATTTAGATTACAATTTGAATTGCTTCAAACCGCATCTTAATATCTCAAATAACAAAAAAGTTACGGCAAAT
Organism: Holotrichia oblita; assembly: GCA_023690525.1. Taxonomy (NCBI): domain Eukaryota; kingdom Metazoa; phylum Arthropoda; class Insecta; order Coleoptera; family Scarabaeidae; genus Holotrichia; species Holotrichia oblita. The sequence goes on along the minus strand of CM043016.1, from coordinate 99,180,154 downwards.
AAAAGAAATGAGGAGATTTTAGTTTTTCTTCAGTATTAAACAAATGAAGCGTGGCAAGTAAAATTTGAAAATGGATTCTTAGTGAGCTTTTGAATCTACACCTTTTTGCTAATTTAACTCTATGTCTTCAAATAAAAAAGTTACCCATGTTGTCCCTACGAAATCCGGGCACTCTGTATATCGGACGTTGTTTGATATTTATTTGAAACCAGACAAAAATTAACCAATACATGTCTTATTACATACAAATTTACACCATTAACTTAATACAAAAGGAAAAAAATCTAATGATTTAAACATCACTCAAATTGATGTCCAATACATCACTGTCTATTTTTTAAGAATAAATTAGACAAAATTAACATCAATAGCTATCTATTATCTTATCATTAACTTCTATTCCGTTATTGTCATTACTGTTATTTTCACTACTGTGACTGCATCTTTTCAATAAATTTATGATTATTAATTTATTATTATTTATATATGTTACGACATGTATCTACTTAACTTTCAATTCCTGAGGCTCTTGTAGGTCAATGCAACAATAAATTAATTAAATACCAATTTATTCCGGAACATATATTATGTTTTCGTTTATAAGACTTCTTCAGTGGAAGAAATTGACATTTAATATGTAGCAAAATACTAGTAATAATAATAATAATATGTTTTAGAATATATACAATACAAATGTACATTGTATATACATATGTACTTTACTATGACGCGGTCGAAACCCGAAAACCCTCATAACATTAAATTCGATTGTTAAAAATGTAGTGTAGACTGGAGTAAACAAGACCCGATATTTTATTTTGAAGTGAAGTTGAATTCACGCCTCGTTTGCTAGATCAGTAAGTGCCTCGTTTAGTGTTTTACCATATTATTGACCATTTGTTTTAACCTCTTAAATTATGAATTTATAGGTAAATGCTGATGATTGTTTTTGTTCATTTATATTTACAGTTTAACGTTAAAGAGAGGCAATGTTCACGATTAGTGGTGGGAATTTTGACGATTTTTGTATTCGAATAATCATTTCTTCTATTCGAATTAGTCGAATATTCATATTCAATTCAATTTAATCGATTATTCGTCTTCAATTCAATTCGATCGATTATTCGTATTCAATTCAATTCGATCGATTATTCGTATTCAATTCAAATTATTCATTCCTATTCAATTCAATGTAATCGATTATTCATATTCAATTTAATTTGATCGATTATATTCGCATTCAATTCAATTTTATTCTTTCACATTCAATTCAGTCCAACCTAAGATATGTAGTACATACAATATGTGTTTTATAATGACTGAAATCGGCAAAAAACTATTCAATAGGTAACTGTTTTGAACTAGAGAAGAGACCTCCTTTTATATCTTGTTGAATATAGAAAATTACGTACCTATATTAATGCAATAATGTTCGCGGATAAGTGAATTTGAAATGAAATGAAGTTGAAATATTTTTGAATATAACTGACATTATGTCTGAAAAGATAAGATACGAACACAACGCAATTTGACTTAAAAGAAAATTAACAGTTTATTAAAACTCACGCATTACTATAAAGATTGCATATAGGTATGTACATATGTATTGTATTTGTATTTAAAAATTTGATTAGTTAAATATTCAAATATGTATGTATATGATTAGTGTAAATTCAAATATTTTATTAGTTGACCAGTCTAATGTTTTAATGTTTGATTAATCAAATATTTGATTATTCGAATAATTGATTATTCAAATAATTTGGTACAGTTTTATTCGATATTTGAATAGCTGCGTATTCGATTAATCGAATAATTCGAATAGGATGCCCAGCACTATTCACGATGTCATAACATAGGCAGGCAACACATACATATATCCAACTTTAGTTGAATATTAAAAAAAACTTGTCAGGGGCCATAGTTGACGAGCTTTATCCCAAGGACGGTTAATGTATAAATCTTCAGTTTAGACCCTCTTTTATATGACAAATTATGCGAAAAAAGATCTCCATCTTCGACGAATAGAGAAGTTGAGGCAGCAGCAATTAAGGTAAGGAGGAATAGTTTAACCACAAGGTTAGTTTCAGAAAGTTATAAAATACCAAAAACATGTTTAACAAGATAAAATTAATTACTTAACAGATCCCAATGTGGATGTTAAGAATCTATGGACGGGTAGTTTCAAATCTGTTTTTTCGACTGAGGAGGAAGCAGGAAGACATATTAATGAAAATCTTTAGACATGCAATAAAAAATTCTATGGCTTTCCATCGCTTGCTGTGGATAGCTTACTGTGCAGCTCTAGACACAGGACACTATGCACATCGTCTTTCTTTTTCTGAGGAAAAGGTGGATGGACTGTGAACACGTCTTACTATATACTTAGATCATCTTATCAAATTTGTAAAATCTTCTGAACAAAATCCGTTTGCACTGAAGCTATCGTGTGCTACTTCGATTTATTTTTTTTTGTTTTTGACCGTTGAAAAGGCAATATTTCTATATGAAATCATATCCTGTCAAAATAACCTGATATTAAATTGTTGAGTTTGTGTAAAGCATACTAAACGATGTAGCTGCAGTTGAAAAGAATATACGGGACTTGGAGATAAGTGGATTTTTTTTTCTTATAAGAGGAATATCTTCGATTAAACAGATTTCATTCCGTCAGAATTTTTAACGGGCGCGATCATACCAATTAAACACAAGGTAGTATGTTTCTTCTGAAGAAAGTGGAGTTACTAATACTACTGTTGCTCTTTCGTGAACGCTCTAAAAGAACGTTCACCGTATTCCGTAATAGTAAATGAGACAACGTGCAAAATAAACTTTACAAATTTTAACAAAAGCTTCGATAGGGGGAGATGATTTGCAAAATGAGCAAGAAAATGTGCAGGACAATAACAATAAAAAGAACGCAAATGAAGAGGTAAAAGCGGTTACAACTTGGATCTCAGGATATCACCGAAAGTGCAAGAAATATTAAGGATTGCAAAGAATACAAAGAAAACATCTAATGATAAAATTAGTGGTAACAATTACGAAAATGAACCGTTGGTAATATACAGATGACGTTAAAGATAAATACAAGTGAAAATAAGAAAAATTACGGCAGTAGTGAGACTAATACAGTCAGAAGGATGTATGTACTGTATATAACAGAAACAAAGGACAGGAAAAATGGGCACGCAATACCTGCGCAGGCGTTGATCAAGATTATAGAGAATTTGTATATAAATTTTGTAATCAGTGACTATTGACACAGAATAAACAGAAAGGACAAAAGCCTTAAAATTGATGTCATGGTTTTTGTGCGCATGATTGGCAGGCGCCATTTCTAAAATATGTCCAAATATTCCTGGAATATTGTTTACATGTTTATTGTTTGTTTGAAGATGTTTGGAGGTTAGTTCTTAGTTCTGAGTTTAGTGATTTTGTGATGTGTACGTTTTACCTACTTGGTTTATGTATGTTAGCAACTATCCTGATTATATTAAAGCATAATTAAATTCTTTTTAATGTGGTGGGTGCTTAGTTGCAGTGACTCCGTAAGCTATATCGCTTGTCTGGCTATCACTGCAACTCTCGCGGTGTAGTTTTGTGTGTGTATGTTGTGTTCAATTGGCTTTGTGACAGCGTCATATCGCCTTTTATGATGCCGCGCTGTTAATCACTTTGCTCCCAACAGCGAATGGCAAGTCGATCCGGGATTAAACTCTCTGAAAAAATGTCACCGTCCCTCCAGAGAATTGAATCCCGGCGCCTATCCGTCCTCTCACAACGATAGTCAGCCGCCTAACCACTGCGGCCATCGAAGCGTTTTTAAATATTATAGTTATTTCTAGTAACTGCAAAATTTGTTGTTTGATTCTTGTTTAAAATCTTAAATATCTATTTTTATATATAATTACCTAATACTTTATGTACATTTCGAACATATCTAAACCTAGATGCTTGAAATCAAATTGCCGCCGACATTTTTGGATATATTTTCAAAATGGCATCCATAGCCTCAAGGTCACTCCGAATCGTCATTAAAACATTAAAGGTTCCGACAAACTTGTCCTTTCTGTTTAGTGTGCTATTGATCTTACTTCCCGTATAATACGGGACATATAGAACCATAATTTTAGTCAACTAAAAATTTTTTGTTTTTTAAAGTTATGTGTATTATAAAAAATAATCAATGGATTCTCAACCTACATAATCTATGAAACCTACATCTAGAAGTTGATTTATATTACATAAACATGGAAATTAATAACTTTGCCCGTATTTTCTTCGATCCTTACAACAACATTTAAAACAGCCCAGACAGCACAAGACATTTTATGGATGTCTTATTTAGGTCTGTATTATGTCTGAACGCCTAAAGATATAAAAAGGCATCTTATGGACGTCGTTTTAATGACGTCCCGCGGATGTTCATTTATGGCATTCATAAGACGTTTCCCAAAGTCTAAAAACCACATTTAGATTGACGTTTTATATAAAAAATTCGAGTTAGTTCGAGAAGTGAAGCACTCTGGTGTATTTGAGATTGTGTTCATGTTGTGTCATCAGCGTTTACTTTAACATATTACATACATCAGCGCCCAACCCACATCGTCTTGCTATGCTTTAATTTTAATGGCGATCGTCTCGGTTTAAGTATTTGATTTGACAGCGTTTGAGTTTAATTCTGGTTTCATTTTAGTCATTTTCACAGTTTTAGTTAGTTTACAAGCAAAATTGAAATAGCAAGTCATTCATAAGACGACTGTGGTAGATATATGTATCAATACTGTTGGCTTAAACAGGCGCTGTCTAGTGCATTATTTTGAATACATTGAAAGCCTAGACAATTATGTCTGACATATGTCCAAAACAGAGATACCCATAAGACGTTGTAAAACGATGTCTTATAAACGTTGACATTTGTCTATACGACATCTTATGGACGTCCTTCAGGTGTAAACAGACACCCATAAGACGTCCCGAATATCGGACTTAGACATCTATAAGATGTCTTCGTGCTGTCTGGGAGATATACTACAAATGACGAAATTGTGGTTTCGGCGTAATTTTGAGCGCATCCACGGAATTCTATACGCAAAGCAGTAGTGGCTTTAGGACTAACGTATTACAAGATTTATTCAATTCGTAAAATAACAAAAATGAAGCCGTACAAAATTAAATTAGTACAAGGACTGCATCAGGGAGACCAACAACGGCGACTAACATTTGGTAATTGGCTGATTAATCACACACGTTTAATTTATGTCAAAATGTGGAGCGACGAGTCATGCTTCACAGGAAATGGTATATCGAACAGGAAAAATGACTGCTATGGAGATGACATAAATCCTAGACAAATACGTCCATGCAGATTTCAACACAGATTCTCGGTTAACGTATGACTAGGTGTTGTGAATGATTTTGTAGTAGGACCATATTTTTATGAAAGAACTCTTACTGCTGATAGGTATAAAATTTTTCTTATAAACGATTTCGATGATTTGCGGACGCTTACCACTAGCCATTCGGCGTGATATGTGGTTTCAGCACAATGCAAGAATTATTCAGGATGTTCTACAACAAAAGTTTAGGCATAAACTGATAGCAAATAGTGCTCCAGTATTTTGGCCACCGGGTCGCCTGATCTTTCTATGTTGGATTTTTTTCGTTTGGGGATACCTTAAACAAAACGTTTATTTAACAGTTCCGGAAAACCTAATCTCAAAAATTGAATCATCGAAGCCTGCCGTCAAGTAAGTCCTTATATCTTGCGAAAAGCACGTAGTAATTTACTAAGAAGAGCTTGAGTATGTGTTCAAAATAATGAGGTCACTTTGAACACATACAAATCTAAAACTTTCTACCCTATAATGTACTTAGTGGTGTAGTTGTTTCTGTTACAGTTTTGTATTTGTTTTCTAAGGTTGCTAATAAATTGTAACGTTTAACAAAAATTAAACTTAAAAACACTATGATGGCTGCAATTTTCAAGATAGATAACTTTTTTGGTATCATTGTAAAGAGAATTTCAAGCTCTTTATGAATATTTAGAAAAAAAAAACATAACCGTTGTATTTAAAAAAATAAAACTGTTTTGTGATGCGCTTCTGTTTTTGTGTAATTTGTATTTTCGATTATGTAACATGTATAATTAGATGTAGAGTATTTTTGATTATTACGCTTTTCTTCTAACTCTTATACTAAAAAATATATTGGACACGTAAAATCAATCAGGCGTATACACGGGAAACGCTGAGTAAACATTTTTTTTCTTTGCATAATTTTATTAAATTCAAGATAAAGTAAACTTTTCTTTATCTTTATTAAAATGTACAAATTTTGTTTTTGTCCAGTACTTTTACTGCCCTACTTTCCATTTGAAAGTAATAATTAAAACTCTAAATTGATTTTATGGGTTTATGTATGATTAAACATTTTGAAAAGTTATAGTTTTTGCTTTTATTTACCATCATTTTTAAGAGCAAAAAACAATTGTGCAGCCGGCCTATTCTAGCTCATAGTCGTATTCGTAAAGCAACGTTCAATTCATAATAATTTTGTGATATGAATGATATAAATCTCTACCACAAATGACATCAAAGAATTACATTGTAAATGTTTAGAAACATTAGGTTTGTTCTATATGGAAATTTGCATTATGCAGCAAGAAACAAATATCTTGTCACTGTATTAAATTTTTAAACACCAGCTGCAGAGTTGACGCAACGTTTTAACATTGCTGAAATTGGCAGTGGAAACTCTAATGTATTGTGGATACGGCAGGAACATAAGGCGCAAATGTACACGTAGTGTCGTCAAGGTTTTGGTATTCACTTTATTAACAGGAAAAGGCGCCAGATTGAGTGTAGACAGTGGTCCAAGTACCATCCAGTTTTGTTGCCTTTTACTGCAGTTAAAAAATTCATTGCTTTTTCTAATTTGTTTTTGCCAATTTTTTTGATCATATTATAGCAGAAAAAACGCGAGGTTAATCTTCAAGAATAATGAAATATGTATTTTTGCAAATTCATTATCATTTTTATTTTGTTTAGCTTGATTCATGATATTCTTAGAACCGCACATGCTACCAGGTTCATATGTTGCTATCATAGATAAACAAACTGATAAGATCTATTTTTGAGCTCTTTTTTTTACTGTAAAAATCTACTCCCGCAGTGAATGCAAATTCTTAATGCTAACGTTTATTAGCATCACACTGCAAAATTTTTGTTTTTGTTTTGTTCAAACAGCTTCCTCGTTGCATAAAACTAATGTGAATCAACCCGAACAGTTATTACGTTAATGCGCATGAGCGTGCGTTTTATTTTTTACTGTCAAAGTGAAATTGAACAAAGCATTTGTTTCCAAGATAGTGCCAATCAACACACAGAAAGGTCCACAATAATTGTTTACTATACAATCCATAATTAAAAGATTGCTACTGGAGTAACTGTATATACTCGTACTCCCTTTTATTTTCAATTTTAGTTAAACACAACCTATCTTTGATATGCAAACGTACCTTTGAGATTCATTAAATTCTTCTGAAGGAGTTTTTTGTATTTATTTGTCTGTGCTTCCTCAAGAGAACAGCATACGCTTTCCCGACCCGCAAAGAAGAATAAGTAAATAAAAAAAGACGTAAATAAAAATTTTGCGCAAATACATTAGAGATGACCCACTCCATCAATCATTAGATGCATTGCCGTATGATCTCTAATTCAGTTAATTCAATAAGAACATAATACACAATCAGATATACATGTATATATAGTTATTATAATCGTTTGTAATTTATACTAGAACTGTTAAGCAAAAAAAGAGAGAAAGACAGAGAGAGAGAGAGAGATTGACAAAAAACTCAATATCGTTAATATATTAATCTCAAATGAAACATTTCTATACTGCAACTTATTACTACTACGATTTGTGATACAACATATTTATTGAGCACATTGGACTTATGTATAGTGAAGCTATATGGATAATTTCTGCTTTAGTGTATAAGTCGTGTTTTAGCATTATTAATAAATAGATTTTAATTGAAACCTCATTTTTTAAATACTTTCAGATCTCCGATAGATTACAATGAGGGTATTACGTGTGTAAAGAAAGTAGTTTGTCCAGTTAAATGTTTATAAATTTTGTAAAGTCCTGGAATAACATACTGATGCTTATTCTTTTCTGATAAATATATTTGTTGTTTCGACGAAGCTATACATATCTTCATACTTTTTCCCTAGTGCTTTACAGTTTTTATTGGATATTTCGATCTATTTTATCACTAGATGTCTGAGTGTGAGTCAGCTTGTATAAAATTGTGCGGTTTGTTCAATTAGCTCTACTGCTGCCTCTCTCCCCATAATAATAAAATGTCAATCGTGATCCATGGAGACTTTCTAATTGTAATAGACCCCGAACATTCCAGAAAAATAAATATTATATATATATTTTTATTTAACATTGTGACGTATCAATAAGGAACAACGGTAAAATATGTAATTTAGAATTCAATTAGAAAGTGTATACTTACTACAAATTTCATGAATACTTCTTCGGCTTTTTGTCTTATTTTTTCCGCATCTGCCTCGAATGTCTCCAATGAGTCACCGGCCAAATTCCATTCTTTTACGTTACCAATGTATCTACGCAATCTTTTCATTACATCTACAATAAGGGGTGTTTCTTCAACATTAACGAATTAATATCTAATTCCATCATCAAATCCATATACTCATAGGCTTTTTCGGATCCGCTTTATCTAATCCTAGACAACTTTTAATTTTACAGTCGTAATCTACGAGATTCGCTTCAATTTTTAAATATTTAAGTTTGGTTTTTTTTCGTTCCAAAACTTGGGTTTCATGTTTTTGTTGTAAATTGTCCTCGTCAGTTTTAATATTTATAATAACGTTATTCTTTTCACTTTCCACTGTAATGCTTCCGTTTTCCAATTTATCTTTTATTGCTAACACTCGTTTTGCTTCTTGAGCTTCCTCGATGGCTTGTTCATATTCATTATCACAGATTGGAGTAGTTCTATTATACTTTATACCACTAATTAATTTATTCGGTAACTTAGCTATTACGACTTCATTTTCAGTGATTCAAAAAACGAGGCTCAGTTTCTCTTTCTATATTATAAAAAAAACGTTTTTATATTAGAATGCGTTTCATGTTATAAGTACATAAGCGCATATAGAAGTAAAGTGTCTATGTTTAGTATGAATTGTGGTCGAATATAGCTGAGCAACGTACAACTTTTGATTAGAAATATTTGGAAGAGATTAAGTATTTAACTTTAAACACGTACATTTACTAAATTAAAATATTTCTGGAAAAAAAACATTAGTTTTTTGTTTTACTTTTATTTGCGCAAATATTTTTAATTTTTTACTTACAAAGAACAAATACAACTTACTTTTTGTAGAATGAGGACTTGGATTTCACATGTTCAGCCTAAAAATAAATTGTAATGGTGAAGGAAATTAGATTTCACTGAAAACAACATTTGTATACGCGCAGGTATTATGCTAAACAGTTCGTGCATTAAAAGTTACAAGAACATTTTTTAATAGAGAATCTTTTTTTTATAATCGATGCGATACATTTATAGGATGAACCTATAAGTCTAGAGATACTGATAAAACACAAATAGCAAGTGTCTGATTAGAGAAGAGATTTGCAATAGTTATTTCCTTGTTTTCAAAGGACCCCGCAATTATTAGCCGTAAATTAGGTTTCCGTCAAATGGTTTAATTTTTTGATATGTTACTCTATACATCCTCCCGATAAAAGTCCCAAGGACTCGAAATTTGAGCTACTGACCTTCAAAGTTCAACGTCTTGCCTATGTAATAATTCACAGGTGCTATCATTCGAGTAGTGGGATCTGTGGATTAATACTAGGTTAACATGTTGATTTATTTTGCATATAAAAAAGTCATTTCAAATAGTTGCTTTTGAGCTTACGCGGATGCCACCCCCTTTCTATCCCTAAATCAACCCCTAGCGTAAAGGGAGGATCAATATGTCTCATAGTCATTCTTCCTACTACCATCCTTGACAGGGTGAGAAATATTCAACATGTTAACCTAGTGCATTAATCCACAGATCCCACTACTCGAATGATAGCACCTGTGAATTATTACATAGGCAAGACGTTGAACTTTGAAGGTCAGTAGCTCAAAATTTTGAGTCCCCGGGACTTTATGCCCATTGGGACTTTTGATCGGGAGGATGTATAGACTAACATATCAAAAAATTAGACCATTTCACGGAAATCTAATTTATACCTAATAATTGCGGGGTGGTGAGTGCAGATGCAGTAGCTTCAATGCTGTATTGAGTACACTGCATTTGTACGTCATAATCGTTAAATCACTCCTTTTTTCTCTAGAACCAATCAAATCAAAGAATTAATAGATCTGTGCATATGTGAGTATATACCAAGATCCTACAGACACGTTGTTCGACTCAAATTGACTCAATGTATGGTAGTAACATTAGTTAAACGTTTTTTGAATTCGCAATGTCTCGTAGGAGTGTAAACAATCTAACAGTTTTTGTTATGTATGTGGAGAATTCACCGTTCAACAGCACAGACAAAATATTACACCATTAATAGATAGATCGTATAACCTTTATTTTAAATTAAAAATTACAAGTCAAGACAAGTTGTGGACCCCTCACAATGTCTATGCACGATGTGCTGTTAGTTTGAGGAGCTGGATAAAAGGTAAGAGCATAGCTATGCCATTTGGTAGGCCTATGATTTGGCAAGAACAAAAGGATCATTCGACAGATTGCTACTTTTGCTGTACAAAGACCTTCGGGTTTTCCAGTAAAAATAAGGATAAAATTACCTATCCTAACTTACCTTCTGCCACTTGTCCAGCTCCTCATTCGGAAGCTTTGCCAGTACCAAGTCCTATGGATGTTTCGAACCAAGATCATGTTGAAACCGAGATAGAAGAATACATTTCAGAGTTGTCGTACACAGATAAAAGAATATTTGTCATCTCAAGAGGGCACGCCTCATTTAATAAATCAATTGGAATTAAACGAACTAGTTCGAGATCTCAATTTATCAAAAACTCAGGCAGAAATATTAGGAACAAGACTGCAAGGATGGAAGTTGTTAGCTCCGGGTACGCGTATGTCTGTATATCGAAATCGCCAGAAAGAACTGTCACAGTATTTTTCAACTGAAGAAGGTCTTTTATTTTTGCAAAAATGTTGACGGTTTAATGCGAGAATTAGGTTACAAACACCAACCGAAAGAAGGGCGACTTTTTATAGATGCTTCTAAATTGAGTTTGAAAGCTGTCCTTTTACATAAAGGAAACATCTACCCCTCCATTCCTGTTGGTCATGCCGTGCACATGAAAGAAACATATGATATGACACGTCTCCGTCTCCTTGATAAAATCAATTACAAAACCTATAAATGGTACATCAGTGCTGATCTCAAAGTGGTTGCAATTCTACTTGGTCTAAAACTTGGATTCGTAAAGTATTGCTGTTTCCTTTGTGAATGCGATAGTCGTGTGAGAAATTTGCACTATACTGTTAAGTAATGGCCAACCAGAATGCAATATACTCCTAGAGAATAGAACGTAGTCCATAATGGGTTGGTGGAGCCTCATAAAATTCTTTTACCGCCATTACACATAAAATTAGGTCTGATGAAGAATTTCGTCAAAGCATTGGACAAAGAGGGGGCCAGGATGTCGATATCTTAAACAAAAATTTCCTAACATATCTGAGGCAGAACTTAAAGAGGGGATTTTTATAGGACCCCAGATTAATCTGTTACAACAGGATCGAGAATTTGACGTACTCTTGAGCGATTTAGAACGGACTGCTTGGGATGCATTTAAAACTGTGACAAAGACTTCCTTAGGAAATAAAAAATCTGAAGATTACGAGGAAATTGTTAGCATGGTAACTTCTTAGAAGTAGTAGTAGCAGTAGTTAGTTAGACTGTAATATGAGTCTTAAAATACATTTCTTGCATTCGCACCTGAACTTCTTTCCCCCGAATCTTGGCGATGTTAGTGAAGAGCACGGGAAAGATTTCATCAGAATATTTCCACTATTGAAAAACGCTATCAGGGCTAGTGGAATAGCGAAATGCTTGCTGACTACTGTTGGACTTTAATTTCGGAATGTTCTTCATCCCAATATAAAAGAAAAGTGAAAAGGAAAGACTTTTTAAATACGTCCCAGAATAGCATATACTTATTTAGTGTCAGTATAGTATGATCAATATGAATTTCATTTGTTTATAATACCAGACGTGATAGAAGACATTTGTTTTTATAATAATTATTAGGAATATAAAACAAAATAAGTTTGTATATAATTCATATAGAAAAATAAAAAAATGAAGATTTGTTGTTCTGTGTTATTAGAGTACCACCGCAACGCTTTCTGTGCAGTTTGCATGTGTAAATGTGTCTTCTAGATTTCGTTATAACATCTCACCGTAAGTAATATTGCGGTGTTAATTGTTTCCCAACAACGAATGAAACTCGACTGAGGAACAGATGCTAGCGAATCGAGCTACACACCGTGGCCAGCATTCGAACGCCAGGACTCTAGCACTGTCACTGCCATAGCACGACCGTTTTACCACTGCAGTCGCCGAGCCTGTATTTGTATGTGATAATGTTTTGTTCGAACATTTTAGAAATTTTCTTTTTTGAAGTTGGTTACTCGGATTTCTAAGTAAAACAATTTAAATATTTGAATATCGGCGGTGTTATATGTCATTTTGTTTAAAATTTAGTCTGATTTATGCAATAAATTAAACTTCAAAAAAATAAAATTAGCGTGCGATAAAGTAATACTTTATGCAACCAAAACGGGTGTCGTAAAGTGAACTTTATAGCACCGGAACAGAAAAAGAATATACTAGTATTAGTCTAACATCGACTGACTGGTAATGTAACCAGATTGCCAGACGACTAGTTAAGTCCGGTCGAGGCGATTTGTGGCAGGTATCTTCACCGGTCCAACACAATCTCAAGCTACCATTCGTTTTCGAGATATCATTAACAGCATTTTATTACTTAGGACAAAGTGATGTAGTAACAAAATTATGAAACATTTACATAGCCGAAAATTACATAGCATGAATTTCAGTAGTACAGCTTATAAGGCCGCTATAGTTGCATCTATCAAAAAGAATAGTAAAAAATCTAGTAATTGCCTCAGTGTAAAAAGCGTCAAATAAAAAGAAGTGCATTAATACAGATATACTGAATGGATATGTTATCAATTTACTTACGTATGCAATAACAGTCTCTAGATATCCTATAGATACAATATTTACATCCACAAACTCTTCTTTTTGTGGTAAAGGGCTTGATTCTTCAACAATATCTTTAGTAGGAGAAACTGTTTCGTCTGTTTTTGATTTGGTAGTAACTGCGTGATTTTCATTTGCACCCTCTTCTTCTGTGTCGGTATCTTGCGCTACTTCTTCCACTTTCAAGCTCTCGACTGTTGTTTCATCAGTAGTTTCACTATGACTACTTGATTGATCTGCTAGTTTTTTCCCTTTGGTAATCTTTTTATTGTCTTCATCTTCATCGTCTGAAAACCTATAACCCAGTAATTTATAAAATAATAAAATATGTATTCTTTACTTTTTAATTTTAACTATTCGACCACTCCTAGTTACAGTTTCTCCTTCAGTAAGAGTTTTCTCTTCCGTCTTTTCTTCTTGATCTGTAACTGTAAAAAGCAGAAGATTATACATAATTGTATTTCAAATGGTTTTCTGAAAATTGCAAAGACTAACACTTTGTTGAAAACCTTAAGTTTTCATATTTTACATAATTACTATTAAATCGATCATAAAATTAGGAAAACTTAAAAGATGTATGTTTTAAACAAACACTGATTAAGATAGGGAATAGTAAAAGTAACATTTGCTCATATACAACTCTTCAGCAGAAAATATCATTTTTAGATATACATACATATTAGGTAACAATTAAATGCATTGGCACTGCAACGTAAAGGTACGGCCCAACGTGGAGCGTCATATTGTAAAGGTACTGTTCTTTACGGGCCTTATTTTATGCGAATATGTGTTTAAACCCTTGGGCGCCACCGTATGTGAACAAATCCCTCGTGAATCCACGATGACGGACGTTACTCGATACCGAAATATAAGAATGATTCCCCTGGTTAGCAAAATATCGGCCGCAATGACTCTTAACGTAATAAAGAAAAATTTACTGTAACACAAATTTCATGTGTGCGTATTATTAGTAACCCAATCTCACCTCAACATTTTTCATTTGAACTATGTAATTTTTTTCTGAGTGCAATTGTGTATCGCATGATATAAAAACTTCTTAAAAAATTGAAAAAGTAAGCCTATTCTTTTTAGGAAGCAATCTCAACCTTTTATTTATCATACTATCTATGAGTCTTTATATTCCTGATTTATTTCCACTTAGAGGTATTTAATTATTTATTGTTTTATTGACCTCTAAGTGGAAATAAATCAGGAATATAAAGATAAGTACATAAAGGTCAAAAAATACATATATTAATACTATCTATGAGAAAAGCACACCATAATACATGTACTCACAGGAAACGATAACATCGTATTTATCACTGCAGTAACTTTCACTGACGTTAGGACAGTATCTGTCAGTATAGTAAAAAAAATGAGATCTGCTGGCTTGCAAGATCACCTGATTTGACTTCTAATGTTTTGTGGGGTACTGTTAAAAATAAAATCTATGGTCCTACGTATGTTAAAGAATTGCAAGAAGCGATACTTTAGGCATCTAACACCATTAATCCCAATATTATCCACAAATAATAAAAAATATTCAGAGACGGTGTCAACTTGGCATTGTAAACGATGGCGAATTATTTGAGCAATTTAATATTGTTGTTCATTAATTAGTAACACATTTGTATTTTTGTTTTACATATTAAGTATTTAAATTACCATGCGAATTAGTTCAATCCGAGTTACCATATCACCTAACAATTGGTTAAAAAGAATGTTTTCTTAAAACGGCAACAAAAATTACATAGTTCAAATGAAAAATTTTGAGGTGAGATTAAGTTACTAATAATAAGCACACATGAAATATGTGTTATTAAATGTTAGTTTTACGCTTTTCAAACTTTAGATATACATACAAAATACATCGTATATTTCAAAATTATCCGTTATAAATTGAAGTAATAACATTGACACTTCTGACAGGTTCATATCATGACAATCGTGTTGTTTTCACAGATAACGCGATAAACAAAAAGTTGTGATGTCTGCCCCTAATCAGAATAAGCTTAATATTCCAAATTTCCACATCATGCGATACATGTATCAGAGCCACAAAAATTGCACGGTTCCAATTTAAAATTTTGAGATTAGGTAAGATTACTAAAAATTTGCGCAAAAGAAATTTGTTTTATTAAGCGTCAATAAAAGTATTTAGATTACAATTTGAATTGCTTCAAACCGCATCTTAATATCTCAAATAACAAAAAAGTTACGGCAAATAAAAGAAATGAGGAGATTTTAGTTTTTCTTCAGTATTAAACAAATGAAGCGTGGCAAGTAAAATTTGAAAATGGACTCTTAGTGAGCTTTTGAATCTACACCTTTTTGCTAATTTAACCATCTCTCTATGTCTTCAAATAAAAAAGTTACCCATGTTGTCCCTACGAAATCCGGGCACTCTGTATATCGGACGTTGTTTGATATTTATTTGAAACCAGACAAAAATTAACCAATACATGTCTTATTACATACAAATTTACACCATTAACTTAATACAAAAGGAAAAAAATCTAATGATTTAAACATCACTCAAATTGATGTCCAATACATCACTGTCTATTTTTTAAGAATAAATTAGACAAAATTAACATCAATAGCTATCTATTATCTTATCATTAACTTCTATTCCGTTATTGTCATTACTGTTATTTTCACTACTGTGACTGCATCTTTTCAATAAATTTATGATTATTAATTTATTATTATTTATATATGTTACGACATGTATCTACTTAACTTTCAATTCCTGAGGCTCTTGTAGGTCAATGCAACAATAAATTAATTAAATACCAATTTATTCCGGAACATATATTATGTTTTCGTTTATAAGACTTCTTCAGTGGAAGAAATTGACATTTAATATGTAGCAAAATACTAATAATAATAATATGTTTTAGAATATATATACAATACAAATGTACATTGTATATACATATGTACTTTACTATGACGCGGTCGAAACCCGAAAACCCTCATAACATTAAATTCGATTGTTAAAAATGTAGTGTAGACTGGAGTAAACAGGACCCGATATTTTATTTTGAGGTGAAGTTGAATTCACGCCTCGTTTGCTAGATCAGTAAGTGCCTCGTTTAGTGTTTTACCATATTATTGACCATTTGTTTTAACCTCTTAAATTATGAATTTATAGGTAAATGCTGATGATTGTTTTTGTTCATTTATATTTACAGTTTAACGTTAAAGAGAGGCAATGTTCACGATTAGTGGTGGGAATTTTGACGATTTTTGTATTCGAATAATCATTTCTTCTATTCGAATTAGTCGAATATTCATATTCAATTCAATTTAATCGATTATTCGTCTTCAATTCAATTCGATCGATTATTCGTATTCAATTCAATTCGATCGATTATTCGTATTCAATTCAAATTATTCATTCCTATTCAATTCAATGTAATCGATTATTCATATTCAATTTAATTTGATCGATTATATTCGCATTCAATTCAATTTTATTCTTTCACATTCAATTCAGTCCAACCTAAGATATGTAGTACATACAATATGTGTTTTATAATGACTGAAATCGGCAAAAAACTATTCAATAGGTAACTGTTTTGAACTAGAGAAGAGACCTCCTTTTATATCTTGTTGAATATAGAAAATTACGTACCTATATTAATGCAATAATGTTCGCGGATAAGTGAATTTGAAATGAAATGAAGTTGAAATATTTTTGAATATAACTGACATTATGTCTGAAAAGATAAGATACGAACACAACGCAATTTGACTTCCAAGAAAATTAACAGTTTATTAAAACTCACGCATTACTATAAAGATTGCATATAGGTATGTACATATGTATTGTATTTGTATTTAAAAATTTGATTAGTTAAATATTCAAATATGTATGTATATGATTAGTGTAAATTCAAATATTTTATTAGTTGACCAGTCTAATGTTTTAATGTTTGATTAATCAGATATTTGATTATTCGAATAATTGATTATTCAAATAATTTGGTACAGTTTTATTCGATATTTGAATAGCTGCGTATTCGATTAATCGAATAATTCGAATAGGATGCCCAGCACTATTCACGATGTCATAACATAGGCAGGCAACACATACATATATCCAACTTTAGTTGAATATTAAAAAAAACTTGTCAGGGGCCATAGTTGACGAGCTTTATCCCAAGGACGGTTAATGTATAAATCTTCAGTTTAGACCCTCTTTTATATGACAAATTATGCGAAAAAAGATCTCCATCTTCGACGAATAGAGAAGTTGAGGCAGCAGCAATTAAGGTAAGGAGGAATAGTTTAACCACAAGGTTAGTTTCAGAAAGTTATAAAATACCAAAAACATGTTTAACAAGATAAAATTAATTACTTAACAGATCCCAATGTGGATGTTAAGAATCTATGGACGGGTAGTTTCAAATCTGTTTTTTCGACTGAGGAGGAAGCAGGAAGACATATTAATGAAAAATCTTTAGACATGCAATAAAAAATTCTATGGCTTTCCATCGCTTGCTGTGGATAGCTTACTGTGCAGCTCTAGACACAGGACACTATGCACATCGTCTTTCTTTTTCTGAGGAAAAGGTGGATGGACTGTGAACACGTCTTACTATATACTTAGATCATCTTATCAAATTTGTAAAATCTTCTGAACAAAATCCGTTTGCACTAAAGCTATCGAAGCTACTTCGATTTATTTTTTTTTGTTTTTGACCGTTGAAAAGGCAATATTTCTATATGAAATCATATCCTGTCAAAATAACCTGATATTAAATTGTTGAGTATGTGTAAAGCATACTAAACGATGTAGCTGCAGTTGAAAAGAATATACGGGACTTGGAGATAAGTGGATTTTTTTTCTTATAAGAGGAATATCTTCGATTAAACAGATTTCATTCCGTCAGAATTTTTAACGGGCGCGATCATACCAATTAAACACAAGGTAGTATGTTTCTTCTGAAGAAAGTGGAGTTACTAATACTACTGTTGCTCTTTCGTGAACGCTCTAAAAGAACGTTCACCGTATTCCGTAATAGTAAATGAGACAACGTGCAAAATAAACTTTACAAATTTTAACAAAAGCTTCGATAGGGGAGATGATTTGCAAAATGAGCAAGAAAATGTGCAGGACAATAACAATAAAAAGAACGCAAATGAAGAGGTAAAAGCGGTTACAACTTGGATCTCAGGATATCACCGAAAGTGCAAGAAATATTAAGGATTGCAAAGAATACAAAGAAAACATCTAATGATAAAATTAGTGGTAACAATTACGAAAATGAACCGTTGGTAATATACAGATGACGTTAAAGATAAATACAAGTGAAAATAAGAAAAATTACGGCAGTAGTGAGACTAATACAGTCAGAAGGATGTATGTACTGTATATAACAGAAACAAAGGACATAAAAAATGGGCACGCAATACCTGCGCAGGCGTTGATCAAGGTTATAGAGAATTTGTATATAAATTTTGTAATCAGTGACTATTGACACAGAATAAACAGAAAGGACAAAAGCCTTAAAATTGATGTCATGGTTTTTGTGCGCATGATTGGCAGGCGCCATTTCTAAAATATGTCCAAATATTCCTGGAATATTGTTTACATGTTTATTGTTTGTTTGAAGATGTTTGGAGGTTAGTTCTTAGTTCTGAGTTTAGTGATTTTGTGATGTGTACGTTTTACCTACTTGGTTTATGTATGTTAGCATTAAATTCTTTTTTTAATGTGGTGGGTGCTTAGTTGCAGTGACTCCGTAAGCTATATCGCTTGTCTGGCTATCACTGCAACTCTCGCGGTGTAGTTTTGTGTGTGTATGTTGTGTTCAATTGGCTTTGTGACAGCGTCATATCGCCTTTTATGATGCCGCGCTGTTAATCACTTTGCTCCCAACAGCGAATGGCAAGTCGATCCGGGATTAAACTCTCTGAAAAAATGTCACCGTCCCTCCAGAGAATTGAATCCCGGCGCCTATCCGTCCTCTCACAACGATAGTCAGCCGCCTAACCACTGCGGCCATCGAAGCGTTTTTAAATATTATAGTTATTTCTAGTAACTGCAAAATTTGTTGTTTGATTCTTGTTTAAAATCTTAAATATCTATTTTTATATATAATTACCTAATACTTTATGTACATTTCGAACATATCTAAACGTAGATGCTTGAAATCAAATTGCCGCCGACATTTTTGGATATATTTTCAAAATGGCATCCATAGCCTCAAGGTCACTCCGAATCGTCATTAAAACATTAAAGGTTCCGACAAACTTGTCCTTTCTGTTTAGTGTGCTATTGATCTTACTTCCCGTATAATACGGGACATATAGAACCATAATTTTAGTCAACTAAAAATGTATTTTGTTTTTTAAAGTTATGTGTATTATAAAAAATAATCAATGGATTCTCAACCTACATAATCTATGAAACCTACATCTAGAAGTTGATTTATATTACATAAACATGGAAATTAATAACTTTGCCCGTATTTTCTTCGATCCTTACAACAACATTTAAAACAGCCCAGACAGCACAAGACATTTTATGGATGTCTTATTTAGGTCTGTATTATGTCTGAACGCCTAAAGATATAAAAAAGGCATCTTATGGACGTCGTTTTAATGACGTCCCGCGGATGTTCATTTATGGCATTCATAAGACGTTTCCCAAAGTCTAAAAACCACATTTAGATTGACGTTTTATATAAAAAATTCGAGTTAGTTCGAGAAGTGAAGCACTCTGGTGTATTTGAGATTGTGTTCATGTTGTGTCATCAGCGTTTACTTTAACATATTACATACATCAGCGCCCAACCCACATCGTCTTGCTATGCTTTAATTTTAATGGCGATCGTCTCGGTTTAAGTATTTGATTTGACAGCGTTTGAGTTTAATTCTGGTTTCATTTTAGTCATTTTCACAGTTTTAGTTAGTTTACAAGCAAAATTGAAATAGCAAGTCATTCATAAGACGACTGTGGTAGATATATGTATCAATACTGTTGGCTTAAACAGGCGCTGTCTAGTGCATTATTTTGAATACATTGAAAGCCTAGACAATTATGTCTGACATATGTCCAAAACAGAGATACCCATAAGACGTTGTAAAACGATGTCTTATAAACGTTGACATTTGTCTATACGACATCTTATGGACGTCCTTCAGGTGTAAACAGACACCCATAAGACGTCCCGAATATCGGACTTAGACATCTATAAGATGTCTTCGTGCTGTCTGGGAGATATACTACAAATGACGAAATTGTGGTTTCGGCGTAATTTTGAGCGCATCCACGGAATTCTATACGCAAAGCAGTAGTGGCTTTAGGACTAACGTATTACAAGATTTATTCAATTCGTAAAATAACAAAATGAAGCCGTACAAAATTAAATTAGTACAAGGACTGCATCAGGAGACCAACAACGGCGACTAACATTTGGTAATTGGCTGATTAATCACACACGTTTAATTTATGTCAAAATGTGGAGCGACGAGTCATGCTTCACAGGAAATGGTATATCGAACAGGAAAAATGACTGCTATGGAGATGACATAAATCCTAGACAAATACGTCCATGCAGATTTCAACACAGATTCTCGGTTAACGTGTGACTAGGTGTTGTGAATGATTTTGTAGTAGGACCATATTTTTATGAAAGAACTCTTACTGCTGATAGGTATAAAATTTTTCTTATAAACGATTTCGATGATTTGCTGGACGGCTTACCACTAGCCATTCGGCGTGATATGTGGTTTCAGCACAATGCAAGAATTATTCAGGATGTTCTACAACAAAAGTTTAGGCATAAACTGATAGCAAATAGTGCTCCAGTATTTTGGCCACCCGGGTCGCCTGATCTTTCTATGTTGGATTTTTTCGTTTGGGGATACCTTAAACAAAACGTTTATTTAACAGTTCCGGAAAACCCTAATCTCAAAAATTGAATCATCGAAGCCTGCCGACAAGTAAGTCCTTATATGTTGCGAAAAGCACGTAGTAATTTACTAAGAAGAGCTTGAGTATGTGTTCAAAATAATGAGGGTCACTTTGAACACATACAAATCTAAAACTTTCTACCCTATAATGTACTTAGTGGTGTAGTTTGTTTCTGTTACAGTTTTGTATTTGTTTTCTAAGGTTGCTAATAAATTGTAACGTTTGACAAAAATTAAACTTAAAAACACTATGATGGCTGCAATTTTCAAGATAGATAACTTTTTTGGTATCATTGTAAAGAGAATTTCAAGCTCTTTATGAATATTTAGAAAAAAAAACATAACCGTTGTATTTAAAAAAATAAAACTGTTTTGTGATGCGCTTCTGTTTTTGTGTAATTTGTATTTTCGATTATGTAACATGTATAATTAGATGTAGAGTATTTTTGATTATTACGCTTTTCTTCTAACTCTTATACTAAAAAATATATTGGACACGTAAAATCAATCAGGCGTATACACGGGAAACGCTGAGTAAACTTATAAATACATACAAACATTTTCTTAAATGCATAATTTTATTAAATTCAAGATAAAGTAAACATTTTCTTTAGGTACTTATCTTTATTAAAATGTACAAATTTTGTTTTTGTCAGTACTTTTACTGCCCTACTTTCCATTTGAAAGTAATAATTAAAACTCTAAATTGATTTTATGGGTTTATGTATGATTAAACATTTTGAAAAGTTATAGTTTTTGCTTTTATTTACCATCATTTTTAAGAGCAAAAAACAATTGTGCAGCCGGCCTATTCTAGCTCATAGTCGTATTCGTAAAGCAACGTTCAATTCATAATAATTTTGTGATATGAATGATATAAATCTCTACCACAAATGACATCAAAGAATTACATTGTAAATGTTTAGAAACACATTAGGTTTGTTCGATATGGAAATTTGCATTATGCAGCAAGAAACAAATATCTTGTCACTGTATTAAATTTTTAAACACCAGCTGCAGAGTTGACGCAACGTTTTAACATTGCTGAAATTGGCAGTGGAAACTCTAATGTATTGTAGATACGGCACGAACATAAGGCGCAAATGTACACGTAGTGTCGTCAAGGTTTTGGTATTCACTTTATTAACAGGAAAAGGCGCCAGATTGAGTGTAAACAGTGGTCCAAGTACCATCCAGTTTTGTTGCCTTTTACTGCAGTTAAAAAATTCATTGCTTTTTCTAATTTGTTTTTGCCAATTTTTTTGATCATATTATAGCAAAAAAAACGCGAGGTTAATCTTCAAGAATAATGAAATATGTATTTTTGCAAATTCATTATCATTTTTATTTTGTTTAGCTTGATTCATGATATTCTTAGAACCGCACATGCTACCAGGTTCATATGTTGCTATCATAGATAAACAAACTGATAAGATCTATTTTCGAGCTCTTTTCTTACTGTGAAAATCTACTCCCGCAGTGAATGCAAAATTCTTAACGCTAACGTTTATTAGCATCACACTGCAAAATTTTTGTTTTTGTTTTGTTCAAACAGCTTCCTCGTTGCATAAAACTAATGTGAATCAACCCGAACAGTTATTACGTTAATGCGCATGAGCGTGCGTTTTATTTTTTACTGTCAAAGTGAAATTGAACAAAGCATTTGTTTCCAAGATAGTGCCAATCAACACACAGAAAGGTCCACAATAATTGTTTACTATACAATCCATAATTAAAAGATTGCTACTGGAGTAACTGTATATACTCGTACTCCCTTTTATTTTCAATTTTAGTTAAACACAACCTATCTTTGATATGCAAACGTACCTTGAGATTCATTAAATTCTTCTGAAGGAGTTTTTTGTATTTTATTTGTCTGTGCTTCCTCTCCAAGAGATTCTCTTTTACGCTTCTTTCCCTTCTTATCTACGGTATCACCAACTGTCTGAAATTTAATGTGTGATATTTTGTCAAATAGTAAGTAAAAGTATTACAGATGCTTCTGTTTCCATATCTTCATCATTTCCATCTGTACCAATATCCTTTATTTCTGCTTCAATTTGTTCAACAGCTTCTTGATAGTCTTTTCTTTTTAGATTTCTATAAAATTGATCTTTATGCTTGACATAATAAAACAAGTCTTCGGCTTTAATAGACCCACTAAAACACAGTCGTAGTTCATACACACCTACTATGTAAAAAAAGTTTCACTAAATTATAGAATATATCTTATAAAATTGAATCAATACACACATATACTCTAAAATTGTTAGAATTTGATCTGATAGATAAATAAAAGATACCTCATTTTTATTCAAATAATTGTAATAAACTGATATTTATATTTCAACTTCGTATATTACTTCACGTAAATACCATTATCAAGAATCGATTGTAGGCTGTAAAATTGATTTAACACTAAAGTTTTAATATATAAAGAAATCCCATTTTAATATGGGTTTCTAATCTTTTGAATTACTTTCAAGTTTGAAATAGCAGATATGTTGCTCTTTATGCTTTTTACACCTTTGTAAGACAATATCGCACAAACACTATAAAGTTTACTAGAACTTGTCGGCTATGGTCTTTATGTTATAGGGCACATTAATCTATATGAATTAAAAAGAATTCAATTTAATTCTTGAGAAATGCCCAAAATACATTGCTAAGATATATAAAATTTAACATAACTATTCTGGATACTTATTTCTTACACACTTAAGACCAATAGTCACAAAAGTTACTTACGTCTCTTTCGTTCCATAAAAAGAAACTTCATACTTTTTTCCATTGTCAGCAATAATCTGGAATAACGATACAATACAAATCTAATAGACAATTTCTTAATGGTGTTAACATTACCTTTGCAGGCCAAGCAGGATAACCTTTAACTTTGGCAAAAACTTTATCTCCTACATTAAAAGATTTAGCTTTCTTCATCATTGTAAACAAAATGTTATCTTACAAAAAAAAGCAACAGCACAAATCTTAAAAAATGTTAAGATGAGAAAAAAGTAATTTACGATATCAGTTACAAATGATTGTTACAACATGCCTTAATTAATGAGGAGATACTACAAGTAATACACAAAATCTTCAGTTTTATACAACATTAAAATGGCGCTAGTTAGATCTTTTGACGGATAAACAGCGGAGCGTTGGACTTTTTGACAACCAGAACGCGATCCAATAGGACGGCAGAACATCCACCAGTGCTGCCAATGTAAACAGTAAAAATGTAGAACCCTTGTTTATAGAGTGTATTCAAGTGTATTATAGCGTTGATTGAAGGAATACATAAAGATGCGCAACCTATGACAGTTGACAGAAATCTCAGATCCCTTAAATGCAAATCTCCATTTAAGGGATCTGAGATTTCTGTCAACTGTCATAGGTTGCGCATCTTTATGTATTCCTTCAATCAACGATTATAGGCTATGCAATTTAACAACCGACTTTCGTCATCAATTTCATAAAGTTCATACCAACACAATCTCACATTGAGTTACACTTGTATATTACAATTGTGTGCTAAATCTAGTGACATTTCGTCCGTGTAGGATTTCTATAATTAGAACGTTGCCGGTTGTGCGAGCATTTTATTTGACATTTGTCATTTGACGTACTTGCATATACCATGGATGTATTATATATGGATAGCGTCTAATATACTAAACAAGTGCAGCGCATTGACTCCAACATTAGAGTGAGAGGTTGTACAAGTGAGATAGAGCTAGAATAGGCAAAGGATTCATATACGCCCATAAGATTTACATTGTTATTTTGGTTTCGTTTAGGTATTTATCCGTTAATCTCGTTTAATATTGATCGGATACCGACTTAAATATATGAAATGCGTAGCGGAATAAATAGAGAATAATTTGTACTTTGGTTTTTATTATAGATACGTAAGTAAATACTATTAAATATATTAAGAACGCCCATCAATGCGTTTCCCCATATAGGTATAAAATATATGTTAAATCTTCGGCACAAGGCACAAATAATATATAATACCAAATATAATGCTAGTATTAATATAGTCAAAGAAGTGTAGTTCCATTAGGGAAGTATAGAGCGGCGCTACCGTATGCTTAGAGCCGTGAGAGTTTTAAAGGGGAAGAGCAAGAGACGCACGCGAACAACTAGCGGACCAAACGAATAATTGCATTCAGTAGTTGGTTAGTAATAGACAATATTTGTCTGGTCTCACGCATCTGCTAAATTCAGCTATAGGCGGCATCATCGGGCTGGTGGCTTGCACACTTGACTAGCAGTCCGGCAGTACCGGGTTCGAACCCCGGTGCTTCCTTTCTGAGTTTGGTTTTCTGTAGTTTTCCAAATTCCACGGCAAATGCGGAAAGGTAACATCTTAAGTCGGTCTACAGCCGCAGGCGTAATAATAACTCATGGCCAGCCGATGCCCCCTATAATTGGCGCAAGCTGTTGGGGGATGCTAAGGCATGGATTATTATTATTATTATTATCTATACTTCACTTAAAGAACTATTCTTTACACGTATATATATTTATATAGTATTTGATAATACGTACCTTTTAGCGTTATATGGATAAGGTGGTGCATAAAAAATATTCGTAAGCAAGATTTTCCCAATATATTAAATGAAATTCATTTTTAAAGTGATTAATGGGATATTGATAATCTTTGTGCCAAAAATCACAAAACTATTTTCAATATCTTTGTCTCAGGTATTGGCGCGTGAAATATACAATTATAGACATGTTAAAATTGGATAAAACAAGACATCTAGATGTCTTGTTTTATCCAATTTTAACGTGTCTGTAATATTGTACTTTAATATTTTAACATTCTTTTAACTATAGAGATAAACCAATTAGTCAATTAACCAATTAGTCAATTCCCATTTTGGTGATGTATTCATTTTGAATCTGAGAGGTCATTTTTTTTCTGGCTATGAAGATGAACTAACAGTTCGAAACCGGTAGCCTAAGGTTTTATTAAAGAAAATTGTGAGAAAGGACCATAATTCTTTTACTATTTATTTAAACATTACTCACACAGAGTCCACCATGTAATCTCATTAATATTTTAATGTTTGTTTAAATTTGAGCAATACAATTTTTTTTCTTTGTTAATAAGAATTAATTTTTAATTTAGTCTATTTCATGCTAATTATACGATGTTTATATATTCCTTTAGTTTATGGTAATTGTATATTTCACGCGCCAATACCTGAGACAAAGATATTGAAAATAGTTTTGTGATTTTTGGCACAAAGATGATCAATATCCCATAAATCACTTTAAAAA
This sequence comes from Holotrichia oblita, assembly GCA_023690525.1. Lineage (NCBI taxonomy): Eukaryota > Metazoa > Arthropoda > Insecta > Coleoptera > Scarabaeidae > Holotrichia > Holotrichia oblita. The sequence continues at coordinate 99,153,616 of CM043016.1, read as the reverse complement.
TCAATTTCATTTAATATATTGGGAAAATCTTGCTTACGAATATTTTTTATGCACCACCTTACCCATATAACGCTAAAAGGTAAGTATTATATATTATTTGTGCGGAAGATTTAACATATATTTCATACCTATATGGGGAAACGCATTGATGGGCTTTCTTAATATATTTAATAGTATTTACTTAGGTATCTATAATAAAAACCAAAGTACAAGTTATTCTCTATTTATTCCGCTACGCATTTCATACATTTAAGTCGGTATCCGATCAATATTAAACGAGATAAACGGATAAATACCTAAACGAAACCAAAATAACAATGTAAATCTTATGGGCGTATATGAGTCCTTTGCCTATTCTAGCTCTATCTCACTTGTGCAACCTCTCACTTTAATGTTAGAGTCAATCTGTGAACAGAATGCGCTATCCATATAATAATACATCCATGGCATATACCTAAACATAACCTAATTTGTGCTACTAACTGTCAAGTCAATATAATATGTGTTACAAGGGTTATACATCGCCACCATGTTGGGATTATACGTCATCAATTGTAATGACGAAAGTCGGTTGTTAAATTGCATATCCTATAGCGTATTGGGTAAATGTTTGTATGTGACGTCATGTGTTTTTTAGGAAATTTAACGTTTAACGTAGAATTTGAGACACGACTAAAATCACTAAATTTGACAGAAATTATTCATTGGCGTGCATTGGCGTAACTGTCATCATGTCACAACCATATATTTGTTATTTTTGGCATAAACATAATATTATTTCCTTACATACAAAAATATTCCGTTTGAATCACTTGCTGAATTGTATTAATACTCTCTGTAAGTAACCCGTTTGATGTATCTATCTGTAATACACTATTAAAGGTAAAATTGATTGTACATAAGCTTCAAAGTTGCAATACAGCATGAAATACATTTATATTATGGACACACTATCGTAAAAGAAGTTAAATACGGGTAGTACATGGTGAACTTGTTTTGATCAATTTAATAAAAATTGTTACAAATATTGTCTGCGAAGCGTTTGACAGATACCGTATTTATATTTTCGAAAGTTCATTGACGTAGTGTACGATGATGAACTAGCTCAGTGTTAATATCTTCACCAGGATATATATGCTAATTATATGCGCAGCTATGCATTTGAAATTTCTAAGCAATTTTATGGTAATGACCTAATATGTTATATGTTGCGTCCCTTCTGCTTCTCACATATTTCACACTTTACAATTATGTACAATATGAAGTGATAGTAGTAGTTATATTACACAAATATTGCAATATAATTAATAATACAATTAAAGTATGGGAGTACAAAAAAAATTACTTTTCTACTATAAAACAGCAGGTTTCACTTAACAAATTAAACTGTCATGTACAATTTTACAGAGTTTTATAATAGCTTAAATACAAAAATAATAAATAGAATATATAACACAGGTACAAAATCAAATCATAACATATACCACACTATCTAGTATAAACAATTAAAGCGACAAAATAAAACGAATTAAAAAATCAGACATTCACATAACTTTCATACCCACCAACAATAGACACTTATTCACAAATTTAAAAACACCCATTAAACAAGACAATCAAACTAATGTCGTTTGTAAATTAGATTGTAACAAATGTTATATCGGACAAAGCAAACAATATTTAAAGAAACGAATTTATAATCACCAATGCACTGTTACACATAACGTCACTGCTGAAACTGCTTTATCTAAGCACTCTAGAGATGGACGACATAATTTTGATTTTCAAAACACTAACATTTTAAAAAAGGAAAATAATTATAAAAAAAGATTAATTTACGAAATGATATACATTAAAAAAGATGAAAACACGGTAAATTTTAGAATAGATATTGATAACAAGCGTTATTTATAATAATTTAATTCACGCCTAAATTTTATTAATTTTAAGCTCTTGACTAGGTTTTTTTGCCATTTTCCCTAGTCCTTGAGCAGAATTGTTAGAACTTGACAAAAAATAGATTGATACGAATAATTCAAATCATTTCAATTTTTATGTGGTATTAAATTAATATATCCTTCATTATTACTTGAGAATGTAATTAAAATTCGATATATCAACGAATTCTTTGTTTTTTAGATATTTTTATATATTGAGATATTTTGTTGATAGGCATGGCCATTTATATTTATATTATTAGTAATTTGACACATATTAAAAATGTCAATTTCTTCCCCTGAAGAAGTCTTCAACGAAAACATAATATTATATGTTCTGGAATAAATTGGTATTTAATTAATTGTTGTTTTATTGACCTAGAAGTGGAAATATTTCAGGAATTGAAAGATAAGTACATAAAGGTCAGAAAATAGATATATTAATTATACATACAACTTCCACATAAAGCCTACCTTCACTTATCGTTACCAACAATCCTTTTAGGCGAATTTCGCTTATATTTATTTTTATTTATTACTTCTAATTGTATTGTAACAGTTTCAGTTTGTAGGGAGATATTTATTAAAACATATCTGAAACAGCAGAAATTACTGAAGTATTTTAGGTAAGTATTTCTTATAAAAGAAAAAAAAGGTTCTATAATGAAACAATGCTGAGGTCTTTGTTTTTGCTAAGATTCGACAATTTTCCCGTAAAACTTTTTAATCTCTTATTTATGTATCCCGTTTTCTAGCCACGGCATATTGCGAACTATTGCTACAGAGGTCCTCATTTAGGTGGCCCTTTCACGGCGGCCAGTTAATCCATCAGCTGTAAGATCTATCTCGTCTCTACACGAGGTCGCGGTCTATCGGGATCCAGCTCCCCGAGATACTGGACCAACGGGTTCTCCGAACAAGTGACCCTTTGTAGGGTTTTTCTGGCCAGCGTCAGCGCATGATCACTCAAAGGTGGAACTTCTAGATCCGTGTGGATCTGTGCGTTGATCATGAACCAGGGTGCTGCCACTATGATGCGCAGCACCCTGTTCTGCAGAATATTGAGTCTTTTAGTCTGCGACTTACAAGCGCTGGATCAGGTGAGAGCACCATAGGTAACAATCGGCCGGAGAAACACCGTGAAGATCATTAACTTTATCCTCAAGTTGAGAGAACTTTTCCAGCATATCAGGCGAGCAAGTGTCGCCCGCGCCCGAATAAATCGGGACACCACCATCGAAAAGTTATGTCTAAAGGTGAGCCTCGTGTTGAGAACCATCCCGAGATACTGCACCAGGGGACTCCAGGGCAGCTCCCGTCCCTCGATAACGATCTTGGAGGGGGGTGGATTTCGCTTACGGGAGAAACGAATCGCTACGCATTTGTCAGGATTAATGACCAGCCGCCACTTGCGAGACCACTTGCACAATTCATCTACGGACCTCTGCAGCCTTCTGCGCACCAGTGCATCATTTCTGACGACGTGTATATAGCCGTATCATCGGCGTATATTGCCAAGCGGGTGCTGATGTTTGTCGGGATATCGCTGGTTTAGAGAATAAACAATTCAGGCCCCAATAGAGAGCCGTGAGGTACACCAGCGTTCGCACGTCGGATGGTGGAGTGCTTGCCAAATCTCTTAACGCGGAAGGTTCTATGAGAGAGGTACGATCGAATTAGAGATACTTACCATATTAGGATTGATATCTAGTCTGCCCATTTTGAATACTAACCCATCATGCCACACCGAGTCGAATGCCTGGGCGAAGTCGAGAAAAACTGTACCAGTGTAGTATCTCAGCTCCAAAACGTCGCGCACCTCCTCCGTCAACCGGAGAAGCTGAAAGCCTGCCGATAAGCCTTCCCGAAAACCAAACTGGGCGTCAGGTAGAAAATTGCCGCCATCCGTGGTAATGTCGCGGAGTCTTGCAGGAATGACTGACTCCGCGATTTTAGATAAATTCGATAGAAGACTTATCGGCCTATAGCTAGATGGTAGGTGAGGATTTTTGCCACGCTTGTGGAGCATGATGGCCTCTGCGTGCTTCCAGACATTCGGATAAGTGCAACGATATCAATGGCATTTTTGGGAAGATGTTTAGGGACAGTGTTTGCGATTGCTTCAGCCCCGGGGCCTTTCCGTTCTTCCGGAGATTTATGCTGCGCTGTACCTCGTCCCGACCGACCGCGTCAAGAGGATCTCCGTTCATATGTGGTAACTTCTCAAGGAAGAGACCAAACCTCACGGTGTAATAAAACAATGCTTTGAAATCGTTGAGGTATATATAGGTACGACTGGAGAGGGTATGTTTAAGTCCACACCAGGAAGAAAACGTGAAGAAAAACTGCTATCTTTGTGGGGCTTTTTACGGGAAATGTAAAACTTGTGCCTTGGTAATATGCACCATATTAGACAATTAAGTAAAATGAAATGCGGTTTTATACTTATATGAATAAATATTATGTGGGTTTATGTTGCAATGTAAATATCAAGGTCGCAACAGATACCACAGATGCAAATTAAGGTGAGCTATTTGCTATTATGCATTCACTGTCTTGCAAAACTAAATTGTATGTTTTTTTCGCCTAAATGTTTATGCAAAATGTGTTGCATACCACCGGTCCCACCAAGATGGCCGCTCTATATTGCCCCATCCCTACGACATACTCACTCCAGGGGTGGGTTCGGTTTGGACGCTTACGCGCTGTAAGCGTATACGCTTTTCCTGCACTACCTCAGTGAAATAAGCGTTATTAGAAGTTATGACGTCATTCACCGATATGTAAGCGCTTACGATACCAACGCAAACGGTTTTCAACACGCTTTGTAGCGGTTTTAGGGCGTAAGCGTCCAAACTGAACCCACCCCAGTTGTATATAGGGTCGCTGATATGTATGGGAACGGTCGATTATTGGGTAAAATATGCGAGGTACTGGAAAATACAAGTTTTAGGGTTTTTAAATGCTTATTAGTTAATAATAATTTTAAGTAAGTATACAGGCTCGGTGGTAAAATCGTGGCACGTCAAAGTTCCATTTTTTTAAACGGAACCACCTGTATATTATTAAATAATTCAATTCTTTCTTCAATTTTAAGTAAAAATTGTAATACACATAATGTACCTAAATCCAACCGTTTCCGAGTTATCGATTTTTGAAAATATTACTTAAATAAAATCTAGGTACCTAAGTAGGCTAAGACGCAGCTTAAAAATTTCATAGTTTTCCCGCAAAATTGCATCTTTAAATGAAACCGAACGCATCGAAATTTTAATGATGATAGGGTATGATGATAGAATGCGAAGCTTTGCGGAAGTAGTGCAATTAAGTATTAATTGCATCCCGGCCGAGATTCAATTTCCAAGTCTACAGTTTCAAAAACTTTGAGTCGTTTTCGTGAAACTGGCAATGTCAAAGACAAACGAAGAGAATTCTTTGAATGTAATGTTGGATATAGTGGAGAATCCAAAAACTTAACAACGATTGGCATTAAATCACAACATGAGTCGATATTCAATTCAAAAGTTTGTCAAACGAGAAAATTGTCGTCCCTTTAAGATCCATTTACTACAAGCGTTAGGTGAAGACGATTTTGATCGCAGAATCGAGTTCTGTGAAGTTATTATGGATAAATTGGGGCAAAATTGTAATTTTGTAAATAATATTGTGTTTTCTGATGAATGCACTTTTTGTTTGAATGGGCATGTCAACCGGCACAACTGTACTGGTCAGATGAAAATCCACATTGGATGGAACAAATTCACACCCAACGACCGTAGAAAGTCAATGTTTGCTGTGGTATTATTGGCGAGCACGCCATATAGGACCGTATTTTATAAATGGAAATTTAAACTCTGCTCGATATTTGGCATTTTTGCAAAAATCAATAAGTAGTTCCAGACTGTATTCGATTATTTCCGAACGATAATGATCCAAATTTAATAGCAGAACACATTTGCTTTCAGCAGGATGGGGCACTTCCGCATTTTGCGATTGAAGTACGGGAATTTCTAAATCAAACGTTTCCTGGCAGATGGATAGGACGGAGGGGAACCATTGAATGGCCAGCTAGGTCTCCCGACATGACCCCCTTGAGTTTTCTTGTGGATGAGTCATATTAACATTTAGTTTACAAAAATAAACTATACAATGTCGAAGAATTGCATGCACGAATCTAGCATAAAATTCATAATATTTCTCAAAATGCTCTTTTAAACACAATACAAAAAAATTATCAACAACGGTAATATTATAAGGATGAATAAATATTATACCGATCGCTGTATATATGTATAAAGATCAGATTGTGTATACGCATTTTCTATGCAAGCGACTGTACAATAATAAAAAAATTCAACAACTAAGGCTGTGTCCGAATTGCCTAGTATGTATGCGAAGTATACTTGTGACGTCACGTAAACTTGCCCCACCAAGATGTATTCGAAAGTAATTCAGACGCGTTTACTTGACGTATACTTGAAGGTAGCTTCCGTGTGGAGCCGATAGAGGTCTCTTTAAGCCATAATAATTGTGAGAGTAAATAAATAAAATAAATTTCAACGTCTTTAGTCAAAAAACCAGTAATTCCCAAAACAGCTGCTTCAAACGAATGTAAATATAGCTCATTTTTATTAACTAAAACCCGTCAAAACAGTGAAAAACTTATTATTGCGAAGTTGGTAGACTGCAAGTACACATTCAAGCTTAAATTTTCGTTAACTTACTTCAACTTCACATTTTAGTATACATCTATAGTTCGTTTCAAGCAATATGAGCGACTTGTATAAGGTGATAATCCGGATTAAAGAGAGACCGAGAGATTTGGACACAGCCTTAGTGCGCTACCCATGACTACTCTCCTGGTTCACACCATGGGCAGGTATCTTAAATGCACAAAATGTGTCTCATTTTTTATTGGTTGTTTCAATCACGTGATGCGTTAGTAGTCGGGAGAAACCGTATTCGCGCTGTTGGTCAATATGATTCCAAAAGAATTCTGTAATATCTACAGTTTTCAGCATGTTTTTAGTTTCATCAGACAGTACGGTCAACATATTTCGTTCCATCAGCTGCATTCAATTCAGTACGATTTTGTTCTTGATGTGGTGTGTACGCTTGCATCGTTTATCGCTTTTGTCTTTGTTATGCTCAACGGCCATTGAAGAACAACATGCTAAACAGATGCTGCCGATTTGATTAAAAATTACGCGACTTCTTACAAAAAGTATCAATGTGTAAGGTTAATTTACCTATGTCAGTGAACGTTTGAAAGTTTTGTGAAGTTCAGTGTTATTTTGTAGTTTATTGGTTTTTTCAATGTTGTACTTTGAACAATTTTCTTCGACATGTATTACGCTTTTGGATAATCATATGGGTTGTATTTTATATTCTACTTTATACTTATATAATACTTATTTCAATAAAATTAACTATTTTACCTAACGATTGTGCTTTATATCTATATTTGTATTTATCATAATGTCTCATAATCTCTATGTAACGAACATTATTATGTAAAATACGTCTTGATTACTGCTTAAAATTCGTGCGTTAAGCAATACTCATGACATATTTTACATGAAAATTAAAAACATCAACAAATCTATTCAACTTTCAATTTAAATTTACCGCCAATTTAAGATGTAGTTCTGGGATATGGCGATGCTGCCGCATAACCTTTAACACAAATTAAAGCATTAAGTTTCCGCTCCCAGGTTCACACCTGTTAACTCCTCACCATCAGAGAGGGGATGGATAATGCGTACCTACATTACATTTTCGATAACATTAATCGTGTAAAAACTAATGATCACTTTATATCCTATTATTATTTGTACATTTCAGTAGCAAGCTGTCATCTTCAACAGAATTACATTTACTTAAAATTAAAAGAATTGGTATTAATTTAAGGCTACTGATTTGTAGTCTTGATATTAATTTAATTTATAAACAATTGATATTAATTTCAAGTATCGTAATTTCACATAACTATGGTCCAATATTACCTCCCTTTTTGTGCTTCTGTTTGTAACAGATCGAATGTTATAGCGTTTTCCACTCGGACATTTAGAGCTCACTAAAAGTGCACTAACTCGGTGTTGGCTGTTCCAATGGTCTTAGCACTCGCTGCAAGCAAAAATGTTACGTGTTCCACTGGTAAATTTCGTGCTGCTTACGTAGAACTGACGACATGTGAGCGTCACTACATTTGACCTTGAGTGCGAAAAACTGGACCTCTCAAAATTGACGGGGCCACTTATAGCTTATAGTGCAATCTGAAGTTATTACAAGTTATTCAGTTTATTGTACTTTCGATAAGCATACAATGGACAAGTGGGTATATAAAATGTATATAATCAATATTTCATCGGCTAATCGTTATGGTCGAAAATATTGTACAAATTACTGTTAAATTTTGAAACATACTACTTTATATGTTATCCTCAGATACAGATAATAATACGAAGTGTTCCTAATCACCATCCATGAAATACGGTTTGCGTATTTTATATGAAATATCTTGTCCACTAAAAGATCATTTTCAGAAGTGAATAATAACTAAACAAGTTTCTGGTGTAATTCTTCATCTACTTTTACTTCATACGTATTACTATTCACTTTTATAGATTTTCATTTTTTTGCGATGAGCAGTTTATCCCAACAAAGCATTGAAGCATTAACGCCAGTTTTATCGACATACCTATATTACACGTATTGCACTAGCTCTGAGCGAGGGCAGAATCACTGGTTACGTCATATGACGCTACTCTAGGGCAGTGTCGGTGCAACACGAGTTCCCCCAGTGGAAAACGCTATTATATTTTGGTGATATTGCAATAAAAACGTTAGAAATAGATCAGATCCCTTCGTTGCGCTACATATATGTATACACTTTACTCCTAATTTTTTTTGACCAAAGTTCGGACCATACTTGCGTTACATAGTATACAACAATAGGCTATTGGATATTTTACATAATAAATCCGTATAGTCATGGTTGGGAGAATGTTATGCAACTATATTATACGGCAATAAATAGCCTGTAAAATAAAACACACTTGTACAAACAGAAGCATGAAAGAGTATTTATTTTTACATGGTAAAACATACATTAAACATTTTAAATTATTAGCTGGTTTACTTTTTTGGTTTGCCCCATATTATCTCGAGTTCAGGCACATGAAAAAGCTCCCTTTTGGTGCTTTTCTGTTGAGGTTTGCTTATAGATAGTATAATATCTTCTTGATGATAAAAAAGGCAATCTTCCAATCCAGTGAAGAACTTCGCATGCTACAACTATGTGCAAATTTGGATTTGTTATAACGTTGTTCGATTTAAGATGCATTGTGAAAATGTACTTGGAAAGCCAAAACCATAGAGTTCCAGTGTTTAACCAATAACTTACCCGGAAAACTTTCGTTGTAGCATGCGACAAACGCCTTTGGAAACTCGGAACGGTTGGATTTAGGTACATTATGTGTATTACAATTTATACTTAAAATTGAAGAAGGAATTGAAATATCCAATAATATACAGGAGGTTCCGTTTAAAAAAAATGACGTGCCACGACTTTACCACCGACCCTGTATACTTAAAATTATTATTAACTAATAAGCATTTAAAAACCGTAAAACTTTTAACTCTTTCCGGTACCTCGTATATTTTATCCAATAATCGACCGTTCCCATACATATCAGCGACCCTGTATATACGAGTACCTCAATGTTTGAAATAAGTAAATTCAAATTCATCAAACTAGACAACACGATGTGCACGATTAATTAGCGACATCTCACAGACAAATGTCAAAGTTAATTTGTCAAATACTAGTTTTTTTTTGTATATATCTTGCTGAAGCTATACAGGGTGTCCCAAGTTGAGTGGCGTATTAGAATATTTGCTAAAGTACACCAAAGAGAGCGCTGAAAATTTGGTTGCCTTGGTTTCCGGCTATGCTCTTTTTAAATAAAATAATTTTAAAGATGGCCGACTTCCGGTTATAACGGAAATCGATAGGAACTTCGTTATTTTAAATGAAACACCCCATATATTAGTGGATTTTTGGATTTTACGCAAAATTTTAGGCTAACTTTCTTAAATAAACCTTATGTCTAAAATGCACCGTTTTTGAATAATTCCACTTTTTTTTTAATAATTCGACAAATCATTGCTGGGCGTCATTCGGCCTCTCTCAGACAACGTTTGACTTACAGCCTTCAAAATTTTTATGATGAGTACTAAGGTCTAATTGTAAAGCGTTGTTGGAAAAAAAGTCTAATATCTTACACAGGATGTTCAAAATACACTTGCCAATGTAGACAACTTCGTACCTTGGGAAGTCGCTTATTTCAAATGGAACACCCTGTATTTTATTGGGCCAATAGTTAGGACTTTTTATTGTCTTTTGATCTGTATTTACATTCCCTATACCTAACTCTTAAGGTTTTTGAGTTATTTATAATTTTTATAAAACAGACTGAGATTTGAAAAAAACAAAGTTGCCATGAATCATAAAATGACATTTCCAATAAAACAAATACTCTAAAACTAATCTGATAATTACGAAGAGTGTTATTGTTAAGTTAATAGTTGTTCCTTTAATTTGTTTTTACTGTTTGATTACAATACACTGAGTAATAATAATACAAATAATAATAATAATAATAACCATAATGGATAATTACAATTATTCAAACGAAGACATTTTAAATTTGTTTTTTATTCATGGACAGTGTAACAGAATGGCTGCTCGAACATGCAGAAACTTTAATGAAACTTACCCTCAACTACCACCGATGACAGAAAATAAATTGAGAAGGTATTTGGCCAATTTTCTAACAACTGGTAGCGTTAAAATAAAGAAAGCTACATCTGCTCCGGTTACTGGGAATGAAGATAATGAAGTTTCGGTTTTGGCTTATTTTGAAGCGTTTCCACGAGCGTCAACCAGAGCCGCTGAACACGATTTAGGCATTCCACGCTCTTCCATACACAGGATTATGAGAAACCATAAGCTACACAATTTCAAATTTGTAACTGTGCATGCACTACAACCTACAGACAGATTACTTCGAGTGCAGTTGTGTGAAATGCTTATGGTGGCCCAGCAAGAAGACGTAAATTTTTTACAAAAGATAATTTGGACAGACGAATCCAAATTTTCTCACGAAGGTGTGTTCAACAGGCATAATTCCCATTTTTGGTCCCACGAAAATCGCCACGTAATTAGGGAAAGAGGATTCCAAAATAAATTTAGTTTTAACGTTTTTTCTTGTTTGATGGGCAACAAATGTTGTTATTTTATTTACGACGACAATCTAAATTCAGAAATGTACATAGAAATTTTGCGGACGGTTGTAACGGAGTTCTTAGACAGCTTACCGCTAAATGTCTACAGAAATTGCTGGTATCAGCTTGATGGAGCTCCGGCACATAGTTGTAATGGGGTAAGGCAGTGCATCACTGAACTTTTTGAAGATCGCTGGATAGGACGTGGTGGGCGTTGGGCGTGGCCACCGAGATCGCCCGATCTCACGCCAATGGACTTTTATCTGTGGGGAAAAATACAAAATGAAGTCTATTTCGACCCTGTTAATAGCAGGGCAGAGCTTGAAAATAGAGTGCGCAATTGCTTTGGGACTTTACAGGGAAACGAAATTTTACGCGCTACAACAGATGGTGTAATGGGTCGCTTAAACCGCTGCCTAGATCTAAATGGAGATCATATTGAACGATTTAACTAAGGTTTCTGTTTTCGTCTACTTGTAAATGGTATATGTACCATGCTGTTTTTACCCATTTGTTGCTTCAGTATCGTATTTGCTTTCTAATTTGACATTAAAAATAATATTCTTCCTCATACCTGTTTTTATTATTTATGCCTACTTTAGTGTCACTCCGAAAGGTGTAAATCCAACAGTTATACATGACAACTACTGATAAACAGTATTAAATTAGCTTTAGTGAAATAGTTCCCTCTAAATGTCATTTTATAATTCATGGCAACTTTTTTTTTTTCAAATCTCAGTCTGTTTTATAAAAATTATAAATAACTCAAAAACCTTAAGAGTTAGGTATAGGGAATGTAAATACAGATCAAAAGAGAATAAAAAGTCCTAACTATTGGCCCAATAAAATACAGGGTGTTCCATTTGAAATAAGCGACTTCCCAAGGTACGAAGTTGTCTACATTGGCAAGTGTATTTTGAACATCCTGTGTAAGATATTAGACTTTTTTTTCCAACAACGATTTACAATTAGACCTTAGTACTCATCATAAAAATTTTGAAGGCTGTAAGTCAAACGTTGTCTGAGAGAGGCCGAATGACGCCCAGCAATGATTTGTCGAATTATTAAAAAAAAAGTGGAATTATTCAAAAACGGTGCATTTTAGACATAAGGTTTATTTAAGAAAGTTGGCCTAAAATTTTGCGTAAAATCCAAAAATCCACTAATATATGGGGTGTTTCATTTAAAATAACGAAGTTCCTATCGATTTCCGTTATAACCGGAAGTCGGCCATCTTTAAAATTATTTTATTTAAAAAGAGCATGGCCGGAAACCAAGGCAACCAAATTTTCAGCGCTCTCTTTGGTGTACTTTAGGAAATATTCTAATACGCCACTCAACTTGGGACACCCTGTATAGTGTCATAGCTTCTACAAAAACTAATACTTTAGGTATTTACAATTCTGGCAAGTTGTCAGTCATCTACGATTTTTTCCTTATATTCTAGCGGCATAGTTATTTCAATTCACTTCTATTTACTTGCTGTTTAAAATAAACTTTGTCGTTATTTTTAGAAACAAAGTAAGTACCTTACTCCCTGCAGAAGCACCATATCAACAAGTTAAAAACAAAATATTCAATTAATTATTTATAAAAGCTATAAAAATTTAATTCTGTTACCATCTGAGAACTCTATATGTATCTCTTTTTATTTCAATGATATATCTTTCTGTTCGAAGTCAAAACACAAACAAAATTTAATGTCATGATAAAAAACACATAAAAAGAATCGTCAATTAATCACAGTTCATGGGATAGGTATCACAAGTATAAAAATTTTACGAAAATCTTGTAAAATTCAAAGTAGTTGACAAGTTCTTTAGGACATCCGAAGAAATCAAACTAGACCTGTCATTAATCATAATTATTTCTTTATATTCATAGAAATTTTAAAAGTATACAAAATATGAAATAGATACATTTTGTAACAAAGTTTTAATAAAAATATATTTAATATGAATAGCTGACACAATCTTATAAACTAGGGTCGCCTTACATAAATTAGTAATTTATCCATTCAGTTACGTAGATTTTAAGTATAAAGCCAGTAGAGATTATTAGTGTTATCTGCAAATATTGCTCAAAGCATGTATACCTGACCTTTAATTTTTAACCAATTATCTTATAAAAAATCAAAAATATATGTAATAGGCGCTTATGGTATATTGTTGGAATCGACGTACAAACGAGTTTAATGAAAAAAGATCAAGCGGGGCAATTCCAACAATATATCATATGAGCGTCTATTACAAGTATTTTGTGGTTTTTTTTCTATCATGGCATTTCTCGACGTTTTCAACCAATTACCTTCTTGGTTTTCATGTTACACATGTTCAAATCAATTCTATAGATTGATTCATGAATTCAGTTCATTATAGATATAAATACTTTGTAAATTATTTAGAATAAAGAAATCAACTTAAGATTATTAATTTTATTTAGCAAAAGATGAAAAGGATACATATCTTGCGAAGGTACTGTGTGCAGTGATGTGCCATGTGCCACGGAACAATGACCATATAGATGAGTGTTGGATGATTCGACTCTTTTTACAGATTCGTATCAATATATTTCGTAAATTAACCTTCATTTTTATCAATATGTGCTATAATGTTTAATGTGGTAATATGTCGGGCTAGTGGCCTAGTGGCTTATACACTTGCCTCGTAGTCCGGCAGTACCGGGTTCGAACCCCGGTGCTTCCTTTCCGAGTTTGGATTTCTGTAGTTGCGGAAAGGTAATATCTTAAGTCGGTCTACAGCCGCAGGCGTAATAATAACTCATGGCCAGCCGATGCCCCCTGTAATTGGCGCAAGCTGTTGGGTGCTAAGGCATGAATTATTATTATTATTATTAATTTAACGGGTCGATGGCCGCAGTGGTTAGGCGGCTGACTATTGTTGTGAGAGGACGATAGGTGCCGGGGTTCAATTCTCTGGAGGGACGGTGACATTTTTTCAGAGAGTTTAATCCCGGATCGACTTGCCATTCGCTGTTGGCAGCAAAGTGATTAACAGCGCGGCATCATAAAAGGCGATATGATGCTGTCACAAAGCCATTTAAACACAACTTACACACACTAAACTACACCGCAAGAGTTGCTGTGATAGCCAGACAAGTAATACAGCTTACGGAGTCACTGCAACTAAGCACCCACCACACATTAAAAAAAAAAAAAAAAAACGGGTCGATGGCCGCAGTGGTTAAGCGGCTGACTATCGTTGTGAGAGGATGATACGTGCCGGGGTTCAATTCTCTGGAGGGACAGTGACATTTTTTCAGGGAGTTTAATCCCGGATCGACTTGCCATTCGCTGTTGGGAGCAAAGTGATTAACAGCACGGCATCATAAAAGGCGATATGATGGTGTCACAAAGCCATTTGAACACAACTTACACACACCAAACTACACCGCGAGAGTTGCAGTGCTAGCCAGAAAAGTAATACAGCTTACGGAGTTACTGCAACTAAGCACCCACAACACATACAATTATAATACTAGAATCCTAATACTATAATAAGTACACATACGTTATCATGCTTATAAACCGATATTGGTTCGAATCATTAAATTCGGGTAGAGATGGGGTAGAGTAAGTACTCAGTGGCGTGTAGGTGTGTCAGTCACGATCGAACCACAGATTCGTTGAGTGTATAGTGCTGTTGCCAACTGCGTCGCTATTGGCTTCAGATCTGGCGCATCTGCTAGTGACGTAAGTGTACTTCTTAAAAGTGTTTAGACACTATAATTACTTACACTTAATTAAGGTTAGACTACAATTTGACAACATTTGACAAACACGTTTGATATTTGAAGTAGCGTTACTCGTCCAACAGTTGTCGACGTAGAGGTAGCGTAGGTTGACTGCTTCTGCTGGATGCGCCCATTAATTATTTGTGATGTAACCGCTGTCAGAAATATGACGTCATCGATACTTTTTTTGAATAGCATATGTCAGTTTTTGACATATTTATGCAAGGAACTCACACACAAGTGAAGACTGTATTTGAAGTATTGTATTCCAATCGTTTTTGAAATACCTTCTGTAGTGTTTAGATATGTATGTTTAGTAAACTGTATAAATATTAACCCTGTATGTACAATAGAATGTATAGGATAAGATAAAAAGATGCAAGAGTTGGCGACGAGTGAAGAAAAAAAAAAAAAACAAGAACTCACTGAAAAAAAAAAAGAAGAATAGTTGGAAGATGAACGCGTTACCGAGCTTACCACCACTGGACATAAGGTCGGACATCACGAATATCGGGGAAAGATGGATAAAATGGCTCCAGAGACTAGAAAATTACCTAGTAGCAATGAATATTACAGATGAAAACCGGAAAAAAGCAATCCTGCTACATCTCATTGGTGAGGATGCATATGAAACATACATGTCCCTCCCAGAACCTCCTCCAGCAGATCCTCTCTTAACATCCCCTTATGAACTAGCATAAGATGCCCGTCCTTGTTTCCTTGTAGAACATTATCGGTCTTGTATTTTTGAATTAATATGCGGTTTGAAGTTATACGATGTACTCTCGGATGTATGTACTTGGGGTTAAAAGTTATGGAAGTTTGATATTTTAAGTAACGTATTTTTAAATCTGATTCGTCGAAGAGCGTTTAAGAAGAAACACACGTGAAAACCAGTTACGTAGATCTACTCAATCTTTTGGGAATTTACGAACAAATAAATCGCGAGTGATCGTGAAAAAATATCAATAAAGTAGAAATACTTCATTGAGAAGTGTGTGAAAGAAAATTAGATAGCCAATATACAATTAAGGGTAAGTGAATAATATTTAAAAATCTGGTAATATAAAAGTAAGAGACAGAAAATACAAGACCGATAGCGGTTCGACCTCCGACGGGACGACCGGGGTCGGACTTCTTGCGCGGGTTTTTGCTACATGATAAAACACACTCCAGAAAAATAACAAGTATAAACACAACACAGGGACGGACGCGCGCCTAAAGCAACATAAACATGGAGTCGGACTTATCAGACGATGGAAAACGGAAAAGAGATGAACAGGAGGGAGAGGTGTCTAAAAAATCTAAAAAACTAAATAGAAGCCCACCAAATACAAACGAAGGTATGTTAAAAGAAATGATGAAATTAATGAGAGAGCTACCAACAGATATAAAGGAAATACAATTTGAGCAACAGACACAAGGGGAAGAAACCAAGGCACTGAAAGAAGAATTAAAAGAAATAAAGAGAGAGCAGAGAGAATACATGGAGGAAATAAATAAACTAAAAGATCTAAATAAAAAGGCGATGATCGAGATAAATGATTTGAAAGGCGAGTTAAAGACAAATGGCGAAAGAATAGAGAGACTAGAAAAGGAAACAAGAAGAAAAAATATAATAGTGCAGGGGCTGTCAATAGATACTAGAAATGGAAACTTACTAAAAGATGAGATGAAGAAGTTCATAGAAGAGGAAATGGGAATCAAACCAATCATAAAAGCAGCACACAGACTAGGTCCAAAAACAATTGTGGTAGCATTAGGCAGCGAAGACGAGAAACTAGAGGTGATGCATAACAAGAGCAAACTGAGGAACCGACCAGGAAACAAAGTTTTTATTGAAGACGATCTAACAAAAGAAGAAAGAGAGATACAGAAGCTAATAAGACAGAAGGCAAAAGAGGAACGGAACAAAGGAAAACAGGTAAAAATAGGATTTTCGAAACTTGTGATGGACGGTCAAACTTGGAAATGGAGCAGAACGGACAATAAGCTTCGAAAAGTGGAAAGCATCACACACATTCCAAAAAACTAAAAAAGACGATAATGGACGGACCTACCAGGATGACCAGGCAACCAAAAGAGGGACAAAATGAATTAAACAACAATAGAGTAAAAAAACAAGAAAAACAGCCAGAAATAGCGGAAATGAAGGAAGAAATCAAGACGACCGAGCAAGCACATGGAAGAAGCAAAAGGTTTCTGAAACAAAAAATTGGTAATAATACGCTAGGAACATGGAATATAAGAAGCATAAATGGAAAGGAAATAGAACTGGTTAAGGAATTTGAGAGGGCGAGACTAGAAATATTAATACTACCGGAAACCAAAAAAAAAGGGCAGGGCTTGATAGAGATAGAAAATCAACATGTACTAATCTGGAGTGGAGTAAAAGAAGAAAAAAGGGCACAAGCGGGAATAGGATGTCTAATTCACAAAAATAATAGAGAACAGCTGCATACCTGAAAAGCAATATCTGAAAGAATTTTACTAGTAGAATTCAAATACGAAACACAAGTAGAAACAATAATTGCAGTCTATGGGCCCAGTGAAGACGAAAAAGCCGATAATAAAGATACATTCTGTACAGAACTGGGTATAGCGGTAGAAACAGCACAAGGCAACATATTTGTAGTAGGAGACTTTAATGCTAGGGTGGGAAGAAGAGATGAGGTATATAAGGTGATTGGCAAGCATGGGGAAGAGGTCAGAAATACGAACGGGAAAAGACTCTTGGATTTTTGTGTAATATATGACCTAATTGTAGCAAATAGTTTCTATGAGCATAAAAACATTCATAAATTTACACGAGAAGAACCCTCGAGGAATGAAAGATCTATTATTGACTATGTATTAGTAGAAAGGAAAAACAGAAGGGCAATAAAAGACGTGATAGTAAAAAGAAGCTTCGAAATACATAGCGATCATTACTTAGTAGTAGCAAAAATGAAAAGACATAAGGAAGGATCAATACAAGAAAGTAAAAGAAGGACTTCGGAAACAATAAAGTCATATAAACTAAAGATAGAACAAGTAGCAAAGTTGTACGAAAACCAAGTGGATAGAGAGTTGGAAAAAATAGGAGTAGAATTAAGCACTTTAGAATTAGAGGAAATGTGGTCATTGTTTAAAAATACGATTATACAAGCTGCGAGAGGGGTATGTGGTACTGTTAGAACAAATAATAACAAAAAACAGACAGCTTGGTGGACCGGGGAAGTGAGACAGCAGGTCAAAATTAAAAAAGAAAAATGGCAAAAATATTTAAGTAATAAAACAGACTTTAACTACGAGGCATATAAACAACAACGATTGAAAGTAAAAAACATAGTGGTACAAGCAAAGCAGAAAGCATGGAACGAATTTGGGGAAAAACTAGAAAAGGATAGTAGAAGCAATCAAAAACTGTTCTACAGGGTCTTAAAAAATCTGAGAAAAAATGACAAAACAATTGCATTAACGATCAAAAATAAAAACGGCGATATTCTAAGAAAAGAAGAAGATGTAATGGAGCGATGGAGGGAATACTTTCAGGAACTACTAAACGAGAGCGTGGAAGCGGAGAACAAGGAAACAGAAATAAATGAGAAAGAAAGGCAGACAGACAATAACGTAAATAATATAACTATGGAAGAACTAATAGACGCTATAAAAGAACTTAAAAATGGCAAATCACCAGGTGCAGATAAGATAACAGCAGAAATGGTAAAAGCTATGGGAGAGCGAGGAACAAAATTATTACTGGAGATTTGTAGACGAATCTGGACAGAGGAAAGAATCCCTAAAGAATGGGAAGTGGGTCTAATAGTACCATTGTTCAAAAAAAGGAGATTACAATGATTGCAATAACTACAGGGGTATCACTTTGTTGAGTACTATCTTAAAAGTGTTTGAAAAAATAATCGAAAAAAGACTAAGAAAGGAAATAGAACCAACGTTATCAGAGGCACAGAGCGGTTTTAGAAAGGGAAGATGTACGCAAGATCACATTTTCACAATAAAAGAGATCACAGACAAAGCACTAGGTACGGGAAGAGAAGTATACGTGGCATTCATTGATATGGAAAAAGCATTTGACAGAGTACCCAGGAAAAAAATTTGGAAAGTACTAGAAGAGAGAAAAGTGAATTTGAAATTAATAGAAATTATTAAATGTATGTACAAGGAAACTAGAAATAAAGTTATAAGTAGGAATGCCATGTCGAAAGAATTCACCACAAAAGAGGGAGTAAGACAGGGAGGTAGTTTGAGCCCGCTATTATTCATTGCCTTCATGGATAAGATAATAAAGGAAACCGAAAGACAAACCAAACCGTACTGTATTGGATATAGAAACTTGGAAAGAATAGAAATTAGAGAATGTGCCTTCGCGGATGATGTGGCGATAATCACTGGAAGTGAAAGGGCCCTGAGAGAAAACTTGGAAATATGGAACCAGGCACTACGAGATAATGGGATGAAAATGAACAAAGCCAAAACAAAAGTAATGGTAATATCGCAAGAAAGAAAGAATTTAGAAATAACAATAGAACAAGAGGTTATAGAACAAGTTAGCAGTTTTCAATACCTGGGAATAACCTTGGAAGAGACAGGAAAGCACGAGATCGAGATAAGGAACAGAATAGGAAAAGCGAACAGAACGTACTATGCATTAAATAAGGGTATCCTAAATAAAAAAGAAGTTTCACGAAAAACTAAGATGAATGTATACAAAGCTGTATACAGACCAATTTTAACATACGGGTGCGAGTCTTGGATAGTGACCGAACAAGAAAAAAGGCAAGTCGGAGCAGTAGAAATGAAGTACTTGAGAAAAGTGAGAGGAGTAACGAAGCGGGACAGAATGAGGAACGAAGATATAAGGAGAGATTTGGAAATAGAACCCATAGAGAAGTTTATAGAGCAAAGACAGCTTGGTTGGTGGGGACATCTTCAGAGAATGAACAACTCAACTCAAGTAAAAAAGGCATGGGAAGCGAAAGCACAAGGCAGGAGAGGAAGAGGGAGGCCAAAACAAACTTGGAGCGGAGTGGTAGGAAAAATCATAGTACAGAGGAATTTGGAATGGAGAGAGGCAAGGCTATTGGCACAAAGAAGGAAGGACTGGAATAAGTGGATAAGGTCATAAAGAAAGTATATTGAACCACCTTACACCCTATGGGTAGGAAGGTTTTGATTATATATATATGAACTAGCAAAACAAAGACTAGACTTGTATTTCAAACCAAAGGTAAATGTAGATTTTGAAATATTTAAATTTATATAGAGATGCGAAACAAACGCATGATGAAACAATCGATCAATATTATGCAAGGCTCTTAAAATTATCAAAGTTGTGCAAATTCACAGATTCAGATAATGAGATTAAAGCACAGATTATCTTAAACACTTCTAACAAGGAGCTGAGAAAATATGCATTAACAGAACAACCTGATCTTACGAAACTCCTTAACAAAGCTCGAACATTGGAAGCAACAACAACTCAACTAGGTCAAATAGAGGGCAAACAAACACAGGCTACGTACAAGGTCTCTAAAGGGCGCAATAACATCCCTTCGAAGAACAAGACCAAATGCAAAAATTGTGGAAACAACTGGCACAACGAAGGAAAAGACACCTGTCCTGCAAAAGGCATTAAGTGCTACAAATGTAGCAAGTTTGGGCATTTTGCAAAGGTATGTTTATCAAAATCTCGTACAGACAACAAACAAAACAAAAAGGTATTTAGCAAAAACAAAGTAAATTTTAACAAAGAAAATAGTCCTAACGACAGTTCAGATAGTTCATTTTGTTTAACAAACAGTTCAGTCAATAACATGCCCACAGTTTCTATCAAAATAAAAGAAATATCCTTAAATTTCAAAATCGACACAGGGTCCACAGTAAATATTACTCCTATAAGTAAGAAAACATTTCAAAAACTATCAAACATTGAATTAGATAAGAATGTCATTCCGATATATCCATATAACTCAAAAGTAAGATTAACAACAGTAGGCAAATGTAATGAGACAATTATCTATAAAGACAAAACGGTAGACGCAGGAATCACAGTTGTTGAAGGTGATGCAGAGTCGCTTATGAGTTATAAAACAGCGACACAGCTAGGTGTAATCAAAGTAACATGTAAGAACGCTCAGTATGTCAATACTGTATACAATTCAAAATTTGTGGAAACACAATACCCAGAATTAACTGGAGGTGTTGGAAAGCTAAAAGGCGTACAAGTAGACCTACATATAGATGAAAGTATAGCGCCTGTTTCTCAAACACATCGACGAGTTCCATTTCATTTGAGACCAAGAGTAGAAAAAGAAATTGAAAGGTTATTGAAAGAGGGTATAATCGCGAAAGCAAGTGGTCATACGCCGTGGGTGTCTCCTATAGTAATTGTACCAAAGTCTCACAACAAAGAGGAAATTAGAATATGTGTAGACATGCGTGCTGCAAATACAGCCATAAAGAGAACGCGACATATTACTCCAACAACAGATGACATTATTGCGGAACTGAATGGTGCAGCAATGTTCAGCAAAATAGACTTAAAAAATGGATATCACCAAATCATGTTGTCAGAGCAATCTAGGACAATCACCACATTTGCAACACACATGGGTCTCTTTCGATACAAGAGATTAAGTTTTGGCATTAACACAGCTGCTGAAATATTTCAGGATACGATACGACAAACCTTGCAAGGAATACCTCAGGTAATAAACATCAGTGATGATATTTTGATTTATGGCAGAACGCCAGAAGAACATAACGCGAATCTATTGAGGGTACTAGATGTCCTAAAAAATCAACAGTTAACAATCAATCTTTCAAAATGCATTTTCAGCTCCACAAGTGTGAAGTTCTTTGGATATGTATTCAGCAAAGACGGAATCTATCCAGACCCGGACAAGAGAAAGGCCATACTCAAAGTGGAACATCCCAAAACACCAACAGACGTACGGAGTTTTCTAGGAATGGTAAACTACCTCGGAAAGTTTATACCCAGATTGGCATCACAGACAAAACATCTCCGGGAACTTACTCTTAAAGATGCAGAATGGAAATGGAACACCGAACATCAAACCGAATTTAAAACAATCAAACAATTAATTAATGATGCTGACAAGATTACGTATTTCGATACACATAGAAAGACGCACTTACATGTAGACGCTGGCCCAAATGGGTTAGGTGCATTGTTGTCGCAAGAAGATAATCACGTATTTCACGTAGTTGCATATGGAAGCCGAGCCCTGAACAAGACAGAAATGAGATACAGCCAGATAGAAAAGGAGATGCTAGCTGCTGTCTGGGCCATGGATCATTTTAAGCTATATTTACCTGGGAACACCTTTGAATTGCATACACATCACAAGCCTTTGTTACATATATTACAAAACACCAGGAAAACACCAAGTGCCAAACTGGAAAGACTGGAAAGATTCTAAAAACGCAACGATATAATTTCCACGCCACACACCAGAAAGGTAGTGAAAATCCTGCAGACTATCTGAGCCGCCACCCTCTGCCGGAAATAGAGAAAGATAAAACAGAAAATTATCTGAACTTCGTAATAAATCAAGATTTACCTAAGAAAATCACCGAAGATGAAGTTAAAAGAGAAACACGTGAAGATAAGACATTATGGACACTAATCAAAGCAATCAGCGGTAACAGGCAGTTATGGAATATCAGCATTTTAAAACCATTTGAATCAATAAAGGCAGAACTGACAGTTCACAAAGGACTAATTTTACGAGGAACACGAATCTTGATACCAAAGAAGCTACAGATGAGAGTAGTTGAATTAGCGCATAGAGGACATCAGGGCATAGTTCGCACAAAACAACTGATACATTCAAAAGTGTGGTTTCAAAACATAGACAAAATTACTGAAGAACGGATAAAATCATGTGTTGCATGTCAAGCTGTTGACAATACGAAACGAAGAGATCCAATAATAGTAAGAGACTTACCTATCACACCATTTCATAGTCTAGATATGGACTTCGCAGGTCCCTTCCCAAATGGAAAATACATATTCATAATAATTGATGAATATTCCAGATTCCCAATTGCCGAAATTGTGGACTCCACTAGTTTTGGACAAATACAACCAATTTTAGAAAAAACATTTGCCTTGATGGGCATTCCAAAGATGGTGTTATCTGATAATGGACCGCCTTTCAATCGGAATGCAATTAATCAATTTTTTGAAGCATATGGTGTTGAACACAAGCGAATAACGCCTTACTGGCCGGAAGCCAATGGCCAGAAAGGTTTGTAAAAACTCAAAAAGTCCTTGATTTGTTATCAAATAGATAAAAACCAATTTGACTCTCAACTTCAACAATTTCTTTTAAACTATCGAAGTACACCACATTCCACCACAAAAGAATCGCCTTTCAAATTAGTATTCATGCGAGAAATAAACAGTTTTCTTCCATCATGTGAAAAAATCAAGAACGAGATGCACCTACAAAGGACAAAGAACAACGTCTAAAACACAAAGCGCATGCCGACAGCAAAAGAAAAACCAGGCCAAACAATTTTCAAATAGGTGACAGAGTGCTTTGTAAAATACCTAAAGCTAATAGTCTAACACCAAGGTATGACCCAAAACCATATACAGTTTGTGAAATAAAAGACACACAGGTTAAAGCAAGGAGGGAAGATCATATCATAATCAGAAATGCATCTTTCTTCAAACATTTCCTAGAATTCAGCACACATCCTGATATTCCTAAAATAAATCCACATAACGCACCTGAACCAATACCATGTATGTACCTCGTACGCAGAAGTACCTGAAGACGAGAAACAAGAATATGAAAACCAGGACCAAGTACCTGAATCTCAAGAAATTAGCCCTCGACCAGTCCGTACAAAAAGAAGACCAAAATACCTCGCTGAGTACACGTGTGATGAAAATGAAACAGAAGAGGAAATGTAGTGTTTAGATATGTATGTTTAGTAAACTGTATAAATATTAACCCTGTATGTACAATAGAATGTATAGGATAAAAAGATATAAGAGTTGACAGTTCACGTCATGTTGTGATATAGAGTGCGACCAGGTGAACATGACCCCTCAAGCAGCACCATCGATTTGTCATGTACATTCCCAAACAAAAACTCAGCGCGCCAAAATTTAAATGTGATATAATCTTATGTGAGATAATTCTCACAATCTAAAGAAAACAACCTAGAACAAGACTGTACGCAGCTGTCAAACATTCAAAGTGATGGTTAGCGGGGGTGCGAGGTAAGAGGTTGGCAAGTTAGTTCGCATATTTTCCGCGGGCCAGATTAACTTGGTCGCGCTCTAGAACGGTCTTTACAGAATACTAGAGTTAGATTACAGTTATTGTTTAAACATAAACATAGTGTTTTATTCAACACCATAACAAACATTACACCTTCGTGAATAGTACTGTGTCAGAATTGAAGAAGCAATCCGTTTGTATAATTTTTTACTTCCAATGCTAATGATAAATTGAATTCATTTATGCGACAGGCATACCAAAGATATTTATTTGATACTTCATGTTTTTTTGTGACCTGGTATCTTAGTGGTAGCCTGCATTTAGCCCGTTTATCACAGACAAAAAATTAGTAATTATAGTAATGTTTGGTTGTGGAGAGAAAACCAGGACACGGGAACAGATTTGCGAAACGTTTAATAACAAGTATTATGGCCATCGCCAGTGAATAAAACTGAAATAAAATGAAGGGATACCGATAGTGTCAAACATATTACTAGAATACGTCGGCCTACAATTTTCTGATAACAAAACATTTAATCTTCTTATTTGGTTGCACAAGAATGCACACTTCTCAAGTATTATACTTTTATACGTACAGCAATAACAACATTTCTGAAAAAAAGAGAAATGGCATCCTTTCAAGATCCAGTGCATTCAAGAACTGATGAAAGATGAGCCAGATCATCGCAACCAATTGTGCGGAATAATGATGGATAGTTCATCTACTCAATGTCCAGTATTTTAATTTGGCGCTCTCCATACAGTTGACTATCAACTATCTATTCCCGGCAGGACAAGGTCTACTTGTAACATAACGTGACATTAATATTGAAGTAACTGGTTACAACACATATCTGTGCAATAGAAAAGATATATTGCTTCTTTATTCAAATTTTTCAATTTTTAAAATAACAGATTCCAAATATCAGTTAGTAGTTCTTTGCAACACAAACAACTATTACCATACGATTCTTATCTAATCTTCAACATAGTTTGGAATTAATACAACACTCATATATTTTTAAATTTTTTGAGACATTTTATTTCTTGCTACGTATGAAATGCTTTTATCACACATTAACATTTGTATTTCGACAGAGATCAGTTTTTAAATGTTGAATTGTACATTGCAGTTTGTGGTTTTTATTAAATAATAAAAATGGATGATTATTAACTATACATTGCAACATCGTATATGTTTATTAGAATGATGAAAATGTAAAATAACAAGATATTTTTGTACTGGCATTGAATAAAATTTACGTAAATGAACAGCAATAAGTGTGATTCGACCTACAAATTGTGTAGGTACTATATCTTAACAAGTAATTTATCACCACAGATTGCCCTTTTCACTCGAAAGCAGAAACGCATTAAATGCAAATAATAATGTTAGTTGGTTTTGAATAGTTGTAGCAGTTTGTTTTGTAATATTAATAATAATTACATTATACTACTTTCGAACGCAAAGGGCAAACTTTATTTATCACCCTGTTTAAAACAGCTAAATCAATCTAATATAGTGTGAATGTTATATAAAAGCAAGATTATCACAAAAAACGCTTTAACAAGAAGAAGTTTATTAAGAACAGCAATTCCTTATATCGAACGAAGGCTGAATTTTAGAAAACCATCATATAAAACAAAACACAGAATTGTGATTTCCAGAATACACCCATCGCAAAATGTGTTAATACATGAATGTCCTATATTGTATTTGTTAATCTAATATTGTGCCATATCGACGTTTACATATTAACATGAATTTTGATAGGTAACATAAAATGAGGTAATATAAGGAACTACTGCTTTGTTAATGTTTATTTTCATTTTTTATGATAATTCTTTTACAAATCCCTTTTAATTTTAAAATTACTGTGCTAACCATAAACTTATAGAAGCTACAGTCAATTCTCCAATAACACGGCATTTTGGTAAGGATATATAACATGATGCAAAATTTGCAATAGCATCTCTTACAGCGCGCCATGCTGACTACACAGATTCCAGCTATAAAGCCCGATGGACACATACAAGAAAAACTTTAAAAGGTAGTTCTCATACGCATACGCAATTCGTCAGAACGCATATATACAAACTAAAAAGAAATAAAACCGAATACTATACATTAAAAACTTGTTTGTGTATACGGACTTGTAAAGAAAACTTTTAACATAACTTTCAAAGTTTTTCTTGTATGTGTCCATCGGGCTTAAGACTAGCTTTTCTGTTCTCCTGTTTTGTTTAACGACATATCTGGCTTTTCCTTAAGTTTAAGGCCGAAACGAAAGATGAATTTATTAATTTCTGCGGTTTTCTGAACCTTCGAAAGTAAAATAGTGTGTCTGAAATATAATAGTCTTTAGAAGACGAAAAAACAGTTCAATCCAAGTACATTTCGATTAAAAATTACGTAATCACCTGAAACACCGGGAGATTTCTTACTTATATGTATGTCAAATAAATAGAGAATGCACTGCATATAGTATAGTTATTTTTTGAGACCTTCATTTAACGTTTTATGTTAATAAATAAGGCAGAATAAAAAGTGTGCGTTATCTCAATACATATGAACAACACGAAATGAATTACTCCTGTTATCAGAGCGTTGACTGTAGTTTATTTAAAAGTATTTCGTTTGCTTCTGCGGTCCTTATAAAAAAATACATGTTCATACCTATCACAAAAAAAGATACGTGAAGTATGAAATCCACTCTGCGAGGCTAGTATATTAACTAATTTTGAGAAGTATATAGCGGCTGCTTCCTTAATGTTATTTTCTGTTTTACAGTTGAAAAACAGCATTGCTTTTCTAAAGATATACGCACAGACTTTTGATAATTCGTAACTGCATATTTTCAGTTAAGACTTGTTTACGCGCGCAACTACAAATTATAGGTCTAGTACTGGCGACCAATGAGAAGCGCAACAAAACTGATGTGTGTCGTTGAATATTTTCAGATTCAGATCTGATCGACGGTTTTCAACTTTCAACACGATAAAAAATTTAACTATAATTTTGTTTTTTAACATGTAAATTTATGGAGCAAGTTGGAGTGTGTAGGTATATTATACAGCAGTATATGCAGTTCAGATCGTTCGTCCTGCAACTACCGGTCAAATATGCGTCAATAAAATTAACAAAGTTTTTATTGCTCAATTGATATTTAGAATGTGAGAGGCAACTATAATCATATACCGGTAGAATCTCTGTAAACGCAACGATTATATAGCGCATGTACCAGTCCCCACAATGCAATGACTACGTATATGTACTCTTCTCCGTTAATCAGATAGATTGATAAGCGTAATATCAGGCTTGTCGGCATCATATACTTGTGTTAAGTATGAAGTTTGAAAAGGGAATGAAATACCTATGGGCTATCGAACTAAACAACTATTTTATTTATACACTGAAAACATATTTTGTTTTTATATAAATGATTTTTTTCCATATTTACGAGTTGTTTTATTTCTGACTAACTACTAATAGCCGAGCTGAACAAGCTGTGCAAATAAGTTCGCTAAGACTGCAGGGAGTTATAGTGGGGACATAGACACGCCTCCATCGTTGCTTTAGCAGAGATCTTACCGGTATACAGGCTAAATCTCTGCAAAGTCAACGGTCATAACACGCATGTGCATCCCCCGCTCACTGTTTCTTTTGCCATATTTCCCTACATTTGCTATAACCAATACCAACCGTGAAACGTATCGCATGCCGGGCGGCAAGTAAGTACGGCCTGCGTTGTATGCCTCCTGCTTCGCCTATACGAAGGCAAATAAATTTTCAAAATAAGAATCTAAAAATAATTCTAATGAATAAAGGACAAAACTTTCATAAAGAAATAATACGTTTAATGAACGACAAATAATAACTAATTCTTGGCAAATAAACTAAAAAACTAAATTAAAATAATGGTTAATAACACACGAGACTGAAATAAATTTGAGTTTCTTAAATAAAAGGTTGAAATAGGTCCCCATTCTTTGTTAAGCAATATCCCAATCTATGGTAAAAATTCAGCCTGACATTCTCTAATACTTCTGGGCTAATATTGTTAGAAATATGAACAATGTTATTTCGTAACTGCTCTAAATTGTTAGGTCTAACGTTCTCATTGCCATAGATTGATTGTTTTAAATAAAGAATAAAAGAGATCGAGGGGGATAAATCGGGTGAACGTAGTGGCCACTGCATTATGAGCGGGACAACCATCTTGCTGGAAGTAAATATTCTGCATATCTATGTCGGGAAGTTGTCGCACGGTTGGAAGAATGTGGGTATTGAGTAATTCTAAATATGTATTTGCGTCCAAATTTCCATTGATAAAGAGAGGTATCCAATAACATGATTGTTTAACAAACCTGCCCAAACATTTATTTTCTCCTGTTGCTGGCTAGATGACCTTAAATACCCGTTCTCATTTTCCTTGGACTAGTATGTTGTCACGCATGAATTGTGACTTCTAACCAGCGGAAAAGAAGACTCGTCAGTAAAAAGGATATTCTTCACCAAATTATCATCCCGATTAATTAGGTCGCTTAATCTTTCACAAAATAATAGGTAATATCCGTTTTACATTCAAATAACAAATACGCACACACAAACACTAACCACTGTAGCGTTGTTACTACGTCTGTTCGGCAATTCAAATATAGGAAAAGTTTATTATCGTTAAATGCTTTTTATTTGAAATAAGCAATAATGTAATTCATACGTTTCTTAAGAGGCATTAAGGTTTTCTTTTTTGTAAATTACTGACGTTTTACTGATGCAAAAGATTACGGACTTATATTTTACAGTAGCCAGCTAAGCGCATCTTAATACATGTATAGTATAAAGATACAAGTTCCAGATTTCTGCGCACAAGTTTATTCCAAAAAACGAGTACACAAAATGTCTTACAAAACTCAAGATTCTATTAAAAAAAAAAAAAACGGTTCCACTTAAAAACACGGAAAAATGTTCAACTTTAAATCTTCCAATTTTCAAAATCTAACCATTCTTCACTATTCAATCTTTAACCATTTAAAACGGACAGCTTTAGTTCCATTTTTAATAACAATCCTGTATAACTATACCAGTCTTTACAAACTAAGCTACGGTAACATTGCGATACCGTCACGTGAAGCATACTCAATTTTTCACTTAAAGTGTAATTTGAGTTTGAAAATATTATTCGATAATTATCGTACTACTTCAGAAATACACAACAAAAAACAGAATATACAAACTACAATGGGTATGGCATTTCAAAATATTTTAAATTGGTGTAATTTCTATTTATTTTTAGAACTTATAACACCGCAATAATTTGCCATTTTGAAATAGCCATGTTAGCTTAATAATTGATTCGTGAACACTTTTACATAATTTGGCAATAAACTGACTGATAAATTATAATATAAACAATAAATTATTTATGCGTGCTTTTTTAGTCTGCCAGTCTATGTCGTAGAACTTTTAAACGTTGGGGGTGAAACTATTGCTTACTGTTGATACTGTGGCTGCACTTTCCAATCATAGTAGTAAGTTTGCTGCACAAGGATTACCTCGCAGAGTGTGCACCTAGCTAAACGAACAATAATGTATTGTTACATAACATATATAATTAGTGACCTATTTTGTCAAAACGCGAAGCGAAAATTGTAGTTAGGATAGAGTCGCTTTATACAAGTTTCACTTTGACCTACCCTTACTCCTACTACAGACGACTTGACAAAATGAGCCCCTAAAATTATTGGAAAATCAATCACGACGTCTTACTTTGCTGATTGTGATCAGTATAACCGTTTCACTATTATGAAAAATGATTATACGTAACATACATTCAATTTAATATTTATCACATCAGCAATAGTTTTGGTGCAAAAATATCACAATTAATATGGTACATATTATTAGCAACATCAATAAGTCACACGGATCAACAGAAAAACTGTATTTAAAGTAAGAAATATCTCGTTATATACGTATAAATAACAAAATTTTCACATAATAAATTAACTTGCTAATTAATAAATCCATAAAAATAATTCTTTCTATGTATCACAATAAATTTGTCATTTGAACACCCGATTTCATAATAGAATCATTGTAATTGAGAACAAGGCTTCCTATTAACGATACAAGAGCTCTATCTAACCAAGTAACTGGATTTGGATATAGTAATCCTCCTTCGTAGAATCCTAAATGGCCACCATGTGCAAGTTCTAGATACAATGCACTATTACGGGTTTCTGAAATTCAATAAGAAACTGCATATTGCTAAAGTATTCACAGTAATACATTCACTTACCTGCAAATTTTCGTATGGGATCTAGTAAAGTTTCAGGAATAATAGGGTCATCTAAAGAATTAATAAACACCATTGGTAAATTTATGTTATTTAAATAGTTTATACTAGAGCTCCACGAATATAATTCTGTAATTGTGTTGAAATTGTGCACTTTCTTGGTATACGCATCATCTAGTTCGGGTAATGTGGCTGCCGATATAATTTCGTGTTCATTTAATTTAAGTTTATTCTTATTTTCGTCGGAGAGTAATACAGTTCTGTGTCTCAATATTATATTTTTCATATTTTCTGTCATTATGTACAAATAGAAGCGACGAAAATTTTGCCAATTCAAAAGAAGTTTCGTTCCTCTGCAAAAAATAATATTTACAAAAACAATATTTATCCATTATTTATTTATTTAAATAAAAATACTGCTGTATTGATTCGCGGTTGACAAAATATATTATGTATGTTACATGTACACGCCAAGAAATGCTTGGTATTAAAATATTTATCAAATGTAAAAAAAATTATAGTGCTAATCAATTAAATTTTGCTTATAAATGACATATATCGGGTGTTACGGGCTTCCTATTTTTTTTTAACTATTTCAATGCGGTTTTACCAGAAATTTCATCAAATTTGATATTTTAAATGGAAAATGCTGTACATTATTGCATTTTTTGATTCCTGGATTTTTTAAAGTATGATAACATGTAGTTTGTCAAAGTTGTCTTCCATAGTTATCAAATCTTAGAATTTTTGTTTTTCGGTCTAGAGTGCTGTGACCACGCTAGAATTATTCCAGGATAGCTATAACGCGATTTAATAGTTTTCCAGGCATACTCGTTATTTTTTAATACAACCTTATAATTCTTAATAATTCTTGACAATTTTAATAACACTAAAACACTGCTCGCAATTTATAAATTAGTTTGATATACTAAAATGTATAATGCTATCTTCTTATAAAACTAGTGATAGAACACAAAAGCTCGTTGATAAAAAGTACACATATAATGCTATATTTTTATAGCATTGGTAATAGAATAAGATACACATGTCCGACATGGTAATATATGTATACATACATAAAGCACATTTTTTATTCAACGAAAAGTTGTGTTAGGATCCAACAATCGATTGCTATTGATTAATACATGAATTTTGGCTGAATGATACACTAATGAGTCACATCTGCTTGTTGTATAAAGAACTCGGACATGTATACGTATACGCAGAAATGTTATTCAAAGGAGTTGTAAATCTGATAATTTCTATATTTAAAACATATTGTTTTTTTCGATATGTATGTAGGTATGTATATTCATATTAATTTTCGATATATTGATACCTATGGATATATCTTCTCTACCATAAGTCTACATACCATATCCCAAACTTTGTTCAAATAGTGATATAAATAAAAAGAAATAAAATATATCGGATGATTGAAACAACGTTTCCTTTTTCGAAATTTTAGGACACCCATATTAACATTTATATTCAAGATGATACTTACGGTTAAACTAGAAATCGCAATTAAGTTGTTTAATTTAAATGAAACGATATAATTTTCATTGTATATTTAGAAGTTCTTTTGAGATAATTCTTAACTTTTCATTTTAACCAAATTCAACAACTTTCAAGAAAGATATTTTTCCTTTTACAAAAATTTTATTTTACATCATGAACCTGTAAACTTTTCGTGTGGGCATTTTGGTACCGCAAATGATGATATTTAACAGTATAGATAAAGCCAACACAAATACTTTCAATTTTGACTACGCTGGTACAGGACGCACTCGTAAAGTAGCTCCCAGGAGGTGTAAATTAGAACCAACAAAATATAATTTTTCCAAGTGCAATATTTTTTATTCTAATCCAGAATTCGTTATTAATTAACATATAATAAAAATCCTTATCTCAAAAAAGTGTAATATGTTAAAATAAAATAGGAAGACACTCAGTGAATAAGCCGAAACCGCTATTAGAAACATACTCGGCCTTTAAGTACACTGTGATTGATTTAATGAACCAAAACATGCAGGTCATCTCTAGGAAAAATGTTTTAAATCTACTTACTCAATGGCATTGTAACCTTGGCAAACTGATATTCCGCCAATAATATTTCCAGGTCTATTTCTTTCTATTTCACCCATGTATTTAGTGACTATATTGCCACCTAAACTAAATCCTACACAGACGATTTTCGATGAAGGGTGTTTAGCCATTACATTCAGTAACATTTCATGGAAATCATTGGTATTACCTAAATCAATAAATGTTACAATAAATTTGTTAATCAAAATTTGATAATGATGAATAATAAAAAGAAAAATAACCAATTATTTTTAGTTAATTATGAAAGTTGAAATGTTCAATTTCACAGTTGTAACTCGGATTATATCGTACATGAATTCTAAATCCTATTAATTTCAACATAATAAATTATACAATAATGCAATTTTTCCCAAACGCCAATATTTAAACATATTTTTATATAAAAATATGCCGTCCCGAAAGTGGAGTCGAACCACCTTGTAGGGCTATCGCGGCTCTACCGCAAACCGTTGCGACCACCGGGGGCTACGACTACACAAGTAAACTTCACAAATATATGCGAACAAGATGTTATAATGACCTAGGATAGGCAACATTTTTGACACCGAAGTGTATTATTTTCTTGGCGTATGTAAATACAATAATGCAATTTTTCCCAAACGCCAATATTTAAACATATTTTTATATAAAAATATGCCGTCCCGAAAGTGGAGTCGAACCACCTTGTAGGGCTATCGCGGCTCTACCGCAAACCGTTGCGACCACCGGGGGCTACGACTACACAAGTAAACTTCACAAATATATGCGAACAAGATGTTATAATGACCTAGGATAGGCAACATTTTTGACACCGAAGTGTATTATTTTCTTGGCGTATGTAAATACAATAATGCAAAATGTTGCCTATCCTAGGTCATTATAACATCTTGTTCGCATATATTTGTGAAGTTTACTTGTGTAGTCGTAGCCCCCGGTGGTCGCAACGGTTTGCGGTAGAGCCGCGATAGCCCTACAAGGTGGTTCGACTCCACTTTCGGGACGGCATATTTTTATATAAAAATATGTTTAAATATTGGCGTTTGGGAAAAATTGCATTATTGTATTTACATACGCCAAGAAAATAATACACTTCGGTGTCAAAAATGTTGCCTATCCTAGGTCATTATAACATCTTGTTCGCATATATTTGTGAAGTTTACTTGTGTAGTCGTAGCCCCCGGTGGTCGCAACGGTTTGCGGTAGAGCCGCGATAGCCCTACAAGGTGGTTCGACTCCACTTCGGGACGGCATATTTTTATATAAAAATATGTTTAAATATTGGCGTTTGGGAAAAATTGCATTATTGTATTTACATACGCCAAGAAAATAATACACTTCGGTGTCAAAAATGTTGCCTATCCTAGGTCATTATAACATCTTGTTCGCATATATTTGTGAAGTTTACTTGTGTAGTCGTAGCCCCCGGTGGTCGCAACGGTTTGCGGTAGAGCCGCGATAGCCCTACAAGGTGGTTCGACTCCACTTCGGGACGGCATATTTTTATATAAAAATATGTTTAAATATTGGCGTTTGGGAAAAATTGCATTATTGTATTTACATACGCCAAGAAAATAATACACATCGGTGTCAAAAATGTTGCCTATCCTAGGTCATTATAACATCTTGTTCGCATATATTTGTGAAGTTTACTTGTGTAGTCGTAGCCCCCGGTGGTCGCAACGGTTTGCGGTAGAGCCGCGATAGCCCTACAAGGTGGTTCGACTCCACTTCGGGACGGCATATTTTTATATAAAAATATGTTTAAATATTGGCGTTTGGGAAAAATTGCATTATTGTATTTACATACGCCAAGAAAATAATACACTTCGGTGTCAAAAATGTTGCCTATCCTAGGTCATTATAACATCTTGTTCGCATATATTTGTGAAGTTTACTTGTGTAGTCGTAGCCCCCGGTGGTCGCAACGGTTTGCGGTAGAGCCGCGATAGCCCTACAAGGTGGTTCGACTCCACTTCGGGACGGCATATTTTTATATAAAAATATGTTTAAATATTGGCGTTTGGGAAAAATTGCATTATTGTATTTACATACGCCAAGAAAATAATACACTTCGGTGTCAAAAATGTTGCCTATCCTAGGTCATTATAACATCTTGTTCGCATATATTTGTGAAGTTTACTTGTGTAGTCGTAGCCCCCGGTGGTCGCAACGGTTTGCGGTAGAGCCGCGATAGCCCTACAAGGTGGTTCGACTCCACTTCGGGACGGCATATTTTTATATAAAAATATGTTTAAATATTGGCGTTTGGGAAAAATTGCATTATTGTATTTACATACGCCAAGAAAATAATACACTTCGGTGTCAAAAATGTTGCCTATCCTAGGTCATTATAACATCTTGTTCGCATATATTTGTGAAGTTTACTTGTGTAGTCGTAGCCCCCGGTGGTCGCAACGGTTTGCGGTAGAGCCGCGATAGCCCTACAAGGTGGTTCGACTCCACTTCGGGACGGCATATTTTTATATAAAAATATGTTTAAATATTGGCGTTTGGGAAAAATTGCATTATTGTATTTACATACGCCAAGAAAATAATACACTTCGGTGTCAAAAATGTTGCCTATCCTAGGTCATTATAACATCTTGTTCGCATATATTTGTGAAGTTTACTTGTGTAGTCGTAGCCCCCGGTGGTCGCAACGGTTTGCGGTAGAGCCGCGATAGCCCTACAAGGTGGTTCGACTCCACTTCGGGACGGCATATTTTTATATAAAAATATGTTTAAATATTGGCGTTTGGGAAAAATTGCATTATTGTATTTACATACGCCAAGAAAATAATACACTTCGGTGTCAAAAATGTTGCCTATCCTAGGTCATTATAACATCTTGTTCGCATATATTTGTGAAGTTTACTTGTGTAGTCGTAGCCCCCGGTGGTCGCAACGGTTTGCGGTAGAGCCGCGATAGCCCTACAAGGTGGTTCGACTCCACTTCGGGACGGCATATTTTTATATAAAAATATGTTTAAATATTGGCGTTTAGTTTGGGAAAAATTGCATTATTGTATTTACATACGCCAAGAAAATAATACACTTCGGTGTCAAAAATAATAAATTATGTTATAGAATAATGTTAAATATAGCGTCCAAATTACAGAGAACTTAGCATTTTAAATTTTGAACAATATTTATCAGCAATTATGTGATGTAAATGAGGAAAATTTGATTGTGTTTATCTGTAAACTCTTAATAAATCATTTTATGACATAAAATCCTTAATCTACTAAAGTAAAACATTCCATCAAGTTTAACTATCATGCATAGCTCCTTACAATTATCAGAACAATAGTCATTCCAACATGCACTTTTTAATTATCACTGTATAGGCTGTCCCGTTTAAGAAAGTACTCCTATAACTTCATTCTAGTATCGATAGAACAGTTTGGAACTACATATATTTGGAAAGTACTTCTCTAAGCTGAACATAATATACAGCCTTGGCCATAAGTATTGAGCACCCAGGTTAACTTTCGAGTTTTTTGAAGAATATTAAATTGAATAAATTAAAACAATTTGCAATTATAATGTTTACCTATTATTAAGAAAAACCAATATTTAGTTGGCCCACCCTTTGCTTTAATTACAGCAGTAATTCTTTCGGGTAGTGAGTTCACAAGTTTCTTACATTATTGGGACTTCTAGACATAGCGTTCCATTCTAGGCGCAAGCGATCCTTTAACTCGTTTTTTTTTTAATTTGATTGTATAACGCCTGACTTTTCACTTTAATAAATTCCTTAGACATTCGATGGGGTTCAAATCCGGCGATTAAGTAGGGCAGTCCAAGAGTTGTAATTTTCCCTAAACCAAGCGTTTGTGTGGGCAGCTTTGTGACAGGTTGCGTTATTCTGTTGGAACTTAACGCCGTCCATGTTTGTATCGCCAAAAAATGACGAGAAAGAAAGGCTGACAATAAACAACAGGGTTTATTTACTGTTATAGCGTTGATTGATCTCCATTTGATGGGATCTGAAATTTCTGTCAACTGTCATAGGTTGTGCATCTTTATGTATTCCTTCAATCAACGGTTATAGTTATCGCACACGTTCAAAATTTGTAAGGTGCTCAACACTTATGGCCAAGGCTGTATAACATACAAGCATGTAGCTCTTCGTTCCGAATCTTGACGAAGCTATTTTATAATTTCGCTTATAGATATTAGTTTTCAGATTTTCTTGAACCTGTTTACTAAAAACATTAATTTAGTTAAAGAATCACGAATAGACAATTAATTGATAAGAATTACAATGCAAATATAGAGTTTCTAGATTATCTTAATTCCACGAAATAAAATATTAATAATATACTTAATTTATTTGCATGAAATACAGACATACCATAACTGAATATTCGTGGTCCAGTTACAGGAACACTACGTAGAGCTCCTACATGATTTAAAACTGCGCAGCGGTAACCGTGACATTGGGCCCAGTGGACAAACGTCCTAACGTATACACTTTCAGAAGTATTTCCTATTCCAGGACAAATTGCAACGGTAATTTCATCTAAATAACAGATAGATTCAAAACCAGTTAAAGTACATTCAAAACGTTACCTTCGTAAATGGTACCAAGTGGCTGATATACATCGTAAGTAAGCGTTGTGAAATCTTGAAGTACTAAGTAAACTCTTTCACCAATAGGCCATGGACATTTTACACGTCCAATTATACTGTGCAGTATTGTTTGTACGTGACCACTAAAACCCCATAGTCGTGTTGGAATGTACCTGAAACAAATGAGAAGTCCTAAATATAAAATTCGGCCAAAGTGAAAAAAAAATTGATCATAAGCACAAAAGAGATGCGACGGGATACATACAGTTTACCCCATTTATTTGCTGGCATAGATAAACTCGTTATTTTATGTAGTATTTAGTATTTTTAATGTCTAAATCCAAATTCATTTCGTTTGAATAACAAGCAAAACTTAAGTTCATTTTTGACACAAGCCAAAATCATGGCCGTTATTAAAGTTAAAGTAAAGTTATTTATGTGTTCGGTGTACACTTTTTTGAGCGGAATAGTTTTTAAATTAGAATAAAAACAAACAGTTACTTGTAATTTAATTTACTTCTCAACATTGAGTATATTATACAAAACCAAAAATAATCCAAACAGAAATATGTTAGTTATAATTAATTCTATACTGATTTTTCGTCTATATGTCCATCGAGTTTTTTATAGTCGTCCCCAAATATATGAACGGTAGTGTATATAACATTCTTAATGGAATATTGGCATATTGAAGTTTTGTACTCTTCAAATGAATAATAGTTGTCCAAATTGAAATTATATTTACAAACAAATTGGTTTTTGTTTTGGCTACATTTTTTATATGCGAATACAGGTACGATTGACCTATAAAACATAAAAAAAATATCTAGCTTATTATGCTATTAGGTACTATAGTCACATCAAAAAAAATCGTAATTAGGGTAGGCTATGTGAATG
Organism: Holotrichia oblita; assembly: GCA_023690525.1. NCBI lineage: Eukaryota > Metazoa > Arthropoda > Insecta > Coleoptera > Scarabaeidae > Holotrichia > Holotrichia oblita. The sequence goes on along the minus strand of CM043016.1, from coordinate 99,115,516 downwards.
GATTGTTACTTTAGCCACTTTCACATAATGACATTTATTCCTTGACATTTAATTTGAGGTTATAAATTTGGTTACAATAAAATGTCAAATAATAAATGTCATTATGTGGTAGTGGCTAAAGCAACGATCAAAAGCATTTTCATAGCCTACACCAATTATGTTTCTTTTCGATGGCACGTTATTTTTTCTCCATTACGCAAAGCATTAATTCGGTAGTAATTTGCTGACATGTAGCTGCCACCTATAATTTTGTTAATTTATTACATAGTAATGACATGTAAGTACTTTAATTGCTAGAATTTGTAATTCATTGATTATACATAGTTTTATAAAAATTAGCTGTAAATATAGGACTAACTGTGGAGATAACGTGCCATCGAAAAAAACATAATTGGTGTAGGCTATGTAAATGTTTTTGGTCGTTGCCTTAGCCACTACCACATAATGACATTTAATTTGACATTTTATTGTAACCAAAGTTTATAACCTCTGGGGGTTATTCTCGAATCTGAGGGAATGGAAATTTCAAGAGAATTGTCAAAAAATTCCTACAATTTCAATAGTTCCTATTCTAGAGGTGACTTTCTCACTTTTTCGTAGGAAAATATTCCCCAAATATTCGTTGGTAACGAGGAGTGAGCGGTGAAAGTTACTCCCTGGGAGTGCTATTTTTCCACTGTTTCCAGAATAACCCCCCTGATAACCTCAAATTAAACGTCAAGGAATAGAATAAATGTCATTATGTGAAAGTGGCTAAAGTAACAATCCATTCACATAGCCTACTATAATTATGATTTTTTCGTGTGTCTATACAAAGAAGTTAGGTAATATGTATTTCTTTTTAGGCAGTGTATAATAAAACAATACAACGTATTTATAGTACATAAATTAAAAACGATTTAGGGTTCTCAATAAAATTTTCTTGAACTAATTGTCTTTTTTAATAGCTTCATAATAGATAAGTGTTTGAATGATACGAAAAGTCAAGTATGTATGACCTAATGTTACCATATTTACGATTCATTTTATCGAATATCCGCATTACTAATTTTTTTCATATATACATAATTTGATAAGTAATTTTGTTAATCTTTAATAACATTTGTGAAATATATTGATATATTCCCGTACGAATATTTATGTAACAACGACATGGCTAATATGATTAACGTTGAAATAAGCAACATGTATTAATGACGTAGTACATATGTACATGTACAGTCACTGACAGAAGTTTCTTAATAAGAGAAGACACTTAATAATCCTCTATCATTGATTCAAATTGATATTCAAAAAATGCAATAATATATACGATGTTCCATTTAAAAAAAGTGACTTTGATCGATGTGAACCTGGTTGAAATGAACGTTAATTTTGGACGACCCTGTATAAATTATGATAAATTTTAGGACGTAGATTTGATGTATGCTATTTCGGCTAATACCATGCCAAATATGAGGTCTTTAGCTGCAATGCCTTCAGAAATACAGAATTTTCAACATAACATTGCAATTGGCCCTATATCTGAAAAAAATTGAATAACTTAAAAACGCCTGATTTTTGACATAGGGTGTCTTAGTAAGTTTTGATGCACAATTGTATGCCCGACACAAAAATTTCATAAAAAATATACCATGCTATTTAAATTAAGAAAGTTGACGTCAACTTCCGGTAAACCGGTAGTGGTACAATGGCGTAAATAATTGAGTCCAGATGATATCAGTTATAACTAAAAGTTTTCAGAAATGTTGAATTTCAAGAACATCAAAAGGTTCTAACGAATCAGTTCCGTGAATAACCCTGGATATACAGGGTCATTCACGGAACTGGTTCGTTAGAACTTTTTGATGTTTTTTATGAGTTTTTTAGATCGCTTATGCAATTCTGCATCAAAACTTATTAAGGTACCTTATACCCAAAATCATCTGTAATATATAAGATGTTCTATTAAAAAAAAACCTGACTTTCATCGATGTGAACTTATTTAAAATGAACGTTAATTTTGGACGGTTCTGTATATACAGACATAATTTTGAAGCTGTAGATTTGTTGCGCTGTATTTCAACTAGTACCATGTCAAATGTCAAGAATTTACCTGCAAGTGTTCCAGAAATTCATAATTTTTAACATAACGTTGCAGTTGGTCCTATTTCTGAAAAAGTTGAATAACTCAAAAACAGCTGATTTTGGATGTAAGGTACCTCTTATATATTGGATATAAGGTAACTCTTAAAAATATACCATGCTATTTAAATTAAGAAAGTTAACGTAAACTTCCGGTAACCCGGAAGTGATATGAAAGCGTAAATAATTTCGCCAATGAGACCAGATAACACTATCCGTAATTACAAGTTTTCAGAATTGTAGGATTTCAGGAACATCGAGAAGTTCTAACTCACCAATTCCGTGAATAACCCTGTATATACATATATTCATCGTAAAGATAAAAATCATTTGTTATAGATACATTAATGTATGTATAGCACACGTGCATTATAAATGCAAACATTTATTAAACTTGTAAAAACACAATAAGCAAGTTAATAAATTATTATCACAAATGTATAAATGTAATTTACAAACATCCTTTTAAGATTCTCTAATTTGCAATAGAGTATACTTCATTAATTTATGTGTGATAATTTTTAACAAGAAAATGTAAAAAGCACTACTTGAAATAGGAAAAGATGTATCTTTTAGAGCCGTTTTACACGGCCGAGAATTATAACGAAATTTGTAGTGATAATTTTGCCGAAAATTTATCGCAAAACTTCCGTTAAAATTATTTGTCGTGTAAAACAGTAAATTTTATTGAGAAATTTACTTTGAAAAATTTCGTCATATAAATATTGAACTTGTTGAATATTATCGATAATATTTTCAAGAAAGTGCGCGAGAATATGCGCAGAGATTTAATTCAGGAATAGCAGGTGTCACACAAAATAGTTAACCTCACTTTGTTTCGCCGCGGTTTATAGCTAGTATTTAGACTGAGTAATAATAAAATAAATTTATAAAAAATGTCTCTGTGGAGTAGAGATGAAGCGACATTTTAATAGAGGAATACCGTAAATGGCCAAACCTCTACAAAATAAACTGCATTAATTATAAAAATAGGAATTTAAGAAGGCAGGCCTTAGAAACTATTTTAAACGTTCTAAAAGACATTAAACCAAACGTGACAATCCAAGAAATGCGAAGTAAATTCTAGAGTCTAAAATATTCTGTTTTTTATATAGGTTATGTTCCTTTCGTATACATCAATTATCTGATAATGCGCATGCGTAAGACACTAATGGCCGTTTGCACCGCATTGTTTAAGCGCAGCTTACCATTAATACGTTAATGGCAAAGCTGCGCTTAAACAATGCGGTGCAAATGGCCATAATTTTCTTGAAATTTGTGGGCCGTGTAAAACGAGTACAAAAAAACACACTAAAAAAATATTCCTACACGACAAATAATTTTAACGAAAGTTTTGCTATAAATTTTCGGCAAAATTATGACTATGAATTTCGTTATAATTCTCGGCCGTGTAAAACGGCTCTAAGAGATATCGTTAAAAAACCCTTACTTCGTCAAGTAATTTTTACAAATTTACACGTTTAGAAATCTACGGTACTCTAAATATGAGGAAAATTTAAACTTTCCGCACAACTGTGTAACGTCACCTTATGGTATTTTGCAATTCGACTCAACATAATTTTGACATTAATAATCAAAGAATAAACCTAAAGCTCTAGAACTTTATGCTGACAACTGATATTTAGACCAACAATTTTCTACAGCAATATTAAATATAGTAATAATAGCAATAAATGATTTATTTCCTGAACATGAACAATAAATAGACATCTATAAAAAACGAAAAAAACAAACAGGAAAAAGGATTGGGTTCAGGTTGCCACTAAGGTCATAACAACCCGACCATTGCATATCATGAATAAAAACAAAAGTGAAATTGGAGGGCTCTAAATACCGCCACTCTGTTGCCTCGCGCAAAGGTGTAAAGAATATATACAGTGTGTCCCCGGATCAACGCATGAATAGGTATTTATTTTCATAGCACACTTAAAAAATAAAACAACACAAACATTTCCTTGGCATACTCCTTGGCACAACTTATTAATCTGAATAACTTTTCTCAACAACATTTTATCGTATCTCCTGCAGAAACACTTTATTAGTGGAAAGAATAACTTTTTTGTGGATTTTCAAAGTATGTCCGATCTTGTTAAAATTTTGCATACTTGCATAGTTTATTATTCTGAATAACTTTTCTTAATAACATTTTGTCGTATCTCGTACAAAAAAGGTACTTCATTAGTAATAAGAACTACCCTTTTGTAAATTTCCAAGGCATGCGTGATTTTTGAAAATTAAAAGTATGGCACAAATTACTTTCTACGCAAGCAGGGTTGAACCCCAGATGAAGTTTCAACTAAAAAATTTACAGACTCTTATACCTATTCATGCGTCGATCCGGGGACACACGGTACATACCTATATACCGGTAAGATCTCTGCTAAAGCAACGATGGAGGCGTGTCTATGTCCCCACTATAAGTCACTGCAGTCTTAGCGAACTTATTTGCACAGCTTGTTTAGCTCGGCTATAAGTAGTTAGTCAGAAATAAAACAACTCATATTTATGGAAGGAATTCATTTATATTTTTAAAAAATGTTTTCAGTGTATAAATAAAATAGTTGTTTAGTTCGATAGCCCATAGGTATTTCATTCCCTTTTCAAACTTAACACAAGTATATGATGCCGACAAGCCTGATATTACGCTTATCAATCTATCGCTCTGGTTAACGGAGGAGAGTACATACATATACGTAGTCATCGCATTGTGGGGACTGGTATATGCGCTATACAATCGTTGCGTTTACAGAGATCCTACCGGTATATATATTTTATTGAGATTGATACTGTCGACTTTATTCCTATCAAAATTGAGTTGGAGATATAAGTGATTTGATACGAAAAACTTTTCTTAAATTGCTCGAGTCTATGCAGAGGTGGCGTCAGATACCATTGAAAACGAATATTAAGTGCGTGAACGTCCGATCTGAATTTTATTCTATATTATATTAATATACAATAATAATGTAGATCGTTTGTTGATGTTTGCATTGCTTATGGTGTTGGTATATTTAATATGTCTATTATTGGGTTTCGGGAATTTGCTAAGAATATTTGTAACTAATTAGGTATAATGTAAAGATAAGTGTATATATTTATTTAGGTTTCGGTATTTCTTGTCTCGTTTTTTTGTTGTTTTTTTCTTTGAGTATTTCGTTTATTGCATATACTAATCTGCTTCACTTGCATTGTTTTGTATTTTAGTTTTTTTTAATTTTGATTTGTTTATTGTGAACTATGATTATGTTTTGTATATGATAATTACGACATTTGTAGGGTTTATTATATATTATATTTTATTTAATGGTTCCCTGTAATTAGCAATGTGTTGCTGGGAATTTAATCAATTATTATTATTACAGATGTAATTAAAATAGTTGACCTTTGATTGCGGTATGTTGCACACTGTAGGTAAATTTTTACAAAATCCAAAACACCAAATTCGTGTTAAGAAATATGAATGTGTCTATGTAATGATAAATTCCATTATGTTGTATTTTATCAGCAAAATGTAATGTTTTGTATTCAGCGGTTATTAAGCTCATAGCACAAAGGTCACACGTTAGTGATATAATTAAATGTGGAATTTATTACAGCAATTCGTATGATGTATAATAAAGATAGCGCAGCGGAACAAAATTTTACACATTTTGGTTCACGTAATCTTGGCCTTAGGATAAAATAAAAATTGATTTTGATGAAAAAATTGAAGAGCGAATTACAGTTATAACAAACTCCAGTGTCTGACCATTTTCGGCTCTAAGATACTTGTATCGACTGAAATCAAATACCTAACTGTGATCTTGGGCGCTAAACTGACGTACACGTACTGAGTAAAGCCACGAGGGCCTTTTGGGCTTGTAGAGGAATGTTTGGTAAAATGTGGGGGCTGAAACTTCTGATGGTGTACTGACTGTACAGGTTATAGGGAAATTGGGGGCACGAGAATTGGAATCTCGAGAGACAGAGAGCCTGATAGCTAAGCCATCAGCGTGAGCAGCTCCCCGTATATCTTCCGAACCGAAATAATTGCTATCCCGACCCGCGTAGAGGGCATTTTAAACTGCGCGCAGGAAAATGAATTGGTAGAAATACTATCTGCCTTATAGTACTGTAGGCTCGCAAGGAGTTGCTGGCACTCATAAGAGGCACCAGCTGCCGACCGACCGTGAGGTATGCGGCTTATCGGGGAATGCTCACATTCCACAGGACAAAGAGGGCGAAAACCAGCTGCCCGCACGAGACCTACACCTGTCGGAGAGGACCGGAGAACCGTCGGGCTCTTCCCCCCGTGCTACCCATGTTAGAAAAGTTCCCTTGTTCGCGTTTGACGGGTCACTGCCGGAGACGCTTTAGCGAACTCCTACCTCACATCTAACCCCACGAGGCCTAGGCCTCCTTGCGTATGGCGACTATCGGCCAAGCGTGGGAAACGGAATCTGGCCGTGAGGTACAAGCAGCGCACCCGTGAATTAACCCTGTACTACGGGGACGGCCGGGCTGAAGTCCTATCCCGAAATGCCAACCGCGATGCTCTTTCTCCCAACCGGGATAGAGATACCGCAGCAGCTACAGTGAAACCGTAAGGTCCCAGAGTCACAAAGTTGTTTTAGGATGAAACCAAGGTTTCCCCAACCAGACAACCAGCGGGCGGACTACTCCTCGGCGAACCGACTTTTGTCCTCCCCTACTAAGATTCTCTCGCCACGTCCGTTCCCCAGTGCGTGGCTCACCAGGATGGGGTAGTGTAGCTGCAGAGTTGTAAGGGTAAGCGCCGTAGGGTGCCTCACTTACACACCGTATATACCGACGACGGCGGCGGGCACAAGTACCCTCCCCTATCTGACTATTACTCCAAGCCACGCCCGTTACCATGAAACTATGAGATCAGGGATGGGGTAGTGACATAGGAGTTTTATGGGGAGAATGCAATAGGGTGAACGCCTCCCCAGAGTACTGTAGGCTGTCAGGTTTGATGCCGACGTGGTACTGTAGAGAGTAGAAAGCTCAAAAAACTGGTGAAATATCACATCATTAGGTTGAGATGGGTGCCAAGTCACGCTGCGATCAGAGATAATTCACAGGTCCAAAACCGATGTGTGTCCATATGGCATCATCAAAATTTTTGTCAGTTTTGACGAGTATAGGTATATATTATTTGTGTGTGATGAGGTAAGGTCAAGTGAAAGATTCTGTGTGGTTCTAGTGGTTAATCTCTGGTTAGTGTTTGTCTGCCAACATTTATTCTACCCATATTATTTCCAATGCGTTAAACACTTGACCAGCAATTAATCTAAGCTTCTATATGAACGTAAATATGTGGAATTGAGATTTGTATGAACTAAGTTGTTATGGAATATTGTTTTACACGTCACGAAATATTAAATTTTTGCAATTGATATATTAATTAAGTGCGATGCAGATCTTCATTCCGCGTCATAGTTATATTTTCAATTAGAACGTGGGCAGGAGTTGTTAATTATATATTATTGGTAGATTCATTTCTGCTGTTTGAACATGAAGATGTTGATAATTGTTTTGCGAAATCCGAGTATATTATCGGAATGACTAAGTAGCAGTATATTACACCACAACACTGCTTTTTTCTAGTTTTAATTAAGGTTCTCTAGATTTAAATATTTTTAAAGAAACGTCTGTTTTTAAGTTTGTACAAACTTTCACATAGAAAAGTAAACGATTTTGTGGCATCGTGAAGTTGCTCGTGCACTATGCTATTACGTATATGTTGCAGTTGCAGTTGTGAATTCGTTAGAATCTTGCAACAAATGTTTTTCATAAATAAGCAAGATTCGAGAAGTTTCAATTCAAAATGAAATAGAACCGTATTTGATGGTGATACGAACTATTGGATGTGGGAATATTAATAAACATAACCTCTGATTATATTGCCGTATATAAAATCTTGTACACTACCGAGTAATATTCTAACTTGACAGCAAATTCGAAGACATTAGGGGTAAAGATCTAAGTAAGAAATAGTTTAGATAAAGCATAATATATGTACCGCATAATCCTGTATATTACACACTACTACGGAGCTGGTTCGTAGATTTTTTCTGTCTGTGCCATCTAGTCTCACTAAGGAAATTATTTTCGTTTTCGTTTCACTTTCGGTTTAATTCAACTTTTTAAATTTAAATAGCATAGTATATTTGTTGTGAGTTTTTTAAATCGCGTATGCAATTCTATATCAAAACTTACTAAGATACCCTATATAAAAAATCAGCCATTTTCGAGTTATTCAATTTTTACATATTAAAAATGTATTTTTGACAGCATTGCAACTGAAACCTAATATTTGTTGTGTTGTTAACTGAAATACGAAGCATCTAATTTGCGTATTCAAAATTATGCCTGTATATACAGAGGCGTCTCAAATTAACGTTCATTACAACAAAGTTCACATTAACGAAAGTAATTTTTATGAAATAGAACGCCCTGTATATTATTGGATTTTAAATAAATAACTATGGATATTTTAGATTTATTTTACATTCATGAAAAATGTAAATAGAATATGTTGAGCATTTAACTACAGATATATGTAATTTATGTGAAATGATGTATATCAATGCAAAAATTTAAATAAGAAAATTAAAAAAAGCATTTCTACGGAATAAGTTAAATACGATTAGTTCAGGACGGCCGCCATATAAAACATATCTAACTTATTCCTTCTAAATGCTCTGTTATTTGGTATAAATTTGGATATTTGTCGTTAAATACTGGACGTATTTTATTTACCATTCTACTGTATTCGCCACGAATCTAAAATCGTTATTTTCATAGTTATTTTTATTTCATTTGCAATTCTGTTTGACAGATACAGTCTCTGTATATTTATAATGCACAATAAAAATACCAATTATTTTGACATGCAAGGATTACTTACTAGGATTTTAAAATACATTAAAAAGGCGTATTTTGGACTTTTACAAGAAAAGAGCTTATAACTCGACAACCATAAAAAATATAGCCTAATATGTCTAATAATGAATAATGCAAAATTATTAAATGTATTCAAAAATTAGCAGTAGCAGTCTATTTAATCAACGTGAGTTTCGTCGACGTGAACTGAGTTAAAATGAATGTTAATTTTAGAAGGTCCTGTATACATCGACATGCTTCTGAGGACGTAAATTTGACTTTGATTGAAGTTCACAACTGCAATCGCGAGTTGATATGGACATATACATATAAGTGGAATAAGTGGAAGTACATAGATATAAATAGAATCCGACAAAACTGATACATTGCCATGTGCGGTTATTTGCTATCATACATATTCAGAAATATCACATTTTTTTTTTAAGTAAATAAATATTTACACACTACTTATATTTACTCATAATAAAGGTATTATTATCTTTTAATCCTAATTTCAAGAACGTACGTATTTTGGAATAGGTAAAATTTGTTCAATTCTACATATTTTCATTACTTATACAAACAAATATACCTACTTAACTGGTAACAATTATTTCACGGGTAGATGGCCGCAGTGGTTAGGCGGCTGACTATCGTTGTGGGAGGACGATAGGTGCCGGGGTTCAATTCTCTGAAGAGACGGTGACATTTTTTCAGAGAGTTTAATCCATTGATCGACTTGCCATTCGCTGTTGGGAGCAAAGTGGTTAACAGCGCGGCATCATAAAAGGCGATATGATGGTGTCACAAAGCGATTTTGATTGAACACAACTTACACACACAAAACTACACCGCGAGAGTTGCAGTGATAGTCAGACAAGCGATACAGCTTACGGAGTCACTGCAACTAAGCACCACCACACATAAAAAAAGACAAATACATCCGGCGAATTAAAAAACAAACAGAAATCGGTATAAAAGCTGTGTTACAAGTGTATCCAACACAGTCCGAAGAGCAAATCAAGATGTGGAAATCAATGTTATAGAATCATTAATGTAGTCGCTTAGTATTTCTGAAGAGAAACAAACATCCGTAAATGGATACAAAATAAAACTCCACAATATACTACAAGAATTAATCAGAATAAATAAAATCATGTTGGAATTTTTTCAACTGTATAAATCGCACTCCATCGAATTGATCGATGGGAAATATTGAATTTCTCAAGAACATCTATAAAAATTGCGGCCTTATATATCAGAACAACACGGCATTGAACACAGTCCCATAGGCACAGAGGTAATAGCGACTGACCATAGTGCAGTACTTATGGCCCAGAGTACGAATCTCGTCGGCGACGCTGGTGGCAACGTCTTGCTAAATCGGTACACGGGTTGAGTTACCATTCGCTGTTTGGACATAATTATGCCCAAACAGCAATAGTAATCGTAATGGTATTAATTATCAAGCAGAAAGGAATTTATACAATTTGTTGTCCTGGTTTTTATCTTATTCAATCAACCCGGATCATTTGGATATGCACTTATCAATTTTTCTGTATTACAGAATACAGTCTGAAAGAAAACGTGGTGCGTCACATAAATCATGTTTCTAGAAAAAAGAAAACGGCTGCACTGAAAACCGTGAGCCGATTTCGTTTTAATTCTAAAATATGGGGAAAAAATCTTGTTTGAATTTCCATTAATTCTATCTTCAATAATGACCTGTATATCTGGTACTGCATGCATAACAGTCATTGCATTTATTGATTTTGTAGCCTAGGCTACGTTCAGTTACGACATTGAGAATTGGAGTGTTTTTTTTTAATAGAATATAGCATAAATAAGCACATATTATTTTAGATGTTTTCAATGTTATCAAATATATTTCGGTGATTCTTTAATTGGATATTTAGAAAAGTATGTAGCCTAGAAACTAAAAAAATATATACATATTTGTATCATCAGTTTATTCCAAATAGCAATTCGAGTTACCTAACTTAAAAAGGAAATCTCTTTCTCTGATGTTTTCTAAAAGGTCGTCATGTGGTAATGAAAACAAGAGAGAAACGATAAACTGTAACTTTCAAATATATGTATATGTAGCAATAAATACTAACAATAAATGATGAATACATTAAACATTACATTTTTTATACAGGGCTAGTCCTCGGTGTCTTGTATCTAAATGCTAAGAGATCAGTTTTGAGATTTCAGTAAAATATACGGGACGCTGAGAAGCACATTTTAAAATTTTTATCAATTATACAAATTGGTTCAAAAGTTCTCCACTAATTACATAAATTGTATTTATTGTCACAATTAAGGATCTAATAGGTATATTTATCATCTACGTATTTACTTATTACGTAACAGATAATCCTATTAAGCAGCAATACCTGTATTAGAGTAATACAATAACGCAATTTGCAAAGTTATAAATAATACGTATTTGCAGTTAAAATCGTATTTTTGTCCTTTTTGCATTAATTACCTCCCATATTTAGTCAGAAATACAAGTTATCTATGGTAATATAGAGCCCTAATTTTTTAGCCTATATGGCCAATGGATTCATATATCGGGCCAAGTATTATCGCGACAGGGGTGTAACAGCAGTTGTAGACACATGCAAAGTTAGTTTCTTAAGCTGCGTACTGACTTGAGCAAATTTACGCGCACGAACACCCAATATGCGCACGAACGCTATCCATCGCTTGTCGGTTTCTTCACCTTTATCAAAGGATTTGTGTGCGCACAGCGTTCGTGCGCGTAAATTTGCTCAAGTAAGTACGCAGCTTTATACATAATTCTGAATCCACTACTATACTAATAAATTAGACATCTGGGTAGCTACTGCAGGTTGTCGTGCGTTGACAGAATTCGAATATGTAAGTAATATCCTGTGCCATCTGAGAAACGTTTTCTTAAGAAAAATAGGTTTAGGTCCTGTTATGGAGTTAGGTGGTTATAAACATAGCTTTTATGGATTTAGATGATGCCAAGGCTTACCAATACCAAACACAACTGCCACCGCTTGAAATATATTTTACTATCTATCTAAAAATTGTTGACTGCTTTAAGTATTATAGAATCAACAAATTACGACAGCTGTAGACGCATATTATAGAAACACCATTATGTATATGCATAAAAGTTTTAATGTAAATATTTGTCTTGCATTTATCGTTTTTCAATACCAACATTTAGAATAATGATGATAGAATAGATGTCACAGAAGTTTAAAACAATTAAAATAAAAAATAACGAATAAACAAGTTTTCTGTGATATTAAAGTGAATGTCATTGTAGATTTAAGTAACTATTTGAAAATACAACAAATTGCTGCAAGACGTAATATAAATAAACTAAATAGTTCAAACAGCACGGAAGAATTTAATGAAATTAATTGTGCCAACCTGTATAATTTTATTTCAACAATTTTTAAATAAGCATAGTTCTATTTCGAGATATTAATACATATTTAAAATTACTATTAATGTTTGTTTAATTAATATTCTTGTTTATATTAAGCATATACAAGATTGTTAATTTGATACTTCATAGAATAATGACACTGGTCTAATGACATTTCTAAATTAATAAAGTCTGGTTTAGAAAGCATAAAATTTTCTGTCTATTTTTTGCTTTCAACATAATTTCTTCTGAAAAAATGATAGGTACATATTACTTATTAGTTATTAGGCTCATGTGAAAGTAAATAGTGAACCACAAAATGCTGGATATTTAGTCGGTATCCTTATTAGTTTTTACAACAATTAAGAGACCGCTATAATTGTTAGATGCCAACTAAACATGTACAGGGTAATGCCCGAAAACTTATGTTAAACAATTTCTCTTTTTAGAAAAGAATATTTACACAAACATTGGAACAAATAATACTCATGGCAGAAAAAATTGGATTGATGAATACTTGAACATTTACAGTTATTTTCACTATTTGTTGTAAGATCATCTTTGCTAACAGTACTTTCTCTTATCACGTTAAATTATTAACGAACATAGTAATAAACGCATAGACTCATAATTTTAGGAGAGTTGATACAATTAATCCCAAAAAGAAATTTTTATATACACCAAAAATACATACACATATTATGCAGATCAAGCTTTATAATACATATGCGTGCGGTTAGACTAGATAATCTAATTTAATTAAAAGAAACGTACGTAGAGAATGTATACATTAACCTTTCGATAAACTACATAATTTTAATTTTCAGTATACATACATATGTAGATACATATTATGAAATTAAGCAAAACACGTATTATAAACTTTATACATACTGAAGCCGTAATTAAGAAGAGATTCGTACATAATAATTTGCTTCAGCTAGCGAGTGTTTTATTTTGAATAAAGGCGTTTTCTAATACAATTTTCTTTCTTTCTATATACAGAGTGGTGTAACTAAGATAGAGTGGACGATCATAACTAAACGGTGAGGAATTTCGAAAACCTTTTTGGAATTTGATTGAGGGCTACATGGACTACGTTTTAAAATATTTTCTTTATACAGAGAAGCAGTCTGCGACGAACCAAACTTATGTCTTTTTTAATGGGACAGTCGGTATTAAAATATTGTAATCGATTCTGCTATTTCCTATACACAATTTGGTATAACATTAGTTGGATCTAAAACTCATAGTTACGGAGACAAAAGCGATTAAAAACGCTCGAATGTCGTCAATTTTTTTTAAGAACCGGAAATGAATACTAAAACTATATACTAAATGTGCTCAATTGTTGAGCAAAGTAACGACCTATACTCAATTTGAAATTATTCACGACTATACAGGGTGATTGAGTTTTGTAAATCCATTTTGGACTTAAGTTTTTCAAATGGAACATCCTGTATATTATTTTCGCATGTTGAAGAGAACTTCATTAGTTTTCTAAAAATACCATACACGTTACTCTTTTGACTGACGGTTTTTATGCAAATTCACCGCAAATACAATATTTGGAGATTTGCTTGCACTACAGGTATCGCTATAGCGCAGACGCACGCGGCATATATGCATATATGGGGTTTTTAAAGCAGTTACGGGTTCTTCTATTTCAATCAAAATGCCTTAGGGTGGCCATTTTTTCCGTGCTTCCCTAATTAGTAATAAGCAAATCATAAAAAAATATTTAGTACGAAAAGAATATAAGAATTTTACATCGATTTAATGAAAAGAAAAACATTGGAAATCAAAATGGGTGTTAATTGTTTTCATCAAAACGATTCCGATTCCATTTCTCAGTATTATTACCTATGTTATATCGGTTCTAAGTGCAAGAGTAGGAAGGAGTTAAAAATACTTGTTTTATAAAATATGAATTCTGCATATGGGAATCTTTAAATAGCAGAGTAAAATTTAGTTTTGTCACATCTTTCCAATTCCTACAGCTTAAGAATTATCACAAATAGTACTCACTCGCACACTTTTTTTGTAAGAAAATTTCACGTGTTATACAAAAGTATAATATAATTTTAACTGGGCACCCCTCTCTGGAATTTTTTAAAAGGTTTTCTAGATTGTTGTAGTTATTTCAAACATTATTTCCAATTTCAAAAGCAAAACTTATAATTAAGTTAATCTCTAAGCACATTAGAAGGAAAACCTCTAAAGATTAAATTAATTAAAATACATAAACAGCTAAAACTTCCGGTGTTGAAAGTCAAGCAAGGCGTCATCACTAGGAAAAAAATTTCTCTTTGATAATGATAGAACCTTTAATCCCAGATATATTTCTACTTGTAGGTCAAATAAAACAACATACAATTAAAAATCAATTTATCTAGAATATTTTTATGAATTATTGTTTTATTTACAAGTAGTAATAATTCTTCTTATCTCCAGACCTTTATGCGAATTAAGTAATAGAAAACCATTTACTGAATTTGATGAGTTATTGAAGGACAAACTATTTACAAGAAGTTCATATTTCTCTACGTTTACAGGACATACAAAAGGATGATGCGGTAGCTAGAGCTACTTTTCTATTAATATATCTATGTTATGACCTTATCTTTCAATTCCCGAAGTATTTCCACTTAGGTCAATGAAACAGCAAATCAATTAAATACCAATTTATTCCAGAAGTTTTCTTTCGACTTCTTCAGTTGAAGAAATTGAAATTTAAAATGTGCCAAATACTAATAACATAAAAATAAATATATAAAAATATCTAAAAACAAAGAAATCATTGATATATAGAATTATAATTACATTCTCAAATAATATTAAAGGAATTAATGTAAATTTAATATACCGGGTGTCTCTGAGAGGTGGCCAGGCCCTATAATTTCTAAAATATTTGAGATAAAGAAACCAAATTTGGGAATTATGTACGACGCTTTAATTTACATTTCGATATAGTCGATAATTTTTATCACTTCCGCTTTACCGGAACATTTTGATTTTTCGATTTTTAAATGGGACTACCTGATTTTTTCTATATTTTGATTCGGGATAACATTTGAGTACAATCAGCGCGAATAAATAAAAACTTAAATAATTTTAATGATAAAGTGGTTGCGACGCCCTTGTCTATAGGAAAAACAATTTAAAGATGGATAAGAGTACGATAAACAAGAAAATACTCAAACGACATGTAAGAACATTTTGATATATAGCTTGTGTGCAAGTTGCTAAACACACACGCCCATCGTTCTCAAATTAGAAGTAAATCAATATTTGGCGATGTCAAAGTTGTTTAGATTCAAGAACAGCGTGGAATTCTTGTAATAAAATAAACAACAGTACCCATAATTATACAGAATTATCTAAATTAAGTGTGCACCCTAAGTAACTTCTTTAATTTTGAAGCTGCATCGTCGATTCATGTTAGCAAATTAGTAGTATTTTTGCTGCCGATTGCAATAGTGAAATCGGAAAATTATATTTTTAAATTTTTAGTCAAAATAAAAATTCTTGTACTGAAATAACTGTATATCTGTTATATTTTTTTATGAAAATATTGAACAACATAAGTTAGAGTGAACTTTTTATACGGACGTAAACTATTAAGAAACTAATTTAGATTGCTATAGACAGAAATGATAATTTGTAGCGGAATTGGAAAAGCTAAAAACATTTTTTTCCAGAATACCGTTAAATTAAAAAACAAAAAGTTTCGAAAACTCCCTTCTCATCTCTCAATACATTTTTTTTGGTTTCAGGACATATAGAACAATTTTCATTAGGATCCTGCCATCTATTTCTTACAGCTTCAACACTGTCTTATCGTCTAGAATAGATGTAATTCTTAAGATAACCCTACAAATAAAAACAAGTGCAATTAAATCTTAGAAGCTGTGAAATCGGTCCCTTCGTTCCATAGTCGTATACAGGGTTGTCCACTTGGCCCTTCTTTCTTAAATAGTACGTTTAATATTGATTTTATCAGAAAATGTTAAGATACATATTATTTGTTTCTCGTTTACAATTTAAAAATATTGAGTTCCCCGAGGCCGTTAGTTTCATCTATACAGGACCGTACTCAGTTTTTTTTTTAATGGAACGCCCTATATATTTTTATATTTTTGATACGTACATCGAATTTTAAGTCCACATTGTTAAGATTTTTATTCGCATAAGTCGTGTTTTAAGTCATGTAAAATGTGTTTTCGTTTACGTTGGAGGCACGTAGGCCGTAATTGGGGAAATTGCAGAAGTTAGCAGAACATCAGTTTTGCGTACCATTAAAAGCAAAAAAATTCACCCATATCGGTTACAAAAGCACCAGAAACTGATTGGAGATGATCTTTTAGATCGTTTAGGTTTGTGTCGTTGGGCCAACGCAAAATTAGCGATGGACAGAGACTTTTTAAATTTTGTTTTATTTAATGATGAATTAATTAATATTCTATAATGACGAGTTTATGAACAGTCACAATTACCACCATTATTCTGATATAAACCCCACATCTGACAAGAGAAGTTGACTGTCAGCATAGATAGTCGCTAAATACGTGAGATGGAATTCTTTGGCAGTACGTACGGATCCTTTTTCTTTCATAGACACTTAAACTGCCAAATTTATTTAAATTGCTTGCGGCAAGAATTGTCAATTTTCC